>OU426979.1:47920301-48605658 GCA_911387785.2 Aelia acuminata
ATTGCCACCAAAAATAGTTTCGATGCCCTATCGAAACCTGACAAACAAGAAGATGAATTACAATCAAGTACGAAACAGCCAGTTCGTGTAAGGCCTCCACCGATACACTTAAATAATGTACAAGATTACACTGGTTTTGTATCATTCCTTCAAAAACTGTGCGGTCAAAAGAGTTTCATACTAAAGTCTACTATTAAAGGTGTCAGCGTATACGCCGAAAGTACAGATACATATCGTCGAATAGTTGCTAGTTTAAGAGAGAAAGGTGCGGATTTTCATACGTACCAGTTAGCTGAAGATCGAAGTCCTAGAGTGGTCATCAAAAACTTACACCACTCAACTCCCATCTCAATCATAAAAAATGAACTACGAAACTTTGGTTACGAAGCCACTAACGTAATAAATGTTATATCACGTTTCAAAAAACCACTACCTATGTTCTTCGCTGACATAAGTAAATCATCATATAATGAAAAAATATTTGACATACAATTTCTGTACCATACTGAAGTTTTAATCTAAGAACCAAGAAAAAAGAAAATCATTCTTCAGTGCATTCGATGCCAGCAATACGGACACACAAAAAGCTATTGCAATCACGCACCAAAATGCATAAAATGTGGTCGTGGCCATGAGAGCACTGAATGCATCAAACCAAGAGAAACCGCAGCAAAGTGTGCCAATTGTGGTGGGCCACATCCTGCTAGCTACAGAGGGTGCCCAGCTCTGAAACAACTAAAAGCAGCCAGGAATCCAAGAAAACGTCCACAAATCAAACTCCCTCCGCCGATAGATGAGTATCCGCCTCTCCCACAACAGCAGCCTCAACTGGAATCACACTATCAGCAGCACACTGCAAGACCAATTTCTAAAAGGATACCACCCCAACAAAAACAAGAATCTTTTGAAAACAGAAAGCGAAACGATCAGCCAGCACAGCTCTCTGAAAATAACACATTATCGGACCAACTTACCAACTTGGTTAGTAGCTTGAACAACCTTGTCCAGCCTCTGTTAAGCCTCCTTCAGCAATTATCACAGGTTGCCCAAGCATTATGTAGTGGCATACCCACTTGCCCGATAACACCCCTAGACTAAAAGGGAGCTGGTTTTCCCTGCATGAGTGCTAATCACGACAGGAAGAGGTGCCGCTGGGCACAAATCTTCCCCATGCCTATCATGCCAAAATTATCCCCAGATTACAGCAAATTCACTGATTGTCTTTCAGTTAAGACAGGCGTGAATATAGAAATGAAGTTAAAAAAAAAAAAAAAAAAAAATTACGTTATTACAAAAAAAAAATTGTAATAACGTAATTAAAAAAAATAATATCAAATAATGATATCATATTTCTTAAATAGCCTTGATTTGTAATTAGCATGATTAATACCTGTTTGAATGTAACATGAAGGTGTAGAAATACAATAAACTTTGCTATCTTCTATCCATCCTATGACTGTAAAAAATAAATAAATAAAATGTAACTCCAGTCGTAGATGGTTCAATTAACCGATTTTATGATATTGATGAAATGCGTTAGTTATAGAATAGAATAATGTTTAGTACAAAAAATATAAATTACAATTACAATAAAAATTTTAAACATTTTTGGAGCTTGGTTCGCTAACCGTTGGCCGGGAGTTGGCCTTAATCTTATTCTAATAGATCCATCACAGTTCTTAGCTAAGTAATCATTTCAAAGAAACATTTTAAGACAAAAAGAGGGGCTTACTGTTATCTATATTAAAACGAAAAATTACTGTAATCTAAAATACGTTTGATTCTACGCGTTAACACACAATATTTATATATTTCGCTAATACCCACAGACATATAACAGTAATAATAGCATTACTACAGACTTACAATCTATCTCATCGATATTCCCACACAACGTAAATACTGATGAAACAGATTAATGAAATAGTAACTTCATTAACACTTCATGGTTCATTTAATAATTAAATTCCTTAGTAAGTTGGGATCTATAATTCCATGCCATTTTACATTATTTAATTAAACTAAACCAATTATTACCATTTAAATATTCTATTAATTCGTCATTATTTAATTGATTTTTATTAAAACTGTATTTACGTATTTCAGATAATATTGTACTTTAGTATCTTAATTATAAAGTATGGTTTACATAAACAAATATCTTTCCCTAGCATCATTAAGACTTGGAATGTACCTGAGAGAAATAGGCTAATTAATTAGAGATTTCTATCAAAGTTGGAATTTGACGATATTACTAATTGTAAGATTAAAAATAGTAGATTTTTGAGATATAATGTTGTTGAAATGAGTGAGTGATAGTTCCTAAAAGGACCAGTAAACAACAGATTAATATTGACCTTTAAATTTGTTTTATTATGTATTCTTGCATTTTTTTAAAAATCCTTACCGGTTTCTTATTTTGGTATAATCGCCGAATCCAATTTATAACTAATAAAAGAAACATTTACAAGCGTATCATTGTTTCTTTTATATTTAAAAAAAAGAAAAGAATTTTATCAACTATCGGGATATCTCCCGAATTCATTCGAATGCCCTTGATTTGACCATAATTAATTGGGCAACGAACTATGCCTTAGCGATTACCCAAAATTAAGGTCAACACAATCGACCTGCAATAATACAATTTAGAAGATAATTTCTTCAAGAATGGGATTCGTGATTATTTTTGCCAGTTTCGCAACTCCTGATAAGATAATATAGTTTATTTAATATAGTTAGGTAATATTATACTGTTAATTAGGGAAAGGTTGTTCAGGTAAAATTAAAAGCTAAATATATACATACATATGTAACTATATTTTGAGAAATATGTAACCAAAGCTGTAAATATGGAAGAACAAATACCATCAAATTGATTAGAATGTATGTATGTATATTGACATGCATTATCTAAATTATATATATTTTTCAATAAATATTTATATGTATGTATATAAATGAAAATCATAAAATTAAAAAAAAATTAAAACTATTATATATTATATCATATTTTAGATTTTTAAATACTATTATTAAAATACTATGGTTAAATACTATGAGAAAAATCTGGTGCGTGCGCGCAACACACAACTTTCACTTACCAACTTACTTAGATTAGAAATTGATGCGTTTTTTCAATTGCCACTTCTCAAATGAACAGAACATCTTTAATAATAACGTATTGGTTTGTCATTAAAGGCGTACGGCGCATGCGTGAGCTCAAGGTGCTTTATGAGTTGACGGATTATTTTTATTTTTTTCTCCTGTATATGTTTACTTGATTTTCTTCATATATCATATTTAGCCATTTCTTATTTTTAGGCGTGATGACAGACAGTTCATTTCTCAATATAAACTAAAACAAAGGTACTTTATAGGAAAACAAAAAAGGCCCCTTTCCCATTTAAGCCCTCTCAGAACATTTTAATAATGATAAAGCTTACCTGATATTAAATAACAACTAATTTTCATTAAACATAACGAATTTGATAAAAATCGTTAAAGCCGTTTTTGAGATAATCGATCAAAAAGGTAAAAATTGGAAAAAAATTATGAAATAAAGTCCCCCCTCCAGTAGATCAATTTGGATGAAATTTTTACAGTCATATGTCGGGCATATAAATACATCAAATACAAAGTTTGATCAAAATCGTTAAAGCCTTTTTTGAGTAAATAAAAAAAACACGTGAAAATGATACAAAATTTATTAAGTAAAGTCCCCCTTCCGGTTGATCAATTTTGATGAAATTTTTACAGTCATATCTCGGGCATATAAATAGATCAAATACTCAGTTTAATCAAAATCGTTAGAGCCGTTTTTGAGAAAATCGAAAAAAACTTAAAAGTTATTAAATAAAGTACCCCCTCCCTTTGAGAAAATTTGATGAAATTTTTGCTGTCACATCGCGGGCATATACATACTCTAAATACCAAATTTCAGGTTCGCACGGTTTATAGTTTTTGAGCTAGTCTGTTCACATACACACACACACACACACACACACACACACACACACACACACACACACACAGACAGACACACTCACACACACACACACACACACGCACACACACACACGCACACGCACACACACACACACACACACACACACACACGCACACACACACACACACACACACGCACGCACGCACAGACCATTTTGCGGGACTTGGTTATTTCGACTCAGGGGGCCCCAAAACGTGTATTTCCGTTGAAAACCGGAAGTCGAAAATTTTCACGATCGCAATACTTCCACTTACTATATATTTCATATATAGGTAAGTGAAAGTAAAAAACGGGTTGACATATTTCATTAATATTTCACAATTGTTCTAGTAGATACATGTAGTACACATATGAGAAATTTCAAGAAAATCTGAGGTGATGAGGCTCAAGCCTGTGTTGAATTGATATCGAATGACCCATTTATAACATTGATATATACGTCATTTTGTATTATTATTTGAATAATCCAAAAATAAGCGTTGGCTTACCTCTTTTAACGATGTTTGTATTTCTGTTTCAGGTAATATCATAAGCATACTCAGATCGGCGAATGGAAACCCAGTTAGCGAACGTAAGTAGGCAATTATATCCCGGGCAGTTTTGTTGCCGACGCAACCGTTTGCGGACCAAGCCATTATTATTGATCCGAGCAAGTTAATCAAAGTCAAATATTTGCCGTATGATAACCACTTTCTCCTCTTAGAGGATTTCTCGTTTGAATTCCGCCTCCTTATCCGTTAGCCGATCAGGAAAGCTCAGGGTTCCCATACCAACGTACACCCTGATAGCGTGCCTCGTCTAAATGAATACCTATCTTGCTGATTTTCTCTTTGTAATTGTCCTTTTTGGTTGATCCGATCAGAGGACCATGCGTGGATTCCGGTTGTACAACCAGTCATTACGGTTCCGCGTCCCATTAATTATAACTGTTAAAAATCATAATTATAAACCGTTTAAATACCTCCTACCGTAATGATGTTTTTTTTAAAGCAATTTTTATGATACTCAAATTATTATTTATTCAACTATTTCTAATAACGATCGGTAAAGATAAAGATAACAATCATTAACAACTATTTTTATTTTTTACTTTCACTTACCTATATATGAAATATATAGTAAGTGGAAGTATTGCGATCGTGAAAAATTTCGACTTCCGGTTTTCAACGGAAATACACGTTTTGGGGTCCCCTGAGTCCAATTAACCAAGTCCCGCGAAATGGTCTGTGTGTGTGTGTGTGTGTGTCTGTGTGTGTGTGTGTGTGTGTGTGTGTGTGTGTGAACAGACTAGCTCAAAAACTATAAACCGTGCAAACCTGAAATAGGGTATTTAGTGTATGTATATGCCCGCGATGTGACAGCAAAAATTTCATCGAAATTGCTCAAAGGGAGGGGGTACTTTATTTAATAACTTTTTAAGTATTTTTCGATTTTCTCAAAAACGGCTCTAACGATTTTGATTAAACTGAGTATTTGATCTATTTATATGCCCGAGATACGACTGTAAAAATTTCATCAAAATTTATCAACCGGAGGGGGTACTTTACTTAATAAATTGTGTCCCAATTTTATGTGTTTTTTTTTCATTTACCTAAAAACAGCTTTCATGATTTCGATCAAACTTGGTATTTAGTATATGTATGTGCTCGCGATGTGACAGTAAAAATTTCATCAAAATTGATCAATTGGAGGGGGCACGTTACTGAATAAATGTTGTCTCATTTTCACGTGTTTTTTTTATTTACTCAAAAACGGTTTTCACGATTTTGATCAAACTGAGTATTTGATGTATTAATATGCCCGAGATATGACTGTAAAAATTTCATCAACATTGATCAAATGGAGGGGGTACTTTACTTAATAATTCTTGTATCATTTTCACGTGTGTTTTAAATTACTCATAAAAGGAAAAAATAAGAAATGAATGTGGAAAGATTTGTGACTTTGTGAAGTGGCAATTAACAAAACACGTCAATTTCTAATCTAAATAAGTTGGTAAGTGAAAGTTGTGTGTTGCGCGCACGCACCAGATTTTTTTTTTGTTCGGTACCCCTTCCTGGCCATGTGTGGCATACAGGGGGTTACTCTAGAGGTCGAACCGCCACCGTTCGGCTCCAACGTGCTAAAACGGGTCGCGCTCCAACACGCTCGGCTATCCCGACCGATCAAACTAAAGTATTAAATTTTATATCAATATTAAAAATAATAAATGACTAAATTTCAACAAATGTTTAACTGTGACGATATATCAATTAGTATTCCACCCCCCTCTCTATGCTGCAATGTGGTGAGACCTTACCAAATGGATTGCCGAACAGAAAAGATCGACACAGTTGGAATTTTAAAAATCGTAAAATAAGATACTGAAAATTAAAAAAGCATTTCTGACTAATTTTCAAATTTTAGAAGTAACCACAAATGGATTACTTTTTACACTAATGGCCTGTAATTATCCACACATAATTGCTATACTTATAGAATGAATATATGCAATCACATTTATTATTAAAAAAATACTTGTTCTTGTTTCATTTGATATATTTCGATCTTTTGATTATTTTTCAAAGATATTAAAAAATAAAAAGTAATAGGTTATATGAATGGAAATCGATTGGGAATCGAACCCAGCACGTGGTCAATCTCAAATTCTCTCCTCTTAAAATTATATAAAAAATTATAAATAAATTATTTTAAAAAATAAATGACTAAATTTCATCACATAACAAATTATCAACTTTACCAACCACTTCATTAGGCTCCGCATACAGAAGTGTTCTATTTCTGGTACTATTAAACATCACAAAATGTACAGTTAACGAAATGAAAGACATATATTTTAAAAAAAAAGTTATTAATGATTATTTTCATTAAATTAAATATAGGTGTCTATTGATGTAACTTAAATCTATTTTTTCAATTTAAATTTATTATTGTTAAATAATGAGCTTAACATTAAAAACCATACCAATGTTTATCATCATTAATTATTTAATTACCTGAAATTGGGAAGCAACGTTTTGATATTTGGGAGTTTGTATCGCTTTACAATCATTGTCATTTAAATTTTAACTTTATGTCAAAAGTTTGCACTTTGAACACTAGATATATTATGCACGTTATTAATTTAATACTAATTTTCACTCAACTTCAATTTACTCAACTTAACAAATTATCTATAATTTTATTATTTATAATAAAATGACAAGTTAATTCTAATTGCAAACAATATAGTTTCAAGGTGTCAACAATGAAATACTCATAAAATATTCAAGCAGCCTGAAAAAAAAATTACAGAACCGTATATTTTAAGTTTATTTTTAGGAAAAAGTAAAGATGAATCCTTCAACCTGGTCTCCTGATAGGTTAGAATCACTGATAGGCGTATCATGTTACATATAACCATATAACGATCAAATAACGTCCTGTTTATTTAGTTACTTATTCAAACCCGTAATATTTACAATTAAAGCAAAACATAGTAACGCACAATAACTGTGATGTACTATTATTGATAGGCTTACGTTATTACAAATGTTCCAATTTGTAATAAAGTCGTCTTTTTGGAGTAACGTCAAAGAAACCAGTTACGAATAAATTAGGCTAAATAATGGCTTTATATAAAAAAAAAATACTTGGAACTAAAAAATAGTTTTTTCTGTTTCTTATTTGGCGCATTAGTATGAGGTAACATGTCAATAAAATGCAAATTATTGTGCTACTTAAATGGTAAATTGATGGAATATTAATGGCGTTTCACAAGCATTGGTGTGTACGGAAAGTTGGTCACGGACAATCCGGAGCGATGTCAACAAACTCCCTTGTCTCTCCCATTAATAATACACATCGATTATGATATTCCTAAGACTACCCTACCCTACTATGACTAGCTTCTTTGAATTCATTGAGCATTAAGATATCTTTTTGTTTGGAAAAATCTCTGAAAATTAGAAATTAATATGTAAATTATACTCCCAACATATGTTTTGATCTATTTGAGGTTATCTAAGTAGACTTTTAAAAACTCTATTCATTCATTGTTAGTAGGCAAATAACGTTGTAAATTAATTATTCTTTCAGATATATTTATCTTTCATTGTTGTTTATTCTGTTTCTTATTCAAATAAATTCTTTCAGAACAAGAACATTAATTCTCGTCATTTGATATCCTACTTACAAGGGGAGATATAAATTATACTCCCACCGTATGTTCGGACACCATATGTTTTGATCTATTCGAGGTTTTCTAAGTAGACTTTTGAAGACTGTATTCATTCATTGTTAGTAAGCAAATAACGTTGTAAATTAATTATTCTTCCAGGTATGTTCATCTATTATTGTTGTTTATTATGTAATTTTATTTATTCTGTTTCTTATTCAATTAAATTCTTTCAGAACAAGAACATTAATTTGATATCCTTATTAAAAATATTAATAAAGAAAGCTTCAAGAACATGAAGCTTCGAAGCCGACGCTAGTTATCTTGGTCTACTTATTAATCATTTAGATATTCGTTCGCAACTAAGACTCACGATTACGCACTCCCACTAACGCACTACGGCTAAAATTTAGATTTTAATATGCGGATTAATTAACCGAATTCGGGATGGTGTAAACGTCTAAATACTGCGTACTATTCGTCCCTCTTTGGTCCAAATATTCTAAACAGTACTTTATTTTAAAAAAACCTTTAGTCTTTTCTCATCCCTTAAAGCAAGATATAGATAAACAACAAAATATAGGCATTTAAGAAATATAAAATATGTAATGATATGAAAAAAAAAATCAAATTAAATTTGAATGAATACTGGCACATAAGAATTAAGTTTTCTTAAAGATTAATAAGCACTTTGCCGAATGGATAAACTTCGTAGGAAAGGCCAAGACAAAGATGAGAAGATACTGTGATATGAGGGCTTGTCGTGTCGGCATCGAACCTTAGGATTCGTCAATCATTTATTATTAGCGGAAGAGGTTGTTCAAAACCAGGTCTGTTTTGACGAGCGAGGCAATCTTCGAAATTAGACAGAATAGCGATATTTATACTGTTTATAAATAAAGAAATTAAAGAAAAAAGTTATGTTTTTTCTTTTTCCGTAGTCTATGAAAGTAAAGTATAAACATACGCACGTCGGCAAGAAGATGGTTTATAAATAAAGAAATTAAAGAAAAAAGTTATGTTTTTTCTTATTCCGTAGTCTATGCAAGTAAAGTATAAACATACGCACGTCGGCAAGAAGATGGTTGCATCTCAAACTTAAGTTTGAGTTATGCATACCGTTGGAATCAGAATGACAAAACCTACCATGCCAGAATACAGTTAAAATAGTATCAAAAGTTGCATTCGTGTTAGCCGCAAGTTACCATATTCTTCTATTTAGGGGGTGATCCTGTTAACGCAGTAAGAGGGCTACTTTTGAGTTGAGGTTAGTACCAGTGGTAATAACTGCTCCAATGGTAGACTATTTGTAATCAAAGACTATTTTCCACAGCAGCTGTTAGTAGGCACATACTAAAAATTGAGAACACAGTTGTGATTATCCAAAAACATTTTTTTGAGTTGTAATCATCTTCTTGCAGACCTTTGATATTATATATGCTATTGTATAATGGAAAATTATACAAAAAAATTATAGAATAAATTTTTCTGTACTAGTACTGTAGTTTGATCATTTAAAACATTACTAAGAGGATTTGCTAGATCCAACTGATTGTATAACTCGATTATTTTATTGGCCCCGTTCATTTAGATGAGGCATGGTTTATTTTAGGTTAAGTATTCAAAGGGTGGTGTAGCTTTCCCAATGGCATGCTCGTAAGCATTCCGGATGAGATCTCCTTGGAAGACAGCCCCTTCCGGAGAGTGACGGGAATACTGAATCGCGCTAGGCATCTACTTCTATTCCCTTCCCCCACCCCCTCCTCTCATCCTTCCATCCCCCCCTTCATTTCTCTTTATCACTCCTCGCATTTCCCTTTTTCATTTCATATGTTTCCCCTTCGGTGTTATCTTCTTCTGAATACCAATTCCTCCGACCTCATAGACCTTATAGCGGATTCCGGACGCTTTTATGTCTTGCTACGAGGGTAGGTCTGAAGCGGAACAGCCGCATGTTCCGAGGAATGAAGCTGGAAATGATGGAGCGCTTTCCAATAACCGCAGGTATAAAAATAAAGACGGAGTAAAAGACTTTTTATTGAATTGAGGTTTACAACTTTTCTCTTCATGGTCGTATCCTTCAGCACTGAAACCCATTGAAGGTAGGATTTTGTGTCATTATTGCTTATATCATATAATACTCCTTATAATGACACGAATCGTACTGTAAAAATCACTAAAAAATTGTATATTGCTGTACATAAATATAGCAAAAATAAATATATTGTAACGTTATGTAGTTGTAAGAGGCAAACAAGCATATGTTAAACATATGGTTTAATACCCCAAACCGTTTATTGGAACAACTAAGCGGTTGGAACGAACTGTTTAGTTCTAGATTGTTCGACCTCCATCTACTGCGTTCCACCAGCTTCCATGAAGACTTGGAACCTTCCAGAACATTCATTTTACTACTTCATTTTATCTTTGATGTGCGGTCATAAGGGCTTAAGTCACTTTTTGAGCATTTGGAGATTTTTTCGTAATATTATAGCACGAAATCAGAGCTACCGGTTGGTATTAAGGTCTTACGTCAAACTATATTTATAAAAATAACAATTACAAATAATATCAATAATTAGATTTTACACAATGTTTTGAACTTTTCTCTTGCTCTCCTGAAAAATTTTAAATTTTGACTTAAGCCCTTATGACAGCGCATCAAAGATATAAGGAGGGGGTGACTGGGCCAGTTATTCTGAGTCTTAGTCTGCGAAGCTCAAGTCATATGAATGTGTGTTATAACGTTATCATTTTAGTAACCTGCCCGAACATTTGAGTTGTATTTATTTGTTCGAATTGATAATAGTATATTTCTGTTGAATAAATATTCTTTAACCAACAGAAGCGTTAAAATATCTTGCTATACATTTATAAAACAAGTTTTACAATAAATATAAAATAAAATATATATTTAACACGTTCACGCCGGGATTGTAATTCATACTCATCGCCCATTGGCGGCTGAGCTAAATGATTTTCGTTCTTTCGGACGGGTGCTATTCAAGGGCATTATGAAGTATTGACAATCCAACAGTAATAAAATAAATAATACAATCCTACCTCGTTATACATTGACGTGAAAACTAATGTGTCCAATGCGGCAGTCTAGGACGGGCCACGGGTGGTACACGCCGACGTTAACGTGTTTATAAGACTAATCCATTTTCACAAGAAGGGCTCGCGGACAGTTTCTAATAACTATCGATGGATAACACTTCGTCCGGTCATAAAATATTTACTTTACGCGTTTTGATTAATATTACGACCAATAAGCGCGCAGCTGACAGGAGAACGTGAAGTTGGGTATGAAAGGGGGGCTATTGGCGGTGTAGGAATCGAATCTCACCTTCGGGTTCTCTCGGTATTTATAATTATTATTAATCATTTAGATCCAACTTTCGAACAATTTCCGTCCTCTGATAACTTTGCTGCAGGTTTTCGAATCCCAGCCATATCCAATTTTTTCTCTTCAAATAAAATTGTTTAATTAGTTTTAATACAAGAATGTCATACAGTATCAAACAGACTCCATTATCCACGGGGCTTTATTGTGTGGTGTTGATTCTAAGTTCCCTTAACAATTCAATGTGGCAAGAAAGAAAAAAAAAGAATCAATTCAATCAATGCTTTTGGAATATATATTATTAATCCCAGTACAGTCAAGTTTAGTTATAATTGTTTTATAAATGCTTAAAATTATTAATAAAAAATAATAAAGTTTAAAATATATTTCCGTGACTTTTATTATAAAATGGTGCTTTATTAAATAATCAACGTAAATTAAACAAAGGTGAATAGTGTATTAAAAGGCGAAAAAAGCAAGATGATGAAACATATATAAAATTTTTAAGTCTTAATGTCTTAATGAATTGTTTTTTTTTTTTTTTTTTACTGAATTGACTCAATAAAGTAGTATACCAATAGCAATACTATCATTAGTCTATATTTGATCTTCGTCTGGCTAAACAAAAGATAAGTTTATACTAGAGCGTCAACATTCCATCACTATCATGTTTCAACATTATTTCATGTTTTATCTATACCGTTAAATTTTTCTTTTATGGCATATTTGCTTTATTAATAGATAAAATGCATGTTCAGTCTGTAAAGGATCTTTATCCGTAATAACTTTCATTAATAACCTGAATAAATGATAAAATACTATAGGCAATTAGGAGCTTTGTTTTCGATATTATTACACAAAGGATATTTACTACTGTAGGTTTCTTGAAAATCAAATCATCTTTTTTCAATAATATCAGATATTACCATCACATTTCCGGTATATCTATCTATATGTAAGAATTATACAAAAGCTAAAAGTGTTTCACTAGCGATTATTAAAACTATGAGAGTTCATTCCAACAATAAGTATAAAATCATTCCAAACCATATGTTTTTTTTTTGTTTAACGTTACAATATTATGTTTCAAAATCATTAATCAAATTATGTTGAAACCTTTTCAACCTTATATTCTGTACATATTTTTACATTCACTTACCTATATATGAAATATATAGTAAGTGGAAGAATTGCGATCGTGAAAAATTTCGACTTCCCGTTTTCAACGGAAATACACATTTTGGGGTCCCCTGAGTCAAATTAACCAAGTCCCGCAAAATGGTCTGTGTGTGTGTGTGTGTGTGTGTGTGTGTGTGTCTGTGTGTGTGTGTGTGTCTGTGTGTGTGTGTGTGTGTGTGTGTGTGTGTGTGTCTGTGTGTGTGTGTGTGTGTGTGTGTGTGTGTGTGTGTGTGTGTGTGTGTGTGTGTGTGTGTGTGTGTGTGTGTGTGTGTGTGTGTGTGTCTGTGTGTGTGTGTGTGTCTGTGTGTGTGTGTGTGTGTGTGTGTGTGTGTGTGTGTGTGTGTGTGTGTGTGTGTGTGTGTGTGTTTGTGTGTGTGTGTGTGTGTGTGTGTGTGTGTGTCCGTCTGTCTGTCGTGTTTGTGTGTGTGTTTGAACAGACTAGCTCAAAAACTATAAACCGTGCGAACCTGAAATGCGTATTTAGTGTATGTATATGCCCGCAATGTGACAGCAAAAATTTCATCAAAATTGCTCTAAGGGAGGGGGTACTTTATTTAATAACTTTTTATGTTTTTTTCGATTTTCTCAGAAACGGCTCTAACGATTTTGATTAAACTGAGAATTTGATCTATTTACATACCCGAGATATGACTGTAAAAGCTTCATCAAAATTGATCAACCGGATGGGGGACTTTACTTAATAAATTTTGTTTCATTTTCACGTGTTTTTTTTTATTTACTCAAAAACGGTTTTAAGGATTTTGATCAAACTCGGTATTTGATGTATGTATATGCCTAAGATGCGACAGCCAACATTACATCAAAATTGATCAACTGGAGGGGGGACTTTACTTAATAAATTGTGTATCATTTTCACGTGTTTTTTTTATTTACTCAAAAAAGGCTTTAACGATTTTGATCAAACTGGGTATTTGATGTATATACATGCCAAAGATGTGATAGCCAACATTTCATCAAAATTGGTCAAACGGAGCGGGCACTTTATTTCATAATTTTTTTCGAATTTTTACCTTTTTTTCGATGATATCAAAAACGACTTTAACGATTTTTATCAAATTCGTCATGTTTAATGAAAATTATGTGTTCTTTAATATCAGGTAAGCTTTATCATTATTAAAATGTTCTGAGGGGGCTTTTTTTTGGGGGGGGCTTTTTTTTTTTGTTTTTTTCCTATAAAGTACCTTTGTTTTTGTTTATATGGAGAAATTAACTGTCTCTCGTTACTCCTAAAAATAAGAAATGGCTAAATATGAGATATGATAATAATAAAGAAAACATAAAGAGGAGAAAAAAAGAAAAATATTCAGTCAACTCATAAAACACGTTGAGCCCACGCATGCGGAGTACGCCTTTAATGACAGACCATTGTTCATAATTAAAGCCGTTCTTTTCATTTGAGAAGTGGCCATTAATAAAACGCATTAATTCCTAATCTACGTAAGTTGGTAAGCGAAAGTTGCGTTTTGCGCGCACGCACCAGATTTTTATTATTATAAGTGGCAGGATAAATACCATTTTCAAGAAAACAAATTTCGGTTTTTCATACAATTGATCACCATATTAATCCATCTACCGACCTCGATAACTTTCAACGCTAACTCTTGCTTTGATCGATTCATCAGTAAATAATTAAATTATCTTGGACTTATCCATCCTATACGAAAAGACTTACAGGACTTAATATTTAAAAACAGTTCGATCGTATTAAAAACATATTATTTTAAGTGAAAGTACTTATTCAAATTGTCCATGTATGAAGCATTACAAACTTACGTAACTGGCAAAAGGTGTCCTTGCACGATATGGCAAGATATTCACGACCGAAAAACGTGCCTTACCTAAAATGTTCTCGTGTAAGTAGGTTTTCGTGTTCTTCATTTTATGTTATGATTTCAAGGGTTTATGTTCTTTGCGCTTATTCTACAAAATTATTTACATAAGGATAATGAAAAAAAAATTAATAAATGACTTCTGTAGTGTAAAAAAAATAAGTACATCGTCGTTGATACCGCAAAAGTATGTCAGAAATTTTCGATTATGTGATTTTATTGGATTTTTATTCAAAACGACTAGCTCTAGGGTCCTAAAAGACGAAGTACGTTACCAGTAAATAGAAAAGAAGAATTATGCACTGTAAGAAAATATTCGAATTTTCAGGATTCACTTAATGATTAATCCTGTGTGACACCTGCGTGTAAGGAAAATTAAAACTCTAAGACAAAAAAAGTTTTACGTTTTAAAGTTTTTTAAGTTAAACTTTCTTTCGATAATTTAACACAAAAACTAAAAATTAAATTATTTTATATTTCTCCTGAAAATTAGCTGTTCATTGACGTACGACATTTTGCAGTATCAACGACGACATGCAGTTATAGTTAAATACATTTCAACATTAAAAAAAACAAAAACAAAAAAACACACAAAACCGGTTAATAAGGTAACAAAAAAGTGTTCATCCCATGAATGACAATAAATGTTAACCGTGTAGACACGTCTATTTGTACATTATAATCACCACTGGCGGTGAAAAAGCGAAGCTCCGTATTGTTCCGAATTTCGTTCTGAAAACTTGACCGTATAATCAGGCTTCAACTTCGATTAAAATTGCTAATGTTATTGCAATTTAACCAACATCAGTGGTAATCCTAACTTAATTTGCTATATAAACTATTGTCGATTACATAAGTAATTCATTAATAACGAATATAAAAAAGATATGTTTTTTTAGTATAATTCTACATTTTAAAATTTTGAAAGGTGAGAGATGGTCAACTGTTATTCTTTACGATAGTAGGTTGATTGATTTTCAAGATTTTCTTTTGAAAAAAATTTTATTTTGAAAAGCCAATGTTTCGATCCCTCATGTGGAACGTTATCAAACTAACCCTCTACCACCACCTCTCACCTTATTTTACCCTCAGTCTTTGTATTACTCTGGTCTCAGAAGATATATATCAGATTTTAATTTATCTTGCTACTTATTAAAATATTCATGAATAATTCATTTAATTGTCATCTTCTAGCATAGATACTCATATGTTTGTCTTCTTTTAGCCCTGATGAAGATCCGATGATGGCTTTCCAAAATCAAAAAAATATTTTTAAGTGAAACTCCTGACAATCAATCAACCTATTTTAAAATTTTAATTAGGTGTATTTTTTTCGTTTTTTTACCTTTTAAAATTTATAATTTTTAATAATGGCACAACTGAATCTTTTAATGTATAATACATGCGTATAATATTTGATTTCGCACGGAGTACGTTAATCCTACGAACTCACTTTGTATAGGGTTGCATTGAAAGAGAGAAATAATTAAGATTATAATATAATTACTCATATGCATTTAATTCAACACTGTGTTGCAATTAGACTAAACCAGTAATGTACCAGGAAAGTCAGAAAAAATTATAAAACAGTAAAGATTCAAATTTGGTATTGTTTTGATTTTTCTATACTTCGCTTTGTATAGTTCTCTTATCTCGAAAATGTTTATAAAAATTTATAGATAAATAGGAAAAACTTATTCATAGCATAGGAGACGGTTTTTTTCCATCCGAGAAATTTCTATAGGAGGAGATATGCAGTGGAAAAATATTTTCTCAATACATGGAAAACGACTATACTTCCTCGGCTGATAGGACGAATCCCATCCCCCTTTCTCCCCCTCTTCCATTTGTGACCCTCTTTCTGGCCATCGGAATAGCAATATGAGTGCTTTTTTGTACACATTTTACACTCAATTTCATGGGTTCTACTATTGGTAAAGAGGGGTAAACCTTTCTAGTCCTATTGCGGCGAAATATCTTTTATGTATTTATATATTTCTTTCATATATAATAACATTTTATGCTCCAAATATTAAATATTAATTTCTGAAGGCATTTAAAGGAAGGGAACTATTAATGATTCCAAGAGTTATGAATAACTCTAGTTAAAGTTTAACAACGGTGTATATGTAAATAACATAAGCTGATTCTATTCACTTTTATATATATATATATATATATATATATATATATATATATATATATTATTATTATTATAATTTTATTTTTATTTTTATTTTTATCTCGCGCGGGTCTCATTACCGCGTATGGGGAGCGTCCCACGGGTGGCGGATGTGGGGATGGTCGGTGGAAATTCCTAGGAAGTTCCTCCCGGCTAAGTCCGTAGGACTCGCTGACCAACAATGAGAGCGCCCCCCCAGGCTTGCTGGAGGGTGTGACGTAGGTTTGAACGCCCTACTCACATTTTTTAGTTCACCAAAACACCACAAACAGTCATGGATTCTCCTAAGGTAAAACGCTCATTATCCGGAGGTAAACTAGTCCCCCGTTCGGGTCTCCGGGTGGGGACTGCTTTAGGGGAATCATGGCGAAAGCTGAAATTAAGAGATTTAGTATTAGGGACGTGGAACGTCAGAAGTTTGAATACAGCGGGTGGGTTAAAATCGGTTTCGAATGAGGTTGAGAGGTACGGTATAGATATCGTGGCGCTGCAAGAGGTACGCTGGCCGGGGGAGGGCTCGTTAAGAGAAGGTAAGTACACAATTTGGTACGGCGGGGGCGAAAATTATTGTTTAGGCACTGGGTTTCTGATTAGGAATAGGTTGATATCCGCTTTGAGGGACGTTCAATTTTTCGGGGACAGGATATCAGTAGTTGTATTTCAGGGGCGGTGGTTTAAAATCGCGTTAATAAACATACATTCTCCGACCGAAGACAGCGATGACGAAGTTAAGTCGGAATTTTACGATAAACTAGAGTGGGTCTTCGATAAATTGCCGCGAAATTACATGAAGATAGTTTTAGGAGACGCTAACGCAAAGGTGGGCAGGGAAGAAATATATTATCCGACAATTGGAAAAGAAAGTTTACACGAAATTAGTAATGATAACGGAATCCGATTGATTAACTTTGCTACTTCTAAAAATTTAATAATCAAAAGTACAACTTTTAAACATAAAGATATTCACAAATATACCTGGACATCACCGGATTCACAAACAAGAAATCAAATCGATCACGTTTTGGTGCAGCATAGGTGGCAAAATAGTGTTATTAATGTTAGGTCGTACCGAGGGGCGGAATGCGGGTCGGATCACGAACTAGTAGTCGCTAAAATTCGGCAAAGACTATCAATAAAAAAAAGGTTAGAAACCGGATCTCATACCGAATATTTTAATCTGGAAAAACTTAAAATTCCGGCGATTAGAAAACAATTCGAAATTGAACTCAAGAATAGATTTGATGTATTAGAACCATCGACAGAGAATGGTGAAGACATTGATCAATTGTGGGAAGGGATTAGGGATAATATTAAAGAGGTCAGTAATTTGTGTCTGGGCAAAAGGGAAAATAATAAGAATAAACCATGGTTCGATGAAGAATGTTTAAACTCGTGTGAGAAAAGAAAAGCCGCTAAACTCAATGTTTTAAATAATCCTAGCGAAGACAATCGTGCCTACTTTCGAGGCATAAGGAACGAAACGACTAAATTGCTTAAAAATAAAAAAAGAGAATATCTCAAAAACAAAATAATAGAAATAGAAAATAATGGAATCCAAAATAACGTTAGAGATATGTATAAAGGCATAAATTTATCACGTAAACGTCTAGGACCAGTTACGACTGGTATTAGGGATAATAATAATAACATCATAGCGGATCCGGTAGACATAGTAAGGAAGTTCAAAGAGCACTTTGATAGTATTTTGAATCCGGAAAATACCCTTATATCACCACTTTTGGAATTTCAAAGTGCTGAACCGTTATTAGAAGAACCGAGTATAGGGGAAGTCGAAATAGCTATCGGAAAATTAAAATCCTATAAAGCAGCGGGGACGGATAATATTCCTAGCGAACTAATCAAATCATGTGGGGAAGCTGGGATTTCAAAAATACATCTTTTGATTAAAAAGATCTGGGAGTATGAGAAAGTACCCGAAGAATGGAAAGAGTCTATACTTATACCGATTCACAAGAAGGGGTCGCGGACAGACACTAATAACTACCGTGGGATCTCACTACTTCCGGTCTGCTATAAAGTATTTACGTCAATACTGACTAGCCGAATAACCGAATACGCCGAGGAAATTATCGGAGATTATCAATGTGGTTTCAGACGGAACCGATCTACCGTAGACCAAATATTCTCCCTCCGTCAAATATTAGAGAAAAAATTAGAATACAATGGTATTGTTCATCAACTGTATGTCGACTTTAAAAAAGCTTATGATTCAATAGACCGCAATAAACTGTATAACATCCTGACTGAACTAGGAATACCGAAGAAGTTAGTAAACTTAGTAAAAATGTGTATGACCGAAACGTTCAATAAAATAAGAATCGGTCGTTATTTTTCTGAGAAGTTCGAGGTTCACTCTGGTTTGAAACAGGGGGATTCGCTATCCCCTGTTTTATTTAATTTAGCTCTAGAATATGTCATTAGGGAGGTGATAAATACCGGAAAGGGTTTGAATCTGGGGGGAAATATATCCGTACTCGGTTACGCTGATGATTTGGTTTTGCTTGGGGACGACGTGGAAACGATAGAACTAAATACAAAAGCATTGATGGAAGCCGGAAAAGAAGTAGGGCTAGAAATAAATACGGAAAAAACAAAATATATGGTTAGTTGTAGAAACGGTGACAATTTTGGCGATATTGAAGTAGAAGAGGAAATATTCGAAGCCGTTGAGAAATTTAGATATTTAGGATCTACTGTAACTAGAAAAAACGAAATCGAAGAGGAAATTAAGGCTAGATTAAAGGCGGGAAATGCTTGTTATTTCTCGGTTGCAAAATTACTTGGGTCACGCCTTTTATCCCGAAATTTAAAAATTAGGATTTACAAAACTATAATTCTTCCGACTGTTCTTTACGGTTGTGAAACATGGCCGCTTACAGTAAGGGATGAGAAACGCCTTATGGTGTTTGAAAATAAAGTGCTGCGTAGAATATTCGGGCCGAAGAAAGATGAGTCAACAGGAGAATTTAGACGGCTACACAATGCGGAATTGCGTGAGCTTTACCCGGCAAATGTAATCGAGTCTATAACTGCGCGTCGGCTAAAGTGGGCATGCAAAATGACGAGTCTTAGTAGTGAACGAATTCCTAAAAGATTGATAAACGCTTTGCCGACTGGAAAACGGCCGAGGGGTAGGCCTAGGCGAAGGTGGGAAGATTCGGTGAAAGCAGATCTTGTGAATTTGGGATCGGACGGTGGTAGGTGGATGGAAGTATGTAGGGATCGATTGGTGGTGTCGGCGTCGGGCCTTCGGGTCCGTTAAGCCTTTTTGTATATTTTGTATATTTGTATATAATTTTATTTAACTTAAAATATTGCAGATGTGAAAACTGTTATTTTTTGTTTATATCATTAGAGAAATTTTTTTTATTTCTTTTTTGTTCTTTAAAATACTTGTGATTAGTTACCCTCTGCTAAATGCCACTCATCTATATTTTTATTCCTTTACCTTATTATTCTATTCATGGAGTAAACTTTACCTGCCAGCATATTTCCTTTATATTATATTGGGTTGTCCGGAAAATAATGCAGGTTTTCAAGTTTTCTTTTAAAACATTCTATATATAGTAATCTGTTTACTTTTAGGGGATTATTTATTTGTACGAGTGTCAACAGTTGCTAATCCTCTTCTAAACGACAATGTTTGTTTATCTCTATAGCATCTCGCTACTTGGAAATAATCCAGTCTTTCCTACGATGTCACGTCGTGAATTTCGTATGATTTTCTTTTACGAGTTTAAACTGGGCCGCAGTGGAGCCCAGACGGCTAGAAACATCAACCAAGTGGGGCGAGGGAATTGTTACTGAGTGCACTGTTCAAACGTGGTTTAAAAAATTTCGGGAGGGAGACTTCAGCCTCGAAGAAAAAGAAGGTCGTGGAAGGCCTTTCTCTCTTGATGACGATATTCCCCGATTATCGGTGGAAGAAAACCCCAGAATAACTGTTCGAGAACTTGCGGAAAAACTTCAAGTAAGGAAATCGACCGTCGATGACCACCTCAAGGCGATTGGAAAAGTTTTTTTTTCTTTTAAATGTATTATTATTATTTTCTGGACAACCCAATAGTATATAATATTGAGCGAAGATCTTTACGGTAAAGACCGTGGCGCTACAAATAAATACGTATAAGACAAAATACTTGGTTAGTTGCAGAAAAAGAGAAGATTATGGTGATATTGATGAAAGGGCATACGTGTGAACAAGTGTGTAGAAATCGAGATATTTAGGTGCTTTGTTAACTAGGAAACACGAAATTGAAAAGGATATCAACGCTAGAGTAAAAGCGATTAAACATAATTAAGTAATAACTTATTAATTTTTTTTTTACCTTCAAATTAGAGGTTTCTTATCCAACTCCTTTTCGGTCGTGGTCATGTCATTCCTTATATCCGTGCAACTTAATATGAAAGCCAGAATAGAGGGTTGTTATTTCTTGGTTTATAGATGGTAAGAGTATCTTTTTTGCTGAATCATAAATTTATGAGCCGTAGGTCATCCCCATAGGTTTCAGTAAATATGTGTATTAAGTTTCTGTCTGATTTTCAATTTTTATGACCCGGAAAATAGTGAGTACAGTATTTTCAGTCTTTGTTAAATGTCTTTCTTCTTATTTTGACATGAGGGACCCAAGTCATCCTTCTGTCAAATATTAGTCTAAGATGACCCTCTGTTTAAGGAATTTGGTGTTCGCCGGTATAAACACGTGGGCGTGTATCTCGTCGGAGTCTGAATGTTATGTGTTGTTACTTGTCATGGTTTATTTTATTTTCCGAATTGAGTAATATTTTTTCAAATTTATCAAGTGGTTTTATACACTTAATGAAGCCAGTCTGGGGTCATGGTATTTTGATAATTTTTGTTGTATCATCTGCATTGCAGTTCATTTTTCCAGGTTTTTAGGAATGCCATCTGTATATATAATGTATAGTAAGGGAGGAAGTATTGACCCCGGCGGAACTCCTGCCAAGATGGGTCGGACTGAAGAAATCTCCGAGCCCGGGCGGATAGAGAAAAATCTGTTGGGGAGGTAGAACTGTAGTGGAAGATAATATGTATAAGGTAGAATGGTCTTTAAGTTTGAAGAGAAGTCACTAGTGCCAGACTTAATCAAATGCTTGATCCAGAAATACACCAGTAGCTTTGAATAAAAGTAATAATAAATATCTTTATATTATTAAATATAATAAATAAGAAATGCTAAACATTTTAAACAAGAAATATCGCCTCTCAAGCGATGTATTCCAACGTAACGCCTCAATAGCTTTCACATTAGAGGATTGCCGAGTTTTCTTAGGAGTTGCGGAGAAACGTGGTCACACTTGGAGAAACATGGATGATGTATGGGGTATCCGCGGATGCGTTAGTGATGATTTAAATTTATGTAAATGTCCCTTCTAGTACTAATGGAGCTAACTTTTTAATGGATGCCTCAACTTGCCGTAGCTTGATGGATTGGTTCCAAACTCCTTGCGGGCGTCACGAGCAATCGATATGCCTCTATAATCTATACGTTCATTCTGGTATAAGAAAAAAATAACTCAAATATTAGGCAGAGTTTTAATGTTGCAAATTGTTTTTACCTACTTAAATTAAAAATAATGTCTTTTATTAAGCATATTATACATATTATACACGGGCAAGTAATAGCTGTTATAATGTCCGGTCATCAATAAAATTCTAAAATAAAACAAAAATGGAGTGATAAGAATGGGTTGAGAAAACGCAGTAAGTATTCTATTTATGTTTATTTTGATTGAATTTTTAAAACAAAAATTAATGCCAGTATTTAAACAGAATTATTTAGAAAGAGGAAATAGGTATTAAATTGAATTGTAATTAATCCATACTTCCTTGCTGTTATCTTATCTAAAAAAACCGAGGTCCTCAAAACATTGTTTTGGGGAACGGAATTCAAGCAGGAAGGAGGAATCATTGGATCTTATGCCTTATCTATGACTTCTGATTTTTAAGAATTTATTTTCCATGCTATTTGATAAAAGTAGCCTGGATCAACAGTGTTAAACATATTAATTACCTGTTCATTTTAATAATAAGATAAAAAACCTACGATTTTTCAAAGGGAATCCTTGCCCGTAATCCGTAAAAAATCCTTGCCATGCCGTCCCTCGGATAGGACATAAAATGGAGATACCGATCTTGAAATGTACGAGGTCAGGTACTCGTTAAAGATCCCTATCCTAATTATACCTGGATACGCAAAATTTAGGGCTCCCTCTTTATTATTTTCCGATTAGCCTTGTGGCACAAAGTGAAATAAATGGAACAGAAAACTAAGTTTCTATATCGGAGATGTGAAATCTATTGGGTCTTATCTCATAGAAGTTCTTTAGACTATCCTTAATGAGTTGTAAAATTCACAACTTTGATACAAACACTAACGTAAAGTAACGTCATTTGTAAAAAGAATTAAATAAAGCCACATGATTAAGTACTATAGGTGCTTAGCAGCTTGTAAAGTAACTTAAAAATCTCTCGTGGCCGGATTTCGCATATCCGTATTATTATATATAAGCGGCTACAGCGAGAAGATTGTTAGGTCCAAACTAAAAAAGAAAAAAAAAATTAATTTGTTTTTACATAACTCCGACACAAAAAAAAAACACTTTTTAGGACACCCTTTGATGAAATGAATTTAGATGTTTGGGAGGTTTCTAATTGTTTAAAGTGATAAATAAATTGATAAATCTAAAATTCATGCGCAAACAAAAGTTGAAATTATTTTTAATTTCGACTTACCAGTTTTTACGCAGAAGCGACAAATATTTAAGTTAGATTATTTACAAAAAAATGAATGATCAAAGTAGCTTTTTTTCTTAGATTAGATTTCGATTTTTTTGTTTAAAAACGAAATGGTGTACCTGGTATTCGGAGGAAAAAGATTATCTTTTTCTGAGCAATGATATGATTAGGTTACTCATAGATAAACAATAGATCGCCTAAGATGTTAAATAGAGATTACGGGACAAAGCAAAACATAAAGGTGATCGAAATCTCTGAAAAAGAAAGTAAAGCAAGATAAAAAAAAATAAACAGTACTGTGCTCAAAGGAAGCAAATGAGCATTCAATTCACTGTTGATTTAACCTTGTCAGAAGGTGAGTCTAACAGAATAAAAAAATAAGATGAGCTATTTTTCCAAAGGAGCTTAGGAGGTTAATATCTCGAGAAGATCCTGTTTCAAACCTAATATTTGCCCATTGAGCAAGTATCATAATGGATCCCTTAAGTCCAAGTTCCGGTAACGCTCCAACCCTTCGGCCCATTCAGTTGATACTTGGATGTTCGGTTTCGTTCATATTGCCCTTCTTAGCAACTTACTCTGGAGACTATAATAGTAGACAATCATAAAGCAGGTTTACCTTTGGGTAAGTTTCCAATTGAAAGGATCGGGCTAACTTCTCGGGTTAGCTATAGGATAAAGACCCCTCACTTCCTAAAGCTTGCACCCCCACCCCCCTTGGCTACGCAGTCCCTAACTCCAAACTCTTCCGCACTATATTAATAAGTTTACTTATTGCTTCGAAGTTTCCCTTGTAGTAGAAGTATCGTTAATTTTAACCTGCTGTTAATGAGGCACGTCGTCGTTTGGGGTTAATGTTCGAGGCGTTAAAGGACGAACAGTACTTTTTAATTGAGCCAATCGCGATAGACGAAAGACGCGATAGACTGACATAGACGAAATTCCATGCGTCGAAAATTTCTAACTTATTTCACAGTCGCATGATGTTTGTTTGAAAGTCACTTTATGCCACTAAGGCTACGACGGACGATGCTATAGTGGGAGTATAATACTGTAATATATAATACTGTGTGTATTATATTATTATTATTATAAAAACCTGATTTTGGGGTCACCTGTGGTGTTGTGGTTAGCATGGCAACCTACAATACTAAAGATCGCGGGTTCAATTCCAGCGGTGGCCCTAGGATTTTTTAATGGGAGTAAAAAATCCTTAGCTATGCCGTCCCTCGGATAGGACGTAAAATGGAGGTCCCGAGCCTGTACGATGTCAGGTACTCGTTAAAGATCCCTATCCTAATTATACCTGGATAGGCAAAATTTAGGACTCCCACTGTAGCATCGTCCGATTAGCCTAAGTAGCATAAAAATGGACGTTAAACAAACAAACAAACAAACAAAACCTGATTTTTAAATAGTCACTTAAAAAGTTGTTATATCACCTATGATATCATGTGTTTTTTTTTTTAATTCTTTTTACATATGACGTTACTTGAACTTAGTTTAGTATTTTCACTTGAACACACTAGTTTAGTATTAGAATTTCACAACTCACTAAGGACTGACTGTTTGTTTGTTTGTTTAACGTCACTTTATGCCACTAAGGCTAATCGGACGATGCTACAGTGGGAGTCCTAAATTTTTCCTATCCAGGTTTAATTTAGATAAGGATCTTTAACGAGTACCTTACATCGTACAGGCTCGGGATCTCCATTTTACGTGCTATCCATATGGATCCAAGGGACAGCCTAGACAAGGATTTTTTACTCCCATAAAAAAATCCTAGGGCCACCTCGGGACCTGATGTTACATGATGCGAGAATGAGTTATTAATTGTCAGGATTTTTAATTGAAGGAACCTCTTCCATATTTTTTATTTTATTTTTATTACTTATTATCATACGATGTTTCGTTTTAATTATTTATTTATTTATTTTATTTTATTTTTTCTTTCTTTTTTACAAATTTACCCATCCATATGACAATATTTCTATCAATTTGCCACATATTAAGAATAATTCTTCAAATCATTATGCATATATTATTTATATTAATCTAATCATAATTATGGGTGACCCACCTTTTTAAAATTATTTTTAAATAATTTAATTTTTGATAAGGAAAGATTTGGCTCCGCCAGGAGTCGAACCCGGGTCTCCCGCGTGACATGCGCAGATGCTTACCACTGCACCACAGAGCTCGGCTTCAAGCAGAGCAAATCCTTCCTCTTCACTGATACCTACTTAAATAAATTATTAAAAAACATACATTATTTATTATAAATACCTACGTGGATTCACATTTTTACTTTTTCAATAACCGATAACCCAGTCGATCCTTTCTTTGGTTACAAACATATGTCATAAACAAAATTGAAATATAAAAAAATTAGGGTGGTTGCGGATTTATATAATTTCAACATGACTACTCTCTTGTGCCTCTGTCTAAACTTTGTACTAATTCCCATTTTATCCTTTTCATCCCTCTCTCCCTTTTATTTATTAATTTTTTTCCCTTACGATCTATTTATGTTTTATTTTTTTAAACTATTTTATTAGAAGATATGTTTTATTTTATATACTTGTTCTGTGTTATTTTAAAATTAGTAATGATTGAGCGCTATAGATATTTAAGTGTTTAGTGTCAGTTTTATAATTTATTGTTACTCTATGGTTTTGGAAATATGTGATTCTTCTTATATTTTTCAGTTCTTTGTATTTTAGGTATATTAAAAATTTTTGATTTCTAAAAATCAAAAACATAATTATTTTTCATGATACGTTCTGATAGGGCTGTTTTATTTTGTGTTATTCGGGTTTTTATGGTAGAGTTTCTTTCAATTAAAAAACCAATAAATTTATGAATGTATTTTTCTGGGGGAACTGAAGTGGCGAATAAAACGTTCGTGGAAATACTGAAGTTTTTACCTAAGTTCCTCTGAAGGTAGAACGGTCGCACAAAAGAGTACCTTTCCAGATTGGATTTAGTTCTCGGGCTATGATTTGAATTTGGAGCTTTGTGCGGATTTAGATGTAGGCATCGAACCTTAAACAATTTTTTTCTTTCTCCCCTTATCAAGTTTTTTTATTTGGGATCAAATGCTAAAAGAGCCCTGCTCGAACTCAAAAACTTCGAACGTTTTAACCCGATCGGCAACTGAACCTTTCCGGTTTCATAAAGTTCTATCCAATCCTAAACCCCATTTTCTGTTTATAGGTTAGGTTTGTTTATAGTCCACTTTTCTTTTCAGTTTTAAATTTACAGAATTTTTTTTTTCTAGAAAAAATAAATAACGTAATATCCTACCAATGGCTGAATTTAATTTTTGAGGGTAGCTTAAATAAAAGTCCTGAAATACCTCCGAGAGTTATCTTTTAAGCTCAAATTGACGGCACGGGAGGATTTAATAATACTCCCTAGTATCCTTCTCCTATTTTTAATTTAAATTCCTCATTAGAAATTTTTTCACAGCATGATTCAAAGATTAAAAGATTTAGATATATTTTAGCAACGTTCATAAAACTCTTTGCATAAAAAAAGTCCTACTTTAGCATTTTTTAAGGAGTCGATATATTTATTAGAACGGATATCGAATGCCACAAAATCATCCGGCGCTTTTTGTTATGGTATGTATAAGTCGTATTATGACTATAATCAAGTAACACAAATAAAGACCTATCTATCGTTCTTGGTCTACAGGTCTTTAACTGTTTTCATTTACTGTATTTTGATATTTTTTATCTAATTTAAATGCTATTTATTTATTTTTACATAGTTGTAACAATAAAATAGTAAGATATTCGTAACTGCATTAATATTGAGTAAATTTCTGAAAAATGATCTAAAATCTAAATCCAAAAAATCTGACACGCGGAATGTGTCATTTTAATCTCTCAAACAGGTAAACTGATTTTGTCTTGGGCGTTTTTTCGATTTGGATACCAGACAGATTAATTAGTGATAAACTGCACATTTTTCCTTTTGTTTTTATCGCTCTGTTTATGGACTAATTTCCTTTTGGTTCCTCCCTTTATATTTATTTTTAGACTGTTTCAAAATTTTAATATTTTTAATTTGTTAAAAATAGAAAACTGGGTTTCTTTTATAGATTAGCCCTGCCAATGAATTTATCTAGTAACAGTTACCTAGTGATAAGTTATAATATATGGGTTAAAGAAATATTTGCATTCATTTAATAGGAATTGTATTTATATTTAACAAATATAATACAAACAAGTAACCAAACAAATAAATTTACTTTTAATGAGTTAGTTCAGGTGCCTCTGGATGCCAAAATGGCTCAATTTTCTTAAAATTTTTATCAAAATGGATTTCATTTGAGTGTCTCTGCCTCAACATGAACTCACATAAATACGAGTCTTTGGAGCAGGATTTAAACTTCTGATTCTCCTGTAAGCATGAGTGAATAAATAAAAAGGCTTAATTAAACGGCAATCTACTGTCACATAGACTAGTACCCGTTACGCAGTATACTTGCCACATTCATACCGGCATTGTCCTGTTGCATCTCCAAGTTTGCCTATCTTATTCAAATTTCTAAAAATAAGTCACAACCTTTTTTCCCCAATGTATTACTACTGATAAATTAAAAAATATGGGTTAATGAAACAGGTATTTATTTAATAGGAATTTCATATAAGTAATTAGCCAAATCCATACGGACATTGTTTTTGTTGCGTCTATGTGTTTGTGAATATTCGTAGAATTCCGAAATGTGTCCTTGTTTACAATGCAGTTTCTTCGGTAGAATTAGTTTTTCTTCAAAGAAAATTCTGGCTTGTTACTCCTCTTTGCATAAATCGTAAGCTTTAAATAAATTCATCGTTTTAACACTTTGTTAACCGCAATTACACAAACAACAATAAATTAAATTATATTTAAAGGGCCGCGGCGTGGCCGAGGGGATAGCGTCTCCGACTCCCACGCTGGCAGTGCGGGTTCGAATCCCGCCTAAGCCCGCTCGATTCTGTTCGGTGAAGGCCCCACTGTACAGACTTAGCGGCTTGCCATGGATTAGAAGAGGTTAGTTACCCGTAGATAACTCGTCCTTTAGTCCTAGATTAGCTCTCGTGGCATAAAGGGGACGTTAAAAAAATATATATATATATATTTGAACATGTGTATAATTTATGTATCAATGGTATAAAAATTAACAACCGTTACTTAATATCTTTATAAAATCACTGGTGGGGCTAATCTAAACAGGAACCAGAAATTGAAACCTCAGCTATTCTTCAAGAATTACGTTCCTATGATATACGAGTACAGAAAGGAAAAAGAAAATATATGAGTACAGAAAATAAAGAAATAAACTCAACTTTTGATATCCCCTTGAATAATAGAAGAGATATCCAAAGTTTAAATAACATTTTATTCCAAAGGCATTTAATACACTCCTATGTACAGAGATTGATATTTCTTAGTGTTCTTGTTAATAAAATAAAGAAGATTCAATCTTGAGTGATGCACTGGATATAAAAGTGATGACTTTCATGCACTCCCGGTTTCAGCTATAAAAACAAAAACATAAAGACCCCTATCTAAGTCGTAGGTTCGGATCGTAAAGTTATTGCGATCGTCGAAGTGTTGAATGAGCGGACATTTCAATGCGCACAATATATGCCTCCCCACTCTCCTGCTACTCCTACAATCTTCATTATTCGACATTTTACGTTTTGATAATTCCTGAAAGGTTTACCATTGGCGGATGAATCGATAGCTACTTCCGGCAGTGCGGCAATTTGCCTGATTGATTCAGTCCTTTGCCATTCCATCGCGTCGTCACCAATAGGTCATTGTTCTCCTTTCTTTCCCAATCCACAATTCACTTTCCCATAAAATTTCCAATCCAAAGCTCAAGGATCACATACCAACAACACTCGTGTTTCGTGAGTACTTATGTATACAAGAAAATATGTTATCTATTCTTTTTCTCGTCATCTAAGGAATTCGAAGCTGTACCATAATTCTATGACATCGAGAGCGTAAATAAAGGTTCATCGAGTTACTTAGGAACTAAAGAAATTTTATTTAAATTGTGTTCAAATTAATTTTAAAACGTTCTTATATAAGTTTGCATACATAAAAAATCAATTTCAAAGTAAACGTAAGAGAAAAAGATTTTTTTTTATATTTAAATAGTTATATGTAAACTCAATGAAAATATGGAAAATAGAATAAAAAATATTTTTGTTTCGAATCCTGGGGTTCTTTTTTAATTAATCACTCATGTATGAATTCTATTTTTTAAAATATAAATTAGTAGAGGAAAATAAAGTCATTATTGTCATTAACGATAGTCACAACCTAGAGACACCTATTAATAATACTAACTAGTAAATTTAAAGAATATATGAGAAAATTCATGTTTCATGCTGCTCCCGACATCGTCCGATTTTCAGGGTGTTTCTGTAAGTTTTATAATCATCGAGAAAAGAAAAAAAAATATGCCAAGTAAGTACGCCCCTCCCCCATTTCTATTGAATACTGAAAGAAACCCTAATACAAATAAGAAATCTCTAAAAGAAAAAATGCGTTAGTTTAGTATCAAAGAATATATAGAAAACAAGACATTTTAAAAAATCCTGCCCATTAATAATAATAAAAGAAATTAGAGCTAAAATTAATTCGGATAAAGTCGTTAGCTATTTATAAGTAACTTACAAATAGCTAACGACTTTATCCGAATTAATTTTAGCTCTAATTTCATTTAATAAATACTGTTCAAACAACTGTTGTTTGAACAGTATTTAATGATATTTATTAATGTTAATAATAACGGCTATGAAATAAAGGAAAATAATATCATAAAAAGGCATGCAATAGATACCCATGTATTGGTAGTACCCAAATAGTATAACGTTATATATAAAAAAAAAAACTATCACCAATAAGTACTCACCATATTATAAACACTCCAGGTTATGAAATATTAATAGTTGTATATAAACTAAATTTGTGTCGATATAGCTTTAGGGACGTTTTTTAGATGGTGAAACCAAATTTATATTTTTAGGATATTATAAGGAGAGGAAAATGTATTTATACTGTAATTGTCATTAGAAGGAAATTATAATTCACAACACCAAACAATCAATAAAAGCTCAAATTATTAGCAACGTTACAAAAGTTAACTATTAGTGACAACACGCTTCCATGTTCATTGCTTCTTATCTCTAGTCTGAAATCGAACATTCCAGAAGGGCGTAGAAGATCCACGAAAAATCCAGAGCATGTACTAAAAAAATATGTAACTGTTTGAAAAAAGTGTAAAACTCTTTTCAGTGTAAAGTGAAACAAAATCATATGATCTTTAATCATGGTATAAATTATTCTCCTATTGAAATTCTAACCTTTTCTTTCTGCTCTTTAATTTGTTTTAATTTCTGTCACGGAGAGCATGGATTACGATGCAGTACTGACGATTAATTTAAATGATTGATTAAATTTCACAATAGCTGTATAATTAATGGAACAAAATAAATTACAATTCGCTAAAAGGTTTCTTACAATTTACGATGGATTAAGGCCTCAGAGTAAGGGAGAAGGCACAAGACTGAGAGAGCGTGCTCTGTAAAACGTTTCAGCAAGGAAAGGGGTCAGAAATAGAACAGTATCCGTTCTTAGATTAAACTGTTTAACAGCCATTCCGAGGGGAGGAACCTCGAGGAGGGATTTTTCTTTGATAAATCTTCTAAATTTACATCTAAACTTGAACCTTTTAAAGAAACAAATGGGGGAAACAAATCGACTTTATGATGGCCAATCTTCTTATTACAAATTTACAATCCCAATCCTTTTGTAATGTCTTGCTTTAATTTGGTATTCTAAAAAAAAAAAAAAAAGAATCCATCAAAATATCAGACTGAAAGTTTTCAAATTAGTGAGAAACCTTAGATTCAAAACATGAAAAAGTGTTAAGAGACTCAAATCGAGAATAAAAGTTGGACTATACAAAATTGGAATAATTGTTTATTATGATAAACTAAAAAGTGTTACAAAATTAAGGTTGCGAAATGCTTATACAAAAATATTAATAGCAATTATTAACTCTTAAGTCCCTGATAAAAATAAAAGTGATTCAGACGGTATAAACCGAATTTTTATATTAAAAATTAAGAAATAATAAAAAAATATATATAAGCCTAATTAATTTTTGGGATGAATTTCAACATCCTATGTATTAAGAAAATTAAAGATAGTTAAAAACAAAAAAAGTCAAGGAGTTCGGAATCGCTGTGGAATAAACTATTTGCGTTTTACCTATATTTCACTAGGCTCTTTATTGAACGAAGATTATTTAACGTGTTGGTTTTATTTTTTATTGATCAAATTCAAGGGAATTTTCTGTAATATTGTTTCTTTCCAAATAATTACAATTGACAGCAAGTACAATGAATTACAATTTTTCTGAATATAATTTTACCTTTATGAAATAATTAATTTATTTTTGACATTGGTTGCATGCTTCAAAGATATCGTATCGTATTCTTTTAAATAATTTAAAGAACCTTTTTAAAGAAACTAAATAAAAAATTCAACGAATAAAATATAAAATACGTTCATATTTTTCCCCCTAAGTAGCAGATAATTGTAATATAATTGTGTGGTATAGATTAATAATATTTTAATAAACAACAAAAACAAAAGAAACAACGTGAACTATTATAATGGAATGAATATAGATGTTTATTAGTTAAAGGAATAACAGTTTACTTTATTTGATAAAAATACCCGGTCTCAACCATATGCAGGTAGATATTTAAAAAAATGGAGTTATTGCAATTAATAATTCATCACCTTTTTATTATGAAAATAACAACTATCACTTTTGCATACAATGGTTCATTTAGAAGCTATGCATATATATTTTTTTCTTTTTTATTTATTAGTCAACTGCATTAGGTAACTCAGAAGCAGAGGTATTATCCTTATTAAAAAAAGACACTGGTTCATTAATAGTTATGATATTTTTGTTATGTGTAAAGAAGGAAGCCTCGAATGGATAATAATCTTTGAACAAACTGGAAAGGGTCTGAGACAAGTTGGGAAGATTGCGTTAGGCTGATTTATGTTGGGTTTTTAATATTTTATATTATAACTTCATTATGATGGTTTCTATGAGATCAACATCGGGCCATCATATCCTATGTTTTGTCGTGATCAAAACAGAGAACGGAAAATGAATCATCCAGTTGGAATAGGAAATGAGGAAACCAAAACACAAATGATATCTCTCCCCTGTTTGATTACAACAATATGACGTCAATGACAAAGTCTTTGATAACATGGGGAATAACGGTTTAAATCATATGAGAATCTGAAAATAGAAGCATTCAGTGAGAAGCGTATGGTCAAAGGGGGCTGAGTTTGGGGGGCTGGTGGTTAACCACAATGCCTATGAAAGGGCTCGCGAATCATGGCACCCTGGAACGGTCGCTCCATGGATAGTTCAGGAAAATAATATCTCACACAAGATATCATTGCTGTTTCTGTTAATAATTAACAAAAAAAAAAAAATTATTAACTCAGCATATTGGTAATTATACAGATTAACGCAATTGAAAATTAGAAGGAAAAAAAAAATAATCATAGAAATTTAAACTATAAGAGAGAATTGATAGACCTACAGATATTAGGTTATAAAAAATAATAATAATAAACAATCAAATACCATTTAAAAGCTTAAAATTGGGTATTTCAAAAATGCTGAAATTCTATAGCGGTATTTTTAATTATTTAAGTATTACAAATTAATCCAACAGAAATTATCTCGTTTTTTATTACTTCCTAAGTATTCATAAAATAGAGCTATTTAGGATTTTTCAGGTTTTTTTTTTTTTTTTTTTTTTTTTTTGGGAGGGATCTCTTAAATCGTGATTCTTCGTTTACCCTTCCAATTGCTATACAAAGAAAATACAATTAGCGCTGATCATACGAACAAATGTTGTATGGTTCGCATTAACGAAATTATAAAATAGTAAATAGGGATACTGTTCTTAGCCAACAAATAGGTATTGAGCTTTTAGGGCCTATTCACACTATCGGTTTCGCGCCCGCTCCACTCTCGCTCCGCTCCCGGTCCGCTCTCGCTCTACCCCATTCACACTAGCGCTCCACTCCCGGTCCGATCTCCTAATGTCTTACCATATTCACACTATATAATTTTACACCGTTCACTTTTGAAAGGTTTAAGCTATTAAAGCCATTAATAATCGAAGCTGTCTGTATTCGGATTTTAATTAATGATTAACTTTCAGTTATTTAAGTATTCATTTATTCTTCAATTTTACGGCAAAAAAAAAAAAAAAATCAATTTTTCGTTTGTAGAAATAGCTGGTAAGTGTACTTTTCTTGATGAAGAAGATAATATTATCAAAAAATATAATAAGAAGAATTAATTCATAGCAAAATATATATCAAACATAACATGAATTTTTCACGTCGAAAAACCGCGCGTATTGTTGGTGATTGTTTTTTTTTTTTTTTAAGTTAAACTTTTTTGGCCGTAAAATTGATGAATAAATAAATACTTTAATAACTGAAAGTTAATTATTAATTAAAATCCAAATACAGACGGCTTCGATTATTAATGGCTTCAATCGTGAACGGTGTAAAATTATATAATGTGAATATGAAAAGACTTTAGGAGAGTGGAGCGTGAGCGGAGCGCTAGTGTGAATGGGGTAGAGTGAGAGCGGACCGGGAGTGGAGCGAGACCGGAGCGGTACCGATAGTGGAATTCTCTGTCTATTTCTCTTTAGAATATTTGAGTGGACCGAGAGTGGAGCGGGAGCGGAGCGATAGTGTGAATCCGCCCTTAAGTTCATTGAAACCCTAAAGCCGGGAATAAGTTGGGGCGCAGGTCCGTGACGTTAGTTTTTGTGTACAGTAGAATAGAAAGTAGGAGCAAACGTTGAGCCATGAGGTGAGGTTGCGCAGTTATCGAGTCACCGTGAGCTACGGAGGTTTGTGTCGCAGTATGTCACGACCAACGCTACGCAGGTGAAGTAAAAAAAGGAAGAAAAACTAAAGTCAGGGACCAAAATCTTTTTAAGATATATCACATCCTGAATAAAATTTGAATTTTACGTGTGTCTTATCTTTCTAAAAATAGCAACTTTAAGGAAGTATTTCCGTGCAATATTGTTGCTATTAATTTATCTACGAGATCATCGGAAGTCTAATATAAACATAATACAATATAAATATTGCACATATTACGAACTCTGCATTACGGGTCTCCAATTTTTTAATAGAATCACCTCCCAACTTTCGTACTACCTGAGCACAGTCGGCTTAATCCCTGCTTTCCTGTGTCACCTCACCTCACCTTACGTCAAGTCACGGCCACAACTTACGCCCAGCCTAACACTCTAACGATATAATGCAAGTTAAACCTATATCGTTCACGCATTTAATAAGAATTTGAATTAATAATATTCATTTTAAGAACAAAAGCAATTATTCAGGTGACCAATTCAATTAAACATTACATTGGAAAAAAAAATAATGAAAACCAGTTCCGATAATGGAAGATAACAACAATGGGCACTCTACGGCACTTGCCATTTTGTAATTTATATAAATAAAGATGAAATTCTGTTTGTTTGTTTGTTCGTTATAGAAATCCATACAGTTTGTCCTAAATTCTCAAAGTTTCGCTCAGTTCTTCTTTCATACCAGGTGCGAACACCTCTTCATATTAAAATTGCATAACTTCAGCCAATGTTTGGGTATACTCTTTAATCTTATAAAAATCGTTATGATCTCTCTTTACATTGGCTTTTTACAAAGTCGAAAAAGTCTATAGAACTATATATAAAAGTCTCATTTTATAGATTTTGAAGATAGAAAAATGAAATTCCCCGGGTGAAACCCGAATATACAGCTAGTGATAATAAAGTTGAACAGCGAAGCACAAGATTACTTTTGAGTCAGTGTTCTGTCACAGGTTTACAATACAATACAATACAATAAGGCTTAACGGACCCGAAGGCCCGACGCCGACACCACCAATCGGTCCCTACATACCTCCATCCAACTACCACCGTCCAATCCCAAATTCACAAGATCTGCTTTCACCGAATCTTCCCACCTTCGCCTAGGCCTACCCCTCGGTCGTTTTCCAGTCGGCAAAGCGTTTATCAATCTTTTAGGAATTCGTTCACTACTAAGACTCGCCATTTTGCATGCCCACTTTAACCGACGCGCAGCTATAGACTCGATTACATTAACCGGGTAAAGCTCACGCAATTCCGCATTGTGTAGCCGTCTAAATTCTCCTGTTGACTCATCTTTCTTCGGCCCGAATATTCTACGCAGCACTTTATTTTCAAACACCATAAGGCGTTTCTCATCCCTTACTGTAAGCGGCCATGTTTCACAACCGTAAAGAACAGTCGGAAGAATTATAGTTTTGTAAATCCTAATTTTTAAATTTCGGGATAAAAGGCGTGACCCAAGTAATTTTGCAACCGAGAAATAACAAGCATTTCCCGCCTTTAATCTAGCCTTAATTTCCTCTTCGATTTCGTTTTTTCTAGTTACAGTAGATCCTAAATATCTAAATTTCTCAACGGCTTCGAATATTTCCTCTTCTACTTCAATATCGCCAAAATTGTCACCGTTTCTACAACTAACCATATATTTTGTTTTTTCCGTATTTATTTCTAGCCCTACTTCTTTTCCGGCTTCCATCAATGCTTTTGTATTTAGTTCTATCGTTTCCACGTCGTCGCCAAGCAAAACCAAATCATCAGCGTAACCGAGCACGGATACATTTCCCCCCAGATTCAAACCCTTTCCGGTATTTATCACCTCCCTAATGACATATTCTAGAGCTAAATTAAATAAAACAGGGGATAGCGAATCCCCCTGTTTCAAACCAGAGTGAACCTCGAACTTCTCAGAAAAATAACGACCGATTCTTATTTTATTGAACGTTTCGGTCATACACATTTTTACTAAGTTTACTAACTTCTTCGGTATTCCTAGTTCAGTCAGGATGTTATACAGTTTATTGCGGTCTATTGAATCATAAGCCTTTTTAAAGTCGACATACAGTTGATGAACAATACCATTGTATTCTAATTTTTTCTCTAATATTTGACGGAGGGAGAATATTTGGTCTACGGTAGATCGGTTCCGTCTGAAACCACATTGATAATCTCCGATAATTTCCTCGGCGTATTCGGTTATTCGGCTAGTCAGTATTGACGTAAATACTTTATAGCAGACCGGAAGTAGTGAGATCCCACGGTAGTTATTAGTGTCTGTCCGCGACCCCTTCTTGTGAATCGGTATAAGTATAGACTCTTTCCATTCTTCGGGTACTTTCTCATACTCCCAGATCTTTTTAATCAAAAGATGTATTTTTGAAATCCCAGCTTCCCCACATGATTTGATTAGTTCGCTAGGAATATTATCCGTCCCCGCTGCTTTATAGGATTTTAATTTTCCGATAGCTATTTCGACTTCCCCTATACTCGGTTCTTCTAATAACGGTTCAGCACTTTGAAATTCCAAAAGTGGTGATAGACGGGTATTTTCTGGATTCAAAATACTATCAAAGTGCTCTTTAAACTTCCTTACTATGTCTACCGGATCCGCTATGATGTTATTATTATTGTCCCTAATACCAGTCGTAACTGGTCCTAGACGTTTACGTGATAAATTTATGCCTTTATACATATCTCTAACGTTATTTTGGATTCCATTATTTTCTATTTCTATTATTTTGTTTTTGAGATATTCTCTTTTTTTATTTTTAAGCAATTTAGTCGTTTCGTTCCTCATGCCTCGAAAGTAGGCATGATTGTCTTCGCTAGGATTATTTAAAACTTTGAGTTTAGCGGCTTTTCTTTTCTCACACGAGTTTAAACATTCTTCATCGAACCATGGTTTATTCCTATTATTTTCCCTTTTGCCCAGACACAAATTACTGACCTCTTTAATATTATCCCTAATTCCTTCCCACAATTGATCAATGTCTTCGCCATTCTCTGTCGATGGTTCTAATACATCAAATCTATTCTTGAGTTCAATTTCAAATTGTTTTCTAATCGCCGGAATTTTAAGTTTTTCCAGATTAAAATATTCGGTACGAGATCCAGTTTCTAACCTTTTTTTTATTGAAAGTCTTTGCCGAACTTTAGCGACTACTAGTTCGTGATCCGACCCGCATTCCGCCCCTCGGTACGACCTAACATTAATAACACTATTTTGCCACCTATGCTGCACCAAAACGTGATCGATTTGATTTCTTGTTTGTGAATCCGGTGATGTCCAGGTATATTTGTGAATATCTTTATGTTTAAAAGTTGTACTTTTGATTATTAAATTTTTAGAAGTAGCAAAGTTAATCAATCGGATTCCGTTATCATTACTAATTTCGTGTAAACTTTCTTTTCCGATAGTCGGATAATATATTTCTTCCCTGCCCACCTTTGCGTTAGCGTCTCCTATAACTATCTTCATGTAATTTCGCGGTAATTTATCGAAGACCCACTCTAGTTTATCGTAAAATTCCGACTTAACTTCGTCATCGCTGTCTTCGGTCGGAGAATGTATGTTTATTAACGCGATTTTAAACCACCGCCCCTGAAATACAGCTACTGATATCCTGTCCCCTAAAAAATGAACGTCCCTCAAAGCGGATATCAACCTATTCCTAATCAGAAACCCAGTGCCTAAACAATAATTTTCGCCCCCGCCGTACCAAATTGTGTACTTACCTTCTCTTAAAGAGCCCTCCCCCGGCCAACGTACCTCTTGCAGCGCCACGATATCTATACCGTACCTCTCAACCTCATTCGAAACCGATTTTAACCCACCCGCTGTATTCAAACTTCTGACGTTCCACGTCCCTAATACTAAATCTCTTAATTTCAACTTTCGCCATGATTCCCCTAAAGCAGTCCCCACCCGGAGACCCGAACGGGGGACTAGTTTACCTCCGGATAATGAGCGTTTTACCTTAGGAGAATCCATGACTGTTTGTGGTGTTTGGGTGAACTAAAAAATGTGAGTAGGGCGTTCAAACCTACGTCACAGGTTTACTCCTTGTAATGTAGTAACAACTTTGAGTTTGTTCGACATTTTAGTTTTATACTTTTACGTCATTAAAATTATAATTAATATAATATAAATTAAACATGAATTGCTGTTACAATACAAGAATAATTTTACCCATATTTTTTTTATTTCTAAAAATAGAACTATTTTATTTTAATCTAACGAATTTGATATCCAGTCAAATAGTTGTAAGTTTATAAATATACATTCAAAATCATTCTGCATGTTATATGAAATACTCTGCTAGAGAAATCCTGCTCCGCTGAAGGTATACTGCCTTCTCAGTACAAGTTTCTCATATAATGGGGTCATTCAAATACCGCACAACGTTTGTGACCCTAAAGCTATTTCGTAGCAACCCCCTCCCCCCGGCCCCCACACACCAAGTCGGGAATTCAACTTGGACCCTCTCAGCATGAAGGAGAACTTTATCTTACAGGTGAATTATGTTTGTTAGGTCAAATAACCATCACAATTAAACAATGCCTTTACCATTTTTCGAATTCCATCTATAAATTTCACTACAATTATTTTCATTATTAATCCTCGATTTTTAATTATGAGCCATTAAGAATTTTTTTTGTTGAGGGAAATAGGCTTTTTATGCATAATGATAAATGTTTATAATTTTCTCATATATGATCAAGTTATAAAATTGTATTAAAAATATGAAGTATTATCGTAAACATAAAATTAATACGTGTGCCATTTGACAATGTGAATGCACACACACAAACATATATATATATATATATATATATATATATATATATATATGTGCTTGTGTCATTGAGTTAGTGTGGATATTTTTTTCTTAATAATGAAATTTGTTGATATTGGTTGTCCTATTACGGTACACAGCCTTTTACTTTAGAACTTCTTGTTTTAAAAATGTATCTATATTAGAAACTATATGATTGTTTATTGTTATTACCATATTTTAAAAATTGATTTAGGCGAAGTAGAAAAATATCTCGTAGTCCTCGTGCTTTAGAAGGTTGAAATATTTAATTTCCACATTTAATTGTTGTTTTTTCTGACAGTAAAACCATTTTGTTATATTGACTTTTACGTCCAGCTCCTCCCATCATTAATTCACAATTGATTTTTGAAGGCGTCACATCAGTTCATATTTCTATTCAGCCAACACGCTACGACAAACCTTATATCGACGCTGGTACCAAAAACCCCTCGTCCAGTTGGTTGTGTCCTGCGAAATCCTAACCAGAGGCCCCGGAAGCCTGTCCCGAAATAACTCTCCACAGTTTTGAATTCTAATTAGTTTAATTAATTATGAGGGCGCTTTTAGAGATTAGAGCTGAAGCCTGGGGCTATTTTCGTTTAAGAAGAGAGCACGTGACACAGTGTCCCAGCGTGGAGGAGCCACCATGAAATCCTAATTCCACAATGGAGCGGCAAAAAGTCGGCCCAGTAATCAATCTTCAGTTTTTAGGCTCATCTGTTTCTTATGGCACCACCCCTTCATCCCCTCTGGCTTGGACTCCAGGAGATAGATCAGATTACCTATGATCCTCCGGCAAAAACATCATATACAGACTTTATTTATAACTTACACGCAACCCGCCCTCCCCTATCCCCTCCCTTCTTTCTCCAGGACCCTGTGAAAAACACACTTTCCCAGTAAACCGTATTTCCCGGACTAATGTAGATGTTTATCTTTCCCCCCCCCCCCCCCCCCAGACCAGTTTACCGCCTGGCAAAACCTTTCCAGTCTTCCCCTTGTGATGAATCTGTTATTCCTTGGCAGTGCTATGCGTTCTAGTAAAGTTCTGTTTGTTTGGATTTTCAATGTAAAAAAAATAAGAAAGTATCGAATGTAAGTTGCTTGTATTATGAGACACGGAACGTATACTTTTCTGCTTACTTTATTATTATTATAACATTTTTCAATACTAATAAGGTGTTATGTGCACCTAAGAATTCACTTAAGTATGAACAAAAAATACTTTTTTTTTTGTTGATTTAAAAATAAATTGGCGCCCAATGGTTTTACACCAACCATTGTTTAAATAATAAAAAAAAAAAAAAAAAAATTCACAGCTGAAGAAAAAATATTAATTTATCATATTGCTCGTCCAACGCTAAAATGAAGGGATCGAGGGAAAATAGTGACAAGCACCATTTTTAACAAAAATAAACTATAGCTGCCATCTCTTGTATATTAGGTAGTACCTACTATATGTCTATGATGGAAATGCCACCTGGAATATGACTATAGAGCACTTTATAGTCATATTTAGGTGGCATATAATACTACATAATATACAAGAGACTGCCTCTATAGTTTATTTTTGTTAAAAATGTTGCTTGGCACTATTTTGCCCCGACTCCTTCAAATATTCTAACTCAATGTGGCTTTATTTATTTATTTTTGTAAGTTGATACTTAATTATTTTTTTAATTTTAAATAATTAATAGATCAAATAAAAACATATAACTTTGCTGTATTTATACAATTCGATCCCGTTGGACAAGTGTTTAGCCCCCTCTGTTACTACGCCGCAATGTGGCAAGACCTGGTGGGAGGGATCACAGAAGAGTAAGTAGGATTCGAACGCAGTCGGGAATGGCCCCAAGGTTAGCTCACTGTTAAGAGCTCTGCAACAGCGATTTAGGGGACCTGGATTCGATTCCCAGCCGTGGTCGAATCTTTACTCTTCTAATCAAAATTATTTAAAAATTTGTATTTTTTTTTTTTTACTATTTATATTAATTATTATCTTCCAATTTTCTTCTTCTATCTCAAGAGCGCTTGTGGACCGTGATAGTGATGTTTCATTAACAAATTTACTAATCGAGTAAAGGTGGGGAATGTCATCAATTGAAGGGGGGGAAGGAAAGTTTAATTGACTGCCTTGAATTTTTTTTTTTTTTTTTTTTTTTTTTTTTTTTTTTTTTTTTTTTTTTTTTTTTTTTTTTTTTTTTTTTTACCTAGACCAGTCTTGCACTGGATAGTTAAGAAACCGAATTTGCGATTAAAAGGACATTCTTTTTTATATAATTTAAAAATTATAAATTGTATGGCATTTAATATTCTGCATTAGTTCCAATGTAATGAAACCTCTTACAAAATCTACTTAACATATCCACATCAACTAGAAACACCTTAACATGTTTCTTAGAAATTGTGGCAAGCTATTTATAGTGAAGTAATAGGAGTAATAGTAGTGAATAACGTCTTATTATTTTTAAATTTATCAAACATTGTGACAATAAAATTAAAGAAAAAACATCATCCTTTCTAAAAGAATTTGTAATTTATAGGTGTTCCACTGATTAATCTTAAAAAGAGACGACTTTGATTGAAAATAGACTATGATTTTTTAAAATTCTTATTATGTTATATCTTATTATGTTACATTATTATTATGTATTTATTAAATTTAATATTTGTAATTTTAAATAAGCTCATTTGCAAAGAAAAGACTGGCCATAGACTAGCCCTAATCCCGACAATGGCCGATCTTTTATCTTCCGGTACTAATATTTTATTTTGGTCTTGACTTTATATATTATTATCATTTTTAAAAAAAATAAATATCCTACAGCTAAGCGCAATAAACTCAAATAAGACCGGGGGAAACAAAACTTTCAATACGACAGCCTATGGAAAGTGTAAACACGCCTAATAAATTGGCTCAAAACAAAATGCCGTAATTTCGTTGGCAATGAAAAAACAGGCAGTAATTGGTTTAACCGTTTGTGTATTGACATACGCTGACAAACCTCGCGCACTCTGCAATCAAATGAATTTGGCTAAGTGCGTTTGGATGCCTAAATGTAATTTTAGGTTGAAGTATTTACTCTCCTGGGAAGTAATAGTTCGTTGTTCAACAGTTAATGAGCATCTCAGATGATTAGTTCTATTTTTTTTTAAATTTTAATAAAGATAAAAAGAAATACAGATATTCAGGATCATTGAACTGAGGCTGTAAAAAAAAATAAAAAATTCTTGCTTGTTTTATTAGCATTATTTGTATAAATAATATCCTAAAAGGTTTTAACAACTTCTAAAAGGTTTTGGATGTCGATTCTTGATTTAAGAAACTCAAAAATATCTAAAAAAGTATTGGGCTAATTTATTATTATACTTAAGTCCCGGAAGAGCCTTTCCGAAAAATAGTGTTCCCGAACCACAATAATTCTAAAATTTACCAATTAAATGTTTTTATTTTTATATATATTAATATATTTATAACTTATAAATAGACAAAACGCCTAAATTTCGTATTATTTTTACCCCTGTGGCGGAATGGGTTGTTCATAAAAAAAATTAAATGTCCATATATAAAAAGGTCTTGTATGTAATAAAGAGTATGCAACACCAAAGGATCGCCGGATTAAGGTAGTCGTATATAAGAAATAAAATAATAATTGTCGAAACCAAATGAATGTTATTAGTATACTAAAATCCAATAAAGAGTTCTTTTTACTTTTTTCTTTCTTCTTTAAATTTTCTATCAATAACCACTATAAAGAAATAACATAATATTTAACCACAGATTATTCATTTAATCTTAATTCATCCTCAGCCTCAGCAGCCCTGTACGATCCAATTATTAACTGGTTTACAAAATGATCATCTCGTTCCAAAATTAATCCGAAATAATCTGTGTACAAATGACCAATAATTTGAAATTGTGTTAACTCCTTTTTTTTTTTTCTCCTAAAACTACTGGCCGGAAACAAATGTTTCCAATTTCAGATCCCCACTAACTAAATCCTCGTGAACTGAATGGGATTAAAGTTGGAACAAAAAGTTGATTCATTTACAAAGCGATGGGGAAAACTGGGATCGTTAAATCATAAGTGGGGGGGCCTGAAATAGAGCGGGGGGGGGGAGGGGGGGGGGGGTTGGCTGCTGGCTCCATCCCAACCGCCTTAAACCCGGGCTAACATCCATCAAAGGCAAACTGTTCCATCGAGCAAAGGATAGCATAGGCCCAACCCTTTTTTGATATTAAATTTTTATTCAAACGAGTTATCCAGTTTTCTGCCTTGTTTCCCCAATGCTAAAGAGAGTAATATGGTTGAAAAACAACCAAAAAAAAAAAAATAATACAAAAGTTTGAAGAATGACTATGGTAAAAAAAAAAAAGGATGAATGCGTTACAACAGCTTTGATAGCTGTAACATCTTTCTTAACCAAATATCGTTCAAAATAATACTCACATATTTAGCATTTGATATATCATTCGGTGTCACGCTGCCGTATGAAGAGATAGTTTAAACTCTGATGTACTCGCCTGTGGAGTAGAGGCATGGCAATCTACAATAATAAAGGTAAACCCGCGGCGTTCGCGGAAGCCATAGAATTTTTTAATGGGAGTAAAAAATCCTCGGCTTGCGTCCTTCGGATAGGACGTATAATGGATGTTCCGAGCCTGTACGATGCCGTTTAAGATCCCTACCCTAATTGGCAAAATTTAGGACTCCCACTGAAGCATCGTCCGATTAGCCTTAGTAGCATAAAGAGACGTTAAACAAACTCTGATAACCTAAATTTAGTATACAATTATTTCTCGAAATAAATGATATAATAATAATCTACAACTATAGATATATTATAACAGATGTTTTGGTTAGTACCTTTATAACACCGAGTAGAATCGATTGGAATGGTTATTTCAAGGTCATAGTCATGCAATGATCTCATCTCCTCTAGATATTCTAAAGCAGAGCAAACAAATGGCCGCTATCGACTAGAGTGTCAGTCTAACCTCAACAAGCTAAGATATACATTTACCACTTACAGGGCTGAATTGGAGCAACCAACAGATCAAATCTTAAAAATCCGTCAAGCTGTTATTTACATATCTACAATAGATTATAAAACTGAATTTTTTAGTCGTGATATTAAAAATCAAAGACCTGATTCAGATTTTAGAATTTCAAAAAAAAAAATATAAAATATTTTAAGTTGATCTTTAAAATCTACATAATATTATTCAAGTAAAGTAAACGACTTCTTGAAGTTCAAGTTATTAAAGGACAAATATACAACTTTAACTTGTGCTTGAATGTGAGACTTTAATAAAAATGTATTGTATGAATAGGGAGTGGAATTTCCTGCCTTCAATGTTAGGCTACCATAACTCCAAATAAACTCCAAGTCATTACAAGATAAAAATTATATGAAAAATTAATTTTTTCACATTCGCATAACCATTTCTATTTTTGTTTCACGACTCTTACTATTATTTTGCTCATTATGTTAAAGATAAAGAAGTAGATTTTTTTTTTTTTTTTTTTTTTCTTTTTTTTTTTTTTTATATATGTACGTTCTGAAATACTAGTTTAGTATTAGAAATACGAACTCTCTATGAAAATTTATGATGGAAAATGGATCAGACTACCTTATGCGGTACGTGGAATGTAAATGTAAGATTTGTTTTGTTTTTTGTTTTGGATTTGGAATTATTACTATTCTAAAGGTAAATACATGAAAAGAAGGAGAAAATTAAAGATGAAGATGGGTGGAGCATTAGAGTATTACAAAAAACGTTATTTAAAAATAAATAAATAGAGAAGACAATAAAATAAAAAATATTAATAAATTGAAAGCATTTTATAGATATTCATTGGACATAGTAGTCGGTAATATATAGAATTTTATTCAAATTAGAAGAACAAGATGGATTTTTTTGATAAATTTAACAGTAAGATATTTAAAGCAGTCCATTTATATGTATAAATAAGAGATGTCCACGCTTACGCGCTGGAGGAAAGTTCCATGAGATTCAATTCAAAAACCTTAAGGCATACAAATTCGTTAGGGCCATTTGTGAAAAGCATTTAAAGATAAGAGCCTGTTTAAAGAAGAATGGATTCATTAATCTGAAATCTGATTGTTTTAACATTTAGCGCTCTCTCCATTCTGTCTGAGTACAGTTTCAACCAAGGGCCCCCCTTTCTCTATTCTATTCTGTGTCGGGCGACGTCGTTAAATTTTGTAAACGGAAAAGAGCGCAAAAGCCTGGAGCCTGTAGGAGGTTATATGCAAGCACCTCGTTAAGGCCGGTTGTTTGAAGTGTAAATGCTCAGCCTTCTGGATTAGTCAGTGACAATGAGCAACAAATGGGTCAGGTCTCATTCAGAATTTTAAAGTGCCCACTTTGAATTCACTCGCTTCTCGGAGGCGTGGAAACGTAGCGCTTAGCACCTCGCTTCAAGCTCTCTCCTCCCAGGCGAGGCATGTCGTGTTATGTTGCTCCCTTGTTGGTTTATAATACTTTCGAAACTTGCAGACTCCGTGAATTATCATTCTGCGCCTGCATGTGCTCTTCTGTCAGAGGTTGCCCAATCCGTTCTTCGGACACCTCCGAACTTTCTCAGTGTGGTGATGTCATCGTTCCCAGTCCTCCTAGCAGATGTGTGGAGTTCAAAACATCTGTCCGCGCATTTATGTGTGCTAAATAAAAAAAGTTCTTCCATCAGGTCGGCTCATCCATTATACGATCCCCAGATTAAAAAAAAAAATAAAGATTTTAATGCATCACTTCTTAAGAATAGTCTGCTAAATCTGCAAGCGCCTACTTTCTAAGAATACACTATCAAGAGGCCGGTTGAGTACGTTATGAGGGAAAAAAAAAGTATAAAATGCTTATTAAACAAAAAAAAAAAAATTCTGGGTGAATGTAAAAACAATAAGGTATATTATGAGAATAAAAAGGTTTGTATGCTAATTTAGTTAGTCGTAGAAACGGTGACGGATTATGCAGCTATCTAAATAGAAGAGAAAATTTTTAAAGCCGTAGAGAAATTTACATATTTAAGTTTACGATTAAAAAAAAAAACTAAAACCGGAAATGAAAGCTACATTGGAAAACTTCTTATTTTTTCGGTTGCCAAAAGAAGAACCAACAGTTCTTTACAGATGTGAAACAATTCGGCTTACTTTTAGGGATGAAACAAACAACTTTTCAAAAACTTTGAAAAAAAGGGCCGAGTGAAATATTTCGACGGAAGAAGGATGAATCAATCGGATAATTCAGACAGTTATGTATTGTTGAACACCGTGAATTGTACCCGTTTTTGATGTTAACATCCTCGAAAATTATTGAAAATCTTTTATTGATTTAATTATTATTTTTTTATTTCATAGTCATGTTAAATTATATTTACTTCATTGTTTGCTTTTTTAAGATATATATATTTTTTTTTTTTAACAACCGTGTATATAATATTTCTCATAATATTTTTTAGCTTCCTTTCGAATCTCAAATTTTGAAAATAGGTTTCTCATATTCCAAAAGAATTATGCGGCCAATCGTGATTGTTTATTGCAGAAAAAACTAATGTGCGGTTAAAACGCATTTAAATCGTTCATCTCCATACTATATGCTTACGCCGGCTATGGTATGAAGAATACCCCTCGGATGGAAACCATCCATATCATTAACAATGCTAATAAAAATTTATTAGCTCAAGATTTTCTTTATTTTTATTAAAACCTACCATATTATGAATCATAAGGAGTCTTTATACGTGAATATATCATAAAAAAAAGCTTCATCATACAATCATGTGAAATCGTTTTCTCGTTTTGAGGTACTAAATTCGTATTTTAAGGTAGGAAAGCTAATGTTAATAAACGATTCGTACAAATTGGTACAGAAATGTAGGTTCAATTTTCGCTTGCAAAACAGAAAATTCTACCTGAGCTAATCTCAACATTCCTACTCCAGATGGAAAAGGGCTTAGGGTAATCCGCTTTTTCGGACCTAATTAGGAGGAAAAAGGGAAAACTAAGCCCTTCCTAAAAATAACCACCTTCAGCTGTATCCGGATCCATCGCGTTTTTAAAAAACTTAGAAATCGTGAAATCATACTTTGTAATAATTTAAAGTGTGGGACATATGTACAACATAATTCAATAAAATGAAAGATAACGGAAAATAGAATATAGAAACAAATACTATACTTATTTCTTCCCATTTATGATTTTAATAATCATGCAATTAATTCTTCAAACCCTACATTTTCTTGGCCAAAGGTACTTTATTCTTAACATATTTATACATATTAGGAGTATTTTGTACATAATTTTATCAACGAAATTGAATTTTTTAAAAAAAATTTCAGCTTCATCAACCTACACATATTCTCGGAATATTAAACAATTATAATAATTAATTCTAATTCATTTTTTTACTGTAATTTACCATATCTAGTACATAATTATATAAAAAAATTAAATTATTTTAAAAAACATAAATTAAACAACATCAATCCACTGTTTTGGATAACAGAATTTCGGGAAACAGAATATGAAAAAAATTATTGTAGTCGGCTTTACATATCTTATATTTTAAGAATATCAAGTATTTTGTACAGGATTCAATCAAGTAATTGAATTCATTTGAAAAAAAAAAAAAAAAACTTTAACTACTTCATCCTGCTAGAATACCTAGAAACCGAATACTAAAAACTATTAATACATATATCCATTCACTTAACCACCTACTCAAATTTAAGGAAATGCAATATTAATGAATTTCTTATTTTTGGTTCTACATTTTTTTTATGTTAAGAAAATATATATCTTGTTCACAATTCAATCAGATAATTGAATACTTTCAAATACATAATTTCAACTTTATCGTCATCCAATTCCGAGAAATAGAATATCAAAAAACCTACAAAAGTTAGTTTTACACCTTCCTAACTTGTAGAAAACAACATATCGTCTATGAATTCGATTAGTTATAGGATACTTCAGTAATAGTAAAATAATTTAAAAATACTAAGATAATTTAAAAACTTCATCGGAGGAATAAATTTCACTTATTTGTTAATTCAGTAATAATGCGATTTATTTTATTTAATGTCTCGGTATATCTTGCAATTATTCCTTGAATTAAATTACTTAGTATATCTTACACATAATCCATAATCATTACCTAACCTTATACTTAGAGTTAAACCAAATGGATTTCATATTAAATGCTACTTAGACATTATACTCAATAGGAAAATGAGATTGTATGATTTTTATTATAACTTTTATACATTTTTCAACTATTTATTTTTAATATTGAAATAAGATAGGTATACTGCTATAAAATTCAAATATATCTAATACCTGATAATTAAACAAACCTGTTTATAAACCATTGATTATCTAAAATGGCCACTTAAGTGATTAAAGGCGTTTTAGTTTTTAATATTAAAGTGTAACTTATCTACATTCTTTTTAAATCATCGACAAGCATTTTAATACCAATTCGTATTATGAGAATGTCCAAGGGATTATTATAACCTAGTTTTTTTGTATTCTCCTTAGCGATTTGTCCTATTTTTATTATTTTAAATTATTTCATAATTTGATTACTACAAAACGATATAGAAAGCTAAACTGATACTGCGTCGTATTGATTTCTAAGCAGAATTAAAGTGCATAAAATCGATCACATCCCGTCTTAATTCCTACTAATGCATGTCGATTCGACACGCTACGTCCAAAGGGGTTAATGCACCCTTTGTATGCAAACTGTTTCGCCAAAAGTTATAATTGAATCTAATAACATTTTAATGTTAGCTTAATAAATATACCCACCTCATTAGTTATATAACCATACCTCTTCTGCATTATATAACTCATTTTTGCAATAGCAAGGAAAATTTTCAACGACTGAAAAATACACTAATATCTCATTGGACGGTGACGTCCATCGTGCATGACTTTAAAAATATAACAATTATCATACTTATAAATAAAACAAGAATATAAATATGTACAGCATAAATTTTGATAGTGGTTGTTAATTTGGCGTTTTATATATTTTTTCTTTTAATGATATATTTTTTATTTATGGTCTTTTGGTTAAATATTTATCTTATAATTTTTAAATTATTTTATTAGAAGATAATTTAAAAAATATATTTTTTCTGTTTGTTTTAATTATTTTAGTTTCGAAATGTTATAGATTTATGGCGGTTAAAGTCTTAAACTCCACTGTACTGTGGACGGCCAAATGAAATTAGATGTATAAGAAAAATATAAATAATGATAGGTAATCAATGTAAGAATATCTAGCAAAGTTGAATGATAATAGTAATACTAATAATAGAGTTATTTAAATGCAAAAAATAACGAATAAGAAATAACATTTAACCCTCTTATTATTATCCTTTGTAGCTATAATATTACTATAATATAACATTATTATAATGATGCTTTACTCTTATTATACTCATTAAGTACTATTAGTTGCGTGTTTTTTGTATTTCTGAATTGATTTTTGAACAGGAAGAATGCCAAAAATTAGGTTGGTATTTCTTTTTTCTATCAATTTTCAAAAAAAGGATACTCTCTATTTTTTAAGCATAGCAGTATATATGTAATTAATATGAGTCATATACTTTCAAAATATATGTCTCGATATGATTCATTTAAATTCTATTTTTAAAGAAATTAAAAAACTTGTAACATTTACTTCAAAGACTTGAAGACGCAAAAAGGGTCGTATTTAAAAATTGGAAATTTTTTCATGAAGGTACCATTCCTTTAGTTCATTACTATTCTAGAAAATGATATAGGAAAAGTTTGCCACGTAACTGTTTACATTCTAAAAGTTATTCCGAATTATGAGAAAAATATAGAAGTTAAAAATGATTTAAATAAAAAAAAGGAAAATCCATCTTTAGTTCATTTTTATTAAACATTGAAAGTTCTTTTAAGTATTAATGAATAATGTCAAAATGTCAGGTCCCCAAAACACTTAATAAAGAGATAAAAAATTCTTATTATATCTGTAATGGTTTCAAAAAAAGATAAAATATTGTTAAATACACATGCCATTGAACCAGACAATTCAGGTTTTATCAGGAAAGAAAGAGTTAGGACCATGCAAAGAACAAAAAAAAAATTACATCAATGTTATCAACAGTACTAGAAAATAGAGCCATTACTGTTTTTTCGTAATGCTTAGTAAATAACTATATATAAAATTTTTTTGTGATAACGTGAAAAGTATCAGTTTTCTTTATATTATTTATTCGTTAATTATCTAGTATTTATTTAATTTTTATGTTTGACTGAATAGGTGAATGTAATATATTTAACAGCCATTTGTGAAAAACATGCGGTTATTTTGTCATCTCGGAGAATAAGTGATTAGTTAAAATTTTCTTGCTTTGCAGGCATGAATTTTAATGTTGGAACAGTAAACCATTAAACTTACTAAATAGATTTCATCAATAATGAGATATTACAGTTAAATTATTTTTCACCTACAAAGTTAACGAAAATTATAATAACTGCATTTCAAATGTAAGCATGACTACGAAGAAATTGATTCCATGCTTCTTTTAACCACTTGGTCCATTTTGAGCAAAAGCCAAATTAACCACTTATTCACTGGAATGATATATATGGAAATTAATCATTTAAATTATATTAGTCTTTTTTTCAATAATCATTTGTTGATTGTTGTTAATTGTTCAAATGATAAATGCAAACATAAATGAACCGTATAATACAAACAGTTGTTGACATTTCTCGAATTCAACTGCGCAAACCATGCGAACAGAACTAAAATACCGCTAAAGGTAACCCTGGGATTGTCATGCCGATTGCGTAAGGCTTTGCGAGGTGTACGCCCTTGCGCCGCGCTTATCTCCTCCGAGATCTTGCGTTTCTACACCTTGTCAACTTTTACCGTCGAGAGCGCTATTGCCAACGCTGCTAGTCCGAATCAACCCTCCTTTACCATTTTAGGAAGCCGAATTAGCCATAACTTTACAAGAGACATGGCGGCGCTGGTTCGGCACGCTGGAAAGCATTTGACGCCCATAAATTCCAATAACGAATACTAATCCTATTCCGTCCGAACATTTTATTTCACGATACAAGGCTTTCGAATGAATGTACAACGAAAGGAACAGAAATTAAGGCAGAATGGATTGGCGTTAACGGTGGTAACTGTCGCATATATAATAATGAATCTGCGATCATTGTCGGTTCGTTTGTGTCTTTCTACTTAACGGCTTAAACATTTCTATGAAAATAACAAAGTTGATTATACTTTTAATATTTATTAATATTAAATTAATCAATCAATCAATTTTGGGCATCTCTTGACGTTCGTCAATTTTTACATTAGTCGATTCCCGACGGAACCAAGTCTTTTCTCTTCAAAAATAAATTGTTTAAACTAATTTAAAAACATGGTGGTTATCCAGAATAATGAGTAAATTAATAGTCATACATTGTTTATTCAGATGTCATTGATCTGCCTGTTTTTAATTTTGTTATAACTATCAATTTATGCAGGTATTAATAATTATTCTGGGTTCTGGGTTCCCACTGCTGGGTAATTTGGAACGAAAGAGCAGACCAGGTGAAATTTTGGCTAAAAAATGAGAAGTAACAAACATAACTCGAATTAGCTGCTTCATATTTTGTGGAATGGCTACAACAATTAAAAAGAATCTCGTGAAAAGTTGGGAAAGGAATTGGATGAGAAAACCGTCAAAACTTGCTGAAGGTAATCCACAGTACTTAAAATGAGTCACAAGAAATAGGAAATCGAGAAGGGAAGAAATCTTATCGTGCAGAATTAGAATACGACACTGCGAATTTACCCACTCAGAGGTCTGGAAGCACCCAACTGTCTGTCAAAGGTGTGACAATACAAAACTAAGTGTAAAACACTTGCTACTAGATTATTAATAATATAGCGAAAGGATATATTAAAGGATAAAGAAGTTTGAGCCATTATCCTATATGAAGTCTTAAAAGCAGCGAACGACTACAATGAAATATGAAAAGGAAAAATTAATGCCAATGAGCCTTAGAGGCTAAGCAATAAATGAATAATAATTATTGGTAGGAGAATCCAATTAATATAATTGAATATCACGAAAATCATGAAAATACAAATAGATATATATTTATAAAAAAAATTAAATTTTGGTGCTGTCAATAACTTCAAAAGATGGACGCACTTCATTCTAGAAAATTTAAAATCACATGAATCCGTAGTTTTCCATGTGTTGAAATTTTACCGGTTTTTCTGTATCTACTAACTTTTTAAAGCTTGAGCGATGATTTCAGTAGTACGAAAAGTGATTATTAGAAATAAAAATGTATATGTATATGGGACAAATTATTTTCCTAATATTAAACTATCTATTTTTTGTCAAAATATTGTTGACAGTAGATAATTAAAATTATGTATATGTCAAAATATTGTTGACAGTAGATAATTAAAATTATGTATATGTCAAAATATTGTTGACAGTAGATAATTAAAATTATGTATATGGGACGTTCTTTTACAAACCGAACACCGTTCTGACCGACACATTTTAGATTTAACTGAAACTTCTTATACGGGTTCTATATCGAAAAAAAAGGGATACGTGTAAGAGGATTTTTTTTTTTATTTTCGATATTTTGAAAAATAAACAAGATCGAAAATTCGTGGATTTGATGATTTATCGGTAATAGCCTATTTTTCAAAAAATCATAACTCCGGTTCTATTTAGGCTAAAAAATCTAATTTTTTTTTTATTTTGAAGGTAAAAAGACAAGGTTTAAGAAAAAAATTACTTCAAAACAAGTTGTCGAAAAATTCAAATTGTTATTAACAATTTCAATGTTTAAATCGGTTTTTAACAGTAGCGCCACCCATGAATCAACTTTTTACTATTTTTATCGTATTCTGCGTCAAATTTTCTATCTAAAACGCTTTTAAATACGATGGAGAAGTTATTTTTACTGTAAGAAAAAAATTAATTAATTTAGCATATGAATACAAATTAGAAGAAAAACAATTGTCCGAACGTTTCTAAAAAGCTTTAACAATAAAAGGAACTTTAAAATATCATTGTATTAATCCGATTTCTTTACAGCGATTGGAAGAAAAACGGTTTCCATCTTGCGAAAAAAAGGATATTGTAAAAAATTTTAAACAGAAAATGTAAACATTGTCTTATTTTTAAATATTGTATTTATTATTATATTCCAAATATTGTTCTTATTAACCAATGCATTATCGAAATCTTAATAAAAAAAAATCATTTTCAACAATGTTTTTTATTTATGTATTTTTTCTATTTTTTCCCATCTTCTTGGCTAATAACATATGTTTTTTAATTAAAAAATGAAACAATTATTTGTATTTAAGAGATAAACGGTGTAAAACAAGAATATGAGCCGTAAAATGTGACCCACGTGTCGATGTGATGCACTAAATTAATTAATTTTTTTCTTACAGTAAAAATAACTTCTCCATCGTTTTTAAAAGCGTTTTCGATAGAAAATTTGACGCAGAATACGATAAAAATAGTAAAAAGTTGATTCATGGGTGGCGCCACTGTTAAAAACCGATTTAAAAATTGAAATTGTTAATAACAATTTGAATTTTTCGACAACTTGTTTTGAAAGTATTTCTTTCTTAAAGCTTGTCTTTTTACCTTCAAAATAAAAAAAAATTAGATTTTTTAGCTTAAATAGAACCGGAGTTATGAATTTTTGAAAAATAGGCTATTACCGATAAATCATCAAATCCACGAATTTTCGATCTTGTTTATTTTTCAAAATATCGAAAATCAAAAAAAAAATCCTCTTACACGTATCCCTTTTTTTTCGATATAGAACCCGTATAAGAAGTTTCAGTTAAATCTAAAATGTGTCGGTCAGTAAGGTGTTCGGTTTGTAAAAGAACGTCCCATATACATAATTTCAATTATCTACTGTCAACAATATTTTGACAAAAAATAGATAGTTTAATATTAGGAAAATAATTTGTACTTCATAAAATTTACAACACCAATAAGGCCATGGCCGAAATTCGAACACGAGTCTACTAATCCGCTAAAGATTTTGGACCATAATCAGGCACGAATCCCAACTACGTCAATCTTTTCTCTTCAATGAAGATCCGGCCGTTATCGCCATATTTTTATCAAGTAAGCCAGGAGTTAGATATCCAATGAAATAAATAAAGAATTTACTTCCTTCCTTTTACTATTTCTCATATTCGTAAGCCTGTAGGTAGGATGAGAATGGATACTCAGAGCGTTATTATTATATGAAATCTTTTCCTTCATTGTAGAAAGTAAATTCTGTTTTTAATTCTTTTAACAAATATGATTCAAGGTTTTCTAGAATCAGGTTTTTGGGGCTGGAAAGATCCTTTCTTTTGGAATACCTTACAGCGGAGAGGAATCCAAAAAGTTGTGCCAAATTGTAAAGCTTAACAATTATCAAAATCATATCATGGTTCTATCATCAGAAGAACGTTTAAGAAGTATAAATGGATGGTTGATGGCTGTTCATCTTTTTTACTCTGAGTTGGTTTTATTTTAAATTCCAAGTTTTGTAAGCAATTTATGCAATTAATGAGTACTATAACAAGTTTTTATTTTCATTTCGAGCGCGCTGATAAAATTATGGGAAAAAGGTAAAACAAAACAACGATTTGAAAAATATCCTAAATAATTATTCTTGTAATTGCTTCATATTTAATTTCTGATGTCGGATTAAGGCGAGAGAGGATGTGGAAGGATGGGTCCGCAAGGTCCATTACTATAAAATAAAGGCGTAAAAAAAAAAACCGGACAAGAGGGGATAAAAAACTCGTTTACATCTTAAAAACTCTAGCTGTATCTTCCTGTGTAAATTGGCCCTACTAATCTGCCTTGATGGTAAATGTTATCCGCATTAAGCGTCTTTTCCCAAGTCTTCGCATCTGCATACTCATCCGTGAGCGACCCTCTTGTTTTTATTTCTCCTTGATCAACTTATTGTTACCTGACAAGCTTATCTTAAACATCTTGCATGATCATCCATTGCTATAATAAAATAATAAATAGAGTATGTTATTGAGCGAATAATAAAAAATATACTACCCATTATAAACAAGTTTATTGGCATAATGGATAGGCATACTCTCAAATAATACTTTATTTATTTTGTTACTTTTCAAAATAGTTTAGGAGCATTAATTAATATAATATATTAACTAGGCCTGCAGTGCCTAACAAATTAGGGAGTCTCTCAACGCGGTTACTGCATAAGTTTAAACAGGAAACAAATATATTTATATAAGAGAGAAATAGGAAACAAATATATTCATATAAGAGAGAACGTTAACTTCCATCCTCCTCTAAAAGCAGCTTGATTTAAATTTAAATACATTGAGCGCTCGATTTAAGTAATTGCTGTATTAAAATAATTTTATAATATGAATCATAATTAAAAGTTGAATATTATTTAAACTTTAAATTAATTACATAAAGATTCCTTTGAAATTGTTGTTTAAATAATATAAATTAACTTTATTATGTTAATTTAATAAAATATAAAATTATTCTCGTTTATATATGTGGCTGCAGAGTAAAGTGAGTGAGTGATTTGCCAAAAAAAGAAATATATATATATTTTTAACTAATTTGCATAAGACACCTGGATGAATAAAATCAATTAGGTAGCTAACACCATTTAAACTAAAAGATGTGTTAAAAATCTGCAAACCCATGTAAATAAATTTTTTCTTTTTGAACACTCACTGCAGTCATATATATAGTAAAACAAAAAAATATAGTGTTAAATAACATAAAAATATTTAAATAAAAAAAGTTGGGCAAAACAAAAACATTGAAATGATTTTGAATTTGTTAAAAGTTTAATTTGGTGTATGTCTTGAATATCGTTGAATGGTATGAATAGGGTATCGTAAAAATTAAATGGGTACTGAGTGATTTATGTTTATTATCTACAATATTTTTTTACTCCTTAAAGCCCTTGAAACACTTACGACAGACATTGCTCTATAAAAAAAATTATTTCATTTTTAATTATATTATAAGTTTTATAATAATAATTTTTATTTTTTATTATTATAAAAGCAGCTAAGAGAGAAATAAAATAAGAAAATATTTATGAGACCTAAACCGTCGAAAATAGTAATAAATAGAAGGTAAAAATGATTTTCACTGTGATTTAAGCCTCCTAGGAATAAAATCACTCAATATAGATAAATACGTTGCGGACGAAAAGCACAGTGTTAAGATAGGATTAAAAATAGCCTTCACAGGTATAAAAATTTACCAACAATTTCAAAAGTAGGAGGACACGAATTAGGAAAGAGTACCGAACGATTTTTTTAAAGGAAAAGTTCCAAGTTATTGAGTATGAATTTTGATTAGCTGGGTTCTGTTTCCAATGGGTTGTTGGTGAAATGGATGATGAGTAGTTCCATGATGCTATGGTTTTTTTTTTTTGTTTCTTTAGGATTGAAAAATGTAAAAACTGAAATGGGGCAAGAAGGTTAGGATGCCCGCAAGAAACGCTAAATTCGCATTGATTGAAAAAACACAGCATATATGAATCCCTCTATAAGAAGTACCTAATTAGAAAATATTTATAAATTCCAAACCGTCGAAAATCGTAATAAAATAAAGGTAAAAAATGATTTTTATTGTGAAAAATACTTATTTAAAAATACTTAAATGTAAATAAATAAATGAATATTACTTTCTGCAGTTAATGATTCACTTTAGAAAGGGGAATTTTAATGTTGTGGACGAAAAGCATGGGGTTAAGAAAAGATTGAAAAGAGCCTTCACAGGCATAAATATTTACTAAGAATTTCAAAAGAAGGAGGACACGAATTAGGAAAGAATACTTAACGATTTTTTAGAAGGAAAAAGTCCTACGTTATTGAGTATGATTTTTAATTAGCTGGATTCTGTTTTCAACTGTTGGTGAAGTGGAATAAAAGTATTTCCATGATTCTCTGATCTTGTTTCTTTGGGATTGAAACATGTAAAAAACTGTAATAAGACCAGATACAAATCTTATAAATTTATATTGGAGAAGTTTAATATTCCCCTTCAGTTATTCATTACGTCCTATTAAACTAAAAATCTTCAAAAAATAAGAACATTAAATAGTTTTTAGATAAATAGTTTTAAGGGTAAGGATTAGCGGAATGTACAATCATAAGAGCCTTTTAGTTGACAGAATGACCAACTTCAATTTCAAAACATTTCAGCAAAGTAGTTGGTTTAAAAAATTCGTAACTTATTTTTTGTAATAGTATGATAGAAATATTAAAAAGAAATGTTTACTAAAATATACATACGAAATAAAAAGTTAAGAATTTTCAAAAGAGAAATATTGTTTTAAGTGTATTACTGCAAAATGTTGCAATTGGAGTTATTCATTTATTCTTTATGTCAACTGAAAGGCTCATATATTTTTATTGGCTACCTCAGATACATGATAAACAGAATTCGTGATAAGTATTCACCGAGAATAACTCTGAAGTGTTCCTCAGAGTTATGAAATGGAATTGAGGATGTCGTTGAGGAAAAGCAAAAGATAATTATAATGATAGTAAGATAACTATTTCCCATACCGACGGATTCCTCGTTTTCCCAAGGCAAACCCTGGAATAGGATGTGGTTGGTACAGACAGATTTGGTCGATGGCATTAGTATTCCAAAAGCAATATTGTGGTTTTGGGATCAGCGCAATAAGTTGCCAATGCTATTCGCAAACTTGTGAAGATGTTTCAAAGCATAATCAACACGGTCTAGCATTAGTGTTGCTTGTTAAAAATATAATTACATCAAAAACGTTTTTAGCAGCAGTTAAAAAAATAAAATAAAAATGATAACTTCTTACTTACTGTGTAAAAAAAAAAAAAAAGAATTAAGTATAGCTAGATGTATAAAATGGCTTGATTAAATATAAAATTAAGTAACTAATAAAATATAACTATTAAATAGTTTTATATTAATTTTAAATATCTTAGTTATGAATAGAAAATATTGGTCTCGGCTGGGAGTAATCTTTTCTTTTCAAAAATAAGATATTTCAAATTATTATAAGAATCAAAGGTTACTTCAGGGGTACGAATTACTAAGGTATAAACATTTTTTTATCCTCGAGTTCTAGAAATATCTTAAAGTTAATTTTAAAAATTCCTTATTCTTCTTGTTTTATAATAAAATCTAACGATTCCCATTATGATAGGTAATTATCGCTAACGGGCTTTACTTCAAGACCTTAATTCCCTATAAATATATATATATATATATATATATATATCTTACTAACGTAAGAATATATAGGTAACTAATTTAAAAGTATGTATACTAGAGTAAGCTATTCATTTTTTTTCTTTTTACAAAAATATTTCCAAGGCGTTATATATGATATAATATTTATATAATATACTGTATTTTTCTTCCTAGAGAATCAGTGTTTAAATCAAATTAAGACCAAAATGAGTTAACTGGCTAAAAGAAGCATGAAGGCGGATATTATAGTTAATGAAATTTTCGTTAAATCCTTTTTAATCTGTCGGTGAAAAATTATTCAACTGTAGTATACCATTATTGATAAAATCTATAATCTTCGATTGGAGATAAAACCGCATGCTTTTCACAAATGGCTGTTAAATATATTTTACATTCACTTATTCAGTCAAACATAAAAATAGAAATAAAGACTTAAATTGATTAATAAATAATATAAAGGAAACTGGTACTTTTTCTCGTTGTCAAAAAAAAAAAAAAAAAAAAAAAAAAAAGAATGTTTTTACAAAAGGAGGAAGTAAAAAATTATCTCTAATTTTTAGTAACGTTGATATAGCGAAATTTCCTATGAAAAATTTCGCTAAAAGATTATAAAGTTTATTGAGCTATTATTATTGCTGTGTTGGTAATTAATTAATATATGGTCGAAAGCTAACTAGAAGTACACACATCAATTATAAAAAAAGGTCTTATTAAGTACATCTGGTTGTCAATTTAACATTAGTTTCACATAAAATTCGGGTTAGGTTTTTATTTTTTATTGTTTAATGATTAATTATATAATTCATTTTAAGCCAGTACGCAAATTTAAAATAATATTGCACGATATGGAAATGCGTCAGATGGCTTGTAACAGGTTTATATATACACTTTCTTTATGAAAAATTTAATGATTATAACATTAATGAGTTTTGATGAAGTTAGGTTAAGGGGGGGGGGAGGAAAAGTTGTTGTCATTGAAGTCGTAAAGGTGGGGGGGGGGGGAGTTTTTGTTTTGTTTTTTTTGGGGGGGGGGGCGTAGGTGTATATCGTTCCGGAACGGACCCCAACAGAGTTGTGGCCCAGTTTCGGAAGGTTTATTAATACTGAGAGTGCCGACGACCCGTTGGACCTCTACCAAAACCTCTGACGAGCTTTCCTTGTCAACGTTTGTTTATTTTCCCCTTTCTCTTGTTTTCTTTTAAGTCCCCCCCCCCCCCCGAAAACCCCCTCGAGGCACTAACTTTTACTTAATTTAGGTTTTAGAAAAAGGAGTTATTGCGGTTGTAAAAAAATCGAGATAACACTTGAAAGTTCCTCTAAGTGTAAGGGACAAAACTGCTTGATTCAACTTTTATTTTATTTTGTCTTAATGTAAACTAAAGATGGCACTGAGAACAATTTATGCTTTATAAAATAGAACAAAAAGAAAACATTTTATAATAGCTTACACTAAATTAAAAAAAACTTAAGCTATTCTGCCCTTCCAAAGAAAAAAGCAGTAACTAACAAATTATGATAATGGTATCGTTGGATTCGTGAAATTGTGTGTTCGTAATCAACATATTTTTGTTTATAGTTACCTTATTTTCTTTAGTTAGACTTTATAGTACTTTCCTATGGAGCATCGAATGAAAAATTTCAATCGAATCCAGCAACAAAATTTTTGAGTTACTGCTTTTTTCTTGACAGGGCTAAATGGTAATTTATTATTGCGATATACGTATATATTATTATTTTCTGATTGTGCGAAATTATTTTCGATTAAGCGTTCAACCAAAATTTTCACGATTTTAGTAATATTTTTAATCTTAAGATATATCAGACTCAGTTTTTTTTTTTTTTTTGCTTTAACATTATGTTTTTTAGAGATTATTTTCTTGGAGCCTCTTGTGTCACTTATTCGTTATCGTAATTGTATTCTTCAGTATTAATAAGTAGCAGAATCAAAAATATTTATCTGTGTACGACTCAGATCACAAGCCTCTTGATAAAAAATAAAACTGTAAATGCTCCATTGGCATTCAAAATGCTCCATAATGGTCTGTAAATGCTCCATCCGTCGGCTTCATACAATTCACCTACAATGGAAACATAGTATTGATAATTTATTAATATTTTATTTATAAAATTTTATTAGCGAATCTAGGCTTATCTTAAAATATTTTATTGTTCGCTAAGCCATACATACAGTCCAAAGAAATTTACTTCTTACCAGAGAAAAATTGATGTATTTAACTCTAGAACATTTTAGTCTTCAACATTAACTAAAATCTACAATTTAAGTAGCTGTTATTAAAAAAAAAAAAAAAAAAAAAAAAAAAAAAAAAAAAAAAAAAAAAAAAAAATTTAAAACACTCATATATCCCATTTAAATCTCTTTAAATGCAGTAATTTATAGAAATATTGAGAAGAAAACATTCTTAGTGGAAAATAGAATAGAAATTATATGTTATCCTTATAAATACAAATAAAACAATCAAACAAACAACATAAAAATTAAATAGCCATAATAGCTATTTAAGGTAAATCAGTAACAATGAGGTTTATTTTTATCTATGTATAATACGATACAAATTTTAATATGGAAATAATTTATAATACTTATTTATAAATGGCTTTCAACAATACATTTTAACTTCTATTAAACAAGGAAATGATATTTCCTTAATCCGTTATATCCGATTTTCCGTTAGTATTATAATATGTTATTATATGTTCATTTGATTGTTGATATTAAGGATCACCTGATGACGTGGCGAAGGGGCCTGAAACGTTATGTTTTTTTGTTTTATTTTAAAAGAATTTATGAAGTATAATGGGCTAAATAAATCAACACTTTCTTAAAAAGAATATTTAAGAAACTTTACCATCATCCATAAAATTATTCCCATCCCTGAAAAAAATAATAAAAGTTCCAGAGAGAATACACAATTCAAAAGCACTACCCTCTATATTCGCAAACAACACTGCATACTCGTCAATAAAATATTTTGATGCATTAATCTTCCATGTCCCACGCTTGAATTCGTACTGAAATAAAGATCTGTACTTTATATTTGTACAATACCAAGAATAACTACCCTATGTTTCTCATTGTTTAAACACTTTATAACATTTCACGATATTTAACTTTTTAATTAATTTATTCCTCGCGCGGGTCTCATTACCGCGTATGAGGAGCGTCCCACGGGTGGCGGATGTGGGGATGGTCGGTGGAAATTCCTAGGAAGTTCCTCTCGGCTAAGTCCGTAGGACTCGCTGACCAACAATGAGAGCGGCCCCCCAGGCTTGCTGGAGGGTGTGACGTAGGTTTGAACGCCCTACTCACATTTTATTAGTTCACCCAAACACCACAAAAAAGTCATGGATCTCCCTAAAGTAAAACGCTCATTATCCGGAGGTAAACTAGTCCCCCGTTCGGGTCTCCGGGTGGGGACTGCTTTAGGGAATTCATGCCGCAAGTTGAAAAATATAGATCTAAGCTTAGGGACGTGGAACGTAAGAAGTTTAAATACAGCGGGTGGGTTAAAATCGGTCGCGAAAGAGGTAATAGGGTATAGATTAGATATCGTGGCGCTGCAAGAGGTCCGCTGGCCAGGGGAGGGCTCGTTAAGGGAAGGGAAGTACACTTTGTGGTACGGTGGGAGCGGAAACTATTTTTTAGGCACCGGATTTCTGATTAGAAATAGGTTACTTTCCGCGTTGAAGGACATTCGATTTTACGGAGATAGGTTATCGGTAGCTATATTTCAGGGTCGGTGGTTTAAAATCGCGTTGATCAATATACACGCACCTACTGAAGATAGTGACGATGAAGTTAAATGTGAATTTTATGAAAAACTTGAATCGATTTATGACAAACTACCGCGAGGCTACATAAAAATTATTCTGGGAGACGCAAATGCAAAGGTAGGGAGGGAACAAGTATATTATCCTACGATCGGTAGAGAAAGTTTACATGAATATAGTAATGATAACGGAATAAGACTAATAAATTTTGCCACCTCGAAAAACTTAATAATCAAAAGTACTACGTTTAAACATAAAGATATACATAAATATACTTGGACGTCTCCGGATTCGCAAACCCGTAATCAAATTGATCACGTCTTGGTTCAACGTAGGTGGCAAAATAGCGTAATTAATATTCGATCATATCGTGGGGCCGAATGCGGGTCGGATCATGAACTAGTAATCGCGAAAATTCGCCAGAGACTTATAATACATAGGAAAAATGAGGCTGGTTTTAATTATGATAATTATAATTTGGAGAAGTTAAAAATTCCAACGGTTAGAAAACAATTCGAACTGGAAGTCAAAAATAGGTTTGAGGCGTTGGAATCGTCTGACGAGGATAACGAAGACATTGATAAGTTGTGGGAAGGTATCAGGGATAGTATTAAAGAGGTCGGTAACTCGTGTCTTGGAAAAAGGGAAAATAAAAATAAACCTTGGTTCGATGATGAATGTATTAACATGTGCGACAAAAGAAAAGCTGCTAAATTAGAAGCGTTAAATATTCCTAACGAAATCAATCTTGCTAACTTTCGAGCATCAAGAAAAGAAACAACTAAACTGCTAAAATTTAAAAAGCGAGAATATCTCAAAAATAAAATAATAGCGATCGAAAGCAACAAAATCGAGAATAACGTTAAAGCCATGTACGAAGGCATAAACAGAATTCGTAAACGGTCGGACCCGGTTACAACTGGAATTAGGGATGAACATAACAATATCTTGGCCGATCCGGTAGACATCTTAAGAAGATTCAAGGATTATTTCGATAGTATTTTAAATACGGAAAATAATAATCTATCTTCCTCTTCGGAATACCAGAGTGCTGAACCGTTAGTAGTAGAACCGAGTAAAGAGGAGGTTGAAATAGCCATTGGAAAATTAAAATCTCATAAAGCAGCGGGAACAGATAATGTCCCTAGCGAACTAATCAAGGCATGCGGGGAAGCTGGGATATCAAAAATATATCTTTTGGTTAAGAAGATCTGGGAACAAGAAAAGATACCCGAAGAGTGGAAAGAGTCTATTCTCATTCCGATTCACAAAAAGGGATCAAAAACGGATTGCAATAACTATCGCGGAATCTCACTCCTTCCGGTTTGCTATAAAATATTTACGTTAATCCTAACTAGTCGAATCACTGAATACGCCGAGGAAATTATCGGAGAATATCAATGTGGTTTCAGGCAAAACCGATCAACCGTAGACCAAATATTCTCTCTTCGCCAAATATTAGAGAAACAATTAGAATATAACGGAATCGTACATCAGCTTTTTATCGATTTCAAAAAGGCATATGACTCTATTAACCGCCAAAAGTTGTATAACATTCTGGTCGAGCAGGGAATACCGAAAAAATTAGTAAACTTAGTAAAAATGTGTATGACTGAAACGTTCATTAAAGTTAGAATCAGTAATTATTTTTCTGAGAAGTTCGAGGTCCGCTCTGGTTTGAAACAAGGAGATTCTCTCTCACCTGTTTTATTTAATTTAGCGCTGGAATATGCCATTAGGGAGGTGACACGTACCGGAAAGGGTTTGAATTTGGGAGGGAATATACCCGTGCTCGGATATGCCGATGATTTGGTATTGCTTGGGGAGGACGTGGAAACCATAGAAATGAACACAAAAACGTTGATGAAAGCCGGACAAGAACTTGGGCTAGAAATGAATACGGATAAGACAAAATATATGGTTAGTCGTAGAAGTGGTGAGGATTTCGCGGATATCAATGTAGGGGGGAATACGTTTGAACAGGTAGAGAAATTTAGATATTTAGGGGCGATGGTAACTAGAAAAAACGAAATTGATGAGGAAATTAAGGCTAGATTAAAAGCCGGTAATGCTTGCTACTTTTCAGTCGCGAAATTGCTTAGCTCCCGCCTTCTGTCCCAAAACTTAAAAATTAGGATTTACAAAACTATTATTCTTCCAACGGTCGTTTACGGATGCGAAACTTGGCCGCTAACATTGAGGGATGAGCAACGGCTTAGAGTTTTTGAAAATAAAGTACTGCGTAGAATATTTGGACCGAGAAGGGATGAAATAACCGGAGAATTTAGACGCTTACACAACACAGAACTGAGTGAACTTTACCCAGTAAATATAATTGACGTGATTGCAGCAAGACGAATAAAATGGGCGTGTAAAATTGCAAAACTTGGCTGTGAACGTATTCCGAAAAGATTAATAAGCGCGGTGCTGAATGGGAAACGTCCGAGGGGCAGGCCGAGACGGAGGTGGGAGGATTGCGTTCGGGCGGATCTATCGAAGTTAGGTCTGGAGGACGGTCGATGGATGGAGGTGTGCAGGGAGCGAGTGGTGGTGTCGGCATCGAACCTTCGGGTTCGTTAAGCCTTTATTATTATTATTATTAATTAATTTATTAACTATTAATATAAAATTTTCATTGTTTCAGGTATCGTAAAAAATCCATATAGGATGCAGGAAATTTGTTTTAGAATGTGTAAGTTAAGTATGTGTAATTATTTTGCCATGACTAATATTTGATTTAATAGTTATAAATTAAAAAATATATCTATAACTTTTATAAGGCTACAAGTTTATTCCAATTTTCTTTTTCATTCGTTATTTAAAATTTAACCTAACCATAGACCTTTTGTTTTAAAAAACAGCAAATGTAAATCTGACCGATTTTCATACACTGAATAATATTTTTTTAAATACATGAAAAAAATTAAAAAAGTTAGAAGGTAAGCTAAAATTAAAGTAGTAGAATTTTTATGGGGTGATTTTTTATCAGATAAACATTAATATCAGGATAATATATATGGGGGTAGGAAAAATGAATTAAAATAGTAAATTAAATATTTTAACTAGGTGTATAAAAAAATATATGTATATTATATGGTATATTGTGATTATAAATTATTCTTAATTTATAAAGGAAAATGTATAATAAAAAAGATTTTTTTTCTTCAATTTATTGAATTTTACAACTTTACAAGAAACTAAATTAAAAATAAAAAGGAATTATAAAAGAAAAAAATCAAATGATTTCCCCAGTCAGGTCAGTAGTAATAAAATTTTTTTAGTTTTCACTTCTTATTAAAAACTTTTCAGCAACGAGTTTGGGAAAGTTTATGATACATAAATACAGCAGTTGGGCATCTGGAACTGGAAGGCAGATGCGCTAGCTAGAAACCAGACAGGAGAGGTATAAAATTGTTCTCCTGCAACTAGACAACAGTAAAATTCTCCTTCTTTGTCTTTCAAGCTGGAGTTATATGTGAATATGAAAAGAATAGTTGATTCTTATATCACACAAAAAAAAAAATGGCTTCACTTTTTTGTTGCACCGGGTGGTTTTCTTTTTCATGGAAAGACTATGAAAATCATATTTTCCAACCGTAATCTCATTTCCTTGCCCTGAATATGCTAACATGATTAATTCTAGACAAAGTACTATATTTTAAATTTCTTCGATCACCTTAAAAGAAACTTTTGTAATAATATCAAAAACATAGTCCACTCCTATTTTGAACGTTTCCATTGATTTCTCACTATATTTGCTGAAAAATGTCTTTTCTGTTACAATGATATTATTAATTAAATTTATTTATATTCTACTAGACGTTAATAAGTAACTGAAGACCTTACATTGGTAATGGCGGATTTGGGATCCTTCTTTTTTATATTTTTTATGTTTAATATATTGAAATTTACTCTACACGAAAATGCATGCGATGAATTAGTTGTTTTCTTAAATCTACAGTGTTATGGACATTTATACGCTGTGTTGTGGCACGTTGGGAAAAAAAATAAAAATAAAAGGTTGATATTAAAATCGTTCATTTTGATGGTTATGAAATTATTATTTTTAAAATGTTGTAAGGGATTTCTCCATGTTTGAACCAATTTTTGTCACGTATGTATCCATATCACATTTACATGTATCCATATCTTCAGTAGAGATTAAGGTAAGAAGTATGGAATATTCCGAGTATTTCATGTGCAGTGGAAGCTAATCGAGATAAATTAATATTTTTTTTTTTAATTTTAGAACTTACTTAAACTCAGAAACTCACCCGTAGTTTGAGAACCACCCATAAGATATTTCCCCATAAAAGCATTCTCGCAATCCATTTTATTTTCAAAACATTTTTTCTAGAAAGAATAAAAATAATTAGAAAGTTAGATTACCAGGAAATTTTGCTACAAATATAAATTTTTAACGTCATTAATTTCATTCAAATTACCAGCTTTTTAGCGTTCATTTTTTTTTCCTTTTTTTTATTTTTTAAGAAAGGGAGAGAAAAGGGAGATGAAAAAGTGACTTGGCCGATATAATTTGTCGTTCATTGCGCGGTGTTTGTCCAGATGGATCAAGGAGGTGGAAGGCTGGGAAGAATGGACGAAAATAAACGAGGTTCTATAGCATCCACGAGAAGACATTAATTATGTTATCTTTTCATTTTAACCGCCTCTCTTGAATACTCCACAAGCTTCCAAGAATATTTTTAAGAAAAGAATTCCTTCCTCGAGGGGTGAAAAAAAAAATTGGGCCGTCTCCTTTATAATTAGGTCAGTGATGCTAATTTCAAAGAGTAGTTAATGGAACAGGAACGCATTACAACAGTAGTACTAATGATTAGACGAAATTCTAAAGAGGAAAACTTCGATTAACCGTCACCGCAGCTATGAGACGGAAAACAGAAATACCGTCAGAAAAATACCATAGCGTATAAATAACATTTAAATGACCCTAATTTTTGTTTGAACATAAATAAAAAACATTTTCAATTTCAAATTTTTTTTTATGACTTACTAAAAAAAATTAAGAGTTGAACCTATGGTCGTATGTATTTTATTTTTTTTTTTTTATGCTCTAATGTGTCTTGTTTATTTTATAGTTTTATCTAATAATTTATTCTATTGCCTATGATATTAAGATATTACATATTCGCATTACTGTGTCATGTATTTTTTTTTCCACATTTCTGTCGACATTGTTTTAAAGGTTAATTTTTTTTTTTTTTTTTTGAGGGGTTGTACTGTTGGCGGAAAATAATGGGAAGCGAGTGGCGGTAAACCAGTTTCACATATGGAATTAGAGTACAATAAATGGAGAATAATTGGGAACGCACCCTTCTAAAATCTATAAAATGATATTTGATCTACTGTGATAAGTAGACGTTATCATCGTTGTCATATAGAAACCTCTCAGTTTTTTCATACTTTTTTTTTTTTTTATCTCAAGTAAGGATTAAGGAATCTTATTCATCAACTCACCAAGAATTTCCCTCTCTTTTGATTTCTCATATATCATAATTCATCGCACCGTTAAAGAATCTATAGTACCACATAACTATTCAATGTATGGTAACGATTCAATAAAATAGTATTAAAGATTTTTTCGCTTAACAAAAAGTTCCTTAGGCGCTTTATGTTTGATATTTATATAAAAAATATTTTTCATGTTTTTTCACACACTGGTACACGCGATGGTAACCCCACAACTTTAGCCAATTTAGAAATTCACAGTAAAATTTTCCGTCGTGGAACATCAAGTGCGAGTAATTCCATTATGCACAAAACGAACAATTTGTTTTTTTTTTAACTGTTGGTTTTACTTTCTGTATATTAATGGTTTAAATAAAAGTTTTGAATTTAGTTGGAGCTCGATTCAGGAAGAAAGAATATACAAATTAATGCTATCCGCTATTGTGATATCCACTCCCATTATGAATAAAACGAAAAAAAAAGAATTTCAATTGAAAGAAACGATCGCAATCAGAAAAACGCAGAAAAAGGACGTGACGGTACAATTGAATCCTGGACAATTGATTGATAAATGGGGTCCCGTGATGCTCGGAGTTTTTCGACCACCCGTAATTATTCTAGGCAACAACAACAATACAACAATGAGTGCGTACAACTGTACGGATGTGCGGGCTACAATAACGGGGACATTGGTGAGGGGGCTTACCTCAATGACAGTAATTACGCATCCAACAGTCAATGGAAACCTGTGCAGGACCGTATCATGATAATTCGAGGACGCAAAAAGCGAACGTTTCCCCTAGAGTGATCATCGTCCGGTCATACGCTGTTTCATCACTATTAGAGCAATTTCTGGCTAGGAAAATAAAAACATGACAAAGTCCCATCGACGTACATTTATTAGATATTTAATTTTCCTGCTTATAAGCGAATACTTTCATATACTTGCGCATTTTGAAATAAAATAAAAAATGAATATTTAAGGCAGGATGACGAGTTATACTCAGCGGCGCCACTTTTCGTGACTCGAATGAATCGTACGTGACTTCGAATTTAGACCCACGATTCAAACACCATTCAGACCTGTTTTCGTTTAACTAGCGAGGCATTTGTGGCCACGTTCACTACGGGTTCGTTAGTATGTCATTCCTCTTCGTAGTAAAATTTTACTGTTATTTTATTATGATCCATTTATGGCATACTGCGGTTGATCTGCCCCAGGGGTAATAAACATGTATTTATATCTTATCTCTGGTTTATAATTCTACTTATGAATTGAATTGGTGGTTTATCATTTTTTCCTGATAAATATTGTTGTTGATCTATGATTATACCTTAATAAACAATTTAGCCTTTTTGAGCCTAAGATGAAGGGCCCAATCCGTCATTTAGAGAAGATAAAGAAATATATAGAAGAGAGGATAATGGCTTAACGAACCCGAAGGCCCGATGCCGACATCACAGCTCCATCCACCTTCACCCGTCAAAGTGGGGTCACCTGTGGTGTAGTGGTTAGCATAGAAACCTACAATACTAAAGGTCGCGAATTCGCGTCCCGAGATGGCCCCAGGATTTTCTAATGGGTATAAAAATCCTTGTCTATGCCGTCCCTCGGATAGGAAGTAAAATAGAGGTCCCGAGGCTATACGATATCAGGTACTCGTTAAAGATCCCTATCCTAATTATACCTGGATAGGCTAAATTTAGCACCGTCCGATTAGACTTAGTGGCATAAATAAGGTGTTAAAACAAACAAACAAACAATCTTTTAGGAATTTGTTCGCTACTAAGACTCAATTTTCGAATCTGATGTAAAGTATGAAAATCGCTGTCTTGTTAGTTGAATACTACTTGACTATCTGGTTCTGGGTGGTTTGATAATTATTGCCGCAGGTGTACAGTTTATGCAGCGCTAAGTATGGCGCCATATACAACTTAATCAGCTCTGTAGTTTAACATATAATTTTGATCATGTTTTTATCCGAATTCGTTTTTTGTTTTTTAGATTACAAAAATAGTAAATTATTAATTAATAATAAAGGCTATACTTATATTTAAATAAGTAAATTAAGTACGAACATTTAAACTCATCCAATCCTCTTGTATACAAGTTATACATGTATACAACATACATTATGTCATACGTGCATGCAAGAAAGAATGTATTTTGTTGATGTTATTATAGTCCATTCCGCAAATAAGTCGAACAGAATTTCTGGTCCTGATTCATTGCTCGTAAATGTAACCTTAATTATTCGATTGCTGGCCAAAAACGTGAAAATATACTAAATAAATCGAACTTAAAATATTGGCCATGAGAGTGGAGTTCTAGGACACCCCTATTAGTCGAACTCTTGGATGTCATCACCTCTGTAAATAGAAATCAAATTTCTTTCTTTTCTTACAGGCATGCATTCACCAGTTACTCGTTAGGTTTTTCCGTTGAGATGGTTGCTTGCAATGAATCCGCGGAAGTGAAAATTCCGTATGGAATTATTTTATTATTTGAAAAATAGTAATGAAGTGAATGAAAGAGAAAGAATTTGAACGAAGAAATCCGCGCAACACACTTTCATCCATTTAAAGAACAAATGGTTCGCAACAAAGTTTAATGTTCGTCAATTCCGTCAACTTTTTTTCTTAGTTGGCATTCCATTTTTCTACAAACAAGATATATTTTTATAAAACATGAGTGGATAATTTTTCATTTACTTATAGTTAAGTCGAATGATACCATCGATAAGTCGATGAGTAAGTCGAACAATTTTTCACGGACCCTCCAAGAACGACTTATAGAGAGTTGACTGTACATTTGTATCGTAACGTTTCTATTGGGTTGTCTTTTTTATATTCTACAGCATCGTTAAAATCTAAGAAAACAACTTTCCTGGCTGATTTTTTTTTTTTTTTACTGTTATAATAAAGCATTTAGGAGATGATATATTTATAGTATGCTACTGTGATATATTTTATGTTATATTCTAAAATGATTATATATATTATAAAATGGTATATAATCATAATGATACAGTATTTTTATATACAATTGTTACAGTATGCTATTAACCTCTTGACATAACCCAAATAAAATGCATTGTCTGCTAATCTGCATACGAATCCAGTCATATATACTTTTTTATATGTATTAAATCCAACTTGCTGATGTCAATGGAGAAGAGAATAAGTTTTAAGACGTAGAGAAATTTAGATATTTAGGAGCGATGTTAACTAGAAGAAACGAAATCGATGAGGGAATTAAGGCTAGATTAAAAGCCGGTAATGCTTGCTACTTTTCAGTCGCGAAATTGCTTAGCTCGCGCCATCTGACCCGAAACTTGAAAATTAGGATTTACAAAACTATTAATTCTTCCAACGGTCTTTTACGGACGCGAAACTTGGCCGCTGACATTGAAGGATAATCAACGGCTTAGAGTTTTTGAAAATAAAGTACTGCGTAGAATATTTGGACCAAAGAGGGATGAACTAACCGGAGACTTTAGACGCTTACACAACGCCGAAAAGAGTGAACTTTATCCGGTAAATATAATTTTATTTTATAATAGTGATAACAATTGTAGAGGTAAGAGATAGTCAACTGTTATTCTTTACGATAAATGATAATCGGTTAGGTTAAATGATAATCGGGATTTTCAGTTTGAAAAAAAAATAATATAAAAGATGGTAAAGCTATTTTATCTTGCTAACCAGCCACTTATTTAAATATTCATGATAATGCTTACCATCTTTTATATTGCTATCAGTTCTGTAAAGTAATCATTTATTGTCATCCTCTAGCAAGCCTAGATACTCATATATTTGTTTTCTTTTAGCCGTGATGATGATCCACAAATTGGATCGAAACGTTGGCTTTCGAAATTTTATTTTTTATCAAACTGAAAATCCTGATTATCATTTAACTTATAATAATAATAATTGAGTTATTAATGAATAGCATAGAGGTTTTCAGAATTTATATAATCAACTCTTTGAAGGATGAGATATTCGCCTGCATAATGGAGACTCAATAATAATCCTTAATTATTCGACTTTCGTTGTATAACTTTTCATTTTTTGTTCTTTTCAATTTCGATAATGCCAAGAAAAAAATGATAATAAAAAAAAAATGATGACGTTAACTCTTTACCTCTTCTACACGATATAGCTTAACAACGCGAAGAGTCCACCAGAGCCACTTATGTTTACCGCTTCAATAACAAGCTGGATCAGCTGAGATAACAAGCGAAATATGGGAGCCTTCGACACAGTATAAAGTAATACCTTTTGAATATGGAGGGCTCCAATATATCAGAATAAGGGATAAGGGTTAGGCAATCCTGTTATTCACTTCATATCTGACAAAAAACCAAGTTTGGATCACGACTTTTATTCGCATTATCAGCTATATTCTAATTATTATTCTCTAACTTAAACCTCCGCTACAATACCTATGGTTTAGTAATTGTGAGGAAAACCTCTGGACAAGAATGTACCAAATTACATAACTGGAACTGCTTGTTTCTTTGCAAATTATTTAACTTGTATACTAAAAACAATTTTTTGAGAGTTCAAACTTGCTATTAGTTTTTGTTCAATTTTCCCTCTATTTCTTTGTTTTGGCCAAAAAATCTCGACTCTTTGCAGCCTATACGGATTACCAAATTTAGTTCGGGTTTAATTTTCGGAAAATACCTTATGTAGTGGTGCATATGGAGGAGAATCCCTACAAAGTTCAGAAGAAAAAATCAGAGTATATAATACCGTGTTAAGACTGAAAGATTTAGGGGCCCGGTGTGGCTGGGCGGTAAAGCGCCGTACTCCCATGCCGGAGCTGCGGGTTAGAGTCCCGCCCTGGGTGGTGCTTTTCTTTCGTAGGAGAAGTATCACCCAGTGCCATGGGTGTTAGTATGGGCAATATAGGGCTTCAATGGAAGCCTTAAAGTCCCAAAAAAAAAAAAAAAAAAAATGACTGAAAGGGTACTGCAGCTTACTCTCTGCTGAACCCCAAGTACGAGACGTTCAAAATTTAAAGGAAAGTGAAGGTATCGCGTCATTGCCAAAGGCTCACCCGTAAGTGCGGAAGAACGCAGGTGCTTCCAGAAGGGCCCCCTAGTGTGATAGGTGTGTAATTTATTGAAATGTTAACTTGAAAACTTCTGTTGAAGCTAAAATATGATTAGGCGTATAAAAAAACTTTACTTGAAAGATCCTGTTTATTACATACAATACATACTTACACATACATACTTATACATACAATTTAAGGTAATTCAAAAAAAAGAATTATTATTATTTTCAGTGGCACCCAATTAGTGAGTCAAGGCCTCCTTCAGAAGATCTTATCCTCCGCAGCCGCAATTCAATTCCGTGTTCCTAGAAAATGTCTTAAATCATCTGCGACTCCGTCTCTCCACCGAAGTTTCGGTCTTCCGACACCTCTACACCGATAAAATCTATGGGTGAAAAAAAAAAAGAACAATATTAAAAAAATAAATAGCATATATCTAGTAATATATTTCATTTTATTCTGAATTAATGAGCATTTAATTTCAAATTATGCAACCAGAACTGATTACATTGGGTAATTTGATAAAGTATGCTATTAGCCTCTTGACATAACGCGAAATAATATGCATTGTCTGCCAACCGCAAACCAATTCAGACATACAAATTCTATATGAATTAAATCCAACAAACGACAATTTAATAGATAAAATATTTAGCACACATCCATTAAATTTATATTTAAATATATAATATTTAAATTTTCGATAAACGGAATCTAAATTGTTTGCTGTATTATTGTTCCTAGTTCACCCAACCCAAAAAAGACTTCAGAATTTATCGTTGGAGTTCTTCATTATTAAATTCAAAAATAAATTCTTAATAGAGGTTTGATCCTAAATTATTAAAAACCATGAGTTGATAACCTGGTACTGTCATGAAATGTGTGTATCCTTAAACAAGCAAAACTAGGTTGTGTAATTTTAACTCCTCAAGTTTAAACAATTCCACTCGTTGAAGGATTAGATATTCGTCTGCATAATGGGTACTGCATAATAATACTCGAATTCACGCAGCCTTTGACGTCATTGATGGTTTAGTTTTACTGAGAAGCATTCATTGGTTGTTCTAAAGAACGATAAAATGTAATGTCAATTTCAGCCTAAAAAAACATAAAAAAAGGAAAGGGGAGAGGGGATAGTAAAAAAAATACTATTTATTTTGTGCTAGGTGCCTGACATAAATTTGAATAAAAATTGGTATATAGATGTAAAATTAGTTTCATATTTTTATGAACGAAGATAAAAATCCTAATTATTGATGTTTTGTAGCATATTTACAACCAAAGTTTATGCTAATGTCTTACTATTACGAAAGAAATTCACTTCTTATGGCTTATTCTATTATTATTTTTTTTTTAAGCTTTGACATGTTAAATAAAGATTAAAATTTTTAGATATTTGAAGATGTGCAGTTTTTTTTTTTTTTTTATGCTATTGAAAGTATTCTTCCTCTTTATTTACCTACAAAAACAATTTTGCTGGAATCTTCCAATTTTGATTTTTTGCTTTAATCTTAAACGGACATGTTTAAAAACTATTGGGTATTCCTAGTTCAAAAGAAAATTGCAATAATTAGCTTGTTATTATGATTATTTGGTATAATTGTATTAATAACATATTATGTTACCAGCATTACAAAAATATATTAATGTATGAATAATATTTTGAGGGGCCGGGATGGCCGAGTGGACAAGGGCGCTTGCAATAGGTAATCAAAGTTAAGCAACGTCCATCGTGGTTAGTACTTGGATGGGTGACCGCTCCATTCGGGTGACCGCCCACCAATGAACGCCACGCAGTCCAAGTCTACCCCCACCCCCGGGTATGTGAGGCCCGTCAGCCTACCGGAGGCGACTCACACCGACCGGGCGTAGGAGTGATGAACCTTCCCCGTGTATCTCATCGAGAATCGTGGTGTGGTTTTCCAGGATGTCAGTGACCGCCCGGAGGTTTGGTTCAAGGACGGTATGCTTCGGGGAAAGAAATATAGGTCCTCGGGGCCTGCTGACTCTGAGCTACAATAATCCTTGGACCTAGACCAGTTTGTCACTGTCCTTGAACCCGAGAGAGCTGACGCCATCGGTGGGAAAGACACTGCCAAATTGGCCCCAATGGGATTGGTTATGGAGCTGTGGGCAGTCTGCCGCTGTACCATGGTGACCATGGCTTGCAGCAACGTGAGGTTTGGGCTACCCCCTCCAGGCTGTCTGTGCTCCCGCAAGCAAAACAAATGTCTGTAAGAAGACCACACTGCGCGGCCAAAGGTCTCATTAGGCCTAATGCTCCAACCGAAAAAAAAAAAAAAAAAATGAATAATATTTTAATATATGATGGATTTATTAGTTTTTAACTATATTATTTAACGTTTAGTACTCTTGGAGTCATTACTTTTATAATTTTTATTTTTTAATTTTTAATATTGAAAAAAAGTCTTAACTCTGGCGCCGGCTATTAATTTATGTAATACACAGCATAAGTACATTATTGTTTACACATATAACCGTTATCATTGCTAGTACTTGAGCTGCATCTTATCAGTTGTACATGGTTGTCGCCATTGATAAAGATTACGGATCCCTTTGTAATATTTAACGCATTCATTCGTTAGCTAACATTAGCAAATATGCTACGAAATTTATGAGCACTTGATGCGGTAACCTTGATAGTCTGCTTCAAAATCTTTCAAACGATCCAACCTTTTTCTTAAAAATGATATTCAGAATCAAGTATGATAGGAAAATTATTCTAAATTTTACTTCATTTTTTTTTTAAATAATATTCTCATGTATACAAAAAATGAAGTTTATTTCTCTTTTCAACCAGTTACTATATTAAATTAAAATTACTCAACAACTGATGAAATGCGGCTCGAAGAGAATTTCAGGAGAAGTTTGATTCTCGGGGCGAAGTAAGTTTAATAGGATAAGGAGTTTAGGCGAGCTTGAAATTCGTTGTGGGCCGCTAAGTCTTGACTGAAGTAATTACATTGAATTGCCTAACGAAATTGTATCAGTGAGGTCTTAAATGTTCCCTCCAACATTGTAACCCTCGATTTACTTAATTTTTGTTTTTTCAAAGATTTTTTTACTTGCTCCTACTATAGATAAGTACTTATATTGCTTAGGTTTCTCAGAAAAAAACATTTTTTGTTTGTACGCATTTTGTTTTCATAGATAAAGCTCACTCCTTTGATTTCCATATCTCAAAAGATATGATTATTCAAAAGATTAAATTTCAAATTAAATAATATTTCTTCTACACTTGAAACTGTTTTTTTCCCCTCTGTTTGAAAAAGACCAAGGTATAAAATATATAACTGTTGAACATTCTCTAAGATATTTGACGTTCTTAAAGAAATTCATAGATCAGACTAGAATCAAGTTGAAAGTTTTCACATTCGCGAACACACATGACATTCTACTCTCCCAGCGAATTCAGTAAAAAGTCACAAATGAAATAGCCGATTCCCATTTTTTTATACAATTAAAGATTCCACTATGGATTTCAGCACCATGATAAATACTTCCATTTAGTGACAAACATCAGGTCCAATATATCACATATGTCCAAAACGTTTTTTCAGCTGTTTTTATAAATATCGAGAAAACAGCAACTTTGTTACTTTTAATTTTATTATTATAGAAAGTAATATTTGAATGGATCCGCCGAAAAACGTTCTAAGCGACAAAATTTCCGAAGTGGCACTTTTGGGTGAATGTATTAAAATTTATAATAGTACGTCATAGTATGATATAGTACTCCATTATGTCATTTTACATGTATACATAACAAATCACATGAGAAAAAAAATTCATCTACAGAACTAACAATAACTTAAGACTATGATTTTATTTCACTGATCACTCAACATTGCATATTTGTCACTTAGAACGTTTTTCGGCGGATCCGTTCATTTGATTAGCCCATTTAAAAACAAGGTAAGGAATGCTTGACAAACAATTAATCAGGAACACACAAAATGAAATGGGTAACTTTTCTTTTCTAAAATTCTTTGCAAGGATCAAGATAACGCATTCTGTTAAACAATATAATGGTTAAAATAACATCAATAAATAAAACGTAGATTTGGCATGTAATAAAGGTTACTTTAATGTTACGGAATCCACATAAAACGCTAAATTGGTCTCAAAAAAAGGTTTCACTGAAGTACGAGTTTTTCCTGCACAAATTAATAGCTCTTTAGAATGAAGGAAAAAAAAAATAATAATAAACCACAGCAATAGGCCTATTTCGTCTGTACTCGAACGGACTTGCAATTAATTCCAGCTCCAGTACCTCTCCAACAGACCTCACGTGTTTTGAGTGCCCTCAGATCCCTGGAACCGGGAATTAATTAGTGTTTCCGCGGTAACAACTCGGTAACGCTGCGTTAGAGAATTAACGACGCGGTTCCCATTCGTCGAGAGTCCCATTGTGTTAGCCGCCTAAAAGTTACTAAAGTTGTTTTCATACGCCTGGCCGACCACGTGTTATACTGCAATATCATAAGAGTTGAATTTTTACTCTTGACTTCATATACTGTTAAATAGCTGAATCCTCATTCAAGAATATTGTGAGAAAAAATTACTAGTTAATTCTGACTAGTTGCAATATTTATTTTAAAAATATTTAAATCATTACTTCCATATTTCAAATTATTAGGAAAAATAAACGAAGAGTGTTCCGAAATATCTGAAAGCCAAATAGAAAGCTCAGAACTTAAATATAAGTCTTTGACTCTAAGGGTGGTATCTAGTTCTCAGGTAAAGAAGATGAAAATAGTTTAAATAAATCTGCATGAAAAAAAAAATATTTATATAAAAGAGATTGTTATTAGTTTGAGAACGTGAAAATGTAGTATTTTTTTGTTTCTTTAACGCTAATTCATGTTAGGTTCATGTTCATGTCACTAATGCTCAGATGATGCTATGTTAGGAGTTATGCTAAATTGTTCCAGGTATAATTAGAAGAGGGATCTTTAGCGAGTATCTGATATCGCTCAGGATTGGGACTTTTATTTTACGTCCGTCGATAACCAGGATTTTTTAATTCCTTTAAAACTTCCTAAACCCACCTGCCTGTCCGTTGTTTAAATATAATTTCTCTCTTCCAGTTTTTTGTCAAGAAAATAAAAAAAATAAATTGGTATTAAATATAACTAGTGTATTGTTTTCTGTGAAGAAAAACGTTCTCTTATATCTATGTTGCTTATATCTCTCATTAAGATTACCTAATATAAGTCAATCAAAGGAATAACATACATTTATGACTCCCACTATAGCATCGCCGGATTAGCTATTGAACTATAATCAGGATAAAAAAGTCATGTTTAATAAAAATAAAAAATACATGTTTAATGTAAAATTAATGATCTGTACTCCTTATATAATACTATTAAATAAATATAGTATTATATACTAAATATTTTTAAAATAATTATTGCAACAAGTCAGAACTAACTTGTAATTTTTTCTCTCAATATTCTTGAATGAGGATTCAGATATTTAACAGTATATGAAGTTAAGAGTAAATATTCAACTCTTAGGAGTAAGAACCTGTTATCAACTGAGGCACGTTGGAGCATTTAACGTTATCTATTATTGGTAGTTTAATCCGATGTAGTCTTAGCATTCATTGTCATATGGATCTGAAGGCTTCGTTATCTCTTTATTTATGAATCAAAGATTAAATGATTTTATTAATTAATTAATGTGGCATTTTATAATTTAAAATACTTTCATAAAATGATATCGTGATGTTATTATAAATTTGAATTACAATTTATTTAACTACTAGGTAGACTAGAACATTTTACATTACCCATTATTTTAAATTAATTTACTTGACCAATCTTTCATGTGACGTCAATTATTCAATAATCAATATGATTAATAATCAAATTGTGTATACTCGTACTTAGTATATATAGTTGAAGATTATAATGGGAGCTGCATAGCTTTCGAAGAACATTGAATATCAGATACAGATATTTGTCATAAATATTCATAGCTATATTAATTTCGATGTAAATTCCAATAATCGAAATTCAATTATATCCAATTTCCTTCTCTCTCTCTTTTTTTTTTTTTATTTAAATAAAATAATTGCCTGATTTGCATGATTTATACCCCTAGAAAAAAAAAAAAAAAAAGGTTGAATTTATATTTCAAAACATTCCAATAACAGGGAGCAACAGTCAAAGGAACAGGGATGATGGATGCTGTCCCTTGCCTTGTCAAAATTCAATATTTCATCCCCTATTGAAAGAATCGTGGAAATTACAGCTGTGAGGGCGCAATAAGCTTTCCCTGTTTCCACCATGGAATTTTAAATTGAAAAATGGTTCCTTGGCCCCCCACCCCCTACAAGTTTATTCCACCATGGTACCATTACCGTGTAAAGGAAATATTCTATCATTCCATGGTTACTGATGAATTGGACAAAAAACATTATCTGTATATATTATTACATTAAATAAGTATTATTAAATAACATCAAGCTGAACAAATAAATAAATAATTAGTTAACAAATTAAATAATTATAACAGAGTCTGGGCTGTTTTCACACAAATGATTATTGCACAACAGTCGGTTTTGTTTGGTAGCTATCGGTTCAGAAATCTATTTATCTTCCATCTCGTATTTAACACGTTAGATGAGCCGGCGTGTTTTAGGGGTATCTTGAATTGGACGGTATCGGATGTCGGGGTCCGATGGGAATACTATGACGAAAGCGTTATCTTTTCATTAAAAGGGAATTAAATGAGTGTCTCAAGGGCTTTATCTCTTGGTAAGGATTGGAACTTGACGTAATAGGCGCAGGGCAGGCCGATACAGGATTTACGCTATTCTTTATCGAAAATCGGACCTCGAAGTTGGCAACATTTTCTGCACTAAAATGCAATAATCTCATTAAAAATTGACTAAATTGAGTATTTGAAGTGTTCGGACTTTCGGACATTTTCATGTGAAAATCGGCTGTTAAGATGCCGCACCTAACGTGTTAAGCAAGATGTACTTCAGCATATGATATGAAATTAGATACAAACGATTCCCTGAAAATATATATTATGCCCAAATATTCAGAAAAACATTGATTCTAATATCTATCAAAATCGCATATTTGCATGTCGATTCTTAGCAATCAACATCCTATGTTAATATAAATACATTCTTTGAGGTACCACCAATAAAAGTCTTCCGATTATTTAATAATTAAACTAAAAACATCATTTATTTAATTATTCTATAAGGCACAATCGTTAGTAAATCAATGTATAAGTTTGAGTCTGTCTATCTCTTCTTGTTTTAGAAGGAAGAAAAAATTAATGAATAAATAAGTTTGTTTAGTGACTTGCTTCAAGCTTTAAGAAAAAAGAAACATTTGCTATGATTCCATCGCATTTCATATATAATAGCAAATAGTAGATCAAGGAACATTCGGTACTTGTGAATCCTAGAGGAACCCCACTGTCCGTCTTGGTGTTTATAACCTGACACAACACACACTGATTAGGTGCTAGTCTCGTATTGCTATTGAAGTAAATCGAAATTTATATAAACGATTTTAGTAGAAAAAAGCACTTCTATTTATACAATGGATTTTTGACAAATTAAACAATTGAAGCGTTTATAGCGTCCCTGGCCTCCACTTGAATAGATATTTGATTGAGCGTATCGAACGAAAGAAGAAATATCTTTTCTAATAAAGCTAAAGTCGTAATAAGCTAGCGATAACAAAGCTAGGTAGCAAAAGATAACCGATAAAAGAGGGTAGATTGCAGGGGTTGCGTTAAGATTCACAAGTACCTTAAATTCAATGCAAAAAGATCTTCAGTGTGTACAATATGCTTCGTTTAACTCCCCCCCCCCCCCCACCTTTACCTAACTTACTTGCATCTATCCTTCATTGCCCTGGTTCTTCCGTAAAGATTCCAAGTCGTCATATCTCCCGGATTTATCTCTAAGTCCTGTCTTATTGTGATTAATGCTTCAGGTAAGCCCCCAGTGCTTCTTACAGTTAACAGTTTAATTTAGTTTCCGTCCGGAATAGGAGCCTTTCCCTTCATCCAATTTGATCATCATCCCTGGGAATTTAATCTCATTCCGTCAGGCTCAAACCCAGGTCCCTGGTTTCTTATTTTTTTTTTTTTTTGTAATTTTATTTTAACTTATTTTTCTGCTCCGACTCAGTCGAGTTGACTTTTACAATGCAATAAAACGTGCATTATGGTACTGATTCCTGTACTAACTGGAAGAGATAATAATAATCATCCAAATCGCATTTTTTAAACGAAATCATTTTATAGAAATCAATGCATCGTTTACCTAACATTTAAAAAGACAAAAAAAGATTTGTCGTGCTTTTTCATTAAAATTTTACCCAATTAGCTCCACCTGTATTTAATTAAATGAAATTAATTCCATATTTACGTAGAATACTTCTCTAAGTATCGTTGATACTGATCCCTGTTCAAACAGGCTAAAAAAATAAAATCTACCAATACACTTCTATTTATCGTTTTTTTAAAATGTTAAAAGAAAAAGAGAGATTTGTTTAGCTTTTCAATAAACGTTATTGATGATTTATATGAGAAAAACTAAATAATAAAATAAAAGCATAACTGTAAACATTTATGAATGTTAAGGGAAAACTTTTATTTATTTATTTCTAAAAAATATCCATGGATATTTAAAAAATAATTAACAATTTTTCCAAATTAACTCAACCTGAATTTAATTCAATTAAACAAAGTAAAATTAATTCAATAATAGCAGGATGCTTCTCTAGGTATAAAAAATAATAGTTATAATGAAAAAAGGGTTTAGAAACCAAGTTTCTTAACATGTACACATTTACGAATATTAAGGGATAATATTATTTATTTTTTAAAAATATCTATCTATAGCGCCTAACAATTTTTCTTGTTCCGATGTCAGGGAAGTATAAAAAGTAATGGTATTATAATCAATGAAGTGAATAAGAGACCAACTTAATTGACATGGTTACTGAAATCAAATTAATTATTTCGTACTAATTCAAATTAATTTTATGAGAACATATGTATATAATATATAAGTATAAACTAATTACTTATAAGCTTTTGTAAACTATTCATTGGCGAAATAATGTAAGCGAAAATATGCAATTATAGTTCACTTAAAACATATTGAATTTATCAAGAATTATTCAACAAAAAATAAAAATGTCCGGCATATTAATGTACACAGCAAATGTGGATAAACCATATTGTATGGGAATAAATTAGGTTTTGGAAAATATAATCCATAGTAGAAACGACATCGCAGGAAAATTTCTCCAGTTTATTCCATCCAGTTTTGGCATCAAACATATGTACCTATATTATTATTACAAGACATGATTAAACATATTATGATGAGAAAAAGTCCATATCCATCGTTAATTCATTGTATGGTATATCTTGTACCAGTAAAGAAAAAGAAAAAATATATACATACACTCACATATATATATATATATATATATATATATATATATATATATATATATATATATATATATATATATATATATATGTTTTGAGGGGAAATATCAATTAACAAATAGAAACCTTTAAAAGAGTGTTTCCCATAATGTAACACAATCTGAACATTAAGCCCCCCCTACCTTAACCATTAAACCATAACCATAAAAAATAACAGCGAGCCTATTGTTCAATGGAGATTACGTCATCAAATCGCGAATACCAACATCTTCTGACATCTCTCCTTTTGAATGATGACATATTTTGCATAATCTTCCCATTGACGTCTTGATCTATGACTCGGACGCTTTCGAACATAACTCACCCACTAATGTAATGGCCTTAGGGCGCGCACTTTAACGCACCTGTTTAAATCATTCTCGTAGCGGATGTATTTGATTCGCCAGATTTTACTCTATTGTTTTTTCATAAGGCATGAGAATGTCTCCAGATGATATTTTAAAAGTTTTAATAAAAATTTGTGTTTTTTTTTACATCGTTATTGATTAGTTGCTTTAATCAGTGTAGTTCAATGACCGAGAGAAAAAAAGTGGGTACATAGCAGTAAATTTGGAGGCAATGATTGTAGCAAGGGTTCAAATTGATGTTGGACCAAGGGGGGGGGGGCGGAGGGGGCCATGGTGGCTTCGATATTAGAGTCGATGCAGAGATCATATTTCACCCTTCCCACTTGAATCATACTGCTTTTGATGGAGCTTTCCGTGATTGATAGCCCCTCTAATGCAGGTTATAAAAAATGGTTTTAGTTTTAATGACCGCTCTCTGCTGCTTTTTATTAACATTGTTAATTGGATAAAGGGACTATTTATTTTCTGAGATCAGATTTTAGATTTTCGGGCCTGACAGATCCAGAAAAAATATATGTTACCAAGATTCATCAAACGCTTATTTCATTGCTTTCTAAATGTTTGCGAATCGGAGAAAAGCTCTGATCATGTTCCTGTGCCCTATTGTTCAATATACGTTGACGCACCTGGATGAAGTTGTAACTAAATATTAACCAAATTAGTTAATAAAAGAACTGATATCTATTCAACTATTTTATGTCGGAGTTATTAAATATTTTGGTATTTTTTTATATAAAATATATGCAATCCTAGCATTTTTTTTTTTTTTTAAATTTATGGACTGCAACTTACCAATAAGTGAATTTTCCGTCTTATTTCTAGTTGTTATTCAAACATATACAATCGTTTTAGAATGAGAGGTCCACAAGTGCGAAAAATGAACATATCGTAACAAAGGCTTAACGAAATTCCCATTAAGAGATATTTAATGACATTATTCGTTTCTTACACTTAGTAGTGATGAATTTCGAAAAGATTAATAAGCGCGGTGCCGAATGGGAAACGCCCGAGGGGCAGGCCGAGACGGAGGTAGGAGGATTGCGTTAAGGCGGATCTATCGAAGGATGGATCTGGAAGACGATGGATAGATGGATCGAGGTGTGCAGGGGGCGAGTTGTGGTATCGGCGTCGAACCTTCGGGTTCGTTACGCTTTCATTATTATTATTTTATTCATTTCTTACAGAAATGTTTTGATTTTTACGACACATATCCAGTCTTAATGCAAACCAACTGTTATTATAAACATCAATAATTAAAGATTATATAGAAAGCAATTATCAGAAAGAGGGAGTAATTGAAAGACACTAAACTCAAATTTAAAATAAATAACACCTAACTCGAAAATGGACCACAACCTGTAAAAACTCGAGGATAGAGGATAGATGCAATAATGTCCAACAGTGAATTAAACGCGTTCAATTAGAATGTCTCCAATACAGAAAACCTAAAGAGGTCTAAAAACAAAAATATCATCAGTGAGTAAACGTTAATATTGGTTCATAAGAAATTTCACCCTAAAATGGGATCTCTAAAAACACTAGAAGAAATGAAGAAGTCTATAGTACTACATAACATAGATAATTATTTATGTTATTATAAATTATTTTATTAATTTAATTATAATCATATCGTCCAATAATTATAATCATTGGACACCTGAACCTTGAGGTTGAGATGAAACGATAATTAATAAATAACAAATCCTATTTGTATACCTGTTTCAAACATTAGGAAAAAGTAGATATACTTTGTTGCTTGAAAGTGCACAGAACAATATCATGATAAACGTATATAACTAGAAAACGGGATAAACATAGTAGGAAAATAAGTATCCAGTCAGGCTAGTTATATTTACGTCAGATGCAAAATGCACGAGCCTAAATCTGTTAATTTGTGTATAAACAGAGCTAAACATAAAGCTTTTAGTAGAAAAATAAAGAATATTTTTAACAGCCTTCGGCGGGAGTATTTCACTCTTGGGAACAGACCAAGATGTAAATAGCCTCTGTTTACAACTGTTGGAGTAAACTGCCCTGGTTCGTCTCGTGCCTAATTATTGGCAGTCAAGTTCCAGGGGATGGAGATGGGAGGGGCAGTGAGGGGGTTGAAGGAACCCAACAAATGGGGATCATCCCCTACAGCGCTACGGTCATCCATCCAGAGGAATTCTTTTCCTCCCGGCGAAATGAACATAGGAGACGAATGGGCCAATAGGCGACGGCCTACAATGAATTAGGGGCTTCCGAACCCACATTGCCCAATTACCGGAGTTTTCTTAGTTTATGTACTCCGAGGATTGCCCCGACGTCTCTATGTTTCAAGAAGGGGAGCGTTAAAAGCAGCAATTTACATCCTTACGTCAGGGGCCATTTTAGGGGTGAAATTCTTATGAATTAATGTTAACGTTTACTAACTGAAGATATTTTTCTTTTTATACCTCTCTTCCCTCAATAAGAACCAATGTTTCATCTAAACTGCAAAAAATTAAGAAAATGACCGCTACACCGAATACTAAAATTCAAAATTTTCACATGATCTTTTATCATATTTTTAAAAAAAAATACACCAAAGTAGGTGTATCGGGATATACATTTTGTCTTTTATTAATAAAACTTAATACAAATTTCATGAATCGCATTTCAAAACCTTCAGCCATCCCTTTTGTATCGAATGAAGTGAATTTCGGTATTTAGTGACTGTTACACAGCCTCAATTTAAATAATTTGATTAACATATTTCCGAAAATGAAAAATGAAGAAATTATGCGAAGTAGTTCATCAACTTTGAAAATATGGTTGAATATGGTAAAAATAAAAAAAATAATGGAATCAGTTAATGCAATATTATAATGGATTTACAAGCTTGCTCTGAGTGCAAGCTTTTTTGTTTACATTGCAAAAAAAAAAAAAAAAAAAAAAACCCAAAGACATTAATTTTTGAGGTCAAGGGAAGTTCTTAAATTGCACTCATTTATGGATTATGTACAAATAATTGATTGGCGATCATCAGGGCGTTAGAAAAGTAATATTATTGCTATTGGGAAAAAATATAGAATGTAATCGTTATGGAAGATTTAGTTCACCTATTATTTATTCCTAGCTAACTAACATCCTAACGAATATTAATCAGCTGTAAACTATATCTCATTGTAATATAAAAATGCCATTGTCCAATATTTAACAATAACAAGATAGTTATTTGTTTTACAAGGATCCTCAGACCGCTATTTTTTGTCCGATTTATATATGCTGAAGTATTCTAATAATCTTGTATACCAAGAAAGTAATATATAAAAGAAAGAACAAAATAAATCAAGATTTGATTAAACTTAATATGAACGTTTTCAGCTTTATTTCCATTCAGTTTTTGGCATCATGCCAGAATAACACCGAATTCAATATCTATTTCATAGTGTCCGTGTTCGTTCGATTAGGCAAATAGTTAGGTTAATGTACTTTTTATTTTCAAAAAATCACAAGGAATCATTTAAACACTATATTTATCATTAATATTATTTTATCTGCAAAAAAAATATAATAAATACAAATAATAAGACTCAAAAGAGTTTATTAACAATAGCAGAAAATCAAACGATTTCTCATTAAAACTTATTATGTACGCTCTTGTTTTATGTATCAACATTTATTCACACTATAATGGAAGAAGCATGTTAGGTATCTTTAATTAATATGAAGAAAAATTAAAATTAAACAGGAGAGAGACAGAAAAGAACAAAGGAATTATTTTGATCCTTTGTTTTCATGAAGTATTATTATTAAATGCATTCAATATAATAAGCAAGATATCTAAAGGAACCCGTAATCATAAAATGTCTCATGCATGTGCATCCTTTTATGAATTTCAAATAAAGTTTTAATTTATGTGAGAATGCGAATCATCTTCGTTGAGGGAGGGAATGGTGTTATGAAGAAAATTTATACAATACGTATCTTACAAAAGGCAATTTCAAGAAGGATATGCATCAAGTGATTAATGATCAGTTATGAATGCATTGGAAACGAGGGAAGAATTTCTCCGTTATAATTCTTTATGATGCCGGAGTGGCAATATGATCTGGAGGACTTGGAGTATTGATATCGAGGTCAGATGGTGGGGCTATTGCATTCCTCAAGTTCCACCAACTGGAATGATATGAAGACTCTAAGCATTTCCAATTAAGTACTAACAAAAATCCATTTCTGAATAAAATATAGGAATTTCTATCATACTTCCAGAACTGAAACGCATAAGGAAGGTGTGGGAGGGGGTAGTTCACAATAAACAATATTTATTATACGGTAATGCTAAAATACTAATAAAATAATACTAATAAAATGCTAAAATGATATGGTTAAATAATCGCAAGACGGATAATGATCTGCAAAAGTTGACAGGTATATTAATGGTGTGCAAACAAAATGAAGTTAACAAAGATATGACAAAAAAAGTCACTTTTAAGTTTGTTTTTTTTGGTTGGATGTTTGTTTAATTAACGCTCCTTTATGCCACTAGGGCTAATCGGACGATGCTAGACTGTGAGTCATAAATTTTGCCTGTCGAGATATAGTTAGCCTGCTCGGGATCTTTATTTTACGTCCTATTCAAGGGACGGCAGAGTCAAGGATTTTTTACTAAATAATAATAAATAATTCCTAGGGTCACCGTGCATGGTGGTTTGATGTAACTTGCTTTTTGAACTATAGTGGTCTCAAGCAGCCTTGTTGAATATCTTCAGATATGACTAACTTGGGGTCTATTGTTTGTTTGTTAGCTTAATGCAGCTCTGTTGCATATTTGTTTAATATTTCTAGTCATTTGGCTTTTGATACAAATAGTATTTTGCATTTAAATATACAACATATATGGAACCTTTAGAACTTAACAGGTGAACGTATTCTATAATTAAAGTGACTTCATATGGTTTATGACTACAAAAAAAATAGGCTACTTTTCCTTAAAGGCATTCCCAATTGTATAACTTCATTAGTTTTCAGTTACTGCCTGTGAAAAAAAAATCTAGGAGAGTGTTTTAGGGTAATCCGTATGACTTTCAATAAACTTCTTTATAAAGTTTAAATAAAATTTTTATACCTTTTTTTTAAATGTATTAAATTTTAATTTTTATATTTTGATTTATCTATTTCTACAATTTTTTTTTTTTTAAGCTCTTGTACTTTAATACTATAACTATACTTTTTCATTGTTTTATGTATATTTCTGTTTCTTTGGAGTGTTATAAATGTATTATACAAATATTATAAAATGTAATTATACATGTATGATACATTTTAAAAAGGATTTCACTAGAAAACCAAATTATTTTTCACATACATCTAAATGGTTTTGAAATTGACAAATTAAAGATAACCACTATAATGCATTTTGTTGTAACTATCATTAATAATTAACAATGTTTGAAAACTTTTATCGATAAAATACGGATTATATCGTATAAATATATACGCTTTCTCAGTCTTAAAGTCACTGCTAAAATACAGTTCTGGTGTATCAAACATTATTTTTATAATATAACATAAAAAATGTTTCTGCATCTTTACTTAAAAAATTTACGCATGAACTTTAGATTATAGTGTGCCATTAATATTCAGTCATATAAAAATAAAGAATCATGAATTAAATAATTAATATTAATTTTAATTCATCAATTCTATTTCAACGTACGTTTGACTTGTAGATGACCCTGTTTTCAAGCTTTATTGTCGTATCAAAGAAGAAGCGTTCAAAGAAGGACCTTATCTTTGTTTCATTTATATGTTTTCAAAGAAACTAGATATGATTCATTTTTACATTTAACGGGAAAACATATCACTAATGACAACTTTGAGGAAACGTTAACTTATCAGGATGTATGATGATAGATGAAGTAAACACTGTTGAACGCGTCAGAAATGTTACTCGGAAAGAATCCATTCGTTTCGGTCAAGTGCCACTCAGAGGAAGGATTTGAAAGATATTAAAGATAAAAAAAAAATTAAAATAAAACATGAAAATAAATAAAATCCTCTTATTTACTCGATTGTTCTCGAAACAATGACAGGCAACATCCGGACCATTTGGTGTGGTGGGGGGGTACAGCTTCCTTCCTCCTATGATTGAAAAACTCCACCGCTCGCTGAAATAAAAACTGATTGTATTTTGTAACTGGGGTTTTTTTGTTGTTTCTCTTTTTTTGCACTTACTGCAGATGGATTGTTGGTCGCTATATGTATATTTTATTCCTGCGCTATGTTCATAGCTTCGAATGAAATAGCAATAGCAATCAGATTCGGTGATAACTGCGGCTATGATTTCCATCTATTCCAACCGCTTAGTTTGTTCCAACAAACGGTCTGGGATTTCAATTCATATGTTTTTTTATTTAACGATTTAACGTTACAACACATTTTTAAAAACATACATTTGCTTTTTGTGCAACTGATATGTATAAATAAAAAAAAATAAAATAAGAAAATTTTAACCATAGACTTCTCTCGCGTTTATATGTCTGGACAATTGTCCAAATAATAAAATCTAATTTACAGGACTAGTCATGGTTAAACATTGTTTGTTGAATGTTTATTTTTACTTATAATTTTAAAATAAATATTAATTGATCATCTCGGAAGCACCAACCAACTCATACTAACCAATACTAATATAATCAAAGAACATGGTTTCCTGCACCTGATATATCAATACGAGGAGGATACTAAAAAGGCGTTGAGGTTGAGATCTTCTTATTTAAACATAAGAAGTCTTAATTATTTAATTTTTAGTTAAAATCATATTAGTGTAGATTATCCAATTTTCAATTATCCAAAAATTAATAATATAATATACGAGTATATTATAAAATAAATAATTATTATTATTATCCAAATTAAATTTTAATTACATCCAACTCTTTTTTGCATTGATGAAATTATAGTTATTAAATAAGTTTAACGAATACTGAAATTTTTTAATGTTTCCATAAAAATTCAAGTAGGAAACGACCCTCTCTTATTTGTTTCTCACAAACTACTTTGTTAACTGTATCTGATTTGTCAATATGGATATTTATTTAATTGTGTGGATGTATCAATGAACTTAGACGTTCACGTAAGAACGGTATACATAATACCTGTAAAGGTATACCTACATATTTCAGTTGATTTTGATTATACGACTTTTTGTTTATACGAGCATACCTTGACAACATTAGTCCAAATAATCGACACTCAACTGCACACTTAAAAATTTTAAGACAGGAAATATTCGTTATCTTTCCTTGAAAAAATCACAGCTATATAGATACATAAAGAAACCTGCTATAAGGGGGGAGAGGGGACCTTAACCTTATCGTTGACTTTCATGTAAATCCTAAGTCCCTCTTACTTTCATGCTCCTCTTATTCTGCTAATCCTTTAAGCCCCTCTTACCATTCGATGCACTCAGGCCAATGGTCCAGCAAGTACTTTTCATACGATAGGCCTCAGAGCATTAAACCTTTTAAAAAATTATACTGGGATAATCACAATATATAACTTAATAAGGCAAAACTATTACTTAGGATGTAAATCACACGTATTCACCCCAAAGTGTGATTATATGTGTTTGTGTACGTGTGAGTACTTAGCTAGTGAGTTATGTGTTAGTGTATCAAAATACTGAATTGAAAAAAAAAAAGAATGTGAGCAAACCATAAAAAACTTTATAAGTAATTTTATTTGAGGAGAAAAAATTGAACCATGACCGGGAATCGAATCCAACCCTCTCAATCTCTATTGCAGTGCTCTTACCACTGAGCTAACCGTGGGACCATTTCTCCAACCTACTACGCTGCAAAGTGGCTGGGATCGCTTAAGTGAAAGAATTGACACAGCTAGGAATGGCTAATCGTGGAGTCAGAGTGGTAAGAGCATTGCAACGGAGATATTATTTAAAAATGGATAAATTAAAAAATGAAAATCGTCAGATATACATCATTTATTTTTATACCACTATCATAATTTTGCCAATAACATCACCGATATTAACTAAAATTTAGTATTTCCCATAAATTCAAATTTTTTAACTTGTATTTTCTAGCAGGATAACCTGCAAGGTGGGTCGAAAAGTTGATTATAGAAAAATTATTAATGCTATTCATTTAATTTACCTTTAGATTATGGACTGTGTTATCAGAGCTACATGGGACTAAGGTGGGAGGATTGCGTTTCCAATTCTACATTGCTAAGATTGTACGGGGCGCCCTATATTTTATGCTAGTCAAATGTTAGTGACGATTAAAGACCTTGTTGAAATGTCCACTAGAATTTCCTTGCATGGAAAAATTAATTTTTAAAAAGATTTTTATGAATCGTCAGGTTTGTGTTTCAGGTTTATACTTTATCACAATAGTGAATTGATTATTTGAATGTTCCTTCATTCGTATGATTCCATCTTAATTTATTTATTTTTATTAGATTTTTTTATTATAACATAACACCTGTTAAATAGAGACTATGCTGGTAACTTGTTCAGTAGTAGAGAGTGAAGATGTGGAAAATATCCAATGCAATAGCTATGAATGCCCTTCATGTATTATGTTTTAAAAACACTATTAAAAAAAATGTATTGTTGCTGAAAAAATTTATTGTTCTAAAAAAACTATAAGAGTTCTTTAATTTACCACGAATTAATGACGAAATCCAAAAATAACTAAACTCAAGGAATTGTATTAATGTTTGTTAGAAATCTTGTTCGAACCGATTGGTGATGGCAGAGACTAAATTTCATTCATTCAATCATTGAATGAAGGAGCGATGATGTTAACAGCCAAGGATGCCTGAAGATTATGCAATGGCATTCCACAGCTTGACCGTGGCTTCAACCCTGAACTCTCGACTTAAGGAGTTTGCCACGCTCGTATGCCTCGTGCTAAGCACTAAACAAGTCAACCATCTGACTTTCTATGGTATATGACTAAATATTCAGTTCGCTTAAATTTAAGTATACCCACATTACCTATATATTCAGAGATAATATGGGTATCTGACCAAGGCCATTATGGGTAGATGTATATGTCCTTTATGCTATGTTTGCGCACATGAATATGTATATTGTATAGCATTGGAGGACATAGCACATAACATCGGACTAAAACCTATATTCATATATATTGCTACATTTCTAGATATAAAAATCCTGAATAGTTAGATTTGAACAATGTAAAATTGGCAAACAAGTATGGTGGTATATTGCAATTAATTCTTTAACCTTATTCATAAAAAAATTCAAACTATTATCGCTAACTGACTTAGGCCCAGGACCATTCAAGAAATCTATAGAATCATATTAAAATGTATAGACTTATAATCAATCTCATTAAATAAATTATTAGTTTCGTTTTTTCTTTCGGGTCAGTATTTTAAAATATTAAAGTCAGTGAAAATTAGACTCCATTAAGTCATTGAAAATTAGACTCGATTAATTCAGCGAAAATAAAAATTTCAGTTTTAAATTGAAGGAAGTAGAAAAACAGAACTACAATATAATTGCCCCTTAGGAAAAAATAGAGAATTAAAAAAATCACCGTTTTTCAGGAGGGAATTTTAAAACTTACCTCTACTGTAGATTTTTTTTTTTTAATAATAGTTAAATAGAGATAATTGATAATCAGAAATTACTGTAAACTGTGTTTTTGACAGATATTTCTATTATTAAAACTCCACATTTATAATATTTTAACACTGGCCAGTTATAATGATTTTAATTACCTAAGATCGACAAAAATTTCATCTTAAAGTCATTGACATACGGTATTCACATTTCAACATATGGGATTCTACAAGCTCTTAAAGTTAAAAAATCCTGAAAAATATAACATATTACTAGAGCACAATATTATTAAAAGGAAATTTACATTGTACTCTTTTAAGAAGTATTTTACTTTATTTTACTCCAGAAACAAAAATGGCTTTACTGTAATAAATAATGAACAATAAATCATTAAGTTTTTCGAACCCTTGTGATTACTGGAGAAAATATCTACCAAACCAGTCCAGAAAATTGAAATTGCGGTTAATTGATTGCAAGCATTGAGATAAAGTTTTAGTAGTTCAAATATTATGTCACAAGGGGTTTATTGTGTCATAATAAGTCCTAAAAGTCATAGTAGATCCCAGCCGAATACTACGAAAACTTCCACCAAAGACTGATTTTCATCTTATACCCGTAAGCACAAAAATTCAGATCTGCTTTTAACAAACTCATCCCATCGAGATGCGTATGCCTAGGACATGTATTCATCTAACTTCGTTCAAACATCGAAATGACCAAACATTCATTGCTTCATGTTTATTGCAAATTAAAAAATTACAATAGCGTAATAATAATAATAAAAATATTACTAATAATTTTTGTCAGTTAATTCAATTGTAATTCCTGATTACGGAAATTGGTGTGGCCCCTATCTTTCAGACCATCAAAAACAATTATAAATAGGTAGTGATTACGGTTAAAGGGATTTTCGTTGCTAAGGGATTAACCGAAATGGACGAATGGATGAAGTGGTGCCTCAAAGGTTGAGCCGTACCTTTAGGTAAAGGACCTATACCGCAGCTTGTTCCGGGACTAAGGGCTTGTGGTCTCTCTGTCTTGCCCTGCACTAGTCTTTTTTTCCTATTCCACCTCAAGCATCTAGCAACGAGACCACTTCAAAACGACCGGGAAAGCATTATTCAAATTAAAACGTGATAAATTACAGAATAGTGAAATATGCACCCGTACTTCAGGGCAGTATATACGAAATCTGCTAACATTGCAACGTTTTCATGATAAGAATTATAATAATTCAAAGGTTTAATTGAAAATCAGTTATCTAATAGGGAAGATAAAATTGAAAATAAAAAGAAACTTCGAACATTTAAAACATCCGAAAAACCACACACATTAATAGAGCTATATTTTATTAACTGTAAGTAACATAGATTCAGCATGCATTAGCTTAAAAAGCAAAAAAAAAATTTTTTTATCTTAGCACTTTAACATCCTATTTTTTTTTTTTTTTTTTTTTTTTTTTTTATCACATATGACATTTAAACTACATACATAATTTCGCGTCAGTACATGGGAAAAAATTTATAAAAATATTTTATGTAATTATTAAAATCAAGTCAAAGTTAAGAAGTAAAAGAATTAGGATTCATAAGTAGCTCAGATAAATCAGGATATATAGCGAAATAAAAAATTAGAATTGTATAAACGGCCATGTTGATACCGTTGTTGATATGAAATCTAATTTTTCATAAATTAAATTTGACCTTCCCGATTTTTTTTAATCTCAGGAAAATTAAATTTAAAAAAAAAATATATTTACTCAAGTGTGTTTTAGAATCTTCCTAATCATGGGAACAATTTTTTCGTGGATCTCATCATGTTTATTTCTACGAGTATCATTCTTTCATTGAAGATATAAAAACAATTTTAGCAAGTTGTATTAGATATGTAATAATTTTTATTTATTCATTAATGAAATTAGACCTCATTGATAAGTACACGCTTCAGCATCCTTTGCCAGTGAAGTATTTACTAAAAAAACAAATGATTGAAAAAAAAATCATTGAAAATAAGGATTTAAGATTTTACAAGTCCCAATCTGCAAAAAAAATTTATTTATATAATTGAATACACACCTGCCCCCGCGTTTTTAACTTGGCTGATCCCATTATTCGAATTACAATTTACAAACTTGATTCTGGCGGTTGCGATCGCTAAAGAGAAAAGATCGACCCCCGAGGTACGAGGTACGCGCAGTAACGGAGATGCAGTGGACATGGGTGCGATTCTCGGTCGTGGTCAATATTTTCTCTTCTAATAAAATTATTTAAAATATGTAAATATTTTAAAAAGATAAACGACTAATTTTTAACATATACGACTTAATAACCTAATTTCTTAGGACTAATCGAAAGTGGGGAGAAAAAAAAAATGATCTAAAACAGTATGAAAAGATTCGTTGGTTGCCTGACCAGACATCAGTTGCGTAATAGCAATACGTGCCAACCGTATTGGATGTGTGGTGGTCAAGTATGTAAAAATAGATTTCTCGATTGAGACTCGAAGTTACATTCAACAGTGTAGAAATCGAAATAATATTACAATAATATATTACCTTAAAGTGAAAAAAATCTTGTGGAACATTACGTCTTTATTCACTATGAATTCGAAAATTCATCTTCACGCATAATTGTTGGCAAGGCTATAAAACAAAATATAAAATTCCAGAAGATCTTAAACGTTACAAAGTATTTATTTCAATGATCGTTTGTTCATTCATTTCTTCTAGTAGTTATTTATATGATTTATTAACTACTTAATTATTTATATGATTTAGGTATACACATGTCTATTTTGAATTAACATTTTTTTTTTTGTTTCAGGTATTTTACCACTTCCTGTATAATATGAATTACGTTGAATATGCAAAAGAAGGTATGTTCAATCAGAAAGGGAGATTGATTTGAAAAAAAAGAAAGAAAAATCCTTATTGATAAAAGTTATATGGGCATGTGTAAAATTATTTAAAGCAGCACTCATCATTAATGAACACTTGCCTTTGAAACTGCTCCACTTAAAAAAAAAATATGCTTTCTAACATACGTTTTTATGAAAGTATAAATTTTGATTCTTCTTCTTCAAGAATTACCGTAATGTTATCTAAAAATATTTGATTCTTATATTTTACTAACGTCTTGTTTATTCTCGTGCTGTAGTTTATAAACGTGCATCTTTAGTTAATTCTCAATAGGTGAAAAAAATAATTTTGCCTAAGGCTAAAAGATAAGGAATTTTGATAAGTAGCATTACATACATCAGAACCACGTGCTGATAGTCATCGGATTGTAATTTAATGAATCGATCAAATGTTACTTGACGTCAATCACCTGATCTCTAAAAATCAATTATCGCATAATAATGCGTTCTCTCTAATATGTTTTGCGGCCTTCGAATAACTGAAATGTTTCCTCATTAATATTAACATACAACATATTATGGAATCATTCATTACACTTACTACAGATGTTTACATCGTATTATATAATGTGATTAGAAAAAAATAATTGTTTTAGTTATAAACTGAAAAATAAAAATATTTCAAAATATGAATATATTACACCATACATAGTACAGAGGTACAATTTGAAATTCTTAGGAAATCGTTAGTTCTTGATTTACTCTTTGGAATAACCTTAAACCAAGAAGAAACGCCATCGCTTAAGTAGTGGGGAACCTAATAGAGTTAGCCCCTCTTTATTTTATGTACAAAATTTACTCATTGTAATACTGTTGCTTACTCAAAAATTATCATTTGTGAGTTGTTGTACCTTTAGTCTTGGGCAGTTGCGATATATATTTATAGGGATGTTTCAACACATATAATGTACAACAAAAAGCGTTACTTTAAGCTTTTTCCGATTCCGAAAAAAAAGGGTACAAGTACAATTTCGCGTGTTCGAGAGAGGTCGCGTTTTTTATTAAAAAGAAAGAATGACCAAAAAAAAAAAAAAAAAATAAAATGTTCTTATAATAAAGTTTTAAGAGCTACACCGTGAAGCAGATAAATTTTTCATAAAAAAAGGAAATAGCTATTTACTTTGTGAAGAAAGGTGATTTCTGGTATTAGAGATTTTTTTCCTCGTTTTTCTGATAAAATACAGGTAACACAGATTCACTTTTCAACTACGTTAGTGGTTGAAGTTAATTGGTGGATTGGTTGCTCTTTTTTCTTCGTTTGTCAAAACATTCATCTTTTGTTAATAGTATTAAAAAAAATAAAATAAAGAAATTACTTTACTATTATTTTTAAATTTAATTTAAATTATATTACTATATTGCCTGGTAGATTCATAATTTTCAATGACCAGTTTATTAATTTAAAGACAAATATCTTCCTTTATATTTCTTTATTTTCGATAGGAACGACGTCCACCACCCCATCATCAGTTGCACTTTTGTGCAATGGTAGCAACAGTGAGGTAGTAAATATATGGAATATGGATAATGATGAAAAATAAGATGATTAATGATGAAAAAAACGAATTGACGATATTAATAAGTTAAAAAAAAAATGTATTATATTTGTTTTATTATTGAGACTAGTAGTAATGTATAGTGAAGAGTGCACCTGATGATTGAATAGTGGACCCCGAAACGTCGTGAAAACTTGTCTTAAAACTAACAATAATAAAGAAATATAAAGGAAGATATTTTTCTCTAAATTCCTAAATTGGAACATTATGAAACATTTAGGTATATAAACCCTAAATATTGTATATTCGTTTATAAGAATAATTGTATGTTGGTTAGAAGTGAATAATCGTACAGAAGAGGAAATGTGCACGTATCGGAGTTATATACCGCAAAGAAAGTGTGCCTTTAAATATAAGAGATGCTTATTTACTCCCTGTCGATAGGCAACAGCTCAAAGTGGATTCGCGCCTTCCAGCTATCATCGTATCTTTATAATTTTATTTTCCTTCGGAAAAGCCGAACGTTCCCTATGCCCCTAAAGCGTGCCCTATCAGCGCATTTCGGCAGCAATGTCTATGTGCGGGTGTGCTTTATCATGAGAAAGTGAACCTCAAGGGAACGCGTTGAGGCCCCCGTTGTAGACTCAACTGATGACGTAGTACCCTCACTTCTCACACTCTCTTTTTTATCTTAATTTTTTTCTCTCTCTTTCACCTAGAAATCCGCAACAGTTTTTCTTTCTTCCTTTCAAAGTAATTTTCTAGGCAGGAAAATTTTATCGAAGCCAGGAATTTTATGTCTCCGATTAGGTTTGTTTGTAGTTCTTTGGATGTAATATATTCTCATAATTAAAAAAAATTCCTTAATTTATTTATATATATATTTTTTAAAGTAAACGATGGTTTAGGATGTAACGTGAACTAAAAAACTCAGTAATAATATTAAATTTCCTATGAATGACGACGTTTTGTGTATTGCTAGAAGCTGCACGTTAATTTCAAAGATTAAATTTAACATTTCTATCAAACTATTCCCACGGAAGAAGTCAGTACAGTTTTGATTGAAAAGTCGACATTTTTTCACCTTCACGGTTTGTGAGAGTCCAAATTGTAGATTAAAACTCTTGACGAAAATACCTTAGATGGGTCTAATGTAGTAGGCTTTGGATAGTTGTTGGTGGATAAAAGTTGTTGGACATTGGTTGGTCGTTGTTTGAGAAACCACTTAATATTATTAATTTATCAGTTAAATACTGCATAAAAGTTTATTTACTAAACGCGATTAGAACGCTAAAGATAGCATTTGCTTTAGCAAATCTAATAGGTACATAATAGTTCAGTTGATTTTAAGATTTATATCTATTTTGTCTTGAATATGATTTTCAAGATGTCAAATTGTTGGAACAAATCTAGTGGCTCTCAACATCCACAACAGCGTCGATATTTATTTATAGTAGCCAACATATTAATTTAACAACAATTATAGTAAACAATTAATTTATAGTACTAATTAGAAACCTTCATATATATTGTGCCAATACAGGTTCATATGTTATTTACTGACGTAAAATAACAATGTAAAGAATGAGAACGAAAGATAAAAAATAAAAATAATATAAACTTGAAACAGTTAAATATAATAGTGACTAAACAGTAACTTTATAATTCGAACGTTCTGGAACAATACAGAATGACCTAGACAATCGAAACATATTAATTCGCGTGTTAACTACACTAACCGTTCTAGACGATTTTTTTTTTTTTTGTTATACAAATAACATGAAGAAACATCTGTTCTGGTTTCTTTCGTAATATTATTGTTTATCTTTTCCCATTATCGATTAAGTATAACACAGATGAAGGTTTATGGAAACATTCCTTGGAACTGTCTTTTTCCGGTCTAAGAATAAAGACGTAAAACATACAGTTTATTGGACTTCCCCATCCGGAAGTGATCATCCCCAAAATGAGGACCATTGGGGGGGGGGGGGGGGGGGGGAGATCGCCGAAGTTTTCTTCCAAACGATATCTTTGGAAGATCCGACCGGTTATTGGTGTCATTTTACTTAAGAGAAAGAGTCTGAGGGATAGTATATATACCCTTCTCTTAGGGTTCCTTTCCGGCTTTAGACCCCCTTTAATTTTATTATTATTAAAAAAAGGGAGATAAGGGAGGGAGTCTCGGGAAGGGAAGGAGATGAGAGAAAAAAAAACAGTTTTGGGGGGTTGGGAACGGATAATCGGGATGTTATTGGCGAAATTAACCCTCGGAAGGCATTGGTAGAGGAAGAGTATTCATTTCCATGGCAACGTTATGATCCTTTTACCTCCAGCCGGTCTGCCTTTTAGCTACATTACACTTGGCCCTCTTTCACTCCCTTTCTGATCCACTCTCGGTCCCCTTCCCTTTAGCTTAGTTACCCAGTTTATTTTCTTTATGTTCTTGACATTGGAATATAAGAGCTAGTTTAGCTTTTGTCAGCTGAAATTTTTAAAAGAAATATATCACAGCTTAGCCTGTAAATTTGAATCATCATTTTCCAGTAAGAAAAGAAAAAAACAGCGCATTCCGATCATTTTCATGCTATCCTCACGTCCATATTGTAACACTTCTGTGGGTAAACAATATTTATTCAACGAAAATATTACAAGTCAATGCGAAACACAAATATTAAGGCAGGTTACAAAAATTGTCACTTTGTAACAAAAATCATTTGGCTTGAGCTTCACTGTCTAGACAAAGATTAAGAATAAGACCAACTAGTCTAGTCACTCGCTCTTTAAATATAGTCATAAAAGGAACCTTCTGGAACCTTCCAGGCCTGCGTGGATTTAACACGAACAATCTAGTCCAGTTCGCTCCAATCGCTAGTTCGTTCCAACAAAAGGTTTGGGATTTAACACCAAACGTTTCTTTTTAACCAACGATTTAACGTTACAATATATGAATAAAAAAATCTCTGCTTAATTCATATATATATATATATATATATATATATAGATATATAAATATATAAAATAGTTGAGAAGCTACTTATCAGTCAAGACATTTTAAATATATTTTTGTTAATGTACCAGGATGCAATCTTTTCATTCAAGGAGGAGTGAATTTCATTCAAAAAGGGAGCTAGAAAACTAGAGCGTTTGGAGGAGGCCGAAAGTTTATTATGAAAAAAAAAAACAGATTTCCGGATTTACACATATTCAAGACACGTGGAGCTTAAAGAGCTTTATGGATGCTTTTATGTTTGACAAAATCAGAAGCAGCAAGGGATTTATGAGTGAGGGTTGTAGGGGTTGTGTTTGAAGCAAGAGAAAACTATGTTCAAAAGTATAGTTATTACCAATTGTGTACATTAGCCTTTTATAATTCATCGCAGGATTTAAGCGTTTCCTCAAGAAGAGCTAAAGTAAAGTAGATCATTTTTTACGTTTAAGTTGTTTAGGATTCCAAAAAAAGAATTTTGAATTTGTATTTAACGTGAATTTTTTTATTTACTTCTTGGCTAGATGACTATAGAATAATATTGTTATAAATGAAATAGGCGGTTAAGTTCCTAGGCTTGACTTACTATCCACTTAATGTTAATAAACGCTAAGCCACGCGTCCAAAATTTAGTATAAAAAACGATGGAACATAATAAGAATATAATAAACTGATAGCAATAATAATAAAGGCTTAACCACCAATCGCTCCTTAGAAAGCACTATCAAACAACCCGTCCAATATCAACTCCACAAGTTCAGCCTAGACAAAATCCTCCCCACATCGTCCCGGCAAACCTCTCAAACGTTTCCAGTTGGCAAAGCACCAATTAATTTTTTAGGTATACATGCGTAAATTTCAAAATTCAATTCTCACTTCGCAAGATTCTCCATTATGCTTGCCCATATTAACCGACGCGCGGCTATAGCTTCGATTATATTAACCATGTAAGGATCACGCAGTCCGGCATTGTATAGACGTCTGAATTCCCTGTTTTATTCATTGTTCTTCAATACACTTATTCTACGCAACCCTAAAAAAACTTAAAAATAAACACGATAAATTAGTTAACTAGAACATTTATGGTCCAAAAAATATTTTTTTTAACAATCCACTTTTTGTTAATAATTAACATCATTATTAATTAATTAAATTAAATTAAATTAATTATTAATTTAAATAAATAATATTTTTTAAACTAATACGAAAGAAAAATTGATCAAAAAAAAAGTATATTTTGTCCTTAAAAAATATAAATATATTCATAATAACATAAGGAAAATAATATAAATTCATTTTTGCCATGCGTATTTTAAATTTCTTGTTCATTATAAACCCTCCAAGGGTATTATTACACTGAAATAGAGATTTCTCCTTTCGCTAATAGTTGTTCCCTACCTATTTTTTTATATATATATTCATATAAAACATTTTAACACTTTTTTTCCTTCCCCTTGCGATGTCTATCACAGCCGATAAAGAAAAAAAAAGGGGGGGATTCAATTTTGTTTTATGCCACAAGGAGCTCTATTAGGTGGAGAGCTATTGTACCTGCGGCTTTGTGACTGAGCTGAACGTGATACTCCTTGAAGCGGATATGTAGTACTCATTGATTCCAGTGAGCCCATAGATCGGAACGCACCGTGAATTAAGTCTCAGAGGAGAGAAAAAAAAATGAAAAATATTTAAAAATTATAACTATAATTTCAAGTCATTACGGCAAGAAAATTAATTAAATTATATATACTTATATATATTTTCAATAAAACATAACATATCTTATATCCTTTTATTTCTTTAAGCTATACAGCTTTATCAACAAGTTTTGTAAATTACTCAGACTACTTTGTAAATTGAATTTGTTTCTTTTCTTTTTTCGTCTTTTTTGGGCTTTAAGACTTGCCAATTCAAATCCTATTTTGATCCAAAGTTAGTCATTACTAAACGAAAAAGTTATTAGAATGATGAAGAGCTATTGTAAATAAAAATCTTTACTAAAAAACTAAGAATAAAAGATAAAATAAAAGGAAAATTTTAGAATATACAGGGTGTTTCGGAATTGCACGGCACTATTTTAGGTACGTGTTCTCTAACACAAAATAAACAAAAAAGTTCATATTAACATATATCTCAAACTCATTTATTAAACAGATATCAAAGGTTAAAGATTTATTATTTATTTACTGCATTAAGACTGACTGTACAACGTTTAACGTGTTTAATACTAAATAAAAGGTTTTAATCACCTGATAAACAAATGAACGATAAGCAATGACAGTAGTTGCTCATCTGTTTGTCTAGTTCTGTGTGTTTTAGTGTGAGTGAATCTTGTGACACAGTTCAATTTATGATTATCATGGGAGATACCACAAATTTATTCACTTTTGATGAACAAACAGACATGCTTTTAACTTATGGCGAGGTACATACAAACGGTGCTGCTGCTGTTCGAAGATATCGTGAAAAATTTCCTAACCGAAGAATACCAAATCGTAAAACGTTTGAGACCATTGAAAGACGTCTTAGGGATAATGGTACGCTAAAACCTATACGAGTGAACGCCGGTCGACAACGATTTCGACGAACTGCAAACGTAGAAGAAGAAATACTCGATGCTGTTCAGTTATCTCCTACTACTAGTACCAGAAGATTGTCACGTCGTTTCGATGTTTCCTCTACCAGCGTATGGCGAACTTTACGCGAACAACAATTATATCCATTTCACGTATCAAGTAGGCAAGATTTGTTACCACAAGATTATAACAATCGCAGAAATTTCTCCCAGTGGTTCACAATGCACACGAGATCCTAACTTCCTGAACTGCATTTTGGTTACTGATGAATCTTGCTTTACAAGAAACGGGATTCTTAATTTTCGAAATACCCATACTTGGGTCGAAGAAAACCCTCATACGACTGCTGTTGGACATTACCAACATACATTCTCTTTAAATGTCTGGTGTGGTCTTCTAAGCGACAAAATCATCGGCCCCTTCTTTTTGCCACCTAGGCTGTCAGGTATATCTTACTTGCATTTTTTGCCAAATAATCTGCATGATATTCTAGAAGATATTCCGCTAGGCATTAGGCAAAGGCTGTGGTTTATGCATGACGGTGCTCCAGCTCACTTTTCTCATAGTGTCACTGATTATTTAAATGCAACTTATGGAGATCGATGGGTTGGTCGAAACGGACCTGTTAAATGGCCACCACGATCTCCAGATTTAACGCCATTAGATTATTTTGTGTGGGGCTGGATGAAGTCTATGGTTTATTCTGCGGCAGTTGACACGCAAGAAGAGCTAAGAAATCGGATCGTGGAAGCCGCAGTAACTATCAACCACCATCCTGATGCTATACGAAGAGCCAGAGAAGCATGGATTCGTCGTGCTGAATGTTGCATTCAAAAAAACGGAGGCGCCTTTGAACATTTACTCTAAATGTTGTAATAATAATAAATAAATAGTAATAATAAATCTTTAACCTTTGATATCTGTTTAATAAATGAGTTTGAGATACATGTTAATATGAACTTTTTTGTTTATTTTGTGTTAGAGAACACGTACCTAAAATAGTGCCGTGCAATTCCGAAACACCCTGGATATATATATAAATATAATTAAATTTTTACATTAATATGCGATTAAACTTGGCTGTGAACGTATTCCGAAAAGATTAATAAGCGCGGTGCCGAATGGGAAACGTCCGAGGGGCAGGCCGAGACGGAGGTGGGAGGATTGCGTTAGGGCGGATCTATCGAAGTTAGGTCTGGAAGACGGTCGATGGTTGGAGGTGTGCAGGGAGCGATGAATGGTGTCGGCATCGAACCTTCGGGTTCGTTAAGCCTTTATTATTATTATTATTAATATGCGATTTCAGTGTTCTACGGTCGCAGCTTTTATTTCTTCCAAAAAGTTGCACAAATCGTGGGCCCTGTCCTTACTGATAGATGTTATATTATTTTATCATAAAGTTTTAGAAAGCGTTGAGGTGATTATGATATAAGCTACCTACTTTATTCAAAAATACTACTTTATATTTCAGAATTATATCGAAAGATGATAATCCATAGTGCAACAAAAGTTCATGCTATCAGTATTATATTATTATTTTAGTGAAATAATTAATTTTTTATTGTTAAATATATTTTTACAATATATATGCTTGCGTATATGTTCAGCTAGTGACTTTTAAATGACAGAACAAACATAACCACCTTCACGAATTTTACTTGGATAAATTATAAAATTTACAATGATTTTTTATTTTTTTTTTTTGGCATCGAGATTTGTTCTCAAATCCTATTTCGCCTATTTACAATGATATAATACGTTTTAATGGCATTCAGAAAAAAAACCTATTAACTTTTTTTTTTAATTTTATATTTTTTATTTTTATATATGTAAAGATGGTTACAAGTCAAAATATGTCATATTTCAGTTATGAATATAGTTGGAATCAGATCGACAAATCCTACTATACCAGAATATACTCACAATAGTATTAAAAGTTCCTTTCGTATAAGGTGCAATTTATCATCTTTTATGGAGGAGATGATCGTGTTAACTAAGGTAGAAGGCTAATTTTGAGTTGCACTTAGTACAATACAATACAATAAGGCTTAACGGACCCGAAGGCCCGACGCCGACACCACCAATCGGTCCCTACATACCTCCATCCACCTACCACCGTCCAATCCCAAATTCACAAGATCTGCTTTCACCGAATCTTCCCACCTTCGCCTAGGCCTACCCCTCGGCCGTTTTCCAGTCGGCAAAGCGTTTATCAATCTTTTAGTAATTCGTTCACTATTAAGACTCGTCATTTTGCATGCCCACTTTAGCCGACGCGCAGGTATAGACTCGATTACATTTGCCGGGTAAAGCTCACGCAATTCCGCATTGTGTAGCCGTCTAAATTCTCCTGTTGACTCATCTTTCTTCGGCCCGAATATTCTACGCAGCACTTTATTTTCAAACACCATGAGGCGTTTCTCATCCCTTACTGTAAGCGGCCATGTTTCACAACAGTAAAGAACAGTCGGAAGAATTATAGTTTTGTAAATCCTAATTTTTAAATTTCGGGATAAAAGGCGTGACCCAAGTAATTTTGCAACCGAGAAATAACAAGCATTTCCCGCCTTTAATCTAGCCTTAATTTCCTCTTCGATTTCGTTTTTTTTAGTTACAGTAGATCCTAAATATCTAAATTTCTCAACGGCTTCGAATATTTCCTCTTCTACTTCAATATCGCCAAAATTGTCACCGTTTCTACAACTAACCATATATTTTGTTTTTTCCGTATTTATTTCTAGCCCTACTTCTTTTCCGGCTTCCATCAATGCTTTTGTATTTAGTTCTATCGTTTCCACGTCGTCGCCAAGCAAGAACAAATCATCAGCGTAACCGAGTACGGATATATTTCCCCCCAGATTCAAACCCTTTCCGGTATTTATCACCTCTCTAATGACATATTCTAGAGCTAAATTAAATAAAACAGGGGATAGCGAATCCCCCTGTTTCAAACCAGAGTGAACCTCGAACTTCTCAGAAAAATAACGACCGATTCTTATTTTATTGAACGTTTCGGTCATACACATTTTTACTAAGTTTACTAACTTCTTCGGTATTCCTAGTTCAGTCAGGATGTTATACAGTTTATTGCGGTCTATTGAATCAAGCCTTTTTAAAGTCGACATACAGTTGATGAACAATACCATTGTATTCTAATTTTTTCTCTAATATTTGACGGAGGGAGAATATTTGGTCTACGGTAGATCGGTTCCGTCTGAAACCACATTGATAATCTCCGATAATTTCCTCGGCGTATTCGGTTATTCGGCTAGTCAGTATTGACGTAAATACTTTATAGCATACCGGAAGTAGTGAGATCCCACGGTAGTTATTAGTGTCTGTCCGCGACCCCTTCTTGTGAATCGGTATAAGTATAGACTCTTTCCATTCTTCGGGTACTTTCTTATACTCCCAGATCTCTTTAATTAAAAGATGTATTTTTGAAATCCCAGCTTCCCCACATGATTTGATTAGTTCGCTAGGAATATTATCCGTCCCCGCTGCTTTATAGGATTTTAATTTTCCGATAGCTATTTCGACTTCCCCTATACTCGGTTCTTCTAATAACGGTTCAGCACTTTGAAATTCCAAAAGTGGTGATAGACGGGTATTTTCTCGATTCAAAATACAATCAAAGTGCTCTTTGAACTGCCTTACGATGTCTACCGGATCCGCTATGATGTTATTATTATTATCCCTAATACCAGTCGTAACTGGTCCTAGACGTTTACGCGATAAATTTATGCCTTTATACATATCTCTAACGTTATTTTGGATTCCATTATTTTCTATTTCTATTATTTTGTTTTTGAGATATTCTCTTTTTTTATTTTTAAGCAATTTAGTCGTTTCGTTCCTTATGCCTCGAAAGTAGGCACGATTGTCTTCGCTAGGATTATTTAAAACTTTGAGTTTAGCGGCTTTTCTTTTCTCACACGAGTTTAAACATTCTTCATCAAACCATGGTTTATTCTTATTATTTTCCCTTTTGCCCAGACACAAATTACTGACCTCTTTAATATTATCCCTAATCCCTTCCCACAATTGATCAATGTCTTCACCATTCTCTGTCGATGGTTCTAATACATCAAATCTATTCTTGAGTTCAATTTCAAATTGTTTTCTAATCGCCGGAATTTTAAGTTTTTCCAGATTAAAATATTCGATATGAGATCCGGTTTCTAACTTTTTTTTTATTGAAAGTCTTTGCCGAACTTTAGCGACTACTAGTTCGTGATCCGACCCGCATTCCGCCCCTCGGTACGACCTAACATTAATAACGCTATTTTGCCACCTTTGCTGCACCAAAACGTGATCGATTTGATTTCTTGTTTGTGAATCCGGTGATGTCCAGGTATATTTGTGAATATCTTTATGTTTAAAAGTTGTACTTTTGATTATTAAATTTTTAGAAGTAGCAAAGTTAATCAATCGGATTCCGTTATCATTACTTATTTCGTGTAAACTTTCTTTTCCAATTGTCGGATAATATATTTCTTCCCTGCTCACCTTTGCGTTAGCGTCTCCTAAAACTATCTTCATGTAATTTCGCGGTAATTTATCGAAGACCCACTCTATTTTATCGTAAAATTCCGACTTAACTTCGTCATCGCTGTCTTCGGTCGGAGAATGTATGTTTATTAACGCGATTTTAAACCACCGCCCCTGAAATACAGCTACTGATATCCTGTCCCCGAAAAATTGAACGTCCCTCAAAGCGGATATCAACCTATTCCTAATCAGAAACCCAGTGCCTAAACAATAATTTTCGCCCCCGCCGTACCAAATTGTGTACTTACCTTCTCTTAAAGAGCCCTCCCCCGGCCAGCGTACCTCTTGCAGCGCCACGATATCTATACCGTACCTCTCAACCTCATTCGAAACCGATTTTAACCCACCCGCTGTATTCAAACTTCTGACGTTCCACGTCCCTAATACTAAATCTCTTAATTTCAACTTTCGCCATGATTCCCCTAAAGCAGTCCCCACCCGGAGACCCGAACGGGGGACGACTAGTTTACCTCCGGATAATGAGCGTTTTACCTTAGGAGAATCCATGACTGTTTGTGGTGTTTGGGTGAACTAAAAAATGTGAGTAGGGCGTTCAAACCTACGTCACACCCTCCAGCAAGCCTGGGGGGGGCGCTCTCATTGTTGGTCAGCGAGTCCTACGGACTTAGCCGGGAGGAACTTCCTAGGAATTTCCACCGACCATCCCCACATCCGCCACCCGTGGGACGCTCCCCATACGCGGGAATAAGACCCGCGCGAGGGTTGCACTTAGTACCAGTGGCAATAAACTGTCCCAGTGGTAGACTACATGAGATCAAAGACTATTTTCCTTTGTCGCTGTTGTTCGATACCATAAATAGTAAAATCAAGTTGAACCTTCGCATGTGGTTGACCAAAAAAACATTTATTTTTTTAGTTGTAACCTACTTCATGCCGACGTGCGATAGGTCAAAAATATATTCCATCAATAGATTTAAAAAATAAAAATTAAAATAAGGTCAAATGTGAAAAATAAAAGCCCCAATTCATTTTCAAATCATTATTATATTCCTTTAAGAAAAATCTATTATGCATGATATTCTTGAAAAATCATTAATTCAGTGTGATTTTTTTTTATTTCATATTTCTGGAGTGTGCATAGAAGCTTTGGCATAAAGGGTTGGTTAAAATGGATTAAATAGTTAATTAAAACATATAAGGTTCACAAATATTGGTTTTTAATAATCTCCTTTCGAAAGCTAGAGAAACGTCAAAATGATGTTATTCAACTTAAATTACTGAGAACTTGTTAAGAACAAAATTTGCTTCGACTATTCGACGAAGTAAGACTCGTTCTAAAAATAACAGCAAAAAAACTATATACTTTGGTAATGAATTAAAAAAAATTGTTAATTTAAAAAAAAAATAGTTTTTATAATTTATATTTTCAATTTATATGAAAACCTTTGGCGCTGGTATTACACCACTAGATTTTCCTGTTTCGCTAAAAGTTATTCTTTTTTTTATTTTTATTTAATATTTACTTTTATTCGATATAATTTATATTTTTTCTCTTGGTAGACTTTTCTATTTTCAACTAAAGCCAAAAAAGAAAAGAAAACAAGAACCTAAAATGGCCGAATAGTGAAGATCTACTTGCGTCCATTTATAAATTATTTAATGTACTTTGAAAATTAAAAAATAAATAAATAAAATAAAATAATAGCGAAAGGTGCTAATCCTATAAGTGCAACATGTACTACAACTTGTGTGACAACGATTGTATTAGTATTTTATTATTATCAATTATTTTATGTCAATAGTTAAGTACATATATGTTCAATGTTAACTACTGTTTAGAATATTTATGTGCATTTTAGATTTTTCATGTGAAGAGTACTATAAAAGGTGTGGATATTTCCTTCACTCCTTTCATCAACTTCTTATCTTAAAAATAAAAATTAACTTCCTTTTTTCTGTTTCAAGAACTAAATATAAAATGTCAAACAGTCCCTTCTGGTTTATGATGTTTTTGTTTAAAATTTCATAGATTTGGTTTTGATTGAACAGAATTCTTACTCATTCAGAATAAACAAAAATAACCCATTTTCTTGATATGATGTTGTTGAAAGGAGTGAACTGATTTTGATCTCGTTTATCCTGTCTGATGGTACATTCAAAAGGTTTTATTTACATAAAATTATTAGACAAAAATGTCAAACAAATAATTAGAACTCAAATCAGTAACAACCTTACAAGCATAGACTATCAGTGGCAGAATAGTTACCCAAAAGTAACTATATGCTTGGATGTTCACGATGGATCTCTTCTATTAAATCCTCTAACATGTGACGAAGTTCTATTACATGACTGCGACTGATCCACATAATTCTAGAACTCCTACAAAGCAACAGAAATAAAAATCTGTTGTTTCACGTGTCAGTTTGAGCACCATCCCTCTTGGCTACGCCCGATAAATTCGCAGACAAACAATGAGAGTTATTTAGAATTGAACGCATAATTCATAAAACTATATAATAAAAATACCATATAACGCTAACTCCTCTTACCAGGTCATATTTCGGAAAGCGGATTCATTCAATCATGCTGAAAGAGTATTCAGTATATCATTGAAAGATAGTTAAATATATATATTTCTAGGGTGGAATGTAGGGGTTTATGATAGATGTTAGTGTTTGTGCTGTTAAAAGTTAGACTTTGGCGGAAGGTTTTGTAGCATTCTGTGGCTGTATCAATGACTGCTAGGATATTCCGGTCCTTGTGCAGTAAGCCATATGTCACATAGTATGGTGTGCTTACTATCTTCCTCAAGACTTTGGAGTGAAATGACTGAATTCTTTGGATGCTTGAGAACTTGCAAAACGCCTATAACATAATGGTCGTATTAGTACTTTGTAAATGGTAAGTTTGTTAGGTATTGATAATTTGGAGCTTCTGGCGAGTGCCCTAGATAATAGTGCAAATATTTTGTTGTGTTGTTTCCTTTTTAGTTGGATGTGGATCTTCTTCATCAGTCTCTTGCCCAGGTGAAGCTCCAGATTCTATCTGATAATCCCTTACTTCTATGGATTCAGGTGGGTTGGGGAAAAATTAAACAGGGGGATTTCTATTAATTTCTATTCATAATTCTGCCCGAGGTAAAGCATTTATCATAATGGTAAACTTGTCTCTTGTCAGTAAACTGGTCTATGGTTGGTCACTGATTTAAAATTTTTATAAAAATGGTTTAAAACGGCGATTGGTTCTATAACGATTTATTATTAATATTAAAATAATTAGAATATCGTTAGAAAAATGTCGACGGCAATGTGATTATTAAGCGATTTTATTGTTAAAATTCCTGGGCGATTAGAAAGCGCAAAAACATATACGGGAATAGATGATCGGAATCTGAACTGAAGATTTGAAATGACTCAGGATCTGATTAGGGTTAAGGGAGGGGCTCATCTTAGTGGAGGAAAGCTTTAGTTAGGGATGGATTTCCCTTCCCACCAGGGTCCTAGCAATTATCCTGACCTTTGAGCCACATAATTCCCAATTTGAATGCTCCGAGATCGCGGCTCAATAGCGCCGAGTACCCCTCACCTCCCTTTCTCCAAGGAACACTTCTGATCGAGTTAAATTAAAAGGATTTGTTGTACCAACTTCCAGGGTAAATCATCCCCCGTTTTTTTTCCCAAATAATATTAGTGGTGAAAAAAACCTGAGATAAGATAACTTCATACTGTAACACTTCTGTGGGTTAACAAATATTTATTGAAAGAAAATATAACAATATCAATGCCAAAGAATTATAACAACATAAATATTCGAGCAGGTTACAAAAATTATAACTTTATAGCACGCAAATCACACGGCTTAAGCTCCACATTCAAGACAAACACTAAGACTGTTCAGTCAATCGCTCCTTATATATAGTTGTAAGGAGGGTCTAGAACGTTCTAGAATCTCGTGGCCGCTGTTGGAACGCCGGAGATGGAGCTCGAACAGTCTAGATCCGAACAGTTCTCTCCAACTGCTTAGTTTGTTCCAACAAACGGTCTAGGATTTCAAGTCGTATGTTTTTTTTTTTAATTTAACGATTAAAAGTTACAATACTCTTAGACATCAAATATTTGACGCGTTTGGTTTCAAAACCGGTTACATCCATTTTTTTCCAAAGAATTTTTTTTTTAATTTTTTCAAGTTTTATAATGTTACAAAAAAAAAAATTATACGCGTTTGTTTCAAAACCGTCTAGATCCTTTGAAAATCAATACTAAAAGATTCCATTTCTTATCCAATTGATCCTTTTTCGATCATTCCTGAAAAATGGTTGAAAATGGATGTAGCCGGTCTCGAAACCAAACACCTCATTTCCCTTTTCATCATTGAAATAACTGAATATTTAAATATTTATAAATGTAAATATTCTTACATTAATATTATTATATAATAAATTAATTCAGATTTTATTACATTTAAGTACTCAGGAAAAAACATAAATTCAACAATATTGATAAATATTTTTCTATAAATCGAGAGGAAAAAAATAAAAATAAACGTTATCATAAAAATAAAACCTCTCTTTAGCAGACTTAATTGTATATTTACGTCACCAATTGAATGCTTCGTGCCATGTTCATCACACCATTCTCCATTCTATAAAATTCTTTCCTCATCTGTAAAATGTCATTTTTTACACCATATATAAAAAAAAGTCATATTATGTGATGAGTTATTTTATTTAAGTTATTTATGTATGTCCAAATCCAGCTTTAGATCAAAAAGTACAAAAAATTGAAATATATTTTGACATTTAGACCTCTTTCCAGATAGAAAAAAGGTTTCATTGAATGGAGAATAGTGTGAGGAATTGGGAATAACTAAATCTAAATTCTCCGGTTAGTTCATCCCTCTTCGGTCCGAATATTCTGCGCAATACTTTATTTTCAAAAACTCTAAGCCGTTGCTCATCCCTCAATGTCAGCGGCCAAGTTTCGCATCCGTAAAGGACCGTTGGAAGAATAATAGTTTTGTAAATCCTAAATTTTAAGTTTCGGGACAGAAGGCGTGAGCTAAGCAATTTCGCGACTGAAAAGTAGCAAGCATTACCGGCTTTTAATCTAGCCATAATTTCCTCATCGATTTCGTTTTTTCTAGTTTCCATCGCACCTAAATATCTAAATCATCGGCATATCCGAGCACGGGTATATTCCCTCCCAAATTCAAACCCTTTCCGGTACGTGTCACCTCCCTAATGGCATATTCCAGGGAATGAGTTTTAAAATTTTATAATGGAATGTTTCAAATCTCGAAGTTTTTGAAATATCAGGACACCACAGACATAAGCGAAAGAGGAAATAAAAACTAAATTACATGGTACAAACAATTCATTAATTAACATATAGTGAATATGTTAATTAATGAACCGCGGATGCTTAAACGCGGTTTTATTTATTTTATTTTATAAGCGATTCAAGAAACGCTCGTAAGAAAGTATGACTACCGACAAAAAAAGAAATTCATCCAAATCAAAATGTTGATGATTTTGTAATAGAAAAAAACGTGTGAGGACAACGTTTTATTTTGTACCTCAGATGAAAAAAAAAAAAAAATCGAGTAAACCAGCGGTACACTAATATAACATTAAAATCAATATTCATACCCTGTTTCTTACTTCAGTCATAGACCTACATTTTATTTTAAGGTTGTTTTTTCTTTTTTCTTTATTAGTTATAATATATTTACTATAGAGTAAATATAGTAACTTGTTACCTACTACCCCCTCCCACCGTATGCCACACATGGCCAGGTAGGGGTACCAAACTAAATATATTTATATACTATGATTTTTGATCAAAATAAGAAAATACATAATAAATAATATAAAAAATATATAATAAATAAATAACATTTATTTATATTTATTTTTTATTTTGATAAGAATAACAGAGATAAATCTATTATTTTTATAAATATTATTCTTTCCTTTGAACAGAATTTTGTAGGTTTATTAATGCTTTACTTCCTTCTGGTAATGAAATTTGCTTTTTTTTTCATTAAAACCTTTCTGCATTTTCCCTCTATTGAATAATATTTTTTGTAATATTAGTACGTGTCTTGTTAATTAATGAACACTGCAAATATACTTTTTTTCTTTTTAGAACATTGCATGCATATTAGGTTTAAAAACATTCTATCATAAAAAAAAAAATAGTAAAAAATAAAAAAAGGGAAACGAAATAAGCGACGTTCCATAAATCCGATCACGCCTATAATTCAAAGGCGGAGAATGAATTATAATTACAGTCATGAAAAGCACTGAACCCCTTCAGAAGAACCTGGAGAAGTACAAGATATTTATTTTTTTTTTTTTTATTTTTTTTTAGTAATAATATCGCATTTTTCTTTATGAAAAAAAAAATGTTATATTTAAGAAATTGTTGTTTTGAGCAAATCACATCAATTGATTAACCGGAAAATGCCTATTAGGTTTTAGGTTTCGTTCACAACTAAACTGTAAAGAAATATAAGATTTACCTAAAAGAGCTTTTCAAATTCTTTAGAATAGAATAAGGCTTAATGCCGACACCACCAATCGTCCTCTATACAGCTCCACCCCCCCCCCCCCAATTCCAATATACCCCAGTCCAATTCCAAATTCACAAGATCAGCTTTCACCGAATCCTCTGACCTACCCCTAGGTCGTTTTCCAGTCGGTAAAGCGTTTATCAATCGTTTAGGCATTCGTTCGCAACTTTGTATGCCCGCTTTAAACCATGGGCAGCTATAACTTCGATTAAATTTACAGGGTTAAGTTCACGCAATTCTGCATTTTGTAGCCGTCTAAATTCACCTGTTGATTCATCCTTCTTCGGCCCAAATATACTACGCAGTACTTAAAGTCCGTAAGACGTTGCTCATCCCTTACTGTAAGCGGCTGTTTCACATCCGTAAAAAACCGTCGGAAGAATTACGGTTTTATAAATTCTAGTTTTAAATTTCAAGCTAAGGGTCATAATGCGTGCTAAGTAATTTTTTAACCGAAAAATGACACGAGTTTCCCGCTTAAACCTTTCCTCATCAATTTCGTTTTGTCTAATTATAGTATCCTAAATTTCTAAACCGCTTCAAACATTTCCTCTTCTACTTCAATATAGCCAAAATCATTGCCGTCCCTACAGCTGAACATATAATTTGTCTTTTCCGCATTTATTTCTAGCCCTACTTCTTTGCCGGCTTTCATCAACGTTATTGTATTTTGTTCTATCATTTGTCATTGGCATAACCGAGTATGGATGTTGCCACCCAGATTCAAACCCTTTCCGGTACTTTTCATCTCCCTAATGCCATATTGTAGAGCTATAATAAAACTAAAACGAATTCTCTAGCGGCGAATTCCTTTGGTGAAGGTGAGGATGCTTTTTATTATTATTACTTCTTTTTATTTAAACCGCTATTAGTAATCGAATAATTCTCATCAATGATAATCAGAGAAGTGTCGATATTGCACAGAAATACCTGAGAGACTCTCTAACCCCTCATTGATGCCAGGACACGTCTGGAGATAGAGAGGAATGCGGAGAGGAAGTGCAGCGTGGTCCCAGATGTGCTTCCAATGCCATCTGCCCGCCCGCTATCTCAACTGCACATCCTTCCTCCATCCATCATCAAATGCAATATTCTCTGCATCGCTGCGTCCTTGCTCAAGTTATTATAGTCTCCGCAGCCAACATCGCCGACCTATCATGTCCCCTTATGCTCATCACCGAACCGAACATATTTAACCTGTCCGTGGTAGTCTTTCTGACTAGCGCCAATCAAAAAACGATACCCAGGAATAATCTTACAAAAGGATAGCTTTGAGGCCCATGTCAAAAAAAAAGAGACTCTATTTCACACTTCGGAAGCTTCTTTCGCGTCACTTTCTTGAACGTTACTTCAAAAAATAGTATCAGCGAATTCGATTGCTGCAGCAACGCAATAATATGTAAGACATTTATGGCATGAAGGAACGAAAGTGCCCAGCAGCACCTCTTTCCGGGCTTGACACTAATTCATGAGAGGAGTTCTCTCATCCAACCTCTTTTTAGACGCCTTCTAGCGGGCAAGTCAACCCCACGGTTGACCCATGTCGTGAATTAATCTGTTGTTATGTCCTTCCAATGTAACAAAAAAGTGTGAGTAAAGCGTTCGTATGTGTTGTTGGATAGTCAGTTGTTGTAAGTCAGTATGTAGAGTTTGGTTACTTAAGTACCTGGGAGCGTCCGTAATTAGTCTTCAAATTTTGGATTGAAAAGTCTGTAATTTTTGTAAGTGTTTCTTTTTAGCTGAGCCGAAAATCTGTGAGGCGTATGTCTGTCCGAATGGGTTTAAGTAAGTAGGTGTATGTAGTCAGTTTTTGTCTAAAATTCAATTAAGATTTGGAAAAAAAGAGAGTAAAGAATTTTTAAGCGTATTTTCAAGGTCTTTAGTCTCATTTTGACATGTGGGCCCCAAGTCATCCTTCTGTCGAACAGAAGTCCAAGTTAACCTACAGTTTCGGTTTGTGGAACTTCGTTGTCGCCGATATAAACTGGTGGACATGTATCTCGTCAGAGTCTGAAAGATCTGTATCATAATGTAGAAATCTAAGTACGGATCTTAGTCCCGAAAAGACCAAAAGCATTTTGTGTTCCTTCTAAATTAGAAATAGATAAGTTTCCTGGTGGTCACTGAGCACTGTGTATTTCACTGAGCACAGTGTACTAGGCATATTTCAACAAAAATTAAAGAATTGTGATCTAAAACGTATAGGTTTTACTCAACACTTATTTATGAGATTTTTCTAAGTTTGGTTACATGCATATAAACCTTTTTTATATCTTAATAGGGCTTAAAGTGTTAGAACTAAAAATCGTATTGCAGTAAAACATTCTGTAATATTTTCAAAATAAAACTGTCACGAAAATAATCGTAAGAGAATTTCTATGCATAGAACACAAACAAGAACTAAAAAAGTTTCATAAAAGAGTAAAAAGTTGTAGAAATCATTTCTCGATATATTCTGACAGTTCCTCTACCCACTTTTTAATATTCTTTGCTAACTTCTTTTTCTGATGTAACTGAAGTTAAATATATTGATCATCAAAGCTCTGAACGAATTCTTTTTTATTTCTTTATTTCAATCACGATTTTATTAAATCCTCCCCTAAATCTTGTGTTTTTGGTGATGTTAAACTATCGATACTATTGATAGTATCAAACTATCGCGACTATCGATAGTTCTTTTAAGTATCGATAGTACTATCGAAAAAAAAAATTAATGGGAAATAGAGATACCCTCTGTCTAAGAGTACCCTTCTGCTATAAAATTTACTTAAATGGAAAATAAAAGAATGTAAGAGTGTAATTTTATTTTATTTTTTCTAACAAATAATGCTTTACCACTCCATACAAAAAATATTAACTTCATTAATAAAAATATAAACTCTAATAAACTGATCAGAGTCGTCCTTACACCATTCTGATTGATTTTCAAAGGTGTATCGCCCTATAGGGTTCTTAATTAAATAATTAAATATTATGAAAGGAAACCTATTTGTAGGATAAAGACATGTAAATTTGTCTAGGCTAAAAACATGAGGTATTTGACTGAAAAAGGAATGGTTTGCTCATATATGTCTTCCAACTTGCAACAAAGCAACTCATTGCCTGCCAGTTTCTTCACTTGAAAATCACTCGGTTAATTACAGAGAACAAATATAAAAGAAGAGAAATAATTGCAATTGAAAACGAGCATTATAACTCATGTCGTTCCCGATAAAAAATTCTACTATTCTATCCCCCCCCCCCCCGGCCGTCCTACGACAGTTTTATGTCCGATACTATCGAAAATCTCGATAGCGGAGACTATATAGTTTTACATCACTATTGTTTCATCATAAATACTTTAAATTGTTTAAACTATTATTCGGTTTAGATTTATTTCATAAGATTCGCATTAATCTTTTCTGCCCGCCCCCCGGAAGGATAAAAAATCCGTTGAAGAAAAATAGTTTTCCCGAGATATAAACCATCTAAATAGAAATCCGAAGGGCTTTAAATAATAGCCGATTAAGTGTTGAATGTGAAAAACGGAAAGTTAGACTTGTATCCCCTAAATCAACCTGGATAAAGCCGTTAAAAAAAAAAAAAAAAAGAGAAAAAAAAAGAAGAATCAGAATTGTAAAACAGCCAAGTTGCGGTAGCGTTTGCCAGTTTCACTTGGGCCTCTGGTTGGGGGACAAACAAACGGAAAGTAAAATTTTATCCGAGTTCTCTAATTTATCTTCGTTTCATACCTTCTAGCTAGGTGCAATTATTCACGCGATTAAGTTGCGTTTAATAATATATTCGAGCAATTAATTTTAAAAAACGAGGAAGCTTTCTTTTCATAAATATCATTTAAATAGAGGCCGGGAACTTAGAAATACAACTATCTTAATTATGAAAAATAATGTTTCAAGCGTTAATTACTGATTCATAGTTGTATAGGTTTAATATTAGAATAAATTCTCTAGAACTGTTTCCGGACAATAATATATACGAGTATTTCATAATAAAATTGTGGGCTTGAGAACCTAAGAATAAAGTTTAAATAAAATTAAATTTATAAATATTGAAAATTAAACAATAATTATAAGCTCAAAAGGAAACCCTATAATTTTCTTTAATAGGTGTCAATCAAGATTTGAAACCACATAGAAATAGCTAAGATATTTAAAAAATCATTAACATCCATAATGACTATTTATAAAAATTTAGTAATCGGTTATTGAAAAAAAAATAGAGCTCATAAAAAAGTAGCTCATCCCTAAAATAGAGAGACGAGTAAACAATTTTTTTCGTAATCATTATGATTTATAAATCGCTACGTTTTTTATATTAAAATGCTTCAATTGATTAATGATTCAATCTTATAATAATATATAAATGTTTCTTGAAATATTTTTATGATTATTTATAAACATGTTTGTAATTGGATATTGGACCGGTTTCGTCATTTAATTCAAATTTCAATTCCACGAATAACCATTTTCCTTATGAAAATCAACTAATTTTCTTTGGAAACATACGGTTTAGAATAATTAATAATTAAATAAAATACAATAATTCGCTTGGGATAAATATTATGTTGTGATCTATAACCATCTTAAGCACTAAGATTTAAGTGCTTAAACTGTCACATTAAAATGATTATCTAAGTGCAGTTCTTAATAAGTCTTAATAAAATAAATAATCTATTTTTTGAAGAGAAAAGATCTGGCTCCGCCGGGAGTCGAACCCGGGTCTCCTGCGTTACATGCGAGGATGCTAACCACTACACCACAGAGCTCGGCTCAAGGCAGAGCAAATCCTTCCCATTTTAAATTATTTATTAAGGATTTGCTCTGCCTTGAGCCGAGCTCTGTGGTGTAGTGGTTAGCATCCTCGCATTTAACGCAGGAGACCCGGGTTCGACTCCCGGCGGAGCCAGATCTTTTCTCTTCAAAAAATAGATTATTTAAATAATTTAAAATGGTGGTCAGCCACGAACTAAGATTAGATTAATTAAAATAATTTAAAAAATTGACTTATGTCAATAAATATCATAAATTGGACAAAATTTGTCCACCTCCCGCTACTACTCACAAAACTTGTGAGATAGGGGGAGTAGGTATCAGCGAAGGGGAAGGATTTGCTCTACCTTGAGCCGAGCTCTGTGGTGTAGTGGTTAGCATCCTCGCATGTAACGCAGGAGACCCGGGTTCGACTCCCGGCGGAGCCAGATCTTTTCTCTTCAAAAAATAGATTATTTAAATAATTTAAAATGGTGGTCAGCCACGAACTAAGATTAGATTAATTATCTTAATAATATACTTTTATATATTTTTTAAGTTTATTAATAGATTTTGAATGTGTTCAGTCCTCAATATCATCACTCTCTCGGCTAAGACAGAATGTAATTCTTTCAGACAGTGTTATATTCGTAAATAACACTAATCAATAATTGTCGAACCACCAATTGACTCTGCAGGATTGCACCAATTTTTCAAATAGGATCAATTATTCCTAACGAATTCCCTTATTTCTTCCTTTCCATTTGGTTATTTTAAAATATGTTGACCAAAAAACCAATATGAAAAAAATACCAGTATACTTTCACGAAATCTATACTTTCCAAAGGTAACGATATTTTCCAGCATCTAAAATATTTTCAAAAGAAAAATTCAAATTCATTTTCAAATTTGGCTGTGTCAATTTTATTAATCGAGTCAGAAAAGATAAGATGCTGCTGATGTAAGAAACCGATTGGGAGAAAGAAAAGAAAACATAATTTTTTATTATATTATTTGAAAATAAGTCCCTAATAAATTTAGGCAAAGAGGTTTATTTTATCTTAGAATAAGTTGCATAAATTAAAAAAAAAATTCCAAAAAAAATAATGATAAAACAACTTTAAAATTTTATATTAACGACTATTATAAGGATACTGATATTAACGACAGTATTTTAAGGATACTGTCTTGCAAGTTCATGACATCCATAATATGTATCAAAAACAAAATACAAAATTCCACTTTCAGCGTAGTATGAGTAGATGGAACGTATGTTACGAAAAGGCAGTGTATCCGAGTTAAAGCCTTCTTTCCAGAAAGGCGATTGCAAATTTCATAATAATAATTATAAATGAATGAAGAACAATGAAATACATTAATAAATTAGGCGTTCCATTCATCGTTCATACAGTATTTAGGGGAGCAATTACAAACCATTTATCATTCAAGTTACTCTCATTGTATTCAAATTTCATTTCGACAAAAGAGAGTTAAACAAAGGTTTTTGTTTTGCAATTTTTTTTTTAATTTGCGACCCAAATTATTCATTAAATACTTGCAGCTGTGGTATACTTGTGCAACGGATTGGCTGTGGTTTATTTGATGTTTTAAGCTATTGTTAGGATTTCTATAAAAAAAGAAAATAGTTCAATAGATCCAAATACCAACCCAATTCAGATTAAAGACATTAAAATGAAAACTATTATATAGATCTATTGGTCTAAGAAATCAAAACATTAATAAAATCACATCGTTCAATTAACCAAGTAAAATAAAATAATTGTTAGTATTAATTTATTGATTCTTTCTATTTGTTGATGTTTTAAGATTGGGTGACACGAATTTTTTTTTTGTTCATCAAAATTAGAATTTTTTTATATCATTTAAAAAACTGTTAAAAATAATTTTAACGGTTTTCTGAAAACGGGATTGGCGTTACTAATCACATCCATCCACGTAAATTATAAAAACTTATTTAAATACAACAGATTTTATTGAAGCATCATTAATTATAGCCTCACTTCTTTACATTACTGTCTGACGTTTCGGCATTTAAGCCATTATTATTGTAAGACTTGGTGCAACATAAATATTTTAACAATCAAATGGGCTAAGTACCCTTTTCAAAAAATATTTAAATTTATAATAGTAAAAAAAAAAAACTTACTAAATCTTGCTAGCTTTAATAAGATTAAAGCTGTTTTTGACTATAATAAATTTGAATTGTGTCTGACAAGGGCATTTAGCCTATTTAATAGTAATAATGTTTATGGCAATAGGAATTCCTTGATAACAAATTTCAATAAATATTTGATAACAAATTTTAATAAATATTTCTTGATAACAAGATCAGTAAATCAGACAATGATAGAAATAAGTTAAGTTAAGAAGATTGTTCATTATTATTGTTATAATACTTAAATAAAATATTTATTAAATTTGGAACTGTGATATTATCCTAAACAGTTTGATTAATCTTCCGTCAGGTTTTTTATAGTATATAACCACCAGTTAGTTACTTTTTAGTAGGTCTTATTTTAATTAAACTTTTAGTACGTCTTACTTTAAATTAATATATAAACCTATGTTAATATTAATATATGTTATAATTGTTAATATATATTATATAATTATATGTTATTAAAATATTAATTTATATTACTTTAAATTTATGACTGTCATCTAACATATGATTAGAAAATATTAAAATAAGTTAACTTACGTCAAAAATTGCTCTTAACTATCAACATACCAATTCTTGATCATTACCAAATCGCAAGTCGGCTAGAAGATGGTAAAATCTCGGATAACTGATTGTTTTTTTTTGGATTTTGAATCATTTATTGAGTTTCAATTGAATTCTCAATTTTACTATGTACCCAAAAACAACGACAAGAAGAAATATTCTTTGATTACAAATAATCTACCATTGGAGCTGTTGGTATCATTGGTATTAACCGTAACTAAAAATTTAAGTAGTCTACCTGCCTTAACACGATCATCACATAGGAATATGTTAAATTGCGCCTTACGCGAACTATTAATAATATTGAGACTATATTCTGGCTTTTTTTTTTCTTTTTCCGTTCTGATTATAACGGTATGCATAAATCGAAATTGACACTGTAAGGTGAAACAAAACCTTATGATTTCGGTCCGTATGAATAGAGTTTTAGACTTCTTGTTTAAACAGTTACCATACTTTTCTAGTAGATGTTCCAGATAAGAATTAATCAGTCAGTGAAAAATAACTTAAGTTCCAACATAGTTATTAAAAAGTAGCCGGTAGCCCTACAGTACAAATCAATAAATTTAAAATTCTGAATCTGGCGCCGGGGGTATGGCCGCCCTATATGCAGAAGATAGAAGAACCCAGGAAGATGAATGAGGTGGAGGATAAATTGTAGATTCCTGTAAAAAATCTATCCGGAGTAGATATTTTTTGTTAGATTTCTTCTCGAAGGAGAGGAATAATGGAAGAGCGGAAAGGGGTGGGTCCCTCTATCCCGTATTCAAGCGGGATGCGGAGGAGAGCTAGGTCTCATTCCTCAAGGCTCTCACCCCCTACTTCAATTCACATTCTTTCTCGAGATTCTCCTACCACCCCCAAAGCCCCACATCCCCGCCTCCCCCCGAGACACTTTATATTGCTGACCAGGCCTTATAGATCCTCTCCCAAAGCCGCTTCCCAGATCACGAGGAGTAAATTGAGTTTTGCATGTAACGGTCTTCTCCTGTTTGTATGCAACACATCCTCGCCACTTTCTGCAACTTTAAGAAATGTATCTACCCTCAGAGGCCGGCGGATTCAGTGGAGGATAAGAAAAATCCATCCATACGTTATATTTTCAACAATAATTTTCCCAGGGGAATATGTGTGTACTGTCCCTTATTGAGCACATAAAAAAATAATCACAATAATTTAATCAAAAAAGAATTAATATTAATGATGTGCAAACGATCTCTAGGACAAAATGGATTATGCTATTTTTATTGGAATTAGAAGAATTATTCTTAAAACTTTTGATATTCTGGAGTTTTTGTAAAAAGTAGGAAGAGTGAGAACATCAATTTATTAAAGCTAAAATATTCATCAATCTTCAATAATTAATTAGATTCAATAATATTATAAATCTTAGTGGGTAGAAATACTTTTTATTGAACGAAAATTAATAATTAAATATGTTACGAAAATTATCACTTTGCAACAGAAAAAATAACGATGTGACTTGAGCTTCAGAACAACACTAACTCTCCAGTCCATTGCTCCTTAAATTTAGTGGCATAAGAACAGCCTGGAAGGTTCTAGGCCAGCGTAGATGTTACTCGAACATGTACTATGAAAGTTTGCTCAAACAAAAAGTCTAGAACTATTCTAAACCACATGATTTGTTTCACGTAATATTATTTTACATTAACACATAACATTAATATCTATAATCAAAGATATTTGCCAATCTAATTCTCAATAAAGGCTGAGTGTGCCTCTCGATGTATACAAACCGAGCATCATTGCAAGCATTGTTCTTGTTAATAATAAACAAATACAATCGATAGATTGACTGTTATAAAATTAATAGCCGGCTTCCTCCCATAACGCTGTTCCGCCTTGGGGTAGTTCGCTTTGTAGACAATGAATCAGCAAACCTTCTAGGAAACGATATTTCCGTGGTCGATAATGTTTCTGACTCGGGGAATCCCAATAATTATATTTTCTAACATTTTATTCTTATTACCTTGCATTCCATTTCTAGTGTAAAGTTAACATATTGAAAAACACCTAAAGAAGGGGTGATTAACTGAATAACGTTGTAATTACATACAAATAAATAAATGTATTAAAAAATCGCAAAAAAGGGATTTTTTTATCCGATTAAACATTTTAAACTTCAAGTAAAAAAAAAAAGTATGGGAAAATTGCAGGAGTAAATATGAGCCCATCTCTAAAAATTTAGAGTTAGTATAGTATATAGTATAGTATATATATGATGAAAATTTGCAGAGGTTGCTTTTCTTTATCTTCAAAATGAGGTCATAAAAATGCGCATTAAACTCGCCTAGAAAAACACCTAATTTGGTGTGTTTCTAGGCGAGTTTATGAGCTTGGTTTCGATTATCTCTAACTAATTTGTTGGTCATAATCAAAACCCTATTTCAGTACATATAGCAATAAGATGATTAACTAGTGGATATTATAATCTTAAATATGGATCACAAAAAGCTAGGTTACCTGTAGTATCAATAGGTTCTTGATAATGAGTATCATGAAAACAATGCTTTTTAACTTGGCAGTAGCACTTGTGAACCGATTATCTATCATTTGGACTCACAACGTTTGGGCCGGTCAAAATTTAGAGGTTAATGCATATAGAAAGTTGGAATTAGAATAAACTAGGTGGAACTCAGCCTAAATAATAAATTTAACCTATTGGAATATCTGTTACTTTGAATCCACTGCACCATATGTACTCGTACCTCTCAATCTACACGCATTCAATAAATTAAGAACTCTTTCTCTATTCCTTATGCCAAGCATAAAAGATACACGCACTAATTATTTAGGGAGTAATGATATCATTATTCACCTTCTATTTAAATGCAAAATATTTGAAAAAATAAAACTATAGGTTATATGTAACTGTATTCAGAAAGGCTTTATTTTATAATACAATATTTTCGGAAATCAAATTGATAAATTACTAGATTATAATGACATAGAACTCGTTAATTGTACTTTTTTTAACATTCATTAACAGTGCTTTTAAATAGCTTAGGAAAGACATATAAATCATTCTGGTTTGCATTATAGTACAATTGCTTATATCTAATTTGTAAATTATTGCTCGCTTTTCCTTCTTATCAATTTTTAATTATTGCCTTGTCATATAATAATTAATCGTGACTTCTTAAGTAACCAAAATATTTTGGTGCCTTCTTATTTTATTTATTCTGATGTATAATGTAATTTAATATGATTATTTATTTTTAATATGGATATTTATGTCTATTTAAAATTGTGAGGTAAAAGGATCGACTATATGAAGACAATAAACGATAAATTTCAATTTCTGAGAAAACTGAATTTGAATCACCTCTATTCAGTATACTAAATTCCTATGAATACAAGAAAGTAAATATGTCACTTTATTAATTTATATTTATCAAAAAAATTCTTACGATATCGCAACATATCGCCTACGTAAACTTGATCCTTTTATTCCGTTCATTAAGTATTGATGTACAATTCATATTCAAATGTAATATGGTCAAATACAAACTTCATAAAATTTGGCTTAATAATGGATTGATGAAACTATTTTTTTTAATAATTATAATAAGGAATTTGAGAGATAAATTAAAATTGTAATTGCTAGCGAATCAAAGGCACCGGAGTTGCCATTAATTGAGGAGTGTAAAAAGTATTTTGATCTCGATGTTTCATTTACGATGGGATTCCAATCGCTGTAAAGGCCGGTAAGGTTTAAACATGGAACTCGAACGTGGATGTCAAAGGGATGTTTTCCAAATGTAATAGCTCTTCAGGGCGGAGTTACCATCAGTTTGGAGCACATGGTCACCAAGGGGAGGTTTCGTTTTTAGAAGCACTCTCGTCAATTAGGGTTACCGGTCGCAAAAGGGCGTCTTCTCGTCCGACTGTAAACATGAACGTGGCCCTAAAAGGGAATTAATAAAAAAGGAAAAAAAAAAAAAAAAAAAGATTCAAGGAAAGAACGGGAAGGGAAATAAAAACTGTCTCTTTTATCGAGTAGCGCGACTCAAAAGGACAGAAATAAAAATGGAAACAGTTCACCTATAGGGGGCTCTGATGATTGCCATCCCCTCATCTTTCTTCGACAAAGTATTTCCTTTTTCAAGTTTCTCTTTACTGCGATAGTAAACCTCTCTGACTATCTTCCTAGGATCCAGTGTTACTTTTGATAAACGTTCTCTGTTTTTGCAAACGAGAAATAGGTTTCAAATAGCTCCTTCATTAACACACAGTATTTTGAATCGACTACAGTATATTTACTTCAAAAGAAATATCTAACATATTCAACAAATTTTGCCAAATTATAGGATTACATAATTAATTAGTGCATTCCATTAATTTTTCAAATTAAAAAAAAAAAGAATAGAAAGAAAATAAAGACACTATTAAATTTTCATTTTTACGTTATTCTTAACCAGTCAAAATGTCAACCAATAAAAAAAAAAAGTTAAGAGTGAGTTGATTTTTAGAAGTTCTTTAATAACATTTTTTTAAACTTTTAATCGCACAATATTAATATAATTAAAACAAAGAAAAATAACAGAAAGTTTATGTATGATACAGCGAAAGTAAATATTTAGCAATCCAATTTATTTTGCTGGAAAACTCTAGTAGTTTATACAGGGTGTAAACGAGCACGTCGATGTATGATAATTAATTAAAAATAATTAAATGTCAAGGATGATCAAAAATCAAAAGTAAAAGGGACATATTTGTAAGAAAAAATCATTCAAACACATTTTATTTTGATTATGCCCGTCACTTTCAATATTCAATTGTTTTTTAAGACCAAGATAATGACAATAAGCGAATGAAATGAACGACTGAGGAAATAGGCTGTAAGCCCTTGTGGACTTGAATTCATTACCATGGGTTGTTTAAGAGAGATCTCTCATCCATCGCCTTATTAGCCTTAGCGTATCTTCGTGTGTGACAGCCATATTTTTTATTAAACTGTACATATGTTTCTTCATAGTTATAAAAAATCTTTTGTAAAGCGTCGTTATCTTCTGTTCAATTGTTGGTACCTAGAGGTCTGTATGCAAAATCTTGTAGGTGACGTACTAGGGAGCTTGTGTGATAAGTCAACACATATCTATCTTGTTTGAATTTGATTGATTTGAACATGAAAAAGAGAGAGAGAAAAGTTTTTATTTACTATCAAATTTTAAAACATACATACATACGAATTTATATATGGTTTCGGAGATATCATCCTTAAAATCAACCATTTATATCCATTTGGTGATTATTTAGTAATAATGCAAACAAAAATAAGGCTAATTTTGAGTTAGGCAGTAGGAAAACATAAAATAATCTACACCAAATTGAACAGTAAATATTTGAATACTTTCATTGAAATTGCTATTAAATATATTGTAACACTTTTTCAATGCTATTCAAATTATAAAACAGAAATATTAGACAGGATACGAAAATTATCACTTTGCAATACAGAAATATGTAATCATATGACTTGAGCTTCAAAACCAAGACGAACTCACCATTCCCATCGCTCCTTATATATAGTCGTGAAGGGACTGGCTTAGAATGTTCTGGCCCGGCGTGGATGGTGCTCGAACATCCAGTCATAAACATGTACTATGACAGTTTGTTCCAGCTCTTAGTTAATTCCAACAATAAGTATAGAACCAGTCTAAGCCTTATGTTTTGTCTATAGTTTTTGTTTAATGTTACAATATATATATATATATATATATATATAGGTGCTTATTTAAAGAACATTTAGAGAGGTTTGCAAAATCGCTTGGAATTTATGTCATACACTATCGTACTACATGTGTTGTACTACAGTACTACAACCATTATTTTTAATTTCATGCAATTCCACAAGCTTCTTAAAAAATATTTGTACAGGTTATTTAATATTATTATAGTATAGTAGTATTTGTACAGGTTATTTAAATGAGCATCCAAGTAATTATTGGCAGAAGTAATTTTAATCCGTAAGTAAAATAACCGTTGTTTCATTCAATATTCGTATATACAATGTTCCAATTCCAAGAGTATCTCCCCGCTTACGCCACCCCCACCCTCCACTCCCTGGCAATTCCCTGTATAAACAGCTGCTTCCAAAGAGCCATTAACTCCTCTTACTACGCACCCCGATGAAACAGTTTGTGAATGAATATTGATCCAAAACATTAGTGAGGACGATTCGAAAATATTCGTTGAAAATTCAAAATCGATAAATAATAAAAAAATTCTAAAAAATTTTGCTATTTTGTTATTACCTCTGACTTTAGATGATCTTCTGTTTAACATTCTTAGTACGCACGCATTAAAATGACTGCTTGTCAATGCAGGAACTGTGATTGAGGAATTGTTTTGAATATGGTTTTGTAATCGTCATCCTTAATACTAGGCGTTGTCTATATAAAATCAACGAACAGATTTAAAATATAAATTTTTAAACACTTAAACAGCGAACGGTAAATCGGTAGCAGCCTAATGATATTTTCGTACCGATCCAAACTCAAAAGAAGTAGAGGTTAGAACAACCAACCCAAACAGTAATTCGGTCGGAAACCAACACGGCTCATTGTGTCGAGATCTGCTCTGGCAGGGTTGCCTGTTATTGATGGTGCTCAGTAATGCGGTCATCCGCAAGTAACTTCAGCTCAGAAGGATCGCTAAGGTCTTCTCAGACAGCAAACACTATCCGATCTAAGATAGTTTGGTTCGATTCCATTATTTTTATTTCCTTTAAATCAAAAAGTTTCACGGTTTTTGAATTTTAAAATATTTTTACTACTAATGCGGAATCATCAACAAGTCCTTTTGGACATGGTACATTGTTGGTAAATGCGCCCTTTTCAGTTTTTCAGTGGAGAATGAAACCTATTTGAATATTCGTCTCTTATCTATTTTATTTAATATATTTAGTTGATTATGGCTTCTTGCCTATACCTCTGCATACTACTAATGTTTAAGATTTAACCCTTGGTCAGGGTTTACTATCATAAGATAAAAATAGTCTGCTTATGACAGTCAAGTTCTAGAAGGGTTGATAGTATAGATTTCCCCCGAGTCTTGTGAATATGTACGATGGCGTAAAAATTTATTCCTGGTGACTATAGAGTTCTGATGCGAGGTGAAAAGTTGCACCTTTATGAATCGCTATCGTAGAAAGAAAAAAATCATTAAATTTAGTCAACTTAAAGCAGTAATTTTTGTAGCAAACATTAATCCTGGTAAATATAGTATTAGAACACTGATATGGGTTTAAATCATTTAACTGAGGCTAAATTATCACAGAAACTGTCAAGAAAACGATTAAAACTCTAAAATTAACAACGTTACAAAATGTTAACCAATAGTGAAGCAGCGAAACAGTAACAATATACTACAGTTTAACATAATACTAAGAAACTAGTGAATTGCTCCATATATAAGGTCCCGCCACGGACGCACCCAGAAAGGTCTAGAACTATCCAAACATGTGATCCCGTACTGTCACCATTGCAGGTATTTCTAGAACTTGCACAATGTTACAGAAAAAACCTAAGTATATGTTTGTATCATATGTTTTTGAAGTATCTAATTTCAATGTAGAATCATTTATTTGTATACAGTAAATATTTTAAGAACATTATTGATGCAATTTATCCAATTCGTGCCCTCTATTAACACACATGTGTTCAAATGTTAATAACTTTTTATTAATTTTTTTTTTGCGCTTTCCGCGCTGTAACTCAAATGCTTGTACCGTAAATGGCTTTAGTTCGAGAAATTTATAAATCATATTCCGAAGAGGTTAAAGGCTTGAATAAATTCAATTTTTTCCCTATTATATTTTGTTATTTGATATCCTTTTTTGAGACATTTGTCCACAAACTTTGGGCCATTATATCCTTCCCGAAGCCACAATATGCTGGCTTTAAATATCTTTTTTGAAATAGAGGCTGTGAGAGGAAGGGATGGCCCTTGGCCAAGGACGACCCTAATTGCCCTAGGGCTGCCAAAGCCCGGCCCAGGGCCCTTTGTGCCGACACCTTGCGCCCCACATCCATCATTAACCCCACCCCTTTCAGTAATGGCCTGTATTAATTACTTTCATCAGATTTATACCCCCCCGCCTTCGCTTAGAGTGCTTTCTTCGCTTGCAATACAGATCCGTCAGTTGAACAAGATATATTACTTTTGGTGTTCGCTAGAATTAAGTATGATTTTCCATTATATAAAACGCTCCATACAAACCCATGTAATAAAAAAAAAAATGAATAAAAGAACTAGGCAGTTTAACACTCTCCGTAGTACGCAATCATTCAAATTACTGCTTGTCAATATAGGAACGTCTTTAAATCAGGTTTTGTAATCATCATCCTTAATAATAGGCATTGTGTAGAATTACTTAATTATTTATAATTTTTATTGGTTCCCTATGTTCTTAGGATTATATTTTGTAGTATTCAGTTGAGTTAATTAACACGAGTTGACGCATATTGATATTCCATGATAACCGGCAATAATATTAATATTAGTTTTTCAGTTTTCAAAATTAAATATTGAAATAATACTGATAAAGGCTTAGCGGACCCTAAGGTTCCATGCCGATAACACAACTCGCTCTATATACATACACTCCATCCATCGCCGTCTAGACTCGACTTCGAAAGATCTGCCTTTACGCAATCCTACCACCTCCACCTCGGACGTTTCTCAGTCGACTCCATATTATTATAAAATGAAATAAAATAACCTTTATTATTCAAACAAAACAAACATCTTAAAAAAAAAAAAAAAGTAGAAAGAAATTCTGTTTGAACAAGCGTTCTTAGTAATAGTTTGTCTACACTTCCCACACCAACCTTACGAGGAAGCGGTGTTCGCGATTTTTTTCCATATTTCCACCATTGGTTTTTATCTCTTGCTTTTCTACACCATGTTAGCCTTTTTTTTTTTTTTTTTTTATTTATTATTTTTTTTTTTATTTTTTTTTTAAGGATTCGCTCCATCTCTTGAGTATGATTGCACTAAAAATAGAAGCTGGACTTTTAGTGCAATCATACGAAGTCTACTCTGACACATATTATGATTGTCATCAGTGCTTCTTAAAAGTTGTCCTGCCTATTTCCACTTTAATTTTATTATGGATATGCTTGAATCTTTCAGCCCTGTTTTATTCCTGATATCATTAAATGTCGTTCTTTCCCTTTCTATGACGTTTGCAATGCTTCTCTGAATAAAATTTTGACACACAGTTTGATTTTGTTCTCCTGGTATTTATTTTCAAAATAATTCTTTCACATTATAGAATACATTATATTTTATTTAGTATTAAGGTTGGCTCTAGATTCATGTCTGTTGAGGGTTTTTTCGCTGCTCCAAAGCTATTAATTTAGTAGTTATAACGAAGTCCAGTCAAATAATAAAACGTCTATAAGCTAGCGTCATCCACGTCCAAACCGTCTAAACGAAGCTAATCTTCAAGAACCCCTCCTCCCCCCAAGAAAAAACTGTGGACCCTGATAAAATTCTCCGCCTGACATCCCGAGTTATTGCTTTTGGAAATTAAATAATACTTACCCCCAATCCCCTGGGTCAATAATTTTTATGTAAGTTTTGATTCCGGACCCTCCAGGGGTCGAAATAAAAGAGAGTGAGAGAGAGGATGACAGCTGAAGAACGAGGAAAGAATTAATTCAGTCCCCTTTTATTTCTCCTGGGGATGAAGGAGGGGCCAAAAAGGACGAAAAAAAAAAAAAAAAAAAAAAAAAAAAAAAAAAAGACGCCTGGATTGATTCTTGAGAAGATTGGTCGGTCGCAATCAGGCGGCTCTTCAACGGCTGCACCTCCTCAACTTATTCATCCATTTATTTCATTTTTTTTTTTTTTTTTTTTTTTGTTCAACAATTCCTCCTGATTAATAATTGTTACTTTTGAAGGAATTTCCCTTTGTCCGGGGCACGTGGGATTATTTTGAATAAAAGAGGTCGTTCTTTTCTTTTTTAATTTTATTAGTTATACTAAAAGTGTTTATAAAACCACTTAGCTAAATTAGCTTAGAAATATTTTTCATATTCTGAGGTAGTATTACAGAGAAAAAAGGAACTTTAACTACAACTTTATTACCACGAGTTAAGGAAGAGCAGATGGAGTTCTTCCACCTGGTAAAAAAGAACTCCCTTCCCGGAGATACATTATTCTGAAATATTGGACATACTATCTTAATAGATGGTAAGCTATAGGAAGTTAAATATACAAGGCGCAAAGCTTCGAAAGCTCCTTTGCATAATAATTAAAAGCTGATACATTGAGAATGGTAGAACCTATATTGTTATCAGGATATGACGGTTGGGTATTATAATGTTTTTTTCCCAATCTAAACGGTTTTAGAAACAGCTTAGCCTTAATTAAATCCAATTATTAGGACAAAAAATGAAATTAAAAACAATTTACTGGGGAATTTCTAATAAAATAAGAAATTATTGTATTGTATTCTTACTTAATTATTTTATATTGTAGTTTTATAATAGCAGATGGAATTATAGATGAAAATAGCAGCTAATTAATATTTAACTGAGTTGCTTGTTCGATGTAAATATTTTTTTCTAAAAAAATTCAAGGATCTTCTAAAAAACTGTACATTACGATAAAGGAAGGATCATACACGCCTGTATATATTTTTGTATTGATAGTAATAACAATACAACTAAATATAATGATATAATTGAAAAGTTTTATAGCATACATTAATGCATTTAATAAGTGTTTGTACACCGTGAAACTAATGTTTTTTTCTTTTTCTGCTGATAAAAGATGCATTGAATTGCCTTGCCTTCTATCTGTAATTACCAGGGACAATATCTACTTATATATCTGTGCTTGCTGTGTAAATTGTGTTTAAGTCCAAGATCTTTGATTTGATAAGAATGCGATTGAACACTTTGAACTTTTGTAAATTCCTTTTTTCCCGTTTATTTAGCACTTAAAACAGTTGAAAACCATCTGAACGTTCCAATTTATTCATCAGAGTAACGTTTACAAATTATTAAAAGTGTGCAAAGTTATATGCAAAGAAACAAAGAACAAGTATTTTGGACTTGGATACACACAACACTGCTAGCACAAATATATTAAATGATGTTATAATCGTTCTACATCTTAATGGTTTGAAAATTGTGTTCTGCGAGAAGGTATTTAATAGTTTAAAATATTAGGCGTGAAGTGTCAAAAGGGAATAATTCCGTTTTTGTAATTGTTTAATATTTTTATTGTTTTCCATTCCATGCCTAGTTTTCGTGGTAAATGCTTAACCCATCGACACGTACTTACTATAACTAATCTAGTAACGCTGATGGAGACTCTCAAGTTTGTGCCAACACATTGGATATTAAAATGAAGAAAAAGCTTTTGGCTGAAATTCCTGGCTGATAATCATCTGAGATGCCTTTTTTTTCATTATCACTTGATCAGAATGTGCGGATCTATCCATTTTATTTAATTTTTTTTATAAGTTGATAAAATTGAAAGATAAAATAAAAAAATATGTATATAATCTCTGGACCGATAAGAGTAGTTTAAAAAACAATCAGCTGAACTATGCTTATTTTTTGTGTTTCCTGAAAAACTTAAAAAAAAATTAGATTTACTTCCTTCTCAATATTCACTCCACTATGTAATAATAATAATAATAAATTGACTAGTTTAAATTTTCTTTCAGTAACTCTTCACGTTCAGAGATGACCATTTTATTGTCTATGTTTGGTAACATCTGTTAAAACTATCGATGTTAACACATAAGGATGAAGAATATCCGAAAACACCTGATTTTCTCATCGTTTTTCAAACAGTAAACCCTTTATTTTTTTTGTTCAATAAAATATCAAGCACAACTGAATAATATAAGGTTTATATCCAAGGTATGGGTGACTGTGGTCCCAAATGCCACCAGTGATAGGACCAGTTTCCAGTTTGTCTTTTTGTCGAGCAGTGAGTCAGCGGTTCAAGGCTAGCGACACTCTCGCTGGAGGATAATCTTCACTTTTTATTTTCCTTCCAGCCGCTGGAGGGTTCAAGGTGTCTGTTACCGCTTCCAGTTCCAGGCACCGTTTATTATACCCCTCCCTTCTCCAAAACGAACCATCTGTTCCTTCGTCAATTCCTACAATTACTTTAATTAACTAATTACTAATTTGAAAATGTATTCAATTCAACGTTTATACGGCACCAAAAAACAAAAGATAGGCTAATTCAGTAAAATATGTTTGATAAGGCATTGAAACATTGTATATATAAAGAGCAAAATAATGCAGTAGTTTTTTTTCCAATAAAATACACATTTGTAATACAATTATTTTTTTTTTAATAATGTTAGTTATCGGTTTAATAATTTCTTCAAGGTAACCCAGTTATAAGATTTGTATTTTGATTCTTTTTTTTAAGTAATTTTTACTAAACTTTAATTTTATATAATAGACCACTTAGGCACAACCGGTGTGATTCAGAAAAAATTTTATTTAATGAAATTCTAGAGGTTTATACCAAACCCGTTGGCGAAATATTGACGTTAGTCTCATAATTCTAAAATAAATTATTTGAGGGAAGTACATTCAAAATTGGATATTTCTTTCTTCTAAAACTTTGTAAAAAAATAAAATTAAATTAAAATAAATTATAAAAATAAAATTTTTATCAATAAAGTTCTTATTTTCAATTTTATACCATACATTTATTTTTAATCAAACCGAGAGAAAAAAAATGTGTTATTATCATAAATGACTAGTTGCGTAGTAAGAGATCAGTGGATGGCTCGGTGATACATCTTATATTACTTTTAAACTTATGATTTATTCTCTGAAAAAATCTCGTTTATTTTTGAGATATGATGTCGAAATGCGTCAGCGAATTTCGAAAAGTGTTTGTATTTTACTTCTTAAAATAATCAGTATAAATATTGGTTTTATATCATTTTATTTGCAGAATAACCTATGGCTGGGAATCAAATACGTGTCTCCGCATCACCGTTGTAGCGCTCTTAACTATAGAGATACGGGTTAGTTAAGAGCTCCGAAACGGTAATTCGGACACCAGGGTTCGATTCTAGGCCATGGCCATTATCTTTTTATCTGTAAACATATTGTATTTTGGTTATTTGGATTTGGGGGCGTAAAACCTATTGGTTATCAACCTATTGTATTTTATTTTATATTCTAAAATACCTTTATATACCTAAAATATCTTTGAAATATTTCCCTGATCGAATGTTACTAATCACTGGAGATAAGTAAAAGTATAAACCCAGATTTCTGTTTTGTTTTTTTCGCTATCTTTTAGCGATTATGTGTAATAGTGAATAGAAACAACTGAAATAAACAAGGAATGGATATTTACTAACAATATATGTGAGGGAATAAAAAAATAAATTATATCCATTTCATAATTATTTTTTATTGTAATTGAGATCATCCTAATCACAAAAATTTTATTTTTTATATTCAATAATTAAAGGAAGTCTTATTTTTTTTAAAATCTGTAAACCCGTACATTAAATTTTCCCTTAATTTTAATCGAATCCGTATATTTATTTATAAAGCATTGTCAATAGATCTAAACTCAAGGTTTTCTTTACCGTTGGTACTTAAATAGGTTTGAAAAAGTGCCGTTATTTTACTAGATGTAAATTCAAGGAATATTTTAAGAAATACTTTCTCACTGTGCTTTTTCTTAAAAAAAAAAAAAAAAATCATTTGATTTTATCTAAAATAAAAGTATATTTAATATTTCATACAAGGATATATACATTTAAGTATGTGTAGACGGTCTGATTTCTCATTAAGTAAACGTTTACTTGAATCTAATCATTTTATTGAGTACGCGCGTAATGTTTGTGTAGGATATACTTACTGTCATGTTGATGTAGTTAACATTTTCTTATAAAAATGTGATAATTATTTATACCCCGAGTGTAGAAATATTATGTTGATGTGAGTATTATATGTTAGGTACTGACGAAGGTAACACGTCATGGACATTTACTTTGCTAAATAATTCAATAACTGGATTGTGGAACAGAGCCAACCTTTCCTGAATAAACTTGATTGAGGGAGGAAAGCTGGAAGTGGCAGACGGTAACATTTCAGAGTGAAGTGGAAAGGGTTGCAACACAAGTATCCTACGCCTGGGCTTTACGACTACGAATGGTTCACTTGAGTCCTCGGGATCCGGCAATCATCGTTGACCCTCTCGCCTCTTTCGGTTCCTTCGACAATGTGCCTCCTCTGAAAGTAATATTAGCCAACCACGGTCGTCTCATTACCATAATGCTCTCACCATTTCAATGATTATTTCAGACCTTGCGGAATACCTGGGGAATTCGAGAAATTCGGGTCGGGCATTCTCAACCATTCAGGATAGAATCCCTTCTCATTCTCGAAGAATTGTTTAGGGAGAAGAAAACGAATAATTCCTGCCTAACATCTTAAAACAAAAGGCGCTTTGAACGCAAAGGAGTAATTTTCCGTAAAAAAAGAGTATAACGTAAAGTGCTAAGAGAACAGAAAACGATTTAAAAATACGAAACCGAACTTACTTAATTTTTTATAACTTTTCACATTAATTCATTATTGATAATAATTCTAAATTTTTTTTTTTTTTTTGGCCTCCTTTCCTCGCCGTTTGGGCTATATGGGGTTTCTCGGGCCAGGCGACGGGGTGGGGAATTCATGCTGAGAATTATTAAAGTCCCCTCGTTAAGGGTTAAATTATTATTATATGATATTATTATTCTTACTATTCCGGGTTAAATAATTCTAATAAATGTTTATTTTGCTAAAGACTTTTTTTTTCAGAGTATGGTTGTACTAACCCCCAAAAAAACATTTCATACAAAAAATATATTTATATGTAGAATGTAAAATAAAACTATAAACTATCGTATATGTATTCGATAGGTACGAGGGTTGGGTCGAGAAAAGGTGTATAATATACAATACGTCCCCAAATATACAATAAAACAGTAATGTTTAGCAGCTTCTTTATTAATCTGTTTGTAATATGTTGTTATTGTAACTGTTTTTTAAACTGTAACTACAAATTATTGATGAATAGTATTAATTATTAATTATATAAAATATGAATTAATTATTTTAAACATATGGATTTTATTTATTATATTTTATAAAATTATTTATAATTTAATCGATTATCTGACCGCTTAATTGTCAGAACAATTTTAATGAAATTGATTTTCTTATTACTTATTTGAAATCTTAAACCTATTAGATGTGAAGTTGTCTATCAAATTTCAATGGAGTTAAATATTATCAAAGTATGTTTATAAAAAATTTATATACCATGATTAATAGACAGTAAAATTGGATGGTTACAGAATAGGTGCTATATTTTTTAAAATTTAATTATCTTATGTTTCCAATTACCGTAGATACATTATTTAACGTAATATAAAAATAACCTTCTTACCATGATTTATTTATAATAAAATACTTTTGTGATACACACAAAATTTATTTCACGATAAAGAAAAGTTCTAACAGGCGAATATGTTAAATAGTACCAGATTTATTAAAAAAATTTAATGGTTTATATTCTAAATCATATTTTTTTCTTTTATTAACACATTCACTTGATGTATTTTTATCAATGCAGATTTGAAATTAAAAAAAAAAAAAGACAAGAAAAATAAAAAATAATTATCTTAAAAAAGGGAAAATTAGTTTACTAAACTTCTACTTGCTCAAGATAATTTATACAAAATCCACTGTCATTACGTAATTTTATTTATATTCAAAACCGGGTTCAGGGCCATGGTCATTGATATTAATAGATATTTATGGCAGAATGGCACCATATTTACATTATATAATGTCAGAGGTAAAGGAAAAATCCTGTTTTTGAAAAACCAGTTTAGCCACAAAGGTCATGGGAAAAGTGAATCATTTTCTTAACTGGTCCGACTTGAAGACGAATATTTTTTAAAACATTAAAACGATATTATCTGATTTCATTATTAAAGTTTGGATTTAGAATTATAACTGAACTGGAACGATGCTTTCATTCCATAATATTTAGAAATTATGTGATATTATACTTTATTATACATAATAATTTTATACAAGACCTGTACAATTACAAACCATGATGCTCTTGGGTTCACTATTGACAATGAGTTAGGAAGTACTGACTTCAGGCCAGCAGTCGTGCATGGATCATGTTGTATTCAAGTGATCACGCTCGACCGCCGGAACCCCTTGTCAATTTTTCAAATATGCGTACCCAATTTATAGTGTGGTCCTGGGGGAGGATAGATCTGTGGGTATGTGGTTGTGTCAAAGCCACATTCTTCATCTGAGAATGAGTGTACAATTGGCTTCTTAAAATATACCTAAAGTTGAAATACATTTCTGTGGTAAACAGATTTATATTTTATTTTAAAAACCAATTTTGTTTCCATTTAATTTCAGACAACACATCTCATTAAACATATATAGATATATCTATATTACCAAAAAATATTTTCTTAATTATCCAATAAAAAAAATAGCGAAAAGAAAAAATGTGTATTCGTTTCAGTGAGAAATTTATTTTCCCTCACAAAAGCGAGTAAACACGCAAAAAAATTTTATTTCAATTTGTTCATTTTGGGTTAGAAAAAATATAAAATTTTAAGATTAATAGCAGATGCCCTGAGGTACGGCGGTAATAAAAATCTTCATGAAGACTTAACTGCATCGACCTATTGACCAACACATCCGATCTCTTCATTGACACTTTCATGTTAAATGAGCCATACTTAAAAACGAAATGGTCACGCTGGCATGCCAATTAGAAGGGGACTAAAAAGAAGCTTATTGAGAGATCTCTTTCCGTGAATAAAATGATTAGTTTTATGCTCAAAATTTGATGATACATGTGAATTAAGTTGTGAAGAGCAAAAAAAAATAACCATGTAAAATTATTTCGCATGATTGACATTCGAATTTTAAATTTCTAGTATGTTTTCTAATGTTAAAGTACTATAAAAAGAAAGGAGCATGTTTAACAAGCTACCAAGTTATATGTTATTGATAATTTTGAAATTTTAGATATAAACGTATCGTCGACCATGTGGGTGATACAGAAACTTCTGAAAATTAGTTTAGATTACGGGTCTGTTTAAAGTGAAACAGATCCACACTTTTAAACAGCACGATGAAGGTAGTAAAAGTAAAAAAATAGCATATACTGAAAACAATAACATTACGGAACACTATTCCTTCAAAATTTATATCTGAAACTACAGACTAACAAAAAACAAAAATAAAACCACTACTCTATGTGGAGATTTTGCCTTTTCTGCGTAACACTTCATTAATTTTGGGTTTGATCCATCAGGGTCACGACATCTTGTTATGAGGTTTTCACATAACTCATTATGAATAAACATGCCATATTGAATCCGAAAGATTTTTTTAGTAAGCTACTGGTACAGTTTTCATTAAAAAAAATAATTACGTTTGTAATCATTAAGGAGATACTACAATAATTGATTGCCCAATATAAATAAAATAATACATAAAATTATGTAAATATTTTGATCACGTAAAGGTGAGGTAAATGGCTCTGTGCCCAATGGTCAAGATCCAGAGTTCAAAACCCGCTGCAAGACTAGTTATAAACATATAAACCATTGCATCAGTGCGAGCATCAATATTAGGGACGAAAGACTCTTGTTAGCCAAATCTGGAGTAAGCGCGTGATATATGGTCAAAATATACTTTCAGGTTTTAAATTTTTCACGTTCGCAATACTTTCCCTTACTATAGATTTCATATATTTATAAGTGAAAGTAATTATAAATATTTTTATGTCTATTCACATAGGTTTTGAAATTGAAAGAATTAATTTAATATAACTGTGAAATATGTACCAGCCATAAGCATCATCTTAAATAAAAAACAAACAGGGAGAATGAATATAACATCTTATTATTATCCACAAAATTTGTTAATAGTTTTTCACAGAACTCGCTAGAGGTTACGTTAACGACGTATGAATGAACATGTCATATTGAATTCAAGACATTTTTATTAGTAAGCTATTGGTACAATTTTGAAAACTTATTTCCCTTGAAAACCTTAAGTCGAAATTTTTCACGAACGCAATACTTTCTCTCACTCTATATTTCATATATAGGTAAGTGAAAGTAATTATAAATACATTTTTGTCAATGCACATAGTTAAAGGTTTTGAAGTTGAAACGATTAATTTAACTTAACTGAGAGATATCTACCCTCTGACGCTTAGGTGACTTGTCTTTTTGATGTCTAAACCTAGCTCAAAGTAATCGGGGCTGCCACTTGTACCTGCCCGCAGACTGCCGTCACCTAGTCATACGACACGGGGGAACACTGAGCAACAAAGAGTGGTAACCTGATACGACGGGGTATAGGGTGTCCCACAGGGTCCAAGTGTCACTCCTCTTTTATACTGCGCGCTAAAGTCAGCCCTTGTTTCTTGTTAGTGTTGCGATACTCAACTTCGTCGTAGGGAGAAGACATTTTCTTTCTTTTCCTAAACATGAAATTTTTAATGGGTACAGTCACTGAAAATCACCATATATTAAATGATATTTATCTATATAAATGTCGATCTTGGAAAAAAAAAAAAAAAAATATCCTCTAATAATCTAATCAAAATTACAAATAACACAGAAGTTAGGAGCTTACACCATTCTTTTTTATTAGACTATTATTTATTTTAAAATTAAAATATATTCAAATTCAAATATTAACTATGCGAAAGAGTATTATGTTGTTAATCATAATATTTTTCTTTTCTCAGCTTCATTCACACCTGTCAGCAAATTTTGACCTTGAAACTTATCCTTTATTTCTGGGAAGGAATTCTCTGTTCTCTGTTCTTTGTCCATTGATAAGTCTGTTCATATGTCAATCAAATTTAACTTAAAAGTTAATGGTCGATAGATGGTTGCTATAAGCCTGTGAGGAGATTTTTGTTACTTATATGCTACAATGCATCTGCTATTAATTTTAAAATTTTGTATTGTTGCTGACTAAAACGTAATTAAGTTGAAAACCAAAATTAAAAGAAAATTGTGTCCATTTAAAAATATATCGTAAGTTCTTCTTAATGACTAATCCTGTTGTATATAAATATTTAGCGTTCATTCGTTAATTCATAGATACATTTCTCTCAATCATCTTTTATCCATATCTCTCAGTAACGAATCAATTTAATAAAGTGGTACTTAATGACTTAAAAGTAGAGTAAATGTATTTCTAAATAAAATTAAAATCGTTTATTATCAAGGAATAAAAACGTTTTCAACAATAAACAATTAGTATTCTTAGTAGATTAAAATTATTTGACAATATGTCTATAAATATATATAACCAATTCATGAACAATAATAATCATCACCATCCATACTAGGTATACAACAAAACAAATGATGCAGTTTATAACAAACACCTTAAGATTATTATATACCTTATTACTAAAAACTGTAAAATTATTAATTATTAAAGGTTCCCTTTTATTTTATGATATTTTTTAAAATAAATAATCTTATTTCATTTATGCTTTATTTTAGATAAACTAAAGGTGAAATCTTTTATATAAATTATGTATATAAACTATTTTCGTGTGATATATTTGATTCTATGTAAAAATTACTAAAAGTTATCAATATGCGGCACAGCCAGGCTCTATTTGAACGGGGACTTACCCCAGAGACAAATATGGTAAATCTATCTATCTACCTAAAGACTTTTTGAAAAAAAAGTAACGTCAAGCCCCTATCTTGGAAATACCTTCAAGATACTTCAAGATAAAAAAGGTTAGAAGCTGTATTTATGATGAATAAGATTTTAGGACAGCCGTCCTTCGAGAGGAGCAAAACTTTCAGGAAGTTTTTAGTAAAAAGTTGGACCATGCCTACCATTAGAACTTCGAAAAGTTTTTTTTTATAACGGCAAATAGACTACGCGACAAGAGACCGAATGGAGGTGAATACCTTATAGAAAAATGTAATGTTTTACTTCATACCTAAAAGGGAAACTTCTAAAAGAAGAAACAAAAGTAAAAAAAAGAGGATTATAATTACCATAAACAAAATCTGTAGGTATCTTTAATAATGCGCTGAGAGGGACGACTGAATGGTAAAGTAAACTTTTCTGATTTACTCAAGAGCCTGATATCTTAGGTCTGATCCACATGAGAATTGCCTGATTAAAAAAAGTATATATATATATTATATTCATTTAGCATATTTACTAAATAATACTAAAAGGATTTTTTTTTTTAATTCAGACTTTTATTTGCAACTGTCGCAACTAATCAGCAAAGGAGATGTAAACTGCAATATGTTGGCATTTTAAGGCATATGGGAAGATAGTGCCCAGCAGCACATCATCCCGGTCTTCTTTCAGGAGAGGAGGTCTCTCATCCAACTCCTTTTCAGTCGCCTCATAAAAAGCACATCACTAGTGCCCATGTCATTAAAAAGTCTGTTGCTATGTCCGTGTAGATTGATATGAAAGCCAGAACAGAGGGTTCTTATTTGTTCGTCGATAGTTGCTAGTTGTAAGACGGTTTGTAGTGCTTTGTTACTAACGTACAAAGGAGCGTTCGTTATTAGTCCTAAAATTTTGGATCGAAAGATTTGTAGTTCTCGTGAGTCTTTTTTGCTATAACGATAAATTTATGAACCGTATGTCCATACAGGTTTCAGTCAATTTTGTTTTCATAAGTAACACAAATATCATAATGTGCCTGATTTATTATTATTTTGCTAATTAACCAAACGAACATTTCAACGCGTACTAAATTATTATGCTCTTTGCCATTTGTTCGAGTGAAAGAAGGACCCGATTTATTTTCTGATTTTCGCCCCCATTTTCCATTAGGTTCGGAAACATAATGAAACATATAGCCATTAGCGGCCGTATTTCACGGAGCAGAAGCAACTTAGAGAGCTCTTTTAGTTCATTACTTTACAGGGACATGGTATTTATCTTTATACGAGCTTTAGCTTCTGATGAAAAATGCTCTATCCCTTTCTGGGGAATATTCATTAAAGATGAAATGGAAAAAAAAAATAATTGGAAAAGTTCAGTAATGAGCTTACTTTTTTATTAGTTACGATACGAGGACTTTTGAAGAGATTTTCAATATGTATCTGTAGTTAAGGGTTTATGAAGTAAGCGGTGGAATCATTAAAAAAAATTTTAAAGAAACTTCTATAAATTATTTTGATCGGAAAATATTGCTACGATTTATAATTGGATTACGATATTTATTCGATAATTTCGATTCTAATCTATATAAATAAAGATTAAAGTCTCTTTCATTGTTTGTTTTTTTGTTCTTTATAGAAATCCAAAACGTTTGAGGTGCGAACACCTGTCCATATTAAAATTGCATAACTTCAGCCAATTTCTGGGTGTATTCTTTATGGTTTTAAAGATCGTTATGATCTCACTTTACATTGGAGACGAGTCAAAATTCACCGGGTGAAACCGGAATATACAGCTAATGTTCTATATATTCGATAAATATCGAAGCAATACAATTTTTATTTACTAAATTTGGCCTGGCTTACGTAAATGGAAATATATGTAAAATATTTAGTCAATGAAAATTTTGTGCTAGTGGAAAATTTCGAATAAAAGTTTTCAACCGAATTTTGAGGTACATTTAATCAAAATAGATGATTTCGATAAATCCTCAACCAATGTGGTGGTAAAAAAACAAAGATTTACTTTTAAATTGTCTTATGGTGAAAAATAAAGATTTTCGAAACAAAAATTCTGAGGTTAAAAACTAATTTCCTGAAATTATAATATATGAAGTTTCGAAATTTTTAATTTAGTTTTTTTTATCATTTATTGATATCCGACTTTTCGGGTTTTTGACCCATCTAAAAGGGATTATATCTGTATTGAAATATTTATAAATTCGCTAGATATTAAGATTGTTTATTAGAAGTTATTATTCATTATTTAATTATACGTATCTGGAGTTACATCCTTACTTTTTCTACAACCATCAACATAATCAAAGATTTTTTAAGTAAAAAAATTCACTTATATTGAAACTAGCATTTCCCATCGCGACTTTGCCCTCGAGCCTTTAATATCAATTCTGTGATCATTATCTTGGTGTTGATTTAATATAATATGTTAACTGATGTTAAGGAGATTTAGTAGAATCAGAGCTTCCGGTAGGTGGAATGTTGGAGTGGGAAGCTGCCTGCTCGGTAGAAGACGACGCGCGCAATGGAGAGAGTTCACTAAAACCACCGAAACAAAAAATTGCTTACTCGTGTGAACGCATCATTTTTCGGCTTAAAAACATGGTTTTCGACACCCCATAGGGTTGTCGAGTTAAACTCGTCCAAAATAAGTCCAAATTAGATATTTTTTTCTCGAAGTGCAAAAATAGGTGCCCGTTAGATTTAAACGACAATTTCGCCATTTAAACCCCTTAGGGGTAACATTTTCGAAATTCCTATCTTAGTGGTTACCTACATCGCGTTTAAAATCTAATTTCCGAATTTCAAGTTTCTATCATAAGTAGTTTTTGCTCTGCGTTGATTCTGTCAGTCAGGACAAAGCCTCTTATCTATAGAGATATTAAGTTTATAAAACATCTAAAGTTTATTTATTTATTTCGAATTTATTTATTTCGTTCATCGGAATTTATTTCGTTGTGACGTCAGCTCTCCTGTGTCTCTATGCCTGGACTTCTAGGTACTAATTCCCATCCCTATCTCCCTTATTTATTAGTTATGTTTACGGTCTATTTCTTTCTATATCTATTTCTGTACTTGTGTCAAGTATCCATTGAGGTATTATATCCAGCTGGGAAGCAAAAGAATTTTGAAAACCGAGATTTACCATATGCGATACTAAAACGTAGTTGGGGTGGTAAAAAGAGGGTAAAGGAAATAGGGCTTTTAATTCAAAACATTTCTTTCCGTATCCCTCCAATGTGGCGGCAAAAATTGTTTTAAAAAAATCAAAATTGGGCTTTCCGCAAAGCTTTTCGATGAATCAAAAACAATGAGTGCTTGTTGGACATGCTTGGGAGGCCTCCTAGTGAAAAACATATTGTTTGGTTTAAAGTTTACAGCGTCTTTAGCGTTTGGCTACCGGTTTCCAGACATAGCGCATAAATCCAGCTCCAGGGTGTTCGGATCGGCTTATTCCTCCAGCGATGGAAGTTGAGAGCTTTTCCTTGTTGCCCTTGGAGGGAGTCCTCTCTTATATATCACAGCCGTCGTAACCCTAAACCTAAAGCCGTCCTTCCCAAGAATAAAAGTAAATTTCCCATTCGGACTTGCACTTCTTCCGTTCATCTGTGGTTGGGAAGCGAACTTTTCCTTGGTCGGGTTACATTTTAAATTCAATAATAACGCGTTCCAGGCAATATGATTAAAATTCTGTTACCAAACACAATTTCTAAAAATACTAAAGCTAAAACTGAACATGAATCTGCAGCGACTCCAATCAGAATTTATAGTTGGCAATCCACTTCTTATATATTTTTTTTTATTTTAATAAGCAATGATAGGTTCGAATTACTAGGAGACGGAACACTCCCCTAGAGTCTTCCCAGGAGCGATAGATTATTTAGGAGTCTCGCAGAAACGACTATGTGCAATTGTAGAAAACAAAACCTGCTTTCTATGCAATATCATTGAAACGGTCGCAAGACCGTTTAGTGTGTCTTCTCTTCTAAGTTAACTGACTCACAACTACTACAACTAAACACACGACTACTACTGCTCACACTTTACAAAACTATGTACTCAAAATATAACTAGTAATCTAATAAGTCACACAATGAGACTGACGATTTTTATAAGAAATATCATAATCATAGGGGCGGCTCGTTGAAGCATGACCGGCTAACGAAAAAAAAAAATATTAACGGCAATTTTAGGTAAATCGATCCAAAAGGTACCAATTTTGAGGTAGACAATTTTTCTTAGTAAATGATTTTACTTACGTTTTCCAGCCATAAAAGTTATAATATACAAAACTATGTACTCAATAATAATTCCAGCGGTTCTATTCGGCTTTGATTCATCTCATGTTATTTTAAAGTACCGTTTGAACTGAAAAAAAAACATGTTACACAATACTGAACTGCAAACACCAGTACTCGCAAGGATAGAATGAAACCAAAAAAAATTGAAAATTACGAAACTGATCTAACCAAGGTTAATGTAATAAGTGCTGCGCTGGTTGATAAGCATCTGTAAGGAACACCGAAACGGGAATTGAAGGATTATGTTAAGGCTTGAGAAGTATAGATAGATAATTGAAGTGTGAGAGTAGCTATTAGTAGTTTCGCCAACGAACCTACCGGAACTGTAAATAAATACAATTTACGATGTCGTTAATTTAAATGAAGATATTTATGGGAACTCTGACATGAATAACTGTTTTTATCCAGCGATATATAAATTCGTAAGGATGAAATACAGTTGTAGACTGGATTAATGTTCATTACCGTGGCATTGTTTGAATAGCCATATTAACTCAATTATTTCTGTTGATTAATGTTTACGTTCCGTAATCAGAACTCATCATCTTCGATTCAATGGTGAGAAGCGAACTCTATCCCTAACCCGATCAAGAGAATAAAGACATTAATTAATATACTAGGAATCGCAGGATATGAAATTAATTATTAATGATTGTTTGTATAAAGCGTAACAATATAAATAAATAGAGAAAAAAAATCATTTTTCAATATAGACATAATTATATGATGTTCTTTCTTCATTTAAACAAATAAATAATTTCTTATTTCTATAGAATAACTTGCAGTTTCACGTATTGTATTTTTCGATAATTAAATATATTCCAGAAATCGTTTTGTATTGATTCAACCCTGGACAGAGAATTCAACATATGTTCATTGTCAATTCCACTTGGCCATCTTAAATGCTTGTTGAACATGTCGGACAAATTGCTTGGAAATATATGCAACTATCACTTTAGGTATCATAAAATTAAGTTGTTTTTTTTAGTGCGTGTAAAACGAGGATAATATTTTTCATTGCCTTAACCATTAGGAATAATTTTAAAACGCAAAAAGTTTATGATGTCTTTAATGACAATTAAAAGGCCTTAAAAATGAACGTGTTCCTTCTTGTTTTGCCTGTAAAACCTTAGCAAGAAAAGAACTTTTTACAATGCAATTAAAGGCGTAAGCAATCAGCGAGGGATATTTGCTATTAACACTACGAACTTTATTTTTTAATTTAATACTAATTTTTGCCTGTTAAATATGAAATTGTTAACTAGCGAAACTTCCGAACGATTCTCATAATTACAGATCCGTTAGATGGCTCTTAATTCAAACCTCTCATTTACTTTCTGCTTTTCCATCAGATCCTTAACAAGGAATCAACTTCGAATAATTCTTTCATGAGTCCTTCTAAATTTATACATTGAATTCGATAAAAACAAAAATTTTATTCTAGTTGATATATATTAATTGAAGGTTAGAGAATCGATTTCTTCTTCAAGAGTAAACCAGTTCTCTATACGCCATGAGGTGCTCTCCGTTGAAGTGGGGGTATCCAGGGCAGGCGAGTCTTATGTCATGGTGGTGAAATCGCTCTTATCTACAGCCATCATAGGCTCTTAAGCTCAGAACATTTACTTATGCACGGATCAGACAAATTGGCGCCGATTCATGCCTGCAGAGAAAAACGCCATGGCATACATGCAAGTTCTCGTAATTCATTCATAAAATTCAACCGCATTTCACAATGCAGAGGAAGAACAACACCCACCCGCCCCGCCGTCCGTTTTTGAATTGCAAATCAGCATTATTCCTACTCGGAGGGAAAAGTTTGTGTTTTCCACGGAAACTCTCGTTTCGAGGGTTCCTTGTCGGTGGTCATTTGTGCGAGAGGTTTATCGTCTAATTTACAACTGCCGTCGGAACGGTTTGGCTGAAGAATGGTCGTTGAAAAAACATCTTGAACTATCCGAAATGACACTAGACTAAGCACAATGAGGGTGATTGGTGAAGTGGCTAGCAAAGCAGCTTACAGTGGTAAAGGTCGCGGGTCGCATCACGCCAGGTGGCCATAGGATTTTTAGAGAAAAAAATTCATGGCTATTCCGTCCTTTGGATAGGATTTAAATGGACGTCCCGAGCCTGTGCGATATCAGGTACTCGTTAAAGATCCCTATCCTAATTTTACCTTAATAGGAAAAATGTAAGACTCCCACTGTAACGTCGACGGATGGTCGGATAAAGTAACATTTATTCAACAAATTAACAAATTTAATGTTAAAGAACGACTAGAGGATGCACGACGTAAAGTATAATTACACATATTAAAGAACCAGATATCATGATTACAAGTATACATATATTTGAATATTACTGATAAAATAACCTGTATTAACTCATTGGGTCTACCCATCAAAATATATAGTTGTAACTATTATTATATTGACTGCTTTTATAAAATTCAGAAAACGACTTACATCACAATAACTATGTGAGATTGTCATCATCCAAATTTGTCACATATTGTCCCATTGCTGTGCGTTCACTTTTAGACCGGGCTGGCCAAACGACAACGCAACTTCTCAACATCTTTTGTTAACAAACAATATTAACTGAAACAAGAACAGGGAAGAGGTCCTACTGAGTGCCATATATCTATCCCCATGCCTACCGTGCCATTGTTTGATACGATAAGATAAGCCAAAAAAAAAAATATATATTAATAATTTAATTGAAATATAATTGATACCAACTGACACATGCGAATCATTCAAACTTTAACCTACTTAAATCCCATTTAAAGTACACACCGTATATTTAGTATCGTATAGAGCTTATTTAGTGTGTCATGGGCATAGGTGAGGGTTGAAGTAAAGAACAGATGTGTTTAAATTGTAGTTTATACATTTTTTGAAATATAAGTTTAAGGTATTTACATATTTACGTGTTTATAGGACCTCTTTGAACACTATGTTTGAAGTTTCTGTAAGTGTTTGTTGGTGGGTTTGTTTTACACAGACATAGATGCCATTGAAATAGCGCACCCTGGTTAACGGCACTTATTTAGATACACGTATCGGTTTCGGTTTCACGGAAAGCGAATGCACTGATTCTGTTGACTGAAATCGCATGTTTTTGCTTGTAACTCAAACGACGGTGACAATCGGAAAAGTGTATATAAGCAAAAATCCCTGCTGGAAGCCCTTTGAAAAGGCGAGGTAATTAAAACCTTCATACAATAAGTAATAATTGCCGAACTTTCATCAATGTCAATTCTACGCTAAATGAAAGCTGGAGATCGAAGACCTTCAACTTTATAAAAAAAAAAAAACTATGATACTCATAAAGAAAACTATCTATCTTTGCGGAGTTGCCTTTCATCTTACGATCAAGGGTTGTAGATGGAAGCCAATATCGGGGAAGTCGCCTGCACTTGGAAAAGAGACGACCGCTGCTAGGAATCGTAGATCGATCGACGAAGGGCTCTAGAGCAATCCACTATCACATATAGGAGAGCGCCGGTACAGGCACATTACTAGATTATCCAATGTCCGTTAGGGCGGCCTTCTTCGTCCCGACCCCCCCCCCTCCTGAATTATTCATGGATCCCCCTCCTTTAGGATCCGATCTGGAGGCAGTTTAATAAACTTCTGGACTCTGAGCGGGATTGGGATCTGTTTGCACCGGTCTTATCCACCTCCTGGTGATACCATCTCCTTTTTTATTTACCAGACGTCTGAGCCGGCTTCCATGATTAACGGAGTTCCATCGACAACATTCGAAGTTCAAATATTTAAATGGGATAGGTAGGGGAACACAGATTCCTGCGATAAACGGAATCCAATCTCATGTTATGATGCACTCTTAAGCGTATTTGATTCTCTAATAAAAAATAAATAAATAAGTGTTACAGACACATTTATTCTCCAATAAGTACAACTAATATTCAGAACAATCTATGAATGGTTCCATTGTAGTTCAATTATTAGAAGTTTTATTTTATGTACCGTTTGTTGTGAAGAGACGCCGTACTAAGTATATGCTAGACCAGATCTGCTAGTAGCTTAATTAATTTTCGCTCATCCTTTACTTTTAAAAACTGGGAGGAAAAAACTATAATAATATGCAGCAGCTTTTTCGAAAGTGCGCCGCGGATGTTCTCAAGGTTGCCGTGAAAAACATCCTGTAAAAAATATTGTATTATATTGGTAATGAAATTATTACTTAATAAAATATTTATGAACTAATAAAGTCTACCGAGAACAAGCCTAAAGCTTACCCACCCCATTGTATGTTTTGACGTTCAGACTATAAATTATTTGCGAATTTGATAAAACGTGTTTAATTTATTTTTAAACAAAGCAAACCACGTGAAATATGCAGTTTTATTGCGTGCCGTGGCTGTAATGAATGCATTCAAACTCACAGATAGACTATCACACACTACAACCGGTTGCTGTCATGTCTTAAGACTAGTGTCCGACCGAAACCAAAATTTTAGCCGAAACCGAAACCGAAACCGAATTTCGGCCATAGACCTAGTTATATCAATAACTAACAATAAGGCCATAGGCCTAAATAATATCAACGAAAGCTTATAAAATAACACTAATTTAACTCAATCATTCATTTAATAAGTGAGCTGGTATACAAGAGTGGTAAAACAGGTGTATTAGTTAAGTTATAGGATCGAATCCTGGCCCCCTCCTAGTAAGGCTGGTCCCCGAGGGATGTTAGACCATACCCCCTTAACTGGTACAGCCCTAAAAGTTGAAATAATCTTGAAATAACAGGGTGATATTAATAAAGATTCATATTATTATATATAAATAATAAATAATATAGTAAATCTTTCTATAATGAAGCCGATATAATACAAAATGACGTCCTATTGAATACGTAAAGCTGAATGTCAGAAGCTATTTAATGTACTAAGTCAGTTTTGGTCTCAAATGTTAGTGTATTTAATCTAGTTTGAAAATTTATTGAATAGTTTTTGGTCGAAAACGTGCTTCTTCATGGTAAAAATTGTGACAATTTTTTGGGATGTTATTTGTGAACCGCTGGGGGAAAGGGGACTGCCAAGGTTGAAAAATTGGTTTTACAACTACCACCATTTGATGCAACTTCTAATGACAACGTTAATGACTAAAATATTTTTTTCAATTTTGAATTGAATCTTAGGACATGTCGAATAATTTAAGTTTTAGTATTTAGAATACATATTATTATTTATGTTAATCTTTTTTTTTTTTTTTGGAAAACAAATTTGATTATTAATGAGGAGATGATTAAAAGCACAAAAAGGTTCTTAACGCTCAAGGTAAAGAACAAATAATATTCTTTACACTTAACGTAAAGAATTCTGTATAAAGAGCATGCTTTCATTACATGTTAAGACTCGATGTGATTTTCGAGGACATTTCTGTTTGACACTCTCAATTTTTTGTCTCCACATACAACTTAAAGTTTTCGATCAAGTAAAGATACCAAAAGAATGAGAAAAATCTGTGTTCTACCGAAATACAAAACAAGTGTAATTAACTAAAATAACAGATACTTCCCATTATTAAATTCAAGGGTGTTAAATGCCATGAAAGGGATCGAGCTTACAAGCTGAAATCGTGTTGTCCTTCTTCCTTCTTGGAGATATCAGACACAGGAGCTAGTTTCGGCCTGGCCGAAACCAGGTTTTTCGGCCGAAAACGGCCGAAACCGAAACTTCGGTCGGTTACTACTTAAGGCAGATGCCAAGACAACTGAAATGTATTTTGTATTAATGCAAGAAAATATATAGTAGTATAGTAAAAAAGTAGTATTCACCTTTCAATAATCGTCTGGAATATTAATAATCTATTAATTAAAATTGCAAAAATGAGGTGTCGATACAGAAAAGCCTTACGAATTTGAAATTTATAAAAATTATTATTACGACAAGGTCTGCAATGAGATTTGCCATCTCAGCTTTCCATTCGGATGATTTCCAGTTAGCACAAAGCTTATTAATTTTTTAGACATTCCTTCGCAAATATGACTTAGGCTATATCAATATCGAGGCCCGCGAGAACAACTTCAAATATATTAACCAAGTAAACTTCACGCCAATTGGCATTGTGTAACCGTAATGGCCTACGCAACACTTTTTTTTTTTTAAACCTTACGTTGCTCATTCCTTGGTCCATCTGACCATATTACACACTGCAAAGAAATGCTGGAAGTATAATAGTCTTTAAGTGTCGAGACAAAAAGATTATAAGTAATTTTGCAACCTGAAAGTAAAAATCATTTCCGGAAATATCTAAACTTTTCTGCTTCTTCAAAAGTTTTCTATGCTATCTAATATCGCGAAAATCGTGACCGTTCCTGAGGAGAACGATTTGTATTGTCCGCATTTGTTTCCAGCTCCATTTTTTTTACCGGAATTTATCAGTTTTCTTTTATTTAGTTTCATAGTTTCCCAGTCATCACAGACCTGTGTCAAATACTCTGCATAACCGAGATATGATATATTTCATCCTTGACTGTATGGTTAGAAATTCTTACTGTTTTCATACTCTCGAAATAATTATTTTTTAATGATCCTGAGGCGTCAGGCTTCTGAGAGTTTTAGAACTCCTAGAGCTGGGACAGATTCAATCTTAAAGAACAAAGTAACTAAATCTGCGGCAGGTGGGCCAAGCGTCAACAGGACTTGGAATTAAATCGAATTAACAAAGCACTCAGTGGGGCTGCAGGGGCTCGGGAGGAAAAGCAATTAGTTTCTTTTAAGGACTGGAGAAGGAGGAGGGGATAGGAGGATGGAACTTTTTTCTTCCAATAATCTCCTCCCCGTCTTCACTATTGTTCCAAGGAGGAGACTTCCTATCGGAGCAGTCTGTGAGGATTCGACAGGGCAGACCAATTAATTTCCAACTACTAATTGATCCAATAAAAATTAGAAGATAGTGTCTGGTCGGATTTTCAAAGTTGATAAATGCTTAGAAATCTTAAATTAGAGAGACAAGAAAAAGTTTTTTGTGTTTGAACAAGGGGAAGAAATTAAGATAGCAACAATCCCTCATTTTTCTTTTTACTTTACATATTTTACACCTGTCATTCAAAGTTCAACAATCAGCATATGGCACATTTTGTTGCTGTGTTAAAAATAACAGTCTTTCATGGGGAAAGGTGGAACTCTACAGTGCCTCTTCCCTGCTTTGTTTAAGTTAACCCGATATGTTAAAAAAGTAGACCTTTTGAATTTCCTCCGAGTATTTTTGGTTTCAGATGTTGCCATATCTCTTATCATTCGATTTTTATGTCCGTGTAGGTTAGTATGATACTATCATAGTCTTTATATTTTGGTCAACTATTTCCATTTTAAACAGGTCGAATAGATTAAGTAAGTTTAAGGGGGATTAAGTTGCTTAAGGGTCTCTCGTTTCAATTTGACGTGTATAACATTTTTTTGGTAAGATCTGACAAGCTTGATAGTTTATGCTTCAAATGATCCTGAAGGGATATTAACGGACGGTCCTGAATCGAAACTGGTTGTACGAAAGACTTAAAGCAAAAAAAAAAGTTCAAGCCTTGAACATTATAAAAATAAATAACCATTTTAATAACTAAATGCCTACAGAACCCCTACTACTGATTTGGGATTTCTTATCTTTAAATAATGACAAACGACTGAGTACAACCTAAAACATACCCATTAGAAATAAATAGATTCTTGTTTTCTTCTTCTAAAAAATATATGCAAATTTACATTCTGTCAAAAGTTTTTAAAAAAAGAAATTGAAAATATATTCGGTCGGAAAAATTATCAACTCTAAGGATGAAATTTTCAACCGTATTAGAAATGAACTCTAAAAGGTGACGATATTTGTAAAGGCTGATATTATGTTAATGATAGCAATAGGTATCTCTGACAAGAAAATAAATACATTTTTATGAAAACGTTAAAGAAACATTCCTATAAAATAATTCTATACAAACAAGATATGTACTACTGCAAGGTATGAATTCATTAAATGTTTAAGAATGCATTCTTTTAATGAAGAATTTCTTTATGTGGAGTATAAAGATTAGTATTCTTTTCCTTGATCATAAAGAACCGTTTTTTTTTTCACTTCTGTTAATTAATTTATTTCTAACTCACTTCAATTTATACAATAATTTAATAAAATAATTGAATCAGTCGTTGGAAAAGTGGAAAAGAAAAGTTTTTACTTTCACACCATGAGGCCCTGAACATTTTCTACGTCTTAAAAATTAGAATTACAAATATAATTCTCTTCAATAACATTTCTCAGCTTGCTAGGAATCAAAAATAAATTCAAGCTCCAAGCGTTAATTTAGTATTCTAGGTCATTCTTTAAATGCTTTACTATTCTTTAACGTTAAATGGAAAGATTGATGATAATTTCAGCGGAAAGGCGCACCCCTAGTTTTAACGCATAGCGTTAAAAAGAATAAAATAATACAAATTTCATAATCTCCCTTATCTGAATCGTATACGGTATTCTTATGCATTACAAATTTTACCACCCTTTACGGGGGAGGGGGGTTTATAGTTGAACGTATATATCCAGCTGACTTTTTCATTTTTTTTTTTTTTTTTAAATCCCCTAAAACTCTCCCAAGTAATTGTTAAAGCGGAGGACATAAAATTATATCAGAGCGGTAGTAGTATGCAAAAACCGCAGTTTGTATGCACAGATAAAGGAGAGAGGGTACCCATTTGCTCGGCTCATGGGACACAGCTTTCAGGGGAGAAATTTATGAACAAGAGTCGTGGATGGAAGAGAAGTAAACTGCGGATGTTGCATTTAGCAAGTGTAGTTTGCTTTTTATACATCCTTCACGTTGCGTCATTTTTAACGTATAATTTTTACAACTTAATTTAAATAACTTGCTTTATATATATATTTTTCTTTAAGTAGGAGTACGTGTTTTATTTATTTATTTTTTTTTCAAGGCTTGTAAAAACCATTGCGTTACTACGGGAGTTAAGTGGGTATATAATACCATAATATGCAGCAATGTAAATATATAAATACATAGTAACGTAAAGCAAATCTTATGATTTTGTCTGTTATTTTGAAAAGAGTTCTAGACTGTTACTTTATTGTCACTAATTGCTACTTTCTGTAACGTTGTTAATAATTTAAATGTTTATGGTTTGTCTGACATTTTCAAAAATAATTGTTCCGTAAATAAAATTTTTTTGAACCCATATTAGTCTTACAATATATTTTTGGACCAAACTTCAAGTAATATTTTAATTATCCTAATTGGAATGAATTGTTTAATTGTTATTGCCCTTACTACACTGCGTACTAGGGCATAATTCATATGGAAGTTAGTGAACTCAAATTTCCTCTACAGTGATTGTATAAGATTTTTTTTTTGTCTTTTTTTACAATAAAACCTGCCACATTCGAGGATCCATTCAAACACCGTCAGTAAGCAAATAGAAAATAGAAAAGAAAAAGAACGGGAATGCAAAAGAAAGAAAATGTGAATGTACGTGCGTAATTCTAAAACATAGTATTGAAATTCATTTCGAAAGATGAAATTCAAAAAGAAAAAATAACATTTAGCTTGTTTGACAAGGGTAATATATAAGTTTTAGAATTTAATTAGATCATTATGCTTTAAAAAACTCCTTTGAGGAATCATTGAAAATTTAGGTTTTTACTCATTCCTCCTGTGTACTTTATACCGGACGGCGGAAATTTATTTTTCACTTTAAAAAAAAGGGGGGGACCTGAACCACTACAACCCATATAGGGTTTTGGGTGCAGTACTGTGTAATGAAGTACTGTTACTTGTACAGCAAAGAGGATATTTGACGTGATCACGCTCAACCGTCCCTTTTTAAAACTTAATTTTTCAAGATGAGTTTTAAGCATGGCTTATCAAAAAATATAGATAAATTTACCCACAAGCAAAAAAATTATAAAATTTTAATTTGACAGTATTTTTAGACCTTTCACATATCCATAAAAGCTTATTTTCTTACTGGATCATGTAGAAAACATCTTTCGTTCCTTACCCCTGCATGCCGATTTGCCGAGGCTGTTTGAACTGCGTCCCCTGTTTGCTGGTCAAATGGCCCATGATGAGCAAACTTTGCACAATAGTAATGCAAGCAATACACAACCAAGGGTTCTATTCTCGCCATACCGAAAACCGCCTTTTTATGAAACTAATGTATTTAAATAAAATCCTTTCATACAATACTGAGCGACAGCCTATCCCTCGAAATATCCCCTTTTACCTATACAATTTCTATGACAATATACACTATTATTAATATCTTCCCATAAAGGTGAAAGGCCTCAAACCAATCATAATTTTAAAAATATGTATCCTACTTCATTCTTTTAACAAGAATCGAAGGTTCTGAGATAAGCAAAGATAGTGAATCAAGGAAGATAGTGAACTAAAATAGCTGAGTGATAATCAAAAAATTATAATTGTTTAACAAAACTCAATATTTTATAACCACCATTTTATTCTTAAAAGATGTTGTTATTTATTCATTAATTTCAAGATGTAATGAATAATTTATTCTTTAACTCTGTTTCGGATTTCTGCAGACCTTCTACATGATGGACATGCTGACAAGGGGTGACCCTGAAAATGTCAGATACAAATTGACCTCGAAACCCACCCCTAACCACAAATTCGACCACAAACTCTGCTCAGACTACTGCCATACGTTTAGACTCCACGAGAGTCAACAAAAATATTATCTTTCAGCGAAGCTTACTATCGACTTCCAGCGAATCAAACGAAACTATCTATGTATGGTTCTTGCATGTCAAAGAATTTTTTAAAGTTCAAAAGGTTAAACGGAAATTATGTAGCACAAACAGTAATGACGAATGACGTCACCGCATCCCCAAGTTTACGAACGGAAATCTTATGCTATCTTCCAATCTACTATCAAGCAACCAACCCAAGACTATTCTTCAATTTTCATTTAATGCACTTTTCTAGCAATCTTGAAACTAAAATAGGCTCGACGATGATCCCCTTCTCCTAATTCTAAGGTGTATTGAAAATGTACAGTTTTTGTGACCGATATTTCTGATTAAATCTTAATACTTAAACTTATAATTAAAAGTTAATCCTTACTTAATTGTTGCTATTATTTTGGGACCTTTTCCTATCTTAGGCTGTTAAAAAAGTAGGTTGGACATATTTCGGGTCATCGAAATTTATAAACGATTAAATTATTTGTATATTCTCATAATTTGCATTTAACGCTCTTTTACTATTTTTCTTTCAATTCGAACGTAGAGTAATTTCGTTTTGAAAGAATGGTTCCTTGCTTCCGATTGTTAATATGCTCGAATATTACACCATACCGTAGCGCCGGCCGAAATATAATGGTACATATTAAGTGTTTCTTCATATTTAAAGAAAAACTGGTTACTTTAAGTAACTAATGAAGGAACTGCGTTTTAAGTATCAATTTTTAAATTTTTCTGCCGAATATCTAGAAAAATATAAGTATCCGTCGAAGTGAACACCGTACACCGTCACGTCACTCCATTATTTAATGACATAATAGGACACAATAAAAATCTATAATCAATGTTAAATTTATAAAAACAATTTCTATTTATTTATATGTGATTTATTTTTCAATTATTAAACGGTGTGAGAGCGTTAAAACGTCCTAAACACGGCAATAATTCACTGAAGGATGCAACCTTGGTTGTTTGAATAGGACATTAATGGATCGTGCACTTAACCAGTCGTTGTTCGGAAAATTGCTCAATTCATAATTTAGTGGCCCATTCTCTTCTTAATAGAAGGGACATGACCTCTATCAATAAAATGGAAAAATGAAAGTGTTTATTGTGTAATATATACACGTGAGTAGTTGCATTAGTTTAGTAACAGTAGGGATATGTATTGTATTAAAAGTGCCTTGATCACTTTCCAAGACTTTAAAATTAACTTCTGCATTATTTAGATGGATTTTCCTCGAAATAAAAAAAAAAAACATTGTTTCAAAAAATACCTGATTTTCAATTTACAAAATTTTAATATAAAATTAATTTTGAATTTCAATGAAAACCCAACACACCCATTAGAAAAAAAGAACAAAACACACGTATTGCCAATGTCACTATTGGGTGAAAGCCTATTCAATATTAAGTGAATAAAACTAAACCTGCATAATGAGGACAAGTCGTTTTGTAGAAGATATCGAGTCGAAAACATATTCGAATTTTATTGGAAAAGTTTATTTTTCCCGAACCTTGAATTCTTTAACCAAGTAACCTCTACTTCCTACTACCAATAAACTTTAAAATTAATCTGAATTTTTTTTTATATAAATCTTCGGCGGAAGGGTAATATTTTATTTTAAATTTATTTTATTTTATTTTTATGAAAATATATCATTACTCTATTTATTTTCGTAGTGTTACACATTGTAATGTTATTTATTCTTATTGTTTCAGGTAAGACTTCAGGGTAATCATCGATTGCCAGTAAGCCAAACATTCCTTCTCATTTTAATTTATTCGTATTTTTTCGTTTTATAATAGACTAGATTATGCTATTAATCTTTGAATTAAATCACAGAACAGAAAAATATTTTTGCTTCCTTCAAACTAATATTAATACAACACAAAAAAAATAATAGTAAGGAAATTTAATACATTGAGCTCCTAATCTCCCACCTCCTTTTACTTATGACCTCACTTATCATTTTACGTTTTGGAAACAATTTTTATTTATAATATAACCATCAACTAAGGAGGGAATTAGAAAATAATGTTAAATAATACCTGATAATTATTCATATACCGAGCACATGCTAATTACAATTCATATATTTAGAATGCTTTGCTCTTTTTATTTTTCTTTACTTTTTTAAAAATTTAATTTAATTTAACCATTAAAAATTTGAAACAGATTATTTGTCTAGGTTTATTATTTACATGATGGTATAAGTACTTATTTAATAATAATATATGTAATATATATATATATATATATATATATATATATATATATATATATATATAAAATGATAAACCCGTTGGCAAGAAGATGGTTACAAATAAAAGAACATTTTTTATTTAATAATCACATGTTCACATGTTAAGTTCCAACTACGTTCTCAATCTTATTACGTCCCTACACAAACAGAGACTATAAGGAAAATAGTCTTACATCACAAATAGCCTACCATTTGAGCAGTTATTACCCTTAAAATAATATGATATTATGTGGGCTTATGCGAACGGAACTAATTATACTATTGTTACAATATTATATGTACTATTGTTACAGGCATAAGAGGTTTTGCCATTCTGATTCCAACGGTATACATAACTAAAAATTGTTATATTTCGAGTTGCAACCATTTTGCCGACGCGCGAGATTATTAAGTATGAGTTTAAACTAAGAGATTTGTCAAGGTTTTTGGTAATGTAATGCAATGAATAGAAGAAGCAATATATTTTGCAATAGGTTTTTAATCAACACAACAAAGTATTATTCTTAGTGGAATACCACTATAATAAATTATTACATATAGTGACATATAGTGACAAATATATTTAAAAAAAATAATCAAATAATTGTCATATTATTTCATTCATCACCAGCGATCCGATATTTATTTAATTTAAAGAGAATGGTATAAATAAGTTAAGGAATTTTTCCAATCATGATTCAGTATGCTATATGGAAAAAACAAACAAAAAAACATGGGTTATGCAATATATTTGATGAATTCCAGCTAATTATTATTTTAACTTTTGCCATGTTGAATTATGTACTGTTTGTTTGGTTGTTTAAATATGAATTAAATTTATTCTGTGTTACTTTTTATTTTATTTATCGATTTTACTGTATAATATGCATTAAATCAGAGGGTTTTCTTAATAATACAATTAAATGGAATAGATAATAATAACTACGTATACAAAATTAGAGAAAGTGAAAATAATGTTTCAGGGGTAAGAAGAAGAAATATGATGTAATTTAGACAAAATTAAAAATTAAATCAAATAGAAAAAGTATTCAAAAATATTAAAACAAGATAATGTAAACATTTTTATTAAATAAAAAAAAATATAAATAGAGAAAAATAATTATAAGAATAGTGTGTTTGTTTAATTAATATCACTTAATGCCTTAATCGGGTTAATCGGCAATGCTACAGTGGAAGTCCTAAATTTTACCTCTTCAGATATAATTAGGATAGGGATCTTTAACAAATACCTGACATCGTACAGGTTCTTGACCTCAATTTTATATCCTGTCCGAAATGCGTCATAGCAAACGATTTTTTTAGAATTGTAAGAATAGGTTAACAGAAATTTGAAGTAGTTATAAAAGCATTAAAAAAGAGCGTTGTTACGAACTAAAAGCCTTAAGTGATTTCTTCATTGTACCATTAGCTAAGTTATAAAAAAGATATATTAATATTATATTTTCGTCGATACTTTAAGCTTCTAAAGTATATTAAGTAAACTTTTACATCGTATATAAATTTCTACATATATAAAGTTCTTGATAACGAATAGTATGCCATGATAGACATCTATGATTATTTTATATTGTGTATATAAATAGCAATGTTTCCTTGTTATCGCGACCGTTTTGAATGTATTATTGTAAGGAAAGTTCTCGGAAGGGTATATATGTTAGTATGTTATTTAATAAAAAGGGTTTGTGGAAGGGAAATTTCTACAAGAAAACCCTGAGTGTTTCCATTAACTGAAGTGAGAAACACTTGCGGGAACAAAAACGATATTAGTTTTTCTGATCAAACATACCCACACAGCGTTTCCTTATTCACTCCTTTGTGTAACTTTATCTTAGTTTCCCCTTTTCGCGAGGGAATTGAAGAACCGTCGGAAATATAGGTCAATACCGAGCTGTAATACCCTTTGTTGACAACATCAAGCAACCTCTCCTGTATTTATATTATATACACTAAACTATTATATTAAAATGTGTAAATTGTGGGCCAAGGTCGCTAGAGAAAATTATTGAAAGGCCGAACTATCCGAGCGGAAAGCTCTCGAAAGCACAATGAAACAAATAGTTCCGGAGGACACCGTTAATGCGAAGCACATCGCCGTTAAAGGTTGCACATTATCGAGGTTAGTAAAAGAAGTTAGGGTAATAGAATGTGAATAAACAAATATGTACATAAACATATAAAGGAATATATTGACATATTGTTTGTTTGTGTTAACGTCACTTTATGTCACTACGGCTAATCGGACGATTCTACAGTGGGAGTCCTAAATTTTGCCTATCCATGTATAATTAGGATAGGGATCTTTAACGAGTTCCTGACATCGTACAGGCTCGGGACCTCCATTTTACGTCCCATCCGAGGAACGGCATAGACAAGTATTTTTTACTCCCATTAAAAAATCCTAGGGCCACCTTGGGACGCGAACCCGCGACGTTTAGTATAGTAAGTTTCTGTGCTTACCACTACACCACAGGTGACCCCTTGACATATTCATTCAATCTTTAGATAGTAAAAAATTTCCTAATTTTTTTTTTTTTTTTTATGGTTTTAGTTTTTGTTTATTTTATCCTCTTCCTATCAGCAGGATAAATGATGAGCTTCGTTAGAGCGGACACAGCATTGCTTTAAAGGATTCCATCCAATCGGCTCAACCTTCCCAAGCTTCAATTAATCACAAGGAATTATCACTCTGTTCTTACTAACTCTACTTCCCAACTATTCAAGAACACACACTAAGGACTCTCTCTAATTAAATTGATTCGTGTCTCCTAAATTCAATTAATATTACTATACAATACACAATATTGTTTAACATGGTGAAATTTCATAATTTATTTTTTTTAGTTTTATTATTATTTAATAGAAGTTATAAGAATATGTTAAATATAAATAAGGGCTTCAAGTAGTCTTTATTTGGATTTCCTTACACCGGAAATGTTGGAAACAACAACCACTAAGGTTTTTCATCAGGAGAGTGTTGTCCTTTCTCTGAGAGTGGGTGAAGACAACCTTATCTTCAGGGCCAAGATCTTTTTAATTTTCTTCAGCCCTTGCTAATCTCTTTATCTGCCCTATTGTGACTCTTTTCCACTGCTTTTCCACCCTTTTCCTACTCTCTTCCTACCTACCTCCAAGGGACCTTCATTATTAATAAGGTTAAATCACGTTAAACAAATAAGGTCTCTTAGCCTTTGTGACTGCAGAATTTTAATTGCTTAATTATCGCCCTTTCCTTGTGTTTCACCGCCTGTTATAAGGCACGAGAAAGCAGTACTAAATATCCTTGAGTTTTTTAACAAGCGATTTCTGAACTAAAATATCATGTGGTATACATATGCTAAGTCGTAAAATGTTTTGATAATCATTTATTAGATAAATATATATACTAAAAATTGGGCATTGTCTGAGGTTATATCTGTTGAATTTCACCTGGAATGAAAAAGAGGAGTAACTTCAATACATATTATACTTTTTATAAACAGTAAACACTGTTAGATAAAGTCTAATATCTCCTACTTTTGGGTACTTCCATTTCTTGTGTCCATCATGACCAAACCAAACTTATCAAAAAATCATTTGATTTTTAATTATACCTGTAATAACTCAATAAAAATACAAACATCAAAAAATGAAAATAAACAAATAATGCTCTAAATGGCAATTGCTAAAAGATAATCGGCTAGAATATTATGCACATCCAATTAAAATATTTAGTGAAGGTAACCTAGCGACGAAACAAGTTTGTGTAATCTTTTCCAGTTTATTTAAAAAGGCTCTACGTTTTTTTCGAGTGTGTAAAAAGTAGTTCATTGGATGAATTAATGATTTAAACATCCAAGTAAAATAGAATCGATTAGTTAAAAGATTTTTCAGAGAATTTGTCATAGAGCGTAATTTCTTTTCTATAAACGTATAGATGTTATATCAATTTAATTTGAAGATTGATAATTGTTATTGTATTTTACGTCACATAATACTACTATGGCTCACCGGATTTGCTTAATTTTGCCTTTTTTATTTTTAATGAAGTCGATAAATATAAAGTTGATTTTTATAAGACAAACTCATCCCCTCCCCAAGTAATGTATTATTAAAGCTTCCCACGCTGTTTAGACATAACCGACCCTCGTTCACTCCCATATTAAGGTAATTTTTTTTTTTTTTTTTTTTTTTTTAATACAATGAATATACTATAAGTTCAAATGGAATGAAATTTCCATAAATTAGTATATACAGATATACCATACACTCATATACAGTAACAATTATTTTTTAAATCAATATCTAAATTAAAAACGGATGTGGAATTAGGTAGTAGATAAAGTTTAAAATAAGTAAATTTTCTTTGCAATATTATAATAAGTATAGAGAGTTTAGTCTTATACATGCACAGTGAGCATTAAAAATGAATAAATCTTTTGAATTTTGATTGCAGAAGTTGTTGGTAGTTAGATCAAGAAAATTTCATTCATGTACACACCGAACAGGACTAATTACAAGGAATAAATATTTTAAATGAACTTATTTGAATGTAAATGTTTTGTACTATGGTACTTACTAAAAACAACAACCCATGGGATCCTACCTAATTAATTTAGATTCATTAGTTAATTGGTTGACCTACGAGCACCTCCCATTATCATATTACGAGGGTTGTTGATCGAAATAGGGGACCAATGAAAACATTGACGTTTTTAAATATAAGAGTATTTGTCATTGCACGATTTATTTATTTAATAATTTAGAATTTTTTTGAATTTGTGTGGAAGTTTTTATTGAATTTTTATTTGTTTTTCCTTATTAGATATACTTTGCATGCATTCGGATAGAAATATAGTAATAGTAATAGTAAGGATGGATATATTCCCACATACGAGTGGGAATATATCGTAGTAGTATCTACTATACTACTCGTATCTGTGTAGTAGTTAACATGCCAACCTACAATAATAAAGGTCGCGGGTTCGCGTCCCACTGTGGCCCTAGGATTTTTTAATGGGAGTAAAAAATCCTTGGCTATGCCGTTCTTTGGGTAGGACGTAAAATGGAGGTCCCGAGCCAGTACGATGTCAGGCACTCGTTAAAGGTCCCTACCCTAATTATACCTGGATAGGCAAAATTTAGGACTCCCACTGTAGCATCGTCCGATTAGCCTTAGTAGCTAAAGGGACGTTAATCAAACAAACAATAACTTAATTCTAGGCGCTACAAACCGTTGCGAAGTACACTCGCCTCAGGAACTTATTTTTTTCGTTTTTTCTTTATAACTTTGTTATTTTATTTTATTAATTAATTTACTATTTCACGGAATTTGCCATTACATATATGATTTATTTAAAATAAATGCATTATAATATGCATTATAATATGAGCACATAATTATCAAACTGTTCTGAATGACATAAAATTTTAAAAATGAGTTATTTCACACTAAATTACTTTAAACTTTAAACTATCTGAACTCCATACATAATTCCCAGTAATCCACATTACTGGGAACAGTATAAAATATGAACCCAACAGATTGTAGTTTTGAAAATTTGAGTGTGTGCAGAGTTAAATTACCTCTGTACTTATAGTTATAGTTAAGCATACATAAAATTAAGCAATTATCATAGTTATCTGACTACGAACATTACTTAACTATTTCAGTAAACTCATACCGCGTTTTCAGTTATTAAACAATGGTATTTACAAAAAGGTTATTTTTAGTCCCCGAATAGAAACTATTAACATAAATTTAATTGACACTTAGTATGCAAGGCGCGGGCCAAACCGAGTGTTGGCCCAGTCCCCGTGCAACAATAGCAACAGTGCAACCTGCAAAGATACCAGCCGTCAATGTTTACTATCGATAATTACTTCTCTCACAATAGACAACACTGTTTGTTGAGCAACAGTTGACGTAATAATGTAATGCTCACCTCCTCTCTCTTGTAGCTGCAATGAAATTATCGCCTACCGAAGGCCAGGTGCAAACGTAAATAATTTATAACTTTTATTTGCATTGCTATGACTAAAGTTTATTGAATCGTTTAAACTACTTTTATTATCCGTATAAAAATTAAATATGTAAAATCTGTCAATGGCGAACCGTTACCATTGAATTGTTGATCTGAAAATCATGAACCTCTGCGTTCTTATCTTACAATAATTAAGTTCTCAATTTATTCGAATGCCAATGAAAACCTGATAATAGGTACTCAAATAATCAAATCCAATGATACTCCTAAGGTTAGGTAAGAATTTAAAAATCTCTCTCGTCTCTAATTTAAAGAAACTAACTTCATATAATACTGTATCAACACATAGATTAATATTGATATAGTCAACTTTTTTAATCATATTAATCTAATAATTTATGTTAATTTTTCGTTCGAAAACGGATAACCATTACTCCATATAGCTCATAGAATTTTTTTAAAACCTACTTCTTATATTATCCTGATACGGTTTACGGAAATGATTTCCACTAATGATTAAGAGTTAAGCGTTAAGAGAAAGAAGTGATAACGTATTTCGGAAAAAGAAAGCAAACAATGGGGTTATAGTAATTAATGTAAACTTACTAAAATACTTAATATATGTTGATAAATAAACTTCAGCTGTACTATTATGCTCAAGAAACATTTTCAGCTTTACAAACTCATTTTGTTCCGAAATTATTTGATTCTATTATTAAAGGTAAAAAAGTTGGGAACAAAAAAAAAAATGATGTGCTCACATAACGGTTGATATGACATTAATTATCAAACGAAATCTATAGAAACCTCCAAATAATAGATAATTTTAGAAGAAATTTTTTTTTTTGGGGGGGGGGGACTTCAGACTCCAATTAAAACACGACATCCCCATTTTAAAAAAGTAGCTTGTCAGTAAACTGTAATATTAATTTAAGGGTACTTAATGAAGTAATAAAAATTGAAGAAAAAATAAATAAATTTGAAAAAATATATTTTTTTTATTTAGCGGAAAAAGAAAAAATGAAATATACATTCAATTGTGTAGGTTGTAAAGTTTTGTTTGACGAATCATAATTGGTCACATGTAACCTTTTTAAATCAATTGTTTGATTTTACCTGTCAAGTCATTATCATGCCGTTAGTCAAAAACGTATATTTTTATACGTCAAAAACGTATGGTCAAAAATTATATATTTTTTTCTGTTTTAATCTTCTTTTTAAAAGGCATTAAACCTTTTAAATATTCACGAAAGGAAAATTAAATGTGGTGAAAAAATATTCCATTAGATCATTTTTAAAGGTTCCGCCACAGTTCGACCTTATTATCATCTCGAGTCTTTAAGGTCATAAGGATGTTTTAACACCTTAATATAAGCCACAAAAAGAGATACTTTAAACATCTTTTTACATTGAAAACGTAGATAGAGTATAAAAAAGAAGTCTTAAATTGATTTCCTATAAAGATTGGATTAAAGTAAAGTGGACCACTTTCACGGTTTTCAAGAGAATTTGCTAACTGAGCGGGTTCGACGGACAGGGAGAATTTGGGGAAGCTGTCAACACCTTTCTCTTTCTTGTTACAACTTCCAAATTAGGGATTTCGTTATATATATTTCGCCAGTTAAAACTGGACAAACGAAATATTCAATCGAGCGATAGAACAAAAAAAAAAAAAAAAAAAAAAAAAAAAGCGAAACCTAGATATCTCGAATTTCAACTTTGAAAGAAACTTGTTAGCATTGAATGTAATGTAAACATTTATTTGAGCATTTAATGCAATGAATAATTCCTACTTTTAAATGGTCAAATAAACGTTTACATCTCATTCAATGCTAAAAAGTTTCTTTCAAACTTCGCTTTTATTTTATTTTTTTTCTATCGCACGATTGAATATTCCGTTGGTCCAGTTTTAACTAGCGAAATATATGTAACAAAATCCGCCATTTCGAGGGGGGAAAAAGAAAGAGAAAGTAACAAAGCTGTATTTTTATTTCACTTATATGCATTTCTTTATTTATTTTTGATTTATTACAAACATTTATTTTATATCTCTTCCTAAAAAAGTTTCATGACAATTCTAAATATTCAACACTTTTTTTTTAAATTTACTTATTTAAAACTTTACCTTACAGCTTACAGCTTAAGCTACAGCTTATTTAAATTATATACATTCAGTGACCAATAGATTAATAATGTCATGAATAAGCATAAAGAGAAGCTACTTATTGGTAGCACTACACTTACAAGGTCCCGTGATGATCTTATGAATATTCTGTTAGCTTTAGTTTGCCTTCCATAGTTGTTTTTGTTTTTAGATTACCATATTTTTTGCTACTGTACAATTGAAGGAGGCATTTTAGAATATCGAAATATATTCTTATTTATATCTATGAAAAACCAAATAAAAAGACCTGTCTAATTACGTACTAAGAGATTCCCATCGGTTTAATTTTTTCCTCTGACACTTACCTTATTAGAACTAATAATTTGAAATATATATATTTTTTAATATGTCTCGACAATTTATAAGTCCAAAACTGGATACTACTTTCTGAAGTGGTAAATATAGTGTCCAATCATGATTTCTTCTTGAAGTTCTCGACTTTGTGCTCACATGCTAACTTTTGTTTATTTACTTTCTTAAAATTTAAATGGGTTATTTGCTAAGAAGATTCCCAAATTTGAAAGAGATGTTACTCAGATTGATTAATCCAATCTTCCAAAGTAACCTGCCTGGCAAGTTGTGGTCCTTGATCTGCATTTCTTTGTACATGATTAAAATGAAGACCCCTGACTAACACACAATTTTGTGACTTAATTTTCATTTCCCACCATGTGTTTTCTCTAACCAAGGATTTGGGTTGTCGAATGCCGCTAAGACGCCCCCGGAGACAGTTGCTATGACCAAGTTTTTGTTTTTATACTCCACAATCCATTGGAGAGCCATTGTGACGTGAATTTTGTTTAAAATATTAACTAAATAGCGTTTTATAACGAAAACACTATGTAATAATAATCAATCGCTTTGACTGATCACACTTCAAGGCTTGTTTTTTTCTATTTTTAATGCTAGTTTGCTTGTTTTTTTCTTGAACTATTATTTTTTCAATTTAGAGCAGAGATGTACAATAATAACTTACAGATGAAAAACTAATTCTTAAAATTTAAATTTAGTGTAAATTAAAGAGGACAGCTTAAAAAAAAAAAAAAAAAAAAATCCTTTACGATATTTTGGCGCCCGAAGCTCGATATAAATTTATCATTCGTTAACCTATCAGTCATGAACTGGACTGCACTAAAAATTGTTTTTTTTGTCACTCATGCATTATTTGTCACTGAATAATAATGCCTAATTGTTTCCAATAAATAATTGGTTCCTTAACCTCATGGGATATTGTAATTATAATATAGTTTTAGTCACATCACTGTAATGGAGCATACACCAGGACAATTTCCGTATAAATCTCATTTATTCTTAAATTGACGAAGTTTCGGCCGTACCGCCATTTTCCAGTCTGAAATTGGATTAATAATTATGCATTATTAAATAACAATAGTTAAAAAACTTTTTTCTTATAGAAGGAAGCACTTATCTAATATTTTAACAATTCACTATCATACTTGCTTAAGATGTATTTCGATTAAAGTTTATAAAATATAAGACTTGAACTAGTATCACATAAAAATTTCATATATTAATCACAAAAATTTCAAAAATTAAATTTTTAAAATAAATAATTAACATAAAATATAATAAATTAAAATACCTCAACCTGAGGAATAATTTAATTTATCCAGCATTATAAAATTTGCTTTAGTTAATCTTATTAAAAACTATTTTTTTTTTTTTTTTTTTATTGGTATCTCCAGAATGAAAGACTTAAATGTGTAAATATTCATTGTTCACCCAAATCCTATATTAATTAAATTAATTGATTAAATAGTTATATGCTTAAACTGGTGTATGCTCCATTACAGTTGATGCAACTAAACCTATATAATAATAATTCCTATGCTCAAGGCAATTCTCTGCTCTGTCACACTTCTGTGGATTCATGTTTAGGACCAGAGACTCTTCATTAAACATTTAATTAAGAGGGAACCGTTTAACAAGAAGCTAGACTTGTATTCTATTGACTAAAACCAACACACTTCATGGGTTAAATAGTAGAGATTTGATTTCTTCAAGAAGGCCCTTAGTTAATACTACAAAGGTCCATCCCTGTGACCCGAGAAGCTCGCCAAGGGTTCACTATAACCAATATGATTAATAACTCTGAGTAATGTGCGGCTAACGCCCTGACAAGAGACAAAGAGTACAAAGGCTGATAGAGAGGCTACAATAGTTTTCAAGCACCGATAGTCATTGTTTCCTGTTATTGTATCGATAGTGCGCTCCCTATGTCCCTTAATTGCCTCTGCCGGTTACAAAGAACCAAAGTTGATGACTCTTCGCTCTTTTACAAGGCGCCGCGTATTAAAATGCCTTTAACGCTTCACGATCGAGGAGATATTCCGTAACAATAGAACTGCCCCAAAATGCTGATGAAAAATTAAATTTAAGGGGCCAAGGGCTGATGAAGACACTGGAGGTGTGCGCCGTGACGGTACACAATGTGCGTTACATCATCATGAAAGAGTTCGTCGTCGCAGCTAAGGTACTTCATAAAGTTTTGAAGTGAAATACGAACCCACTAGGCTTTTATGAAAATACTGTAACAATTATTTGGGTTAAACCATTTTTATTAAACGAAAATAATACTTTCCAATGCTACTCAAATAAAAGACTGAAATAACCATATGAATTGAGCTTCAGAACAAGACTAATCCTCCAGTCCATCGCTCCTTATATTTAGTCGTAAGGAGAACTACCTCGAAGGTTCTCGACTATCTTAGATGGTACTTGAACATCGCAGTCACAAACATGTACTATGACCGTTTGTTCCAATACTTAATTCGATCCAACAAAAAAAACCATTTGTTTTGTGTTTTTTTCATTGTTTTTGTGTGCTGAGTATGATCTGTAGCGGAGATTTATTTTATGGACTGGATACTGGAGTTCGAATTAAAAAATAATAATGTTTTCCGTTATAAAAAGAAAACTCCTAAACATTTTGAAAAGATTTTGATGTAAAAGAATGATCAAAATATTCAACAGCCAATCCTTTGTTATTAATTTAAAATGGAATTTCATACCTGCTTGTAAATTAGACATTTCTCGTTAAAGTTCCATGACTGGGAATCAACTTAAACGAGAACAAGTTTCTACAGCAGCAGACACGTTGACTTCCAGCGATATGTTCATTTCTGGAGTATTTTTTTTTCCTGGGATATATATATACGTATAGACTAATAATACTAACCACGCATGTAAGGTAATAAATCGCTTGTTAAAACTTACTCCATATATTTTGCTAATTACAGTCCGATGGATAATTTTTAATTAAAAAAAATATAATTACATAATAATTTTACATAACCGTAAATAAACATATGTACTTTTTATTAAAAAGTTAGTAAAAGTTTATAGTCTAATTTTTATATTAGATTATAATTCGTTACAGAATAAATTAATAAATGAAAGTAAAAATAAAAAAGATGACCTGCTTTTTAAGCATACATAATAAAAACTTCGTTTAAGGATACATAATTAGATGGAAACTATGCTTGTACATAGTTAAGCCGAAATTTGATAAAATTGATATGGATCATTTTTAAAATATTTCCACCTAACTTCCTTAGCTTAACTTTGGCGCAATAGAACTAACCTGTAAGTACATATGTGGATTGAAGAAAAAAATGTATGTAAGTTCATGGGATTCGTTAAGTTTATGAAATGTATTATTTAACTTGAAAGGAATTTGATTACATTATACAACCGTCACGTAAATTATATACAAAAAGTTGACGGAACTGTAATAAATAATTTATATTCAGCTCTCCGAAAATACTTTATATACAATATAAAATATTGAAATCCCTTTTCCCTTATAGGATACAGTGGGTATGTTTCCAAGTTTCATAGATTATGTTTCAACCTATACTAGGCCTTGCGCATAGATACACCAGTTTTACTTGACTCTACTCTTTGGCTTTAGGGTATATAACAATATTTTTTATAATATACAATAAAAAAAAAAAAAAAAGCTTAGTGAAAATTTATGAATTACTATAAGCATCCTCCCAGATCTTTTTAGCACCGTAAGATTAGTGATGAAGTATTAAGGCTTATCATTAAGCAGTGTTATTTCGTGAGATTGCCCTTATTGGTATATTTCGCAATACCCATTAATTTTGATGACATGCCTCTGAAACGATAACTTCGAAATAAATATAGTAATTTAAGTATATTAATAATATTTCTATTTCGCAGATTTCTTATATAACCGAGTTATGAAAGGTGTTTACTTGTAGTAGTTATTAGCATACCATTCATAATTATTGTTTTTTTCGTAGTCGGAGCCCTTGTTAGTAACGATTAATCTTCAAATTATTTACTTATACCAATTATGCATTTAAAGTGGAGAAAGCAATAATTTCGAAATTTCTGAGAAATTTATTATAATTATGGGAAACCTAAGGATATTATTCAAACACCTGTATAAACGTATGAACTACAATTAGATTTGAGGAGCATCTTTGCACTGATGTAGTTCTAACAATGTTCCATGAAATTGTAGATAGAAAATTAAATCTCAGGAAGGTTCAAAACAAATCGCGGACTAAATAAGAATGTTCCTGAACAAAAAAAAGTGTTTCATCCAGAGGCGATAAACTTTAAAGGAAATTATGACAAACCCTTCATTTTAACCGTTGCCATTGTTGAAGAAGATAAATTTTAATTTATTAATTCACTTAAATTACAACGAATTTTTAAATCTAATTAAAATATAATGATGTAATCATGTTGATATTTGTTCGATTAAATTAAAAATTCAGTCACCCCAATGAATAAATGGGCAAGTCAAATTTCATTACTTTTCAGGTCACGACTTAAAAGTTTAAACAGTTTTGCTAAAATATCAGATTTTATTTGTCAAGCGTATAAAATTTCATATGAACACCTGACCATCCTTATTTGTCTGTTTGGGTTTTCCATTAAATAAAGAAGAACTAAAAAATTACAATTACACCTCATTATAACGAAGAGGAAATGTTTGTAGAGTGCGGTAGAAATAAATAACGCTAATATGTAGGTATCACATATTTAATAGTGCCTAAAGTGCATTCTTATTTAATATGCCTAGGCACTATTAAATTAACTATTCATTATATCTATGGGCAACTGTCCTCCACATTAAACCTTATTATTGCATTCAATTCAATTGAATGCAAAAGTGCATTTTGCATAGAGCAAATAATAGCATTTAACCTGTCATAAAAGTACTATAAATTCGCCAAATGTCTACTGAACTTAAATGCAATAAAGGACCAGCCAAAAAATAGACTAAACTCTGATTCGATTTCGTTTCTAACAATTTGAAACCAAATTTTCTCTTTAAAGAAAAAGCAAATATGCGATACAGATATATTAACACGTCGTCTTAAATGATTTGAAAAAAATTAATTATTGAGTTTATAAGACCAAATTTCACAGAAATGGCGGCTGAATAATTATTATATACGTATTTGGGTTTAGATGGTCTCAGAAAAACTAAAATAAGATAGTTTTTATTCTTTAAATTATTTTGCATCATTTCTGCCCCCAAAATATTCTACAAAAACAAATCAAAAGGCCAAAGAATTAAAGTAGATAATAGGAGAAGTATAAAATCACAGTGGTAAAAGATAAATTAATCTTTTACTAATTACTTCCAAAATGTTGATATAACTTTATTAACGTCGATTTTTGTTGATTATTGTTGATCAAGCAATATTTAGCACACCTAATATTGAGGTATTTTTTACATCTATTAGCTGATAACATCTTTAAACGTTTTATAATAAATGGTTGAATTTAACCTGGAAAATATTTTAATAAAAACAGACATGATCAAAGTAATAAAGATGAGAATACGCCAATGATAAGTAATCATAGTTTGGACGAGCCTTTTAAATACTTTTATTTTTTACGGAAATAAAATTCAAAATGTTTTGTATTTAAAAGTTCGAAAAAAACGAAAAAAAAAAGCAACAGAAAATGTCTGCGTTTAAAGTTTCTAATTAATATTCAAAAACAACTATATTATTCAAAAATACTTTATTATTCGAAATAAGTATTCGAAGAATGTATTTTCTTATTCGAATTCATCCAATATCGAATACAGATAGTTCTTCATTCGATATTCGAATACTTTGAAAAGTCTTGGATTTTTGAATAGTAATCTAGATAAAACAAAAACGTATTTGTATTCGTATCTAGATAGATTTTATCTTGATATTGCCTAACTCTGGTTTTATTAAGACCGGCCAGTTTGAAATTTAACGTTATTTTTCTAACAGGTTATTCCTATAAATTTTTAATCAACTGTTTTCTTTTATTATTTAAAAAGTATACCCTTTTATTTCTGTTTTATTGGATTACGTGTCATAGTTGACTGAATAAGTTTCCATACAAATATGTTAATTTTGCTATTATATTTGTTTATAATTGCAGTATATAGACACAATTTGTTTGTTTATTGGGGTTTTTATGCATACAACTTCCAGGTCCAAATCGTTGATATAGACACAATGTTAATCATAAATATTCTGTATCATTCCGATATTACTATCATCGTATGGATCAAGGCAACCTACAACGCAAGATAGAAATGAATGAAATTTTAGTACTGGTATTTGGATACCATTGTTTAACGAATTATTTACTGGACCGAAGAACATTATAAGCCTAATAAAAACATTTTATCCGAGAATCTTTCACCCCACGGATGAAGTAAGACTGGATGTTCCCTCTCTTCCAGCAGACATGGGAATGGTGCATTATTTATTTATTGCCTTCCATGTCTGGAATATGGAATTCTTTCAAGTCTGGAACGCTCCTGGTGTTTGTATTCAAGGGGAGTTAATGCACAAGTAGAATTATGTATTATTTATTGGAGAGATGAGGATGCGAGCAGAATCTGAGGAAGTGTTCGTAAGTAGGAAATGAAGAAACCAAATCATTGTGTCTTTTCAGATTTCTCTAGGTTATCCTTGATGTATTCTAATCACAAATAAGTCAAATTTAGGTTGAAAAGTTACAACACAAACAGTTTAGGCTTATATGTGGATTTATTGTTTAAAAGGTACTTCAGGAAGGTTAATCCTACTAAACTTCTGTTCTCCGTTTGACGTAGTGTTAACATAAACGTAGGATTAAATTTCAAAATGTATGGGTAAATAGTGGACCTTTTTTCTAAAAATAAGATTAATTTGATCTATAGTTCATACAGCAAAAGAGCAAATTTAATTTTAAGGACGTTTAAAAGATTACCATATTTTTTTCACTGATAATATATGACTAAAACTGAACATACTGGATTATTTCCAATTGGGTGGCGAAATGGGCACGTGGGCTACCGCATTAAAAAATACGCGCTGCCTCTGACAACTTAATGACATAAGAGTAATAAACCGAAGATAGCCAGTTCCAAACCCGCAGCCAGAAGAAATGTAATAATACTCGGCTTTAATCCCCATCCTCTCCCCTGGCCCGGGAAACCCCTTATACCCTAAACGGCGAGGAAAGAGGAACAAAAAAAGATTATTTCCAATTCCTCCAACATAAACTAGGCAAAATATAATTTAATACGTGTCATTCAAAATGTATTTGAAGGGAGATTAGTATAGTATAGCTCTGAGAGCAATACTACGGTTTATGTCAATGTTTGTTAACTAATGAAATATTCCAAATATTTGTAGTTTATTTAAGTTTTTAAGAACCCAGTTCTCAGTTCAGTTTTAAAAACAGAGTTTTTTTTTCAATTTCGAGTACCGCAGTTACTAACTACCAGCGATTTCATTATTAATGTCCATTGTATTGGATCGTGGCCGCTAACAAAGTCAGAGATGAGCGAAGGCTGAGGGTTTTTGAAAATAAGTTATTTCGTAGAATCATATAGAAGGACGTATCAACCGGAGAATTTAGACGTTTACACAACGCCGAACTAAGTGAACCATATAATAGGTAAATAGAATGTATTTAACAGAAGGGCGGAGAATAAAATGGGCGTTTAAAACTGAGAAACTCGATGGTGAATTAATGCCTTAAAAATTAATAGGGCACACACAGGGCGGACTGGTAAACGTCCGAGGGGTAGACCGAGACGGAGGTGGGTAGATAAAAGTGTGCAAGGAGGAAGTTGTAGTGTCGGCATCTAACCTTCGGGTTCTTTAGGCCATTTATTATTATTATTATAAGTATAATTTTACGTTATTATTTTTTAATATTTAAATGTATGGAGCTTGGAAATGCAAAAGGAGATAAATCTATATTTGAAACGTTTTTAGGATAGAGTATCTTTCCTTTGAATTCATCGTTCTTTTCGTACTCGGCCCAAACTTTGAAAGTTTAAGAATACATCAACTCAAAGAAGATGCTAAAGCAGCACGGTACGCAATGAAAATATTAAAAATGGATTCACTCGTTTTTCAACTCAACGCCTAATAAATTTAAAAATTAAAAAGAACAATTATGTCAAAGTATTATTATTCCCTTTTTCCATTATTTTCATCTAATTTTATACCTTCGTTAACAAATAAAGCAAGAAACATAAAAAATTCACAAACTAAAATTATATTAGAATAATCATAAAATACTATCACGTGAAACGAAATGATATGATTTCGTTGACTAAACTTGTTGAGAAATTTCCCGTTCCCTCATAACAGGCGATCAATGAAGTAAGCGTCATATAAACTGCGTAATTCCTTATCACCGCGCTTTCGATGATGGCTAATTTATAAACTTCCCACAAAATATTATAATTTCCATTAAACTCCAACTTACAAACTCCATAATGTCTTCAAGGAATCCAATAGACGCGACACGCTTCATTAAATCTTAAATGGAAAACACGAACGCATCGTTGCAAGTTATATCCTACTAAAAGTTCACGAAAGACTTGGTTTTCACATAATAAACCGTTATTGATATTTACTTGTATAAATGTAATACTCGTATATTTAAAAAAAAAAAAGAATAAAAACCTGTACCATCCATACATCAATAAATTACTTAATTTCAGTACTGTATAAAGAACTACTTTTTTTTATATAGGGATCAAGAAGTCAATTGACAGTTAACAAGCTCCATTCCGATCATTGGAACTAAGTCCCCATAATGACAAATCGTTTCGAAAATCGAGAAAAAGTTACAATGAATAGGGATTTTAAATATAATCAAAAGTAGAAAATCACAGGGATTAGAAATATGAAATGAAGGGTATACATATGCAAGGTTATATACAATCAGAGAACTGTTTAAGAACCAACAGTAAAAATAAAAGATGAAATTCTCACATTATACTCGTATTTGTTAATGCAAAGAAGACAATTCTTTTTGAGATAATTTAGAAATAACAGAACGAGAAGCATTGGGCTTCATTCCGTACTATATTTTTGTGATTCAAAAAAACAAAACAGCTATAAGGTTACAGAGTAGTTTTGGTACTGTAGAAATTTTCAAATATTTAGGGCTTATTATTTCTTAATGATTATTAAATAATCTATCTCAGGAATAAGATTATAAATTAATTAAAAAATTAAATAAATATTTAAAATTAATTTTAAAAAAGTGGTTATCCACGAATAAAGATTGAATTAATGTAAAATAATTTAAAATTGACGTTCGTCAAGAGACACCAAAAATTGGACAAACATTGTCCAAAAATTATGTCGTATTAAATATTCAACACGGGTAGAAAACACTCTCCACAAAACACAACATAACAGGAAGTTGTTCAGAGTATCATTGAGCTTTACAACACGGTACTCATGCTCATATAATGTTTTTAAATTATATGTTGAACAATAAGTTCACTAATGCCAGTGTCTTTATTTATTGTTTACCACTTTTTAATGATAATTATGTTTTTGTCAGCCTTAGCTTCCGAGGCATGTTTCTGTTGCTTCATGGCGGTCTGTAAATATGAAGGAAAGTATGGTGTACATAATGGATAAAGATGGCTCAAGGAGAGAACACATTTAAGAATTAATCCGCTGGAGAAGACATTTTGCGGAGTCCCCTCCAGATCCATGGAACCTAGGGGCATCAAATATTCATTGGTAGTGGAAGAGGGCGGGTAGTGACGGTTCAGAAAAAATTTGGGTATTTTCTACCAGGGTATTTGCCTGATGGCCCACTCCGCCCCCATAGATTACCGGCAATCTCCGAACTAAGGTGGACCCCTGGGCTTTCAGTCTTGAAGGATGACACCGCTTCGAGACCTCTTCTCTCCCATTTCCTCTATATCCTTTCTGGGAATCCTTAGAAGGAGGAAATGGAAAACAATAAATTAAAAAAAAATCTCACATAGCTCTCGAAACCTTTTCTGAAATTGTATATGTTACTGCTCCGGAAAAGAAAAAAAAAAACGCTGTAAAAATAATAAATATACATAAACTACAATTCTTCCAACGGTTTTTGAATTTGAATTTGATGTGGTACTTGATCACTTACATTAAGGGATGAGGGATGAGAGGGCACATCTTTTTTTGAAAAAAAAATGTATTACGTAGAATATTTACCAAAGAGCGATGAATCAAAAGGGGTATTCAGACAGTTTCACAATGCAGACTCGCGAGAATAATGCCCGGTTAATTCAATCGAATTGCCCGCCGCGCGTGGGTTAAATGGGCATGAAAAATAGTTACGTGTCGATTTTGAGAGTGTAAGAATACATAAAGATTAATAACGCTTTGTGGTCGCTTTTACTTTTCAAACTACTGAATATTATAGGAGGCAAGCCAAAGAAATAGGATTATCTTTCATTTGAAACTAATTTTTATTGTTCTACACCAAAAACTGAAAAAATCATTTTTGTAATTCGTTGATTTTTTGATACTTGAGTGTTAAGCATTGATTTCTCTTTTCTAGAAGGATTCGTGATTTGACATAAAAGATTCATAACGCTTTGTGGATAACACCATGTCGCTTTTACTTTTCAAACTACTTAATAATCAAGAAGACAAGCACCTGAAATAGGATCAACTTTCATTTGAAACTTTCTTATTGTTCTACACCGAAAAATAAAAAAAAAAACTCGTGTGGCCTTTTTTGCTTTCTTGCTTCCTAGGGATCTAGAGAACTCTAGGAAATGAGAAAAAAAAAATCATCGTAAATCGTTAATTTTTTGATACTTAAGTGTTATGCATGGATTCCTCTTTTCTAGAAGGATTCGTGATTTTTCATAAAAACTTAATGACCTTATAGCTTATAATTAAATTGTAAAAACAGTGTGTTTTACTCCGACTCTACTGCCAGAAATTAAGCAATTTAATATATGTATTTACAGTTATACAGATACAGTTGTCCAAATGATGATAATTTAAATCATGACAGTAGCGGTACATATTTATTCTTAAAAAAATTAATTTTTTTTAAAAATATTTATGGTTATATATAATTACCCTTCTGTTTCCATCGCCCAAAAAATTGATGATTGTTTCATTCACTTTTTTTACCTAATCGTGGCGCCAATATAAACCGCAACCTAATTTACGAATTCCCAATTGCGGTTTACCAAACTAATTAAGGTTTCCAAACTTTTTCCTTGTGATTCAGGCATTTTTCTTACTATTTCGATATCCCGTTATTATTCCTTCAATCATTAAAAATATGATCTTACATCATTTAGTAATATTATGCAATATTCTTCCTTTCATATTACCCTGTTATATTATCTAGATTAAGGCTGGACCAGAAGATGGTTTATCGTGAGAAGTTCTTAATGCTCTGAAGTTTGGAGATATTTTACAATAATAGAGAATACCTTGGCTCCTTCAAAGCCTTTGTCTATTTCTCCATGAAAAAGGCACTACAATTTTTTTCCGTAACTGATGTGATTCCCCTATAGTATGGTATACCAAGAACTCGTATATATGGCATAAATAGGCCTTTCGTAAAGATAGTTAGGGTCGAAGCATGCCCTATAAAGAAATAACAAATGTTTTATTCTTTTGAAACGAGTAACCTAGTGAAATACGAAGTGTCTGTGAAGTCTTCGAGGGAAAAACATGCTTTGAGGCTCTAGACTATCGCTTACGATGCCCAACTCAGAGGGAAAAAGTTCAAGTGAAAAATGAAGGTTTTTCACGAGAATTAATCACAAAATCCTGACTTGCCACAGCAATCAATAGAACATAGTCGAATTCTCCAATGCTCTAGTAGAGAAGAAGAGAAATCAGCCTGTAAGAGAAAAAAGAAAGCAAATTCTTTTACCAACAGTTGACATTTTCAAATATCCTGTCTCCTCATTGAAGGCCAGACTTTAACAAAAAAATGTTTAAACTGATCATTCTTCGACCTTTTAGAGGTACTAAAATCTACAAAAAAAACTAGAGTGTACAATGAAATGAAAAAGCGAATTCTAAAGAATAAAGATAGAACTAGACATTAACTAGACCTCTAGAGATTGTTCTAGGAAGACTTGATATTAAAGTCCTCAGCTCTAGTTTATTAATTTCAACTCGTAAACCGCAAGAACGTGTAACTGCTTACAGAAACAGGCCAGCCTAATTCCCTTGAACAAACGCATTGATTTTTAAAAGTACGAGGCATATAGTTAAAAAAAAAATCATACAGCTATTGCAAAACTATAGTAAATAATACAGCTAATAGTAGTAAAGGCTTAGAAAAACCAAAACCTTGATGCCGATACAACTCCGCTCCAAATACAACTGCGTCCATCAATCGCCCCCTTCTAAACCCAAATCTTGCCCTCACAGAATCTTCCCGCCTACGTCTCGGTCTACACGGTTCGCAACTAAGACTTGAAATTCGCTAGCCCACTTTAACAGGCGTGCGGTAATAACTTCGATTATATATTAACGAATAAAGTTAGCGCGATTCTGCATTGTTTAGCCATCTAAATAGAATTTCCTGCTGAGCAATCTTTCTTCAAATTTTAGTTTATGGTTTAGTAACAGAAGGCATGAACTAAGGAGCTTATAAGAAACCCGCAACCTTCGAAATATAACACTATTCCCCCTTATTCGCCTAGCCTTATTTTCATCAACTATATCGGTTTTTCTAGTAATCGTTGATCCTAAAAATCGAAATTTTTCAACGGCTTCAAACATTTTTTATTCTTCTTCAATATCGCCCAAATCGTCTCCCTTTCAGAAGCCATATATATTACCGTATTTTTTTCTAGCCCAAGTTCTTTACCAGCTTTCATCTACATTCTCTTATTGAGTTCTATTGTTAACCCTCCTCAAGGCCATTTGAGAATTTTTTTAAATATTTTAATGCCAATCAAACTGTAACAACTGATATAAGCAATCGAATTTATGAATTATATGTTTTTTTATTGTTTCATTTTAACGTGAAACAAAACACATATGATTAATTCTGTTTTATTGGAGGATTTCTAGAATATTCCGTAACCGTTAGATTCAAGTATTAGTTCGTGATCATATATTTTGCAATGATCTAGATTTGTTTGACGTTTTACTGTAATAACTTTTCGTTAGTAAAATTATTTAAACACAAATTAGTGCTACAATACCTAACTTATTAGCAATAATAATGCTCAAGATGAACGAACAAAAGATATGACTATTGAGGCGGCATATAACTGTATACCATTAAACTTTGAAATACGCCATTAAAAGTCCTTTTAGAAGAAAGGGGAGTACTAGGGCACTAGAGACCAGACATTCCAGTAATGGGGCAAAAACAAGTCTAGCTTGGTTTATCTGTATTAGTTCACGGCTACATTTCTTCCAGGCGCCCCAGGCCACGAAGCTCGAGGAATCTCTTTTTATGGAGATTTTTTATGTAAGGGAGAGACTCTGTTGGGCCATTACGCCCTGACAGGGTTTACTAATCACCATCCCGCTGAGCCATGTTAATTGCGCCATTTTACATTTTAAAAAACGGACATAAATATTTTTTTTGGTCCCTTTTGTCAATTGCTTAACGATTCATTTCCTACGCCATTCCTTTGAACAACACACGAAGCAATCATGTATAATCACACGAATTTGTCTGAATGGAGGAGTCACATGCAACAGCAAGAGGGGGTCCAGGTAACACGTTTTTGAGTGGGCTACACGTCCGTTTGAATAGTTAATACTTTCCCAGAGGAGATAAATTTTAATGTAACACCAGTAGGGGTATAAACGTTTTAATAGGCTTAAAATTATAATGCACAGCGTGAAACAAACAATCAAAGCTCAAATCAGTAACAACGTTACAGAAAGTAACTACATGTGACTCAAAAGTATTACGCTTACGCTTCGATCATCTATGAGACCATCGCTTCTTTTTTTTATTCTGAAATAAAACTCTAGATCATTCCCGTCACATTTAGAACACGTGATTTACCTGATAATACATGGATCTAAAGATCCCAACAAAATTTTGGAACTCTTTTTAATTTAACAGAAATAATCATCTATTTTTGTTCCACCTACTAGTCCCTTAGCATAATTTACAAAGAACTAAAAAAAAAAAAAAAAATACACATTTGATAACCACAGTCATTTATTAAACAAAGTACAGGGTTAGTTGGATCAAATGCATGTATGGATAATTATAGCTTAGTGCAAGGTTTAACCTGTAAAAATATATTGTAGTTCCAACATTGAAATTGTACTGATTTATAGGAAATAATTACATAAAAAAAATGTGCCATTCCCAAAAAAAGCGACCATATTTATCTCCAAAAACAGAAAATTTTGGCTTGGTAATTTAATATTGTCTGACATGGAGACTTCATCTTCTACTTTTAAGTCAAATATCTTCACCAAATTGAATCATATTGATTTTCTAATTATTTGTGCCACAAAAAGCTGTTCAAACTGAGTGAAGAGAAGGTGAGCGTGAGTGAAAAATATTGGAGTAAAAACATACCATAATAATTTCCAGCAAAAAGACATTAAGCATTAGCCCTATTACCTGAGTAGGTTATTACTCGTTAAATATTTCCTTCAACTGATTCCAACCTTTAAGAACCTTCTGGATTTCAATCAGACCTCCATTGAACTCATAGCAACAACTTCACATAGAGAATATCCCTTTTTATTTATCACGGTAATTCGATTTTTTTGGACTGGTTCCATAATTCCTGTTGTTCAGTTCTCATTAGTACAACTTTCAAAACCACGAGATTGGTGTTTACTTTAAGAGGATACCTTTGAAATTCTGATATTGCACTATGGCAGGGCAATTACAGTATTCAATTAAAGTAACAATATTATGACGTATTTATAAATGTTTGTTTGTTTGCGTAACGTCCCGTTACGCTACTAGGGCTAATCGGACGATGCTACAGTGGGAGTCTAAACTAAATAAAACTAAATTTCGCCTATCCAAGAATAATTAGGATAGAGATCTTTAATGAGTACAAGAAATCGCACAGGTTCGGGACCACCATTTTACGGCCTACCCGAGCGAAGCGCGACCCCGCGACCTTATGTTTTGGAGCTTGTATTGTATTGTAAGGTGTGTGACGAATGGTTGCTGAAGAATCTTAACGGGATTAAATAATGGGAGATTTTAGTGATTTTATTTATTTATTTTTTGGGAGGGGGGGGGGGGTAGGGGTTGTTTTAAGATCCTTATTATCCACATTTCAATCAGGGAATGAAGGTAGCTAATTTTTATTTATTAATTTTTTTGTCATATTTTTGTCCTTAGCAGCTTTCAACATAGTAAGATTGTCCTTATCGTTCCTGTATATAGTCTTCTTTTTTTTTATCATAAATTTAAATTAGGTTCAGCTCTCTGCTGATAGATTTCAGATTTCTTTACGGGGAAATGAGAAAATTCCTAACAACATATTTTTCTTCAAAGTTAACTTTTAGCTATTCAATTTTCCTAGAATATTCAACTTAGGATTTTCCGATATTGCAGATGAAATCTACATTGAAAAAGACCAGGTGTGCCTCATTTATTTTTAAAACGGGGAAATGCTGACTCAGTTGTGCTTTCTATAATTTACTGAGAGCTCATATACTTTAACTCCACAGATAGAGAAATACTTACTCAATAACAAAGCAATGCTGCCCAACTACATATGGTTGCTAAGTACACAGCATTCTATACATTTGTCTTATTATATACATAGAAATTAACCTTTTTACAAATTACACTTTTTTCAGAGTAAGCTTTTTCATTTAAAAACTTTCCTTTTCATATGAAGGCCTCAATAAAGAACTCTATTATTTCATCCATGTAATAATTGTTTATTTTTAAAGAATTGCTGTTACTGGACATTTCGAAACGTTTCTCACTTGTTTTATGTTTTAGGGAAGGTGGATAAAAGTACCAACTCACAAATGTCAAATAGCGAAGTCAGTATTCGAGCGAAATTAACACATAACACACCACATGCATGTTGTACATAAACTGGATACGTTGCAAACAATCAAAATTCCATTTTTTTTCTTTTTCTCACAGATGTAGAGTATTTTCATAAATACGAAAACACAAGGTTTCTTACCCATCCCCGATTGTGCATGTATTAAATATTTTTATTATTGTTTTAGTAGCTATTTTTTTTCCCTCAAATTTTCGTTATACCTATTATTTATTATTCGTGTACCGTATATTCACAAGTAGAGTAGTTAATCAGCATATATTGTATTATGTATTTTTAAAATATTTCTTAAGCGTGGATTCCAGGGTATTTTTGAACAAACCTTTTTTTTTTTTTTTTGTGCAAGCAGATAAAATGTACCTGTCATCATATAAACTTATTTGGAATATGCCTTGAAGAAAATGCTATAAGCTTCTTAGGAAAAAAAATAACATCACATATCAAATTTCAGTATGTAGTGAGTTTTAGAATTAAATTAATATCATTATATTTTACGCTATATATATTTTTACTAAGATTGCAGATAGCACATATTTGTTGCAGATATCTGGTATATGATGGCCAAGCCAGAAATTGTAAGTTAAATGGGGTTTAAGTTAGCGGATCTAAGTTCCTTTTAAATTCATATAACCTGTGCCAGTAAAAAAAAAATAACTATCATCATATGAACATAGTTGGAATATGCATTTCGAATGTGTCGCTGGTTATTGTAAATGCTAAACGCCGAAATTTATATTGGTTGTCGTGTATTCTCACTGTTCACACACTCAGCACTCAGCCCATTCATACATCTATGAGCAACAAAGCATATTTTTTTTCTTAACTTGTACTTATTTCGAGCACTAGGTCAACTTAATAAGAATATTTTTTCAGTTGTTTTTTAACTTCATACTGCACTGCGTCACCCTTATGCAGTGCAATTTGATATAAGAGAAAATATAAAGAGTTCTGCAGAAGTGAGAGACAGTCAACTGTTATTCTTTACGATAGGTTAAATGATTGTCAGGATTTTCAGTTAAAACGTATTTATTTTAAAAAGCCAACGTTTCGATCCCACTTGTGGATCTTCATCAGGGCTAAAAAAAAACAAATATATGAATAATGAGTAGTATCTATGCCAGAAGATGACAATTAAATGAATACATTACAAAACTGATAATTATACATTACATAACTGATAATTAGTTTTGTAATATAATCATTTAATTGCCATCTTCTAGCATAATTACTAATCTTATATTTGTTTTCTTTTAGCCCTGATGAAGATCCACAAGTGGGATCGAAACGTTGGCTTTCCAAAATAAAAAAGTTTTAACTGAAAATCCTGACAATCATTTAACCTATTGTAAAGAGTTCTTATATGTTGGTCGATAGGTGGTAATTGTAAGACTGTATGTAGAGTTTTGTTTCTAACATTCTACTTGTACCAAGGTAGCGTTTGTTATTAATATTAAAATTTTGGATTGAAAGGTTTTCAATTGTTGCGTGTATTTTTTTTTAACAAGCAATTTATTAATAACTTTGTTAGGCGTATATCCATAGAGGTTTTAGTAAGTATATATAGGTATTAACTTTGAGTATAAGAGTTTCAATTTTATTTTCAATTTTAACGGAAAAAGTGAGTGGTAATGTATTTTCAGTAGTTTGTTTAAGGTCTGTTTTTTCATATTTGCGTGAGAGACCCAGGTCATCTTTCGGTTAAATATTAGTACTAAAAACATCGTTCTCTCTCTGTTAACGAGAATATTTAAAAATATACATAGATTTAAAAGTTGTACCTTTTATTTCTAAAAAAAATATTTAAGTATTTATCGATATTTTGGAGTCTTAAATATATTTCTTCTTAAGTTAAAAGCATTTTTTTTTTTATTATAGCGTTTTTATAAATGATAAATTTCCTTCTCTTATAAAAAAATATTCTTACATCTGTAAGGCTAAGATATATTTAGAAAAGAAATGAAGGAACGAAAAGATGAATATTTCTGAATGGGTAGAGCTGTTATATTGCCATCAATAGACTAAATGGAGAGTTACTTTAAATGGCACGAGGCTCCGTCATCTTTCTAACTTTTAGATGGGGACACGATTTCCATTCTCAGACCTCTGAATTCCTTCAGGATTTCAGTCTCATGATATTAATAATTCATGGATAATTTAATTTAATTAAATTTAATTCTATATAGTAAATTTAATAGTTGATTAATTACTGATTCTTATCGAGTGCGACGCAATCCCTCGCTTAATTATAAAACATATATCTTCTCTGTCCCTTCGCAGCCATTTCCATATAAATGGGCCACAATAGCCCACCCCTTTCAAATCTATCTGTTCCGACACGTAAACATTTATTCATACTTTTCATGCGAATTTATATTTCTTTTTGTTTTTGAAAAATTGACTTTTTATAAATATAACACAATAAATAATAAGAAATTCGGTGCCCTTATTAATTTAATATAATACAACGCTAAACCTATGTTAGCTAAATACAATCGTTCAATGGAGAAAGAGTGTTGCTATGAATTTTTTTTTCTTTCCTGGGAATGGGTCATTAATTACGTACCAACATTTTTAGGTATATAGTATCTAAAATATTGTATCGTAAAACAAAAGCTATATGATAGAAAAGACTCCTTGTTGGAAAAAACTGTTCTAGTATTCTTCTGGAATCTTCTACGCTTTTTGAGAAACTTCTAGATGTTCTAATTCAGACCAAATGTAAGGAGCAATGGACTGGAGTCTAGTCTTGCTCCGAAGATCGATGCTTACTGTGTTGTTACAAGTTGATACTTTTGCTTGTCTGATATATTGAAATGTTATTTTCTTCTATTAAAAAAGGTGTTATCTCACATTAGTGTTATGATATCAATGTTCATGAATTGTAAAAATTGTTGAAGAAAAATTATTTGCCAAGCATCAAAATTCATTGCTTCCAAATCAAATTTTGTTTAATCTTTGCACTTTTTTTTTTTTTAACGGTTATTTATTTGGCCCAAAATAATTATATATGCTCTGTACACATCGATTGTTATAGTTTCAAATTTAAATAATATACTTTAACAATTTATTGTACAGACAATCAATTAAATGAAAATACAAAACTACCTTCTTTTTTTTATACCCTTAAAAGGTATGTGTTCTTTAAGAACAAATGAAAATGCTTTTTTTTTTAGCTATCCCGTTAGTAAATCTACTTTCCTTTATTCCGAACTTCATTTACTTTTTTAGACTTCAAATAAGCATGTTTTGTAGCAACTCTAAACGGAAAATGTTTAACAGTTTTTGGAGAAATACAGTATAAAGAATAATTTAGCTGAATTTAAAAAAAAAAAAAGAATGTTATATTTATAGTAGATTTTTCAGAGGTGAAAAATGTTCGACGGTTTTCTTTAAGATGATCTAGGATGATTGATTATCAGGAATTTCCGTGAAGAACTTTTTCCTTATCTTTACAGCTTACGTTTCGAAACAAACATTTGGTCTGCATCGGAACGAAGCAGATATATGAGTCAAATTAATATATCTATGTTTAGATAGAAAATGTAAAGTATATACCAAAGAGAAGGAATAAATTAATCTTGATAATAAGATTAATTGCAAAGAGTAAGTAGGCAGCAAATAATAGGAACAAGATCCCTCTTGTGATATGTTTTCATGACAAGGATATTATGTAATATAATAAAATAGCGCTCAAAATATATAAAATATATAAATACGTAACTCATTTGCTTAATAAAATAATATGGGGGGGGGGGCGATGCACAGAGACTAACGTCAAAATTTACAGGGTAAGAGGTGATAGGGGTTATTTGCCGCCTAAAAAAGTAAACGAAAATAAAAAATATATAGGTTATCTAACATATTAGTTATGTATGGAATATACAAGGTATGGTATGGATAAGGTATAGTTATACTAAATTTAAGTTTATGAAATTTTAAAATTTAGTCGCAATAAATATCAGTTTAGGTAATGTTATATGCAGAGGCAATATTGTGGTTAAAAACTAATTTCAGGTGATATAATATTAATAAGGTGAATAAAAAATAAATAAGATTATTTACTGGAATTCCTGATTATCAATCATCCCGAACTATATTCTGTTGTAGATATTGTATACAGATATATAAAGATGGCGTTTGATTGGAACAAAATTCCAGAAACATTTCCCTGGGAAATCTCAGATCATGCATTGATGAAAAATATGACTCGGCCGCCCACTGAGTAATTGCATAAATTACTTTTAAACTGTAGAAATGTGAGATAAAGTAAGAAGTTGATAAGAATGATATCAAAATATACATTCTAAGCGTTGCAAGTTAATCGTTTAATTCTATTAAATGATTCTTGTTCGAACTCTTTTGGAGTTAATAAAGAACAATGATATCGAAATATGCTTTCCAACCGTTACAAGATAATCTTTTGTTTGTTTTTTTCCATTGATTTTTGTTACAATAAAATTAGATTTTTTAAAAATTAAATTGCTTAACACGTTCACGCCGGCCTGTGCCTTGGGGGCCCAAACTAGACTACCTCATCGGACACTTCAGTCAATCACAAAAATTTCCACGACTGTTGGGTATTGGGGAGAATCGTAATGTTTATTTTATTATTTTTTGATTGCCAATACTGCATAATGCACTGGAATAGCTCCCGTACGATAGAGCGAGAAGCATTAAGCTCAGCCGCCAATGGGAGCGACTACAAATGACAATCCCGGCGTGAACGTGTTTAACATTTAAATAAACTTTGTATTTAAAAACAGTAATGGAAAAACCGAAACGAAAAAACAATAACGGATTATTGAAATTTTGAGCTCCTTAGTTATATCGGTTTGAATCATCATGACCGTCGATATAACATTTCAACTCCGTGCTTTGAATTTTTACTCTGGGATCATTTTTCAGTCATGAAAAACTACATTTAAACCGAATTCGATAAATATGGTTACAACAATCATAACACCTAATCCGCTAACAAAGAGAAAGCAGGTGTAGACTGTTTAGCGACAATTGGAACACCGCCATACTTGAATAGGATCAGAAGTTAAGCAATCGCTTAGAAAGTTAGTTGCTAAATTTTAGTTCAAATAAAGTTTAAAAATGTTCGAATAACCCAGTCAAATAATTTCACCAATCCAAACATGTTACACACTTTCCGAAACGCGATAGGCCTATCTTGTGTCTGTTGAGACTCATTCTGAACGTGAACTTTTTATAATAGAAGCGAATTATTGGCATATGTAAAAGTTTAGAAAGAGTATAATAAATATATTTCTACCAATATCGTTAGACGTACATAACATTTTATATTACATTATATTACATGATTTGTTTGTTTGTTTAACGTCCATTTTTATTTTATTTATATTACATGATATTTAATTATTATTATGTTACATAATGTGTAACACCTACAATTTAGTGTGGATTTTAAAATTTCGAAAAAAATCAAATATCTCAAAATAACTTTCTTAAAATGATATTAATATTAATGACTCGTAAACGCAACTCGAAATGGGCAAAAATATCAATCTAAATCATTTAGGTTATAATCATTATTATTATTATTCTATAGATCAATTGATTATCACTATTGGTAAAGCAATCGTATATGACTATTATTAAAGGAATTAATTATCAAAAGGCCCACTTAGCTTTTTAGTTTCCTCCACATACCTTTAATAAGGAGAGCTTGACTATCCTAATAATCAATAATTTTTCGGTTTTCTTTTATTTTATTACCTCTTTCTTAGGTCGGACATTTGCTCAATTTTCCTTCTCTAGCTTCTTGAATAAAGGGATTAAAATATACCTACAAAAATACCAGATGCTATGTATAGCAAAATAGTGTGTAATATATATACACTATAAAATATAATAAGCTCATTTTTATAAATTAAGACGTCCAATTTATTTTATTTATTTCTATCTGATGCAATTCCACTATTATTAATTTTTTTATTTATTATCAATTATAAAAGTTCAACAATGGATACGCAACATTGCCTGGAGAAGAGTGAATTTTCATAAATTTTCAGCCCTCTGTTCTGGAGAATATATGCTGACACCAATATGGGCTCAGTATGTGCTTATTAAAACTCTAATTCAGTGTTTATTAAATTTTAGAAACATAGCCATCTTTATGAAAAAAATAGCAATTTTTTTTTCATGAATTTTTTAGTACATTTATTTGATAACACTTTACTTTTTTAAAGATTTATTTAGTAGTATACTTCTTTTGAGAAGGGTTGTAATGCTACCAGCCCCGACTAAGATTCGGCCTTTACAGACAATTATGTATTACTTAATGTAATTTTTTCCTTGAGTTGTTTAGTCCACTTAAGTATTTATTATTAAACTTTATTGTTTATAACATTTCTTTTGTTAGTAAATTTAATTTTAGAGGAATTTCAAATAAAAAAATGATTAGATCAAGACGTAATTAGAGAAAGTAATTCACCATATAATTCAATGTTACTTCCGAAAAAATTAGATGCAAGTGGAAAAAAGAAATATAGATTAGCCATAGATTATAGAAAATTAAACGAACAGACAATTAAGGATAAGAAAAAGCACAAGTCAGAAGATGAAAAAATGAACCAGATCATTATGTGGATCTAAGTCCCATCGGGAAATGACCATTAAATATTGTATGGAAAATATTTTAAAGATTTCGGGTAGGAGTGAATTATATGAGTCAGATAAAGAAAAAATACTCAATTTCTCATAGGTCCAAAGCAGGACATTGCTATTTGTTTATTTATTTTTTTTTTTTTACTAAAATTGATTTTTCAAAATATTTGTGCATTAATTGTATTCGCTATTTAAATGTTTTCTTATTTTTTTTTATTTATTTCATATTATTATTTATGTCATATGTTTTAAATTTGCTAACTGTAATTTTTACAATTTTTTACAATGAGCAAATCTGTGCTCTACACGTATGGGTGATACAATGGCGTTAGTTATTCCAATAAGTCTCTAGACACCGCCTCAACAAACGTCGGGGTGGATTGTGTGGATGTGTGGTGGATTCAAGTGTTTCTGCTAGTGGGTTCATGTTGAAAGTTAGTCTTTGATGGAAGTTTTTGTAGTATAGTGTGGCTGTATCGATGACAATTTTGATGATAAGATCCTTGTGTATTAAGCCATTAGTCATGTAGTACGGTGCATCTACTATCCTCAATTTTTTTTATTGAAAGGGTTGGATCCTTTGGATATTTGAGGGCTTTGCAGTGCCTCATAACTCTATCCCGTATGTCCAAATGGGTCTAATGAGCATGTAGTATATTGTAAGTCTGTTGGTTAGGGATAATTTAGAGCGTCTGTCAAGTAATCTTGATTACAGTTTGTTAACCTTTTAGTGTGATGTGGGTTTTCCATGTCAGTCTTTTGTCCAGGTGAAGTCCCACGTATCTTACCTCCTGCAAAGTAGGTATGGGAATATCATTAAAATATACCTGAGGAGACAACCGCTGATTGAGAGTAAAGACTATAAATACGTTTTTTAATTCATTCATTTTTACTCTCCATCTTTTTGCCCAGGCCGAAATATCGTCTAGATGATTTTGGAGAGTCGAACAGGTGTCGTCTGGGTTTTTGTGGGATGTGAGGAGTGCAGTTAAAATATATCAAATTAAAAAAAAAAAAATATATATATATATATATATATATATATATATATATATATATATATATATATATATATAGTTAAACTTATGTTTTTTTCATTAAATTTTTATTTCTTAAATACAATTTTTTTTTTCTAACCTGGCCCTTCTGACACCCCACAGATGTGAGATTGCTCAAAAGGTCTATCCCTGACCTCTACAATGGAATTAGTAGAAGAAAAAGAAAGTTACTCTGAAAGAAAATTCGCCCACCCAATAAAAAATTAAATGACACTGAGCTACTCACCGATGTTCGCACAACTGAAACAATCGGTTGGTTGGTGCAATTTATATTTAAAACTGAAAAATGGGCAAAGGCAATCGAGTTGACGGTACTTGATAAATCTCTAGATGACACAAACGTAAATTTAGATAAAAGATCAATAAAATAATGACAATTTTATATATAGAGAGCCCTAACATCCTGTAGAATTTAACACAATAGGTTAGCGCCTATGGACTAAGCGTCCTTGGTTAGGAGTCGGTGTCCCTTAGTGAGGCGGTCACAATGAACGCCTTTGAGAAGGCACACGAAGAGGCAAAGGCACACACGCACTATTCAAGGCGCAAAGAGGACATTCCTTGCGTGCCTTCCAGTGGCTTCACTCTCCTCCTCCCGTACAATCGAAATGAGCCAACTCCAGCGTCCTTTGAATTCGAAATAGGCTTGAACGAGTATCGGCTCTCATGTCCCCTTCTACACGACCCTACATCGAATTCCATAGCATCGATTGAGAATTCGGTATGGAACTTGCATTGCTCCCCATGTCTCTTAGCGTTTTGAGAGCCGCTGTGGTGCTCCAACTGAGAATAAAAAGAGAAGAAAAAAGTCTTGCAAAAGAACAATAAGAATTACTGCAATCCATTGCAGGGGGGATTCAGCACGAAATCTGTGGGGGGGGGGGAAGGTTCTGACCCGCCTGTCTCATAATCACGTGGCTGACAGCACCCTTTTTAAATGAGATTATTACTTTGTATTAAGAGGGATCTAAACGTCCAAAAGTGTTATGTTTAAGGCATAATAACTACCTGATAGCATTATACGCATAAAAATATAAAAAAATTAAAAAGCTAAAATATTTGGGTGACCCCAGTGCCATCTCTCTCCCTGATTAGCCATTGATTCAGGGACATGTGAGGTAAATTTGGGGATAATACCCTCCTCAAAGCCTGTAAACTGTTGGAAACAAGTTTGGAATCAAACGTAGCTTTAATAAAAAAATTAAAAAGCTAAAATATTTGGGTGACCCCAGTGCCATCTCTCTCCCTGATTAGCCATTGATTCAGGGACATGTGAGGTAAATTTGGGGATAATACCCTCCTCAAAGCCTGTAAACTGTTGGAAACAAGTTTGGAATCAAACGTAGCTTGTCTTTTTGTTATGAAAAGTATTCTTATCAAACGGCCCTTGAGTAAACTGCAACATTTTCATCCCAAAAGAGATAAACCGAGTGGACAGGTATATTATAATCGTTCCTGGCGGCCAAATAACAATGCATTTTTTGTGTTTGGTGGAGGCAAACTTCGTTACAAAAACTTAATAAGGCATTTATATTCCCGTACTTACCATTAATATATGCAATTGAACCTTGAGCATTAACTTAGGGAACATTTGCCTAAATTTTTATTTTTTGCTGATTCCAATTCTTCCTTTAAACCCATAGCCATCGTAAATATCAACCGAACACTTGTAGTCAAGAGTTATGATCGGACATCATGATCAAGAGCAAATGAAAATTGTAAAATACTAAATCATAATATGATCAAATAATTGGTGAATAACACAATCATCCTATACTTTAGTTTCTTACTGTAATATATAAAATGTGTATATAAGTCTCTACATATATTAGCTTTAAATCATTAATAATAATTTATAAAATTACATAAATAATTATTTTATATACATTTTTTTGTTTGTATTGGTCAATCTATTGCTTTTTTCCCTAACTAAAAAAAACAGTACATTGATCAATACAACCAAAAAAATGTATGTACATTAATTATTTAAGTAATCTTATAAATTATTATTAATGATTTCAAGCTAATATATGTTGAGACTTATTAACACATTTTATTTAGGAAAGGAGTTTATGTAAAACAAGGAAAATGCCCTGAAGATGGACGTAAGGTTCGAAACGTTTGGATTAGGTCTTTTTTTAAAATGTCACTGTTTAATAATCCCATCATTAATCTTCCTATTAAAAGAAATATAGACTATTTACACATATAGATAAATCATAATAGTTTTTTTTTTGCATCGTTGTCAATAAATTCAAGATTTTGAAGATATTTTTTTTTATATAAAAAAGCAAAACAGACAGGAAAATCAAGAAACACGAATGGAAAATTGTATTTTGCCTCAGCTCTAACTTGTGGTAAAGTATTCCTACGTGGCAAGAATAATCATCAATTTCGGACGTTCACTATCAAAGAGGAAGTGTCTTTTATGATAAATAATTGTAAAATACCAAAGAAAAAATACATTTATTCACTTTGAAATGTAACGTTTTCGCTTATTTTCCCGGCCTACTGATTAATATACTGAAATATTTTTTGGTAGGTAATTATTTTCCATTTCTTTAATATTTTTCACGTAAATACAATAAACATTAATGGCTACATAAAATTAGTCAATTGCAATGGTGAACCACCGGTATACTGGTTCTGAAGTTGAAATCCCCATCTAATTAACAGCGTAATAATGAATGATGTATATTTAGATTCTATATTAATGCCTTCATGTGGATTTTAGATTCAATGATGGCTGAAATGTTGAAGCATTGACCTGTGAATTATTAACTGCGAATTAGCAGATTAAATGCCTCGGATTAATTCACGGCATGGCTGCCTTTATTATAATTTCTCACCAAATGTTATAGACAGGGGGAATCAGAAACTGTTGGAGGTGATTCTAGACATGATTTCCAAATTCGGCAAATCAATGATTTCCAAATAAAAAGACAAAAATTTCGAATAATTGTATAGGATAAATCAGTAAAAAGGTACTTTATAAAATCAAGGCCAAACAAAAAGATAAGTTATTGATGACATCAGTACACACATTTCTAAATTCAAATGAATAACACGCGTTTAAGAATGGAAAAATTGCATTGCGCATGCTTCAGACTGTTTCGTGATCGTGTCAAATCGTGTTGGAACAGTAGTAGAAAAAGTAATGAAGTTACGCACGGAGAACAGGTAATAAAATTTTCTTCCGCGAAGCGTATAGATAGATATCGCGCCAATAGATGTTTCACAACAAAAAGCATTGTTCAATAACTTTTCAATATGATAATTTTCTAAGTGCACTATCGATAAATAGATAAAATCATCTATCAAAAAATAGTTATTTACTTTACTAAGGTGATCGATATGACTTTCTGGATTTCAAACAACGTGATGTTGTATTTCTCGATAAATCAACTGTTCTTCACGAATTATTTTTTCATCCTCCTGATGAAACACAGATTCTCTAATTTCAGGAAAACTTCTAACTTTAGTAAGCCATTTCATAAATACAAATGAAGTAAGGAATCGGTAGAATAATTTACTCCGATTTTTCAAAGAAATTTGGGATGGAATTTCTTATTAATAAAATTATGTAGGACCCGGTTATTAATATCCCTACTCCGGAAAGTCCGGGAATCGATTATAAAGTAAAAGTTAAATACAAAATTACATGAAGGAATTTTTAAAAACGTTCTGGAAAAAGAGAGTTCCAGAAAGAGATTTAAATTTTCTTTGTAATTTTATTGGCAATCCTCAGAGTAATTACAGTAATTAGCTATATGAAATAATTGGTTGAAACGTTCAAGTATCGGATGTAAATCAGACTTATTTGGACTATTGAGTATAGTGAAGCATTTTCAAGAACATTTTTTTTTTTTTTAATTCCGTTAGTGCAACATGCATTACAATACATCACGAGAATTATGTGACATGGAAATTGTGCCAAGAATGTACGTCCCACGCACTTCGCCTACTCCCTTGTTACGGCATCCTCTTAAGCTCCATTGTCATCCTGGCACGCCAATAGTTTCTCATCCAATCTTCAACGGAATGCTTGACGAAATATCTTGTTACATTCCGTCCTCATCCTTATGGTTGAAGGATATGTGAATATGTCGATTGAGAAACCCAACATTTAAAAGGAAAAAAATCATTTCCGTTTTGATCTACTCGGCTTCTCTTATCTTGGAGTCTTGGCGAGCATATCTCTATGTCCTCTTGACTTCTTCCAAAGACCTCTTTATCAGCTGCATATCGTTGGATTTTATGATCCATTCCGATATGCACCCCTCCATTTCCAAGCAATGTCGTTCTTATCACCTTCTCAAGTGCTAAGTTGAACATCAACGGGGGAGTCCATCTCCCTGCCTTAAGCCCGTTTGAACTTCAAATGCTTCAGATACTTCTTCATAAGTCATGATTCATGTCAAACAGACGATTTGAATTGTAGTCTCTCAGCAATTTTCTTGGGATTGCAAACTTACTCTTTATCTTCCAATTACGAAATCTTCCCGGGGAGTCATAGACTGATTTGAAATCTACAAATAAAATGTTCATATTATTATTTATTTAGCACCCATTTTAGCATAATGACGAGCGTGCTCCTTCCTCATCTGGATTAGGCTGGTGTTTGTATATCTTTTTGTAACAGAAAGCTTTTAATCACTTCACACACTCTATTACGCGTTTAGTACACACTGAATTATGTGTTTTCTTATATTTCGAGAAAAGAACAAAAAAAAAAAAAAAAAACCTAAGATCTCCTACCTATAAATACGATAAATAAATACGATTTTTTTTTTTTTTTTTTTTTTTTTTTTATGGACTACTTATCAATATTCTAAAAAAATAAAAATAATAAGATATACATTGACATGTTTAAAGTCTTAGAAATGGTTGTGAAAAAAAATTGATGAGATTTATGCTACTACTGACAGCTGTTTAAGATTACATGTATTTCGTTAATTAAGTGTTTATTTATTTTTTTATAAAACAAGATACAACATTACTTTATCTCTGAGAATTGCGTTTTTACTAATTTTGCCTGTGACAATCTTTTACATGAGTTTTGGCATATTTAATATAAAAATCAAAGGTTACTTTTTTCTCACCTACAATTATCATATTTTAAGGAAATGAAATGTATAGAATTCAAATCATAGTTAATACATTTCAATAATGATTAAACAAGTTTTAACAACTTAAAATTTTCAAACTAGTTTTTCTCAAAATTAAAAGATTTGAGAAATTACAACCTTGTCAAACAAAATTACTGAATAGCCAATTTTCGTTAGTGATTTTAAATAAAAAATGAGACAGAAGTATTCTATTCACTAAGAATCGTTGAAAAATTAGTATGCAAACAAATCTGATGAATAGTTTTATATTAACAATGCAATTTATTATTTAAAAAAAAATTGATATTTTTTTTTAAAAAAATTGTATTATATTAAGATTTATAAGCAACTAATAAAATTCTTATTTAATTCCTTAGTCCTTCCCACGTTTTTCATTGAATAATTTTTTATTTCGTAATTTTATACGGTTTCGAATAACTTAAATAAAATATAAAAATTAATTTTTATTGATGACTGACACTTGAATCTTTAGAGTGTCAAGAGAAAATGATTGCGGAATATACACCGGGTTTATAACCTATTACTGTTTAGTATATTAAAATATAAAAGAGCCTCCTGAATAAAAGAATAAAGCGCTTAGGAAGTAGGTATAAAGTAGATGCTACATTAAAAATTTATCAACTTTGTTTCTCTCTATACAAAATGTTATATATTTTTTCTCAGACCTTCCCCTAAGTAGAACATATTACATACAATCGTTTAGAAAAGTAGGAGCAATTTTCTTTTCCTGTTCCGGAAGAAGCTTATATTGAAAGTATAACGTGATTTCCACTTCTGCTTATTATTGTTTCAAATTCAATTATATTCAATATTCAACAATGGAAAAGCCTAGTCCCAGTTTATTTATACTATACGATTCCCTCTCAGGCGATGCATAACAAAAATAATCAGAAAAATATTTTAAACAAAAATTAATTTTTTTTTTTTTTTTCAGGTACGTCCTTTCCGAGAGAATTATTTCAACAGAAAATACGAATGGTAAATCCACTTCTTTTTAATTCGAAAATGTTATTCAAACTTCATGCCTCGCTGCTTCTTCGGGATATTCTACTGATATTAAAATATTAAGAGAGTTTTCCTTTAGAGGAATAATAAATTTTCCCTTAAGATTGGAAAAAAAAAATATTTTATTACCATCGTAAAAATATTATAGTTTAAAAAAAAAAAAAAAACACATTTCTTTTAACTAATTAAAAGTGTAATAACTTATCTATTACGATACAAAATGGTTCATATCAATATCGGAGAAACATTATTTTAAACGATAAATTTCCTGTTCAATACGCATTTTCCTTGTATCTTAAAGAAATACTCGTAAGTTAATTATTTTATCATCGATTAATTGATCGCTTATAGTGAAATAACATGTTTATTCAAAAGTCAATAAGGATCTCTAATAAACGTTAAATTAATTATTCAACTCGTATACATAAATCACTGAATATCATGCATATAATTTAGATGAGGGTGATAATATTTTATTCAACGTTTTTGATTAAATATTGAAAAATAAATAAACAGTTATACTCGAATTAATATTATTATTATTTTTTTTACAGAAATGAAAAGTTAATATTTTGCCAAAATTCAACATTCTTAATGTTTAAATTTAAAAAAAAATTAGTGGAATAAACAACAAAAGCATTAAATTTAAGCTTTGGTTGGTTAATTTAATTATTATCTGAGTTCAATACGAAAAAAAAAAAAAATCCGTCGCTTTAATTTTTACAAAGTTATTCTGTTGTTTTATTTTGTTATTTAATATATGAAATTAAATGGAAACTCGGGGAAATAATCAAATAACAAAAAATAAACAACCGTTAATAAAGAAAAACAAAGCACTGAAAATGCACTTTTATAACAAGCGTTTTTAGGTATAATTTTTTTACAAACATGTATAATTCACATGTTTTGTTTGTTCATTGATTTTTCCAATTCATTTGTCCCTTGCCTTTATTTTATACATTGCAGAATGTTGTGAAGTCAAACAGTTGTATTTCATTAAGTATCAAATCAGTATAATTTTTTTTTTTTTAAACTTATTTCATTAAATATAATATTTTTTTTCAACCATGAATATTATTATACCTTTATTACTCTAACGTTTATTGCAATACTTGATTACTATCGTAATCAAACTCTTGAAGAGACTATATGAAAAATTAATGCATGCCTACCTGCAAGATGATTTTTTTTCCCTCTCATCTAACTATGAAAAATTATATGAAAAAGGGAGACAGACAATTTTACGGTATAGAAATTAACACAAATGGAATTAGGCATTTATTGCTGATATAATGTAAAAGAAAAAAAAATCTTAATTGTTTACCATTATTTACCATTGTGATACCACAGCATCACAATCCTTTAAATACATGTTAACCTACACGTCCAGACTTTTTGAAATAGCAGAAAAACCATAGGATTTATACATTCCTAGGATGGACTTACTTAGATCCCAATTAGGATTCATTACTTAAACAAATTAGAGGGCTGGAGAGGACATTGGTCCCCTGGGCAATAATTCAAGGGATTTACATGCAGCAACCATTAACTTGAAGCAGGGCTAAAAGCAGCATAATGAGAACTTTTAGAAATTTACATCTCTTGCGGCTAGGAATCGCCTGCTTAACCAAGGTCTGTCATCTCTTATAACTTCGGGTTTTTAAGTACTCAAATATAAGATCATTATTTTGAATAGGTCAGTCTAGACTTGTTTTTTTTTAGACTCGAGCGAACCTATTGAGGCCTATGATCAAATGCTAATTTAGTATGACAATAATTTATTTTTAATAATTCGATAAAATTATTGATATTCAACAAGCCTATAATGCATATGTTCAGAGGTTAGCATAGTAGTTTTTGAAGCAATATAAACTTAAGTATATCTTTTCGGAGGGGCGTAAAATGGTCGGTCCGATCCAATGCGATGTCAGGTACTCGTTAAAGATCCTATCCTGATTATACCTAGGCCTAAATTTTTGATTAAAAAAATTTAGGACTCCAATTGCAGCATCGTCTGATTAGTCTTGGTAACACATAGTGAATAGAAGAAAGGCTTAATGAACCTAAAGGCCGGATACGAATCGTCCCACCTTCGCCAATGCCTTATTTTCAAAGACCTTAAGGCGTTTCTCACACCTTACTGTAAACGTCCATGTTTCATATCCGTAACGAACCGTCGGAAGAATTATATTTTTGTAAATTCTAATTTTTTATTTTTAAATTTCGGGACAGTAGGCGTGAACTAAGTTAATTTTTCAACATAAAAATGACAAGAATTTCCCTCCTTGAGTCTAGACTTAATTTCCTCTCTACTTTCGTTTTTTCTGTTACAGTGTCTAAATTTTTCCACGGCTTTCCATTCTTCCAGAATTTTCTCAGTTAGAATTAATATACAAACATAAATTAAAAAAAGGTAGAGTAAAAATATTATTGTGAAAATTATTTTCCATGCGATTCGAGTTAAGATTAAAGATAACTATAATAGGTTAAGAGCGCTAAGGTTCAGTTGGTCACTTACATAGTGGACTTAACCAATCATATTGTGGGATTATTATGACGTGTTGAGACCCTCGCCAAAAGCATCTAACAGAATCTTATCGCAATAAAATAAGGCCTCAAACAAAAACGAAAGAAAAAAAAAGAAAGGGTAGAGTATAAAGCGAAAAGAAATATGAAACATATTTACCTACATGTATTCTAAAAAATACATGGTAGTACTGCAACGATAACAAAATATTATACTGTTATATTTTTACTACTATTAATATTTTTTTTTGGCAAGTTATTTGTGTTTTTCCTTCAAAATTAGCTATTAGGGATGGTCTTTATACTATATTTTTGTTTCCAATACTATACAAAAAAATAAATAACATTATTCCTTCCTGGTTAATATATACAATAAATATTACATATTATAAGAACCATTAGTTTAATAATTAAGAAGTAAACTGCCAAAACCAATGTTCGAAAGCCTAATATTTTTATTTATTTTTTCCAATATAGGAAAGAACAATTCATGATTCTGTTTCAGCTAATATAAATGATATTCAAACAATGTATCAATTATCAAAAATAACTGGTGTCGTGGAAATGGTGGAGTGGGGGTGACGAGGGGGGAGTGAATCTGCTGAGTTTAAAGAAAATAGATCGTTATTACGCATCGTTGCTTTCCCCTTTCCAGCCCTGATTTTAAGAGCAAATATGATTTGTTGTTCTTACGTCTTTGTTCATTGTCACAACTTGAGTAGTTCTGATTTTCATATTCATGAGCAAGCATGAGTAATGAACAATTAATCATTATGGAATATGTTTATACGTTGTTCAGACTTTAATAATTATCAATAATTTGAGAACTTCTATATGGCCAATGTCTTCATTTCTAATGCAAAGATTTGTTTATCCTGTAATATGGAGATGTTGCACACTTTAAGGAAGAATAAAAAGTAAAGAAAGAAAAGTCAGAATATAACAGAGAGCCTTAAACGAATGCAGGATCGGTTTTACCTCCCGTTTTAGTCAAACCGTCACTAAACGACACACAACTTTTTTTTTTTTGTTTTTATTTCTTTATCAAACAATTTTTGTTGATATTTCATGGCGACATCTTTTTAAGACTAAAACAAAGGACTCCATGGAACGTAAACAATTTATTTAAGGAATGTAAATAATTTTATGAGGTTGTACAGCCATTCAAACTTAATAAGAATAAGAACAAGATTTACTGAATTTGGCAGTTCTTTTATATGTGTGACGTATGTGATCAAGGGGCCTGCCTCTCCTTTTCAAGAAATTTTATAAATCCTTTTTTTTAAAAAATGTTTCCAGAAATTATTTACAGTCACACTTCTGTAGTCAAATCAACAGTTTACCTTGTTCCACCGTTCAAAACAGGGGCTTGCTTTTATAGGCAAATTATTAATCGCTACATTTTACGTACAAATGTCTAGAATTCAAAATCACCGCTTGGAGTTTTTTTTTCTATTATTCAGTTAGGAATACTGGAAAAAAAAAAATCCATCAGTCATTCATTGGAATAACCTGACATCTAAAAAAAAAAAAAGGAGATTTCAATTTTAATTAACTTTGAAGCTTGTGGAGAGGTACGATTCCGAAGAATTATGTTTGTAACTACTGATAAGTTGAAAAAAATGATCTAAAATAAGGGAGGCTATTACTGCAAAATTACAGCAAATATTTTTTTCTCTTTTCTATAAATTTGTTTCTTCGGAAATGAAGGGTTTCTCAAAAGACCGATCCAATTAAATATTTTATTACTTATATGCTTTTAAATATTAGTGTGTTAATAATAATTAAAAGTAAAAAAAAAAAAAAATGTAAATTTAAATAATTTTATTTGAAGTGAAAAGACGAGGAAACGAGCCCGGATCTCTACATCACCTTTGCAGTGCTTTACCATTTTAATCCGATGGAGCTAAACGTGGGGCGTATCCCAGCTACATCACCTCTCCTCAACAACTCCATACCCGTTAAAAATTTGCCCCCTTAAAAAAATAAAATGAAGCGCGAAAACTCCCTTACCCAAGATGTTTTAAGTGTAAAAATTCCCTCCCCCGTATGCAGTAACTACATGTTTGGGCCTTAATGAGAAATTGAATGGCTAGTGATGTAATTACTTATCATATTTTTTGTTCCGATCTTAAAATTATTTTTAATTGCTACTAAAATCATTATTAATATTTTTTTCCTTTTTACCAGGTTTAAATAATTTTAAAAAATCTATTTCTACTCTGGTATCCTTTATAGTGATGAAAATAACCATCTGGTGAGAAAATTGTTTCCTGAGATTATGTATTGTCGTTGCAGCCTTGGGTTTGGGTTTTCCCACTAACAAGCAAGACTTTTACAGCGTCATAAAAGTGCACTCAAATGTTTCCATGTGCCTAGGGAGCTAACTTTAAAACACCACGGAACACACATCTGGGCACCCCTAGGGAACAGAAGCACTAACCCTCACGGAAAATGGCCAACGTTACGTATACATACTGTGGAAACATAGGGAAAAACTTCGTCCCATGAATAGCAGATGAGGGGATGGAATTGGAAAGAGGGCTATAGGCTTCGTTCATTATAGGTAGGTGTCGCCCCTCATTGGACTTCTACGCGTTTTCATGACCGAAATTATATTAGAGTGTATATTTATATACATATATACGTATATTTATATACACTAAATATATTAGAAATTATATTTAGAGTGTATAAATAATAATATTAAAATGGTACTAAATTTTACACGCAACAGTGTTATAAGCGAATGATTTAAAGCCCATTGAAAGCACGAGAAAGGGCAAAGCTACCAGTCGAAATCTGACAGAGTGCCGCAATTAGATAGGTGCAGCTAAATTGGGGGTTCCATTGAGTTTTTTGTATAGGGAAATATGTAACAAGCCCCCGCATACCGTTCAATGAACGTAGTATGAAACCATTCACCAAGTCCCGTTTTGAAAACGTTTCCGGGTTTTGTAATTGTCTGCTCGATTGAAGGCTGTTTTATTTTTATTGATGTTTTATAACTATTCCATTTAAAAACATCATGGACAAGATTGGTATCAAAATTAATAATTTTGAATTCAAACCCATCTTCTTGCCTAAAATAAATAATAGATAAAAACATTATAAAAAATAAAATAATATATAAAAACATACATAAAACTAAAAATTTCCTAAAAGTAAAACTGTACTAGAGTAATTTAATAATAATACTAAAGTAATTAAAGAATCCTATGAACTAAAAACAAGTTATGTTACACTCCTTCATGAGACTCTTAAGTTTGATTTAAAATGAGGAACAGGGCGACCTTTAATTTAGTCTTACCACTTTTTTTTAAACTTTATTTCAGCAAACGTTTCGGCCATTCGGCCATCATCAGAGCTGAAATGTGAATGATATTTGTTCTTTTTTAATTTGAAAAGTTTTTTTAGAACCCCAAAGTTAGTTGTTCGTCACTAAAATGATTATAATTTAGGTATTTATTACCCCTGTCTCTCATATATATATATATATATATATATATATATATATATATATATATATATAGTACTAATATGAAATTCGTGTTTCTCGTCTGCTATCCCTGCAAGTACCATTTTAACTTATAAAAGAACAAATATCAGTCACAAGCATTGATGACGGCCGAAACGTTTGCTGAAATAAAGTTTTAATAAGAGACCTAATTAATGGTCGCCCAGATCCACATTTTAAATCAAAACTATTAATGTTAATTGCAGTGTGATTTCTACAATATACATATTGTAGAAATTCTCACCAAGGCAGAAAACCAGCAAACTGTCCCGGTTAATACATATATTTAAAGAGGCCTGTTGCTGTCCTACTTTTGTGAACGAATTTTGTCATTCCTTCCCTTTTGTAATAGGCTGAACGAGTCATGTCGTCCGAGAGATCTATCGTATAACACTTAAGGCCTGCATACTCTTATCTCGTCTCTCTGGTGTAAAGGCGGCCTCATTATATATTAAGCAATGGACATTTCAATATTCCATTCATTGAAACTCATAGTTGACACTGCTAGCATACACTCATCATTGTGCTTATCCATTCCTCGAGGAAGAGTTTCGTGTGTTATTCATCTTCTACTCCGGAGAAATTGCAAACCGTACTTTTCCAGCCGGCTGGTCAATATTGCGCAGACACTAGGAGAGAAAAGGTAGAGGGGTCGCTATGGAGACAAAACTTTTTTTTTCTCTTCCTTTTTATTCTTAATACCGACGTAGAAGGGGAAGAGGTGGTGGGGGAGGGGGAGAGGCCATTTGAAAGTCGATTAGTTAAGTGGATTATCAATGTCCCTTTATTCACGATTTATAATATTCCCAAAGGGTCAGGAGGCCGAAGGGAGGATTTTATGAGATTTTGCCGTTTTCTCTGCCTAACCCCATTCCATTGCTAGGATTCATGAATTTTTCATTTTCAGCCGACTCTCAAAGAAAGAAGTGGTTTATGAAAAGGTACTAGTTGGACAGACGGACGTAGGGGGGGGGTTGTACGAGTCTTTGATCTCATTGGTCAACTATTCCGTTGACTGACCCTTTAATAAAACATATTCTCTTCTCATCTCTATGACAAAACGGAATAGGAAAATCTGAATCATGAATTGTCTCGAAGGTGGTCAAAGTAGATAAAAAAAGCAATGCTCGTTAAATTTAAATCCGTTTCAGCTTGTACATGAAAGTTTTCTTTCCAAGGCTCAAAAATATCACAGAGATATAATCAAAGTTTAATAAAGTAGAGAAAATGTATAAAGGAATAGAAAATTAGTTACTAAACGAAGTTAAGTAAAAAGTTAGTTATTGTACTGACACTTCAGTGGGTAAAACAATATTTATTAACCAGCTTTTAATTAATTAATTAACATTTATTAACAAACAAATTAAGCAAAGAATAACAATTTTCAATGCCACACGAATTATAACAACACAAATATTAGAACTGGTTACAAAAGTTATCACTTTGTAATACAAAAATAATCATATGGCTTGAGATTCACAGCTAAAACTAACTGTCCAGTCACTCGCTCCTTATCTATAGTCATTAAAATCTGGTGCGCAACACACAACCTTCACTTACTTTCACATACCAACTTACTTAAATTAGAAATTGATGTGTTTTGTTAATTGCCACTTCTCAAAGACACATTTTTCCACATTCATTTCTTATTTTTGTTTTTACTTGCTCTATAAAAAATAATAATTTTTTATTATCAAATAAAAGTTTTTACGCTTACTCCAAGTCGTCTGATTTTATAATTCTCTATGTAGTTGTATTTACCATGAAACAAATAATTTCCATTAAATGAACAGATCGGCTTTAATTATGAACAATGGTCTATCATTGAAGGCGTACTCCGCATGCGTGGGCTCAACGTGTTTTATAAGTTGACTGAATATTTTTCTTTTTTTCTCCTCTATATGTTTACTTGATTTTTATCATATCTCATATTTAGCCATTTCTTATTTTTAGGCGAAACGAGAGATAGATAATATCTCCATATACACAAATACAAAGGTACTTTATAGGAAAACAAACGAACAAAAAAGCCCCCTTCCCCATTTAAGCCCTCTCAGAACATTATAATAATAATAAAGCTTACCTGATATTAAAGAACACCTAATTTTCATTAATTAGAATTTGATGAAAATCGTTAAAGCCGTTTTTGAGATAATCGAAAAAAAGGTAAAAATTGGTAAAACAGTTATGAAATAAAGTGCCCCCCTCCGTTTGACCAATTTTGATGAAATGTTAGGTATCACATCTTTGGCATATACATACATCAAATACCCAGTTTGATCAAAATCGTTAAAGCCGTTTTTGAGTAAATAAAAAAAATACCTGAAAATGATATAAAATTCATTAAGTAAAGTCCCCCTCCGGTTGATCAATTTTGATGAAATTTTTACAGTCATATCTCGGTCATATTAATACATCAAATACTCAGTTTAATCAAAATCGCTTTTGAGAAAAGCGATAAAAAACGTAAAAAGTTATTAAATAAAGTACCCCCTCCCTTTGACCAATTTTGATGAAATTTTTGCTGTCACATCGCGGGCATATACATACACTAAATACCCAATTTCAGGTTTGCACGGTTTATAGTTTTTGAGCTAGTCTGTTCACACACACACACGCACACATACACACCATTTCGCGGGACTTGGTTATTTCGACTCAGGGGACCCCAAAACGTGTATTTCCGTTGAAAACCAGAAGTCGAAATTTTTCAAGATCGCAATACTTCCCCTTACAATATATTTCATATATAGGTAAGTGAAAGTAAAAAGGACTGGGGTAAATGTTCCAGGATTGTACTCGAATATCGTAGTCTCAAACACGTGCTATGACGGTTTTTTCCGACTGATAGTTCGTTCCAACAAAATGTATAGGACTTTTAAACCATTTATTTTCGTTTAACGTTACAATACAGAAGTTTTTTACCCTTTTTCAATATATATGAAAAGGAAAAGACAAAATGACAAAAAACTTAAAATCTCTGGGAACATCACAAGCTAAATCATGAAAGGAGTTTTATTAACTGTAATTTGTAATGTATTAAGAAGTAACAAGTGATCAGCTTTAAAAAATAATAATTAGAGGAAAGTAGGAATTACTAGAAGAAAAAAGTAGGTCTTACTTTTAAGACCTATGCAACCAATTTTTTTCTCTATTGTTTAATAATATACTATTAACAAACTACAGCTTATTTGGCGATATTTTGATTACAATTAACTAATTAGTTTAAAAGTTAAGTAAGAAGAATAATCATATACATTTGTTTGAATAAACCTTAAAATTATTTAGTGCTAGTGGTTTTTTTACTTTTTCCTATTGCATAATAGCACTAAAGTGTATGAGAATGAAGATTTAGTCAATAAATTCATTATATTTTTTGTTTAATTAGGGATAAACAGTGATCCAATTTCTAAATTATAATTTATTAATTACTGATAGGTTTTAGAATAACCTAATTAAAATAGTCAAGAAATTAGATGTATAAACCACAAACTTGAACATAAATATATATTTATATACCGTAAAATGGGGTGACATTGTGACTAATGGGGTGACTTTGTGACAAGCATATTTTTCTACAGTTTTTGAATTCCCCTCAGGTTAGGATATTCAGTGTACTTGTCAGTTAGTCAGTAAAGCGCTGCAACCTACTGGCCACATATAACTTCTTTCATTCCATTTACCATGGTGCTTTATTTCATGTATGTTTGATGGTTTTCATTTAGTTGAAACTTTGAAATAAAGCACCATGGTAAATGGAGTGAAAGAAGTTATAGAGGTCCATATGTGGCCAACTGACAAGTACACTGAATTGCCTAACCTGATCCTTTTGAAGGAGGGAAATTCAAAAACTGTATAAAAATATGCTTGTCACTAAGTCACCCCATTAGTCACAATGTCACCTCATTTTACGGTATATAAAAAAATAAATATACATACATAGATATTAACTGTTACCTACCTCAAATCGATGGATATGTATTGCGACAATAACTTTATAAACCATGCGGTAGAAGAAAACAGCCCCTTAGGGAAGACGTATTCCAGGAAAGTGTCTAAATAGGGATTTTATGACTTTATTTAATAAATAGTAATTATATTTCTAATTCTCCTATTTATTTCTTAGTAAATTCAGACCAGTAAATTACATAAATACATGTTTGCAAATTTCAATTTATTAGAAAGAAATAGGATTGTCGTCTTGTATTCCAAATTCCTGCTTGCTATCTCCTAGTGTGTAAAAATAAGAGTATTAGTAATCTTATATATAAAAGTTTGTATATATTTTAAAATTTTCATAAATGGGCCGTATGTCTGTCACCTTAAAACTCGAAAAATAAAGAATGTACAATACCAGTCAAAAGTTTAGACTCACCCTTAGATTTTGTAAAATAAATAAATAACAACATTTTATTTATTAAACAACATAACTATAATTTTATTTTTAATTCATTTATAACAAGCTGTAAAGCCCGGTTTACCCAGGGAACTTGGAAAACAGTCAGAAAAGCCGTGGGTTAAGAAAATTTCGTTAGGACAGAAATGAGATCTTTTTCAACTCCAACGGTTGTTTTCGTAAAAATCTAATGTAAAGCGAGATCATAACGATTTTTATAACAGTAAAGAATATACCAATAGATTAGCTGAAGTGATGGAATTTTAATATGGACAGGTGTTCGCACCTGGTATGAAAGAACCACTGAGCGAACTTTGGAGAATTTAGGACAAACGGTATGGATTTCTATAAAGAACAAACAAACAGAATATCATCTTTATTTGTACAGATTGTATTCAAAACAATCATACAATTTTTGAAATATTATCTCTTTCATATCTCTTTCGTTACAATTATTTTTTTAAACTTGAAGATTGTGAATTGAACAGCAAGTGAGTCTAAACTTTTGACTGGTCCTGTATTAATCTTAAACTTTTATACAACGTTGTTGGTTTTTGTGCAAAATGGTTGTCTCCTTTACAACAAAATTAAAAAGAAATTACGGCTATTGGACATTATTAAAAGAGTTTTGACCTATTTTCATTCTGATCCCATGTTTTTCTACCGTGATATTCGTTAATATCCCTTATGGAAAAAATAAATCCCAAATGGAATACACTAGGTTCCTTCGTGTTCAGTAGAGGAGTTTAATTATCTTCATTTATAAAATTCAAAAATGTCAGCGAACATTTATAATTCTATCTAATTAGAAAATAATGATCTACCATAGAAAAGCGAGTCCAGGTTTAACTAGTGATGTTATAAATCTTTATATTGGAATTTAATTTAAGATTTTCCTAATAAAGTTTACCAGTATTTTTATGAAAAAAGTTTAGGGTTTAATTAAACTAAAATCAACGATTTTTTGTAGGGAAAAATATGATGATAATTATTGAGAATTTATAACGGATATTGACCCTCTCCAATGTTGCCTTGAAGCTGAGGCCAAAGAAGGCGATGATAGACGAAGAAAGGTCCGAAAAAAGACGAATGTTTATTATTGTTAGGGAATTGGGCTAGATCCGGAGTGCAGCGTCTGGAAGAGAGGAGTCGCTGACCGGGCAGCCTTGGGAAGCCATTATCAAACTCGGCAGTGAACCTCAACCCATCCTATATTTGGAACTTGCTCTATATTCTCTTACTAACGGGCCTCCTACTTCTTCCTCCTTATAAAAATGCAAAATTGTTTCTTATCTATATATAAGGTACACCAAAGGTATATAAGGTATATATATAAAACTATGTATATGGTACACTATACGTAGGTAAAACCCTAGGATTACCAAGGTGGGGGGGTTAGGAGCCTATTAATATTTTACACCCTGTTTTACACCTAAATTATCAAATAAAAAATATTAGTTATCAGAAAAACATTCTTGATTAATGTATACGTGAATTTAAACTTTTCTGTAACATTTTATATCCAGAAGAAATATTTGAGTGAAAAAAAAGAAAAGTGGGCTCGCGGATGTAATTGAAAATTATTAACCTATAATGTTATGAAATCAATAATAATAAATTTCTAACACATTTTTTCTTTATTATACCTGAAAACACAATTTATGAAAGTGTAAATTAGTTAAATCTTTATATATATAAACATCTCGTGTCCCGATGTTTGTCGGGGGTAAAATCAGAAACTACTCAACCGATCTTTATGAAATTTGGCTCATTGTGTATAGTTTTGTCCAACTTAAAAGATAGGATAGTTTTTATCCAGATTATTGGCTTTAATATTTCTTTTTTGAATGAATAATAATGAAATTAAATGCTTCTTATACTACAAACAGTGTGATTATTTGCAAGTTGTGTAAATTTCCAACAGATGGCGGTGTAAATTATTTATTGACACAACACTTCATTTTCTTTCGATGTGTTGGGAGGGTAAGCATAAATCTATTTTTTCCGGCTTGGACTAGGAAAATCTGTGTTTTTCCCATGACAAATTATGTTCCGCCTTTTCACGTGTGGGGAAAACATCGAATCTATTTATTTTAGCAAAAGGCAGGTTAACCAATCATTGTGCACCTATTAGCACTGCAATAAATCCAAATTGTGAATTCTAATAATAAAAATGTACATTATATTATAAAAAGTTAAGAATACTAAGATACGAATCGATTGCTTCTTGTAATTATGTTATTGCTGAGGACCCACCCAGAGCTACCTAGGATGTTCCGAACAGTGTGATCATGTACTATCAAATTCTTTATACAAAACACATATTCTCTAACCGTGGCAGGCAATTCTAGAACCATTACTATGCAACCGAAATAAATATCTATTTTTTATTTTATCGTCACTCACACGTCATTTATCTTATAACAGAATTATTTAAAAAAAAAAAAAAAAAAAAAAAAAACCCTGAAAGCTGCAATGCGCTGTTTTCTGTGCAGGGAAAACATGAATTTAATTATTTTAATGAACCACCTCCACTTAAACTAGACCACCTGGATAATATGATGTGCAATCTTAGAGGTAAGGTCTAGAATTGTGGGAATGCGTTTAATATTATTACTAAATACATTAATGAATCTGAAGGTTTATAGACTATAAACATATAGTAGTATCTGGCAAACATATGATACTAATTTTAAAAATCTCGGTTTTCTACGCAGCGTGTTAATAATAATTTTTTATTGCTTTCAAAAATACATCTTTTAGCAAGAGGTTTGGCATGCACTATAACAGCCATCAAATTACCGCTACCTTTTCAGTAAATTTCCACTTGTGCTGTTAATATGGGTACAAAGTTAAAAAGAAAAAAGAAAAATAGAATTTAATTGTATACAACGAAGTTTTTTATGCTTTGAAAAGAGAAAACTAAAGATAAATTATATATATATTTTTTTTACAATAAGAGTGAAATTTATATTAACATAACAATTCAAATTTTGCTGAGGAAAATTAATCATCAATGTCCCCTTGCGCTTATCTATGCAGTAAGCGACAATGACGAGGTAATTTAGTTTTCGAGGAAAAAAAAAATTGAATACATTTTAAGGATTACAAGAAATATAGGCATCTTAAAAAAGGCCCATAATACTTGCACAAATAAAGCCCAAATTACTACCACTGTCCACCTTCTTTAAATAATATTTCTTTTTGCCATAAATTCGCTGAATATTTTCGGATGATACCTATCATGTTTCTATTTTTGGCTGAATATTATATTGAACATTTGTTCTAATTAAAACATATTTTCTTCAAAAGTTACTCCTATCGCCTTCGCTTGTAATTATATAATTTATATTTAATAAATATACATTGATGTGAATTTCGTGATTGTGTTGTGCAGTAAGTTAAGTTAATCTCCTAATTTACACCCGATAAGCGCTACAACGTGGCGCGCGGCTACACGCAAATCTCGTGCTCAGGTGTTTCTGTCCGACAGGATAGACCCGAGGGCTGGCCCAAAGTGACAGGAAACAAAGCCATCGCCCGCTCTCCCCCCCCCCCCCCCCCCCCTGTCAACCCTGATAAGGATCAGGATCGTAAAAAGGGAAACAGCCTCTGCTGGTGTGGTGTGTTGCAAAAGCCATATAGACCCTAACAAGCTGACGTCCTGGGACGAGATTACATCCATCACCCTATTACATTTATTGTTATTGTCCATCAATTGTCAATCTAATAACAATAAAAATAAAAATAACCATAACCAATAGTAGCTAACTATTTTGTCGTAGCCTACGTTTCGACCCAACGAATCTTCAGGGCTAATGAACACAGCAGAGACAGCTATATATTAAACACAGGTAAAGGAATGGTTAAATAATGATGGAAGGAAAAAAAATCCTAACCATTAATAAAAAAAATAAGTTTAATTTTTTTTAATCATAATTTACCAATTCATACGTACTGTATTTTATGTATGTATTTTCACTGCGGGAGAAACAATTTATTCATAAAAGGAATGCTATCCAACTACATTGGGTTACTGATACACAGCATACTGTACAACTATCATAGACTATTTGTAAAATATTAACGTATACATAGACGAACTGTAACATTCTAATAATCACATCCATGGATACATAAAAGTACATAGTTATAATTTTTTTTAAATTATCATTTATTTGTATATTTTTAATTTGTCTCCTTTTTCTTTCTGTTTCAAATTCTGTTTGTTTTTTTGTTTGTTTGTTTATTTGTTCTTTATAGAAATCCATACCGTTTGCCCTAAATTCTCCAAATTTGACTCAGTGGTTCTTTGATACCAGGTGCGAACACCTGTCCATATTAAAATTGCATAAATTCAGCCGATCTTCAGCTGATATTCATTATTGTTATAAAAATCATAATGATCTCATTTTACAATGTTTTTTTTTACGAAATCGACCGTTTCTTTAGAAAAATGAAATTCCCCGTGTGAAACCAGGGTATACAGCTATAATCTATGCACATAAAGATGAAATTCTGCTTGTTCTTTATAGAAATCCATACCGTTTGTCCTAAATTCTCCAAATTTCGCTCAGTGGTTCTTTCAGACCAGGTACGAACACCTGTCCATATTAAAATTGCATAACTTCAGCCGATCTCTGGGTATATTCTTTATTGTTATTCAATAATCGTTTTGATCTCGCTTTACATTGGTTTTTACAAAATCGACCGTTTGAGTCGATAAAAGTTTCAGTTTATAGATTTTATAGATTTAAAAAATGAAATTCTCCGGGTGAAACCGGGATATACAGCTAGTTTTTAATAAAATATATCAATCACCATGCAAAAAAAAAAAAAAAAAAAAAAAAAAAAAAAAAAAAAAAAAAAAAAAAAAAAAAAAAAAAAAAAAAAATCAATACCTAAGAATCATATAAAATAAGAAATAATAAAATATATTAAAATTTAACAAACAATTAAATAAATAAGATGTGTAACACATACAATGACAGAAAGTATAACGCATATACATCGATGTCCCATCATGTATTCCCAGGGAGTCCAGGACTATCCGCCAACCTTCTTTATTCACTTGCAACAAAAAAGTTTACTTCTATTTTAGATTTTTTGACCGCCATTCCGGTCTATTCTTGTCTTTTATCAATACACGACCCAACATCAATTGTTCAATCCAAAACGAACAATTTTTTTCCCCTCAAATTTTCTGCACTGAAACTAAGAGTAAATTTTCAGGATGTGAATTTAATTATACTATGAAAATGTTCGCGGGAAAAGATTATAGTGAATAAAGGTTTGTAAAAAACTTGTTTTGTAAAAAAAATTTACTTTTAACGGAAAGAAATGAAAAATTGCATTAGGACTGTCCCTGGAGTTTGAGTTTTGTCGGTGAATGGAATGACTAAGAATCATTACGGTAAAAAAAAAAACCTATAATTTAACAAAACTTTGAAACATTTACTCTTGGACTTAATGGACTATTTCACAAATGCAGTAGAGTTAACAAATTCATGGCATGCCGTACCAATGGAGAAAATGGGTGGACTAATGCCAAGAATTGGCCGCAAGGGGATAGTGTCCTATGTAATGGGGGACATCTGCCGGGAAAATAACACTATTAGTGGGAGCAGCCGATGGTGCAATTGGTTAAACGGACACCAATGGCACCGTGGCTGAGTCAGCTGCCCGCATCACCACCCCGCTCCTTCCATTAAATCAAGTCAATTACTCCCTGTCCGTTGGCTACAATGCTACTCTAAATTTGTTAAAAGCCTGATCTCACGTAACAAAAAATAGCTCAAATAGGTTGTAACAGTCGACAGCTATAAGTTACAATAATGTTCCTCTCTAAATCCATCTCCAAAAAGTCTTACGCATATGATTTTTCACACAAGGCATTCAGTCTCCGAAATAGTTCAGGGGAACGCCTAAAATGAATCAGTTCCTGGTATTTGCCTGCTATTCGAGCTTGCAAAGACAAATGTAATGAAATGAAGACAATTAAGTAGGAACGGCGTTGTAGTTACCATATAGTAGATACCATAATAATGATCTCTTACCTTGTTAGAAATAGGTAGAAATTGACGAGCGTCAGAGAAATTCACAATTCCATAATACTTCAGCATTCATGCTTGCAATACGATCTTTATTACACGAAACGATAATACATTACACTATAGACAGAAATTTGTCTCTGATAAGTAGAGTTTGAGTATATCAGATATCTGTAAAACTTTTGAATTCTAAAAAAGGGGAGGTTCTATATTTGCAATTTAGTTCAAGTCGGCTTTGCAATTGGATCATTGGCTAAGCATGCAAAGAATGTTGCGGTGAGAACAGGAACGGAATGTAAATAATAACAAGGTTTACTACTCTAGTTTCAACAACACAAACATGAGAATATAAATATTCAACGCAGTTTCATTTCCTTATATTCTATTAATGCTAGTTCAACTGAAAATTAAATCATTGCCTGAAATATATTCAATATAAAAAAATGTTACGCATTTCTGTATTATTCCTTTATGAAAGGAAATTATCGTTTCTCAGGTCTTAACTAAATTTGGAAACTCTTTAATCTTTGACGCAAAAAAGAAAATTCACTCGTAGAAACCCGAGATAAGCAACTTTCCTAAGTAAGAAAAACCGCTCACAGTATCAACCTTACAAATGTAGCCTATTTCCTTAGGGAGAGCTGTGGCGTAACTCAAAATCTCAGAAGTTAGTCCTTGAACTTCAACAAGGATAAGAAACGAAAAAGCTGTAAGAGGCAAGGGGACAAGATTGTATGACGAGGAATGGTTAGAAAAAGTCAAGGCTCAGCTTTGCCAACAGACTTGGACTTCCTTGGGGATAGCGGTCTTCCCGATAATGGACTCAACTACCCAACACTTTGTGGAATCATCAATTTTTTCTTTCCCCTTCCTTTTGTAGCAAGTAAGGCTTACTCCTCCTTTGCGAAACAGGATCATAGTCTTAGCGGGAAAGGTTTTTCTGAGGCCTCCTTTTACTTCGAATAGCGCCTCTCCTGAATGGTTATTAGACGATCCCGAATGAGAGGCAATATGGACCATATCAGGTCATAAATTATGTTCACATAACATTAGCAGTAGATTAATAGCGAAACGGTTGTTTTCTTAGAAACCCATTTCAATGGATACGTATATTCTATTTTTAGCTCTGATGTTGCACAAAATACATCTTACAAGACTGAATTTAATAGCGCATTTTATGGACCATAAAAGTAATGCTTAGCAATTCTTGAATAGAAAAGAAAATTGTGCGATTATATTATTCTAAATTACCAGTCACTACTTGTCATAGTATCCATGATTGATTTCTGAGGCCATAGAGATCTGGTGAAGCTCTTTATATTTTATGTCAAATCTATAATTAAATGGTTCTCATAAAAAAACGTCAAATGGTTTCTGGTTTAGCTTCAGGCTAATAACAGAAACTTGGTCATTATTTTTAATGACATATTATTTAGTATCATTTTATTTAATAATAAAATACCTATTCCAGCATCTAATGAAATAAGATATTCCGGTCTTTATCTGTCTAAAAGAATGACTAGGCAAACTTAGATTAGACTTAAACAAAAAGAACTAAATAGACGGTATGGATCTTTATTTAGGTTTCATGACAGACGATCGAAATTATATTTAAGAAAAAAACTAACCTTGTATAAAGCTTTACTAAAACCGATATGGACTCACGGTATTGAACTTTGGGGTTCAGCTAAAAAACCCTAAATCCAAAAATTCAATCCTACAATCAAAATTGTCAAGGATAATATTAGATGCACCATTTTATGCAACGATATAATTTATACTGACAGAAAGTCCCGAAAACTGCAGTAACAGCTAAAGAAAATTATTTCAACTATCACCAAAGACTGACTTATAACATTAATCTCCTGATGAAAAATTTGAAAGGCCCTAATAACCCGTACAGTCCATTCCGACTACTACGAAGGCGGTAGCCAAGAGACCACCTAAGTTAACCGTAACTCTTTCGTGGCAGCACTCAAGATTTCTTCATTGCAAAGCATTTTTCAGAAGGCGAATTGTAATTATTTTATAATTTTACTTGTTGTTAATAAAGAAACAAACATTTTTTTCTGTCCTTCTGGATGCGAAACGTGGCAGTTGACATTGAGGGATGAGCTAAATAAAGTACTGCGTAGAATATTTGGACCGAAGAGGGATGAACTAACCGGAGAATTTAGACGCTTAAACAACGCCGAATTGAGTGAACTGTACCCATTTAGTATAATTGACGTGATAGCAGTGATATGAATAAAATGGGCGTGTAAAATTGCAAAACTTAGTAGTGAACGAATTCCATGAAGATTAACGCGCGGTGTCGAATGGGTAGGCCGATACGGAGGTGGGAGGATAGCGTTAAGGCAGATCTGTCGAAGTTGGGTCTTGTTTTCTTCTTGTTTACTGGCTTCGTGTTTCTTAAGCCTTAGCTATTTTATTAGAAGATAAAATAAAATTAAAAATTAAATATTTTATTAGAAGATAAAAGATTCAACCACGGCCGGGAATCGAACCCAGGTCCTCTGCATCTACGTCTCAGCGCTCTTACCACTGAGCTAACCGTGAGTCCGTTCCGATCGTGATCGAATCTTTCTCTTCTGTGATCCCTCTGATATCCCTCCCCTATTATTATTGTTATTATTAAAAAAAATTATGCCAAGAAGTTTCATATTTCCTTTTACTTTATATAGGGGGACGGCTTTTTTCCTGAAACTAGTTTAAGGGAGCAGAATGTGGAGACTTGTAGTAAATGTATTATTTATAGACGAATATCACAAGGCATAATTGCGCTGTCTTAATTGACTTTTTTTCCATTTGTAATTCGTTTTAATACAAATTATCCATGTGTATACTATTTAACTTAAAGTGTTTGGAGTTTTTTCTGGAGAAAGGGGGTGGAATGACGCAGTCGAACCGTGTCGCAGTAAACCGAGCATCCCGTGTCCAATCTCCAATATTGGACCAGCTAGCTATTTCTCTGTGTGCTCTTCAATGTTTAGAGTAGAAAATAGGTTTGGCTTTGCTGTCAGCTTGAATAAAGTTCATTTACACTACTGTTTCCTGTAGCTTGTTACGTATCCGATGGAACGAACCGGAAAGATACACACGTACACTGTATATACACACCTGAATGCAGAACATAGTTTTAAAAACATCATTTCCTCTTCAGTGTTTATTGCTCAGGAGTCTCCCTCAGAAAATAATACATTAAGTCATTTGAAATTAATGTTGCGATGATGATTTCAAAAACTATATGAACTTTGAGTAATAATTATTTATTAATTGTTAATCATATTCTGGATTGGAAATGCACTTTTTTCTGTTCTAGAACGGAAAAATGTATGTTTTTATGCTCTCCCATGCTTTAACCATTTACATTATTTAAATATCATATATTAATGTGGTAGAAAGTTTTTAGCAAGGAATGGAAAATGCCAATGGACTTGGAACCACAAAACAACAGATTTATGGATATTATTATAGCCTATGACCAAACTTTTAACCTATTCAGATCTGAGAAAATAAATTTAATATAGTTATATACACACCGGAATGTATGATCTTTGCATCTAATGCTGTGAATCTTTAATATCTATAATTGGTTCCTCAACAGACGTTCTAACTTATCAATAACTAACAAACTTACCATTTACGAAGTACTCATAAGACCATTATGGACAAACGGGATAGAACTATGGGGTTCTGCAAAACCCTCAAACATCCAAAGAATTCGGTCATTCAATCGGTCATGACAAATGACATATTGCACAGATGATTGAACAGTCATCGATACAGCCACACATTACTACAAAAACTTCCACCTAAGATTAACTTTTAACACGAACCCACAGACACTAAAATCTAACCCCTAATCCCACGCCGGCGACTTTTGAGGCAGTGGCCGAAATATATGCTAACTTAGTTAAGATAGCAATTTATGCAATATGAATTTCACGCATTTGCTTATTGCTAGAAACTGACATTTTGTCCTAATAATAATAATTCGTGCATAATTTTCAATTTTTTATTGTTCAGTATAATAAAAATTAATAATTTATTATACGTAATAAGAAGGTATTGTGATTTGATATATTCCACTAGTATTTGGTGATTCCCTAAAAGAAAAGAAACCATTATTTGATAACTGTAAACTTTATTATTAATATATTTTTTAAAGGACACCTCTATTAATCATCTTAAACTTTTGCATGAACTGCTATTGAATAAGTTCACCTGAATAATTTCATTTAGCTTTCGAGGATATATGAACGAAATGAAATCGACGCTTTATCGATCCCCTTTAGGGAAATAAAGGGGGGAAATAATATGATGAGGAATGAGGGAATATTGTAAAATGAGGTTGGTAATACGGGACGGTTCATAAAGGAAGAGGCATCTTCATGACAAAAGCGCCTAATATCAGAAGACTGGCTCATATTAGGCCGGTCATTGTCACCCTTCTCCCAACCCCCCTTTCCCCATCCCTTCCCCTTGGCTCTTTATTTGCCCTTCCTTTCATCTTATTTGTTATCATGACCGGCAGGTATTCCTCTTCGTCGCCTTCCCATCTGTTTGTTGTCCCTGTCTAATGGCCGAAGAGGACCTACTTTGTTCTAATGCCGCACGTGGCCTCTGAAGACAAATGAACGCCACTCCAGAAAAATTTACAATGAATAAATTCTAAATTCAGATATTTAAAGTGCTATATCGAATAAGTATCATCTTATATAAAAAAATGCAAGGTGAAGTCCTTGCATTTTTTATTTATTGCATATTACTTTCACTTACCTATATATGAAATATATAGTAAGTGGAAGTATTGCGATCGTGAAAAATTTCGACATCCGGTTTTCAACGGAAATACACGTTTTGGGGTCCCCTGAGTCCAATTAACCAAGTCCCGCGAAATGGTCTGTGTGTGTGTGTGTGTGTGTGTGTGTGTGTGTGTGTGTGTGTGTGTGTGTGTGTGAACAGACTAGCTCAAAAACTATAATCCGTGCGAACCTGAAATTGGGTATTTAGTGTAGGTATATGCCCGCGATGTGACAGCAAAATTTTCATCAAAATTGCTCAAAGGGAGGGGGTACTTTATTTAATAACTTTTTATGTTTTTTTCGATTTTCTCAAAAACGGCTCTAACGATTTTGATTAAACTCAGTATTTGATCTATTTATATGCCCGAGATATGACTGTAAAAATTTCATCAAAATTGATTAACCGGAGGAGGGACTTTACTTAATAAATTTTGTATCATTTTCACGTGTTTTTTTATTTACTCAAAAACGGCTTTAACGATTTTGATTAAACTGAGTATTTGATGTAATAATATGTCCGAGATATGACTGTAAAAGTTTCATCAAAATTGATTAACCGGAGGGGGGACTTTACTTAATAAATGTTGTCTCATTATCACGTGTTTTTTTTATTTACTCAAAAACGGCTTTAACGATTTTGACAAAACTCAGTATTTGGTGTTGGTATATGCCCGCGATGTGACAGCACAGATTTCATCAAAATTGGTCAAAGGGAGGGGGCACTTTACTTCATAACTTTTTTTCCGATTTTTACCTTTTTTTCGTTTATCTCAAAAACGGTTTTAACGATTTTCATCAAATTCGCCATGTTTAATGAAAATTAGGTGTTCTTTAATATCAGGTAAGAAATGAATGTGGAAAAATGTGTAACATTGAGAAGTGGCATTAACACAACGCATTAATTTCTAATCTAAGTAAGTGGGTAAGTGAAAGTTGTGTGTTGCGCGCACGCACCAGATTTTTTTTATATATCTGAAGGCAGATAAACGCCACATCAGAAAAATTGCAATGAATAAATTCTAAATTCAGATATGTAATATGTTTTATCGAATAAGTATCATCTTATATATAAAAATTGCAAGGACCTCACCTTGCATTGTTTCTAACCTCAAAATTCGAAAAGTAGGGGGAAGAAATAGACGCGTTCACTGCAGAACTTATTAGGACGTAGTAAAAAACATTATTTTGTCTCAAGTGTTTATTACTTTCACTTACCTATATATGAAATATATAGTAAGTGGAAGTATTGCGATCGTGAAAAATTTCGACTTCCGGTTTTTTTTTCAGAAGTCTAACTCGAAAAAGGGTACATTAAGTCATTTGAAATCAACCTTACACTATGATGATTTAAAAAAACACGATAGGAACTAGGAGTAATAAATGTCTTTTTATTGTAGAAAATAATTAAACATATCTGAAAATAAATAGAACTCAAGTTAAATAAAATATTTAGGTTTTGTATATTAGGATCCTTAGAGAATCCTTCATGAAATGGGAACAAGAAGTGTATCAGTTAACAGAAAATAAACTGGGAGAAATCAAAAATGATGTTAACCCCTGGAAAACCTCAATTAATGATAAACGCAAAGAGGACTATTGGTCAGACTCGTCTTACACATAGCTATTTAATGGCTCGCGATCCTTTACCTGATTGTCTGACCTGCGGCAGCCCGCTAACCCCTAATGCACAAAGAGCAATGTTAGACATTACTTTAGATCTAAATCCTATTTTAAAAGATAACCAAAAAACAATAGATAATCTTTTTGACTTCCTCAAACGGACAAAACTGTAATAAAAAATATAGACTATAAATACAGATACAAAATCATTCATGTTTGGTTAAAAGGGCTTAATACAGTCTCTGTTGAAAGAATATAGTTTCATTTATTATTCTGGGATAAAGAAATACAATCAGAAAGAATTTATAAGGATTTTCAATAGCTTGGTAAATCGTTGTTTAAGCTTCACATTCCATGACTTAACCCCTTTTGACCAAACACCAGTGAAATATATAATTAAAGAAAAATACTGTGTAAAACTTAGCAGGATATAAGGAGATAAGGTCGAGACCTTCATAAAAAAAAATTCCTTCCTCACACTATCAAGAAGTTGATAGCTCGTCAGTTATCATGAAGACCATGTGAACAGTAAAAGCTGTGAGGTGTTCTCTAGGCTTCTGAGTTTAAACTTCCTTGATATTCATCGTGTCCATAGAATTGAGAAAAGTTTTATGAAAATATAAAATAATGCCGAATAACGTAAGCGTCAAAATGGGGTCTAATCTAAGCCTTATTGTATTTCTATAAAATTCTAGGGTTCCTACGGAGCCTTTTAGGGCGCGGGCACCTGTAAATATTTAACTGGGAGAGTGGCTGTTCCGTTTAATAGGAGTAAAGTTAACTTTACTCATTTTATAGACTAGAAAGTTTACGTTCATTTTACATCCTAAACTGGGGGTTAATTAGTATTCATTGTTTTCATTCGGTAACTAGGCTATTGTGAAGGACTTTTATGGAGGATATTTTTCTAAGATTTCCATTGCCGAGATAAGAGGGTGAAGAGGCCCATTTGAGCTTCCAGGACTGAGCGGAATGTTAAAAGCTTCCTACTTAACCTCCCTTCTTTATGCGCTACATCAAAAACGTTGCTGCTGAATTTAGATTATCGTTAACTCTTCACTTTTATATTATGGGAACAAAATCCTTGTCGAGTATTATTATAAATTACATAGCTTAGTATATATAAATCTATTTATCTGAAAGAATATTAACGAGTATTATAATAATATTATGAATCGATGAAGAAATTAAGGCTAGATTAAAAGCAGGAAATGCTTGATACTTTTCAGTAGCGGAATTGCTCAGATCCCAATTTCTGTCCCGAAATTTAACAATTAGGATTTAAAAAACGATTATTCTTCCTACGGTTCTTAACTGATATCAAACGTGGCCGCTAACATCGAGGGATCAGCCAAGGCTGAGGGTTTTTGAAAAAAAGTTATTGCGTAGAATATTTGGACCGAGAGGGACGAATGAACCGGAGAATTTAGATGTTTACACAATGCCGAACTAAGTGAACTGCATCCGGTAAATATAATGGATGTGATTGCAGCGCGGCGAATAAAACGAGTATGTAAAATTGCTGAGCTCGGTGGTGAACGAACTCCTAGATGATTAATAAGTACTGGGCCGACTGGGTGTGAAGACAACCGATCTGTCGAAGTTAAGTTTGGATGTAGGTGTGTCGACATCGAATCTACGGGTTAGTTAAGCCTTTATTATTATTAATGTATAATATATATAATATATATATATATATATATATATATATACACAACATAATATATATATTATTGATATAATAATAATATTCAAAGGTTGACCGAACCCGATGTTCAATGCCGGTGACATCTAAGCCTGATAGAGAATTCAATTGAATATTACAGTAGAGCGTCGTTTATTCGGCCTAATCAAGAAAGATACATATACCTAATGCACTAGCAGACCCGTTGACTTAAGTATATAATCTTTTTAATACAGTCAAATATTTACTGATTAAGATAAAAACGTTTCAGATAGTCTAATAATCTAAGATATGGAGAGTAGAACGTTTAACATATAAAAATTGAATTTTATAAAAAAGGTAGGTAACGTTAATAGATAATAAATATATATTATAAAGCAAAGTGTACAATGTGCGTGCCGAAAAGGATCAAAAACGACTCCATGTGGGATTAAGGAAGTTATGTCAGCGTGTTGCTATATAACCCCTAACGGAGAAGAAGGTTTCTGTTTTTCTCTTAAGGGTGTAAAATAGAAGAGAAAAGAACTGGAATTTTAACCCTCTCGCACTATGTAATTAGCCTACCTGAGATTGAGATACGAGTTATGAATAAAAAATTTAGTTCGAACTCCAGGCTACCAGGAAGAGCTATGGTGCGTTTCACTTGATGTTTATTGTTCATTCATTCCGTTCAATTTGTAAAGGTTATGTATTTTTTCAGCTGTTCTTATTAAATTACTAAAAAATCAAGCGAAAATAATTAATTTCACCTTTTCTTTCAAAATAAAATAATGATTTTTCATATCAATTAGAAAACCGACTAGATACCTTACAAAATTAATTTTCTCATAAGAAGGTTAATTGATTAACACATTATATTTAATCAATATATAATATATACCTACTTAAGTAAATTTAATGCAATATGAGAGAACATTTTTGAGTAGTACAGTGAGCGAATAAAAAAAGACAAAACAAAAAAGGAGAGCTGAATTGACTGATTATAAATCGATAATAAAATGTTTGAAGTGTTCTCATTGTATGTAATTATGAAAAATGGTTTAATTACTATGTATGATGAGCATTCCAGTTGTCAAACTCCAATTACAGCATTTTTTCAATAAGATTTTATCACCCCTCATAGTTCAGGAGAAAAAGAAATATGATGAAAAAAATTGTGCCCTCATGATATTTTGGTTTTCAATTTGTAATAGTAGGTGCAGTGTCCGGCCAAATTACGGGGGGGGGGGGATATCTTAAGGGAGATTGAACTGGATGAAAGGTCTTAAAAAAAAAGTTTCTATGAATCTTCGGTAGTATCTAAACTTCTGGATCTAATAGGACCATCACAGTAGTCTGCGCTTAAGTTGTAATCGAAATATAGTTTTTAACTTATCTTATCTGCTGACTGCATGGAATGGGCTTGTAGAATTCAGAATCACAGAAGGAATCAAAAACAATGCATGACTCGACAAAGTTGCAGCAAAATTAATTGTTCATTCACCATTTTCAACCCCCTTTAATATTGATACCATGTTAAAAGTTTCAAGAAAGTGCTAATTTCGTTCTATATTTCCTATAATTTTAAAGTGTTTCTGTTATTAAAACTACCACACAACTACCGGAGCGAAGCCGGGCACCTTAGCTAGTTTTTTATAATAATAAGTTACATTTTTTTTTAATTATTAGCATTTATAATTTTTATTGAAGTGTTAATATGTACACATTGTTTTTGGTTATCCTGTGGTTCGCTAAAAGAAATAGATTCGATGGTTTCCCCACACGTGAACAGACAATACTAAAGGTCGCGGGTTCGCGCCCAGTTGTAGCCCAAGGATTTTTAGAGGGAGTAAAAAATCCTTAGCCATATCCGTTCCTTGGATAGGACGTAAAATGAAGGTCCTGAGCATATACGATGTCAGGTACTCGTTAAAGATCCCTATCCTAATTATACCTGGATAGGCAAAATATAAGACTCCCACTATAGCATTGTCTGATTAGCCTTAGTAGCATAAAAATGGACGTTAAACAAACAAACAACAAACAACTATTTTAATATGAGTTCATAGTTGAATACTTGACAGAAATACTAATTATGAATTATTTATTACCCTCATATCGTTACAACTTCCAAACTATTGATATCCGCCATTTAAAGTTAGCCGAATTTATAAAGGTACTAATCCCGAACTTACTAGACTAACAGTGACCTACACCCTTCTCTCCACGGCCGATACAAATAGGTAACGACCCTTTACCTAAACAAACTACCTCCCTAACTAAAGGAATTAAACGGTATCCGCGCTTAACCAAAACAGACCCTTCTGACAAACGAGCAGTGCTGTAGTGCTGAAGACAATTACACTACATCATTCTGAAATATTAATATGGGAAAGGTAAAGCTTTCAGACTGTTTAATATTGCAAGGCGAAGAGTGGGGAGGAAGGCGGAGGAGAGGGGGGAGTTAGAAGGAGGGGGGATTGTTTAATAAATACTTAATAGTGGTCTAAATTAAAAGTGCTGTCGGGAAGAGAGTTAGCAAAGAGACTGCGAAAGTGTGTCCACTGCCGCCATTAGCTCCCGACCCACTAGCATTAGCTTCTTACCTGCAAGAAGTACTATCCTCAAGAAGTAGATGGTAATTGGAGAAAAGGAATCCAAAGTTAAGAAATGAAGAATAATTAATTAATCTCTTTCCTCCGTACTTTCTGCTCTTCGCCTTGTTTGACCGAGAATCTTTTTGTCATCTTGTTAAGATTTGGCATGGAAAACTTTATCGTTGGCTGCACATCAACACAGAACCTTTTATTGGATTTCTTGTAGTTCAACATCCATTGACCAATGAAGCACATGTTTGTGTTATATCGATGTAATATTTTACTTAGTTTATCTCCTTCTGTTCGATATTGTAAGGTTTTCTTGTAGAAATGTTTGGCGAATTTTATTAATCGACTAAATCGAGATTAAAATTGAAGAATATTAAGTTATAATTAAAAAAAAAGTAATAATGATAATCCCAATCATTCTACTATTACGATTAGTTCTGCGAGTCCAACGGATTTAGACGGGAGGAACTTCAAAGGAATTATCTATTCAGGAATAGATGGGACCGTGCTCATACACGGTTATAAGAACTGCGCGAGGTTTTTTCTACGTTTATAAATACATTTTTTTTTATTCTTAGCTTTCATTAAAATGAAAAAAAAATGGATATAAATTTTAATGTTTCTTTCAAAGATAATTAATGTGTATCACTGAAGGCGAATTTATTTGAATCAAAACTGATTGAAAACATAGCATATAGTTTAGTGAACTACAAAAAGCATAAAAACTACTAAAATTGAATGTTATTAACAACCCGTAAATTCATTTTTTAGGAATATTGTGCACCTGTTTCGTTTTTTTTACATTTGCAGTTTCTATATATTTCCTAAATTTTATTATAAAAATATGTTACTAATTGAAGCTATGTGCACATGAAATCCCTTTTAGATTTTTTGTTTAAATTTTATAAATTAATTTTGTGCTTGTTCTTATGTTGTACATTAGTTGTATGTTGTATATTAGTCTTTATGTAATAAATAAATAAGTTCACAATTTCTTCAATGTCACATAAGTAATTAGACTAGATAAAAATAATTTATTTAAAAATTAAAGTAGAATTTAGAAAAAAAAAATTAAATTTTATTAAAACCGAGAATTATTTATGACTAGCTGTATATACGGGTTTCAGCCGGAGAATTTCATTTTTCAAATCTATAAAGTGAGACTTTTATCGATTCAAACGGATGATTTCGTACAAACCAATGTAAAGCGAGATCAAAACGATTTTTATAACAATAAAGAACATACCCAGAGAGCTGAAGTTATGCAATTTTAATATGGACAGGTGTTCGCACCTGGTATCAAAGAACCACTGAGCGAATTTTGGAGAATTTAGGAAGAACGGTATGGATTTCTATAAAGAATAAACAAACAAACAGACAGAATTTCATCTTTACTTATATAGATTACATTATTAGAACAATTGATTTTAATTTACTAAACTTTTGATTAAAACTAAGTGTGTTCATTAATGTTACGAAAGCTTCAGTCAAAACTTTTGGTCAACTAATGAATAACCTGATTTTCCCATTCCTATTTTAGAACTTAGTGGAGTTGGGAGATTTTAGAATTCCTTTCTGGATAAATAAAAATGAATTAAGGCTTTATAAAATCAACAATCAAAGTTTGATTGTATTTTAAATTTTCTCAAGAATAACATTTAGTATAATTTATTTTTCTTGAAACTCATAAAGGAAAATAAATTTCGTAGTTCGAAAAGTTAAAAAGTTTCATTGAAAAAACTAGGTTTCACCCCCTTCTAGGTCTGCCCTCGGTCTGTTTTATGTGTTCTAAAGTAGGAGGGGGTAAAGAGGGTGGGGAGGGGAGCCAGTTGTAAAAGAGGGGAAGGGAAAGAGGAAGAGTAACTGGAGTTAGGGACAAACAGGATTAGAAAGGGTCCCCATGAATACATTATTCCACTCCCACACCTCAATAAAAATTTAATGGCCTCACCTCAAACCCCTTCGCCCCCCCCCCTCTTCTTGTAATAAATGACCCCATCCCCTAATTTGTTAGGGGATCGTCCTACCCCCTTGTCCGGGCACACACTCCTGGGAATGAGTACACTTAATATCCTCTGCCCTCTAGCCTCCACTAACGGCAAATCCATTCGAAATAATGGTCACACAAGTTCATAGGCCTCTTTTACAACTTTACTGGAACCCATAAGCTATGCTGTTGTTAGTCTAAAAGAAGTTGTGAATATTGAGATAGGAAACATTTCTTTAAACGAGCAGTCCGGATCACGCGTTGCCAAAGCTCAGTAGCTATGATATAATGCGTTGAATTAATTATATCCTATTTTTTTTAATAGAGTCAAATCAAAATCCCCATAAAGATAAAAACGTTTCAGCTAATTGTGAGTATATTATAAACACTTAAAATAAAGAATTAAAACTAACTAGATGATATATAGAAAGCTGTAAACATATAATAATACAAACTAACAAGAAGTAAGTAATGGCTATTGCATTATGTTAAAAAATATTATGTTTACAGAAGATATCTTATTAGAAGTTAATTTTAATTTTTATTTTGGAAGTATACAGCTGATGTACATCATATAGTTTTGGGTTTTTCTAAATAATAGGCCTTTGCTGGAGGGTGTACTTTAATGAATTGGACTTTGCTCACCCTGAGTGTTTTGGGTGTCTTGGGGTTAGGGAACATTGGTTGAGAGTTGTATCTGCCCTGTGTGACTTCAAATGAATTGTCTACCTGTTTGCTACCTTTTTGTCTACCTGTTTTGCTGGTCTGTATATATTAAATACAGATGACTAAATGACTTTATTACAAATATTTATTATTTATTAATTGTATTGTTAAATGTTTTAGAACTGAAGATGGCTCAAAAGAGCCGAAACGTCTTTTAAATAAAAAACTTTATTGTTGAGACTAATTTGGTCCCCTTCTGATAACCTGTATTAGAAGTTAGTTTCAATTCTCTTTTTTATTTATTTGTAATAGTTTGTCTGCAACCACTTCCCTGAAGAAGATATGCAGTAATAAAATACCTATAAAATACTGCAATAATGCTATATTAAATTTTTTCACAGCTATCCCCCAGACTATTCTTATATTTATTAAAAAACTTCATGGTATCACATGTAAGTTAAATAATTTAATTGTTATATATAAACTCAAAAATACCTCAACCTGACTTGTTTATATATTAACATGTTTATCATATAAAAAAGGTTTAAAGAAAGAAGAATTTAAAGAAGGTTTTTATCCAGCATTGATAAAAATGAAATAGCTTTCATTAAAATTTAACAATATCATAACCATTTTATGGCATTGTCAACATTAATTACAGCCATAATGAAGGACCCAATGTCCAAACCAGAGTTGGGCAAATTGTAATCTGAATAATGATAAATGAATATGAATAACCATTATTCATAATCAGTACGGAGTATTTTTAATGATTATTGAGTGTTTATGGTATTCATTTGAAATGAATAATGAATAACTGGTATTTAGTTATCCATTATTCATTTCAAATGGTACCATAAACACTCTTCTTCTTCTTTCTCTATCCTCCTCTGCCTCATATTAGCGTGGAGGTGCATCCAGCCACTTTCTCCAGCCGTCTCTATCCTTTGCTAAGATTTTCATCTGAGGAAGTGTCTTGCCACGTTTCCTACCTATTCTCTCTATATAATCACTATAGGACATCCTGGATCGACCTCTGGGACGATTTCCGATACCTCTAGCTTCCAATGCTTTACTGGGTCTCTTTCCTCTTTCATTCTGCAGACATGCCCAAACCACTTCAGCTGTCTTCTCTCAATGGTTTCATGTAGTGGGGGCACTTTGAGGTCGTTCCGTACGGATTCGTTCCTAATGCAGTCTCGCCTGGTTTTTCCTATAATTCTTCTGAGAAACTTCATTTCGGTAGCTGTTAATCGGCTTTGTTGTTTTTCTGTGAGTACCCAACTTTCAGCTCCATATAGCAATATAGGCAGGAAAACAGATTTGTAGATATGTAGTTTCACATCTCGCCCAATCTCTCGTTTCCCTACCACTGTGTTGGAAATCTTGTAATAGACAGCGTTTGCCTTACTAATTCTATTTGAGATTTCCGCGTCTATTTTCCCATCTCTATCGATTATGGTGCCGAGATAATTATAGTCTCTCGCTTGCTCTAGCTTCACTCCATTACACTCCACGTGGACATCCTCCTGTGTTCTTCGTATCTGGATTACTCTGCTCATAAACTTAACATTAACAAAATAATTAAATTAAAATCAATAATCATTAAAAATACTCCGTACTGATTATGAATAATGGTTATTCATTTTTCATTTGTTTTATGATTACCAATTATTCATATTCATTTATCATTATTCAGATTACAATTTGCCCAACTCTGGTCCAAAAATTAAATATACACCCAAATCCCATTTGAAACCCTTGCAATGTTTGATTCCTTCCTGTCCTAAACTAAACCATAACTATTACAGAAACTGAAGAATGCTTCAAACAACATTGATTAACTCAACTGAATATAACAAAATTTAATCCTAAGAAAATAGAGGACTTACAATATTTTAGAAATAATTTAATATATTATTTAGGCTAAACCGTGACTATTATAGTAACCGAAGAAGGCTTCACAACCCACATTGATTTAACTAAACTGAATATAAAGAAATATAATCCCAACAAATTAGAAGACTTACATAATTCTAGAAATAATTTAATGTATTTTTTTGACACAAAGTTTTCTATAGTAAAACTGTGAGACATATAGCATAGCATTTTTGACATCTTTTGGCTTCTCTTGACACAGAAATCAGATAAGCACTGATTCCATTACATTGGCGAAGGAAGCATATTTCCTATAACTTTTTCTTTGTTTTCATTATTGGTATTTTGGTAATTTTTGTATTACTATATTGGTATATTTTAAAATAAAAAAAAACTTGTGTCATATCAAAACCGTCTCCAAATCAAGTCAATTTACATGTGAAATTCACTGGGGTTAGAGGGGTGCCATTAGCTTTAAGAATTTATTCCTGTTTCATTAATGCGTGTTTTCTTTTAATTCTTATATTTTATTCATTTATTTGTGTTCATATAAAAGGTGTAAATGTAATGCGTATTTGGCAGTCTTCCTTCTAGTCCTAGGTATTTTTATAATATTTAATTATTATATCCGTTCATGAAATATCTCCACTTATCTTGTTATGGGGTTTATCCTTTAGGAACATTCTCTCACCTGAAAGTTTCTTTTCCAGGCCCTCAAAAAAATTTTAGACAAATAACAAAATATTTATTAATAAAATATTTGAAAAAATATCTGTGTATCAGTTTATTTTAAATTATATTTAACTGTCGCCTTTTTCGGAGAAAAATAAGGGTAAACCTTGATTTCTCCTTCTAATACGTACAACTCTACATGAATAACATAAAATATTACCATCAATCTCATGTGATGTGTATGTGTATAGCAGGTGAAAATAAGAGTAGAATTTATACAAAGGTTTTGTTGTGAAAATTTCTAAGAAAATATTATTTTCCCGGCACCACAAAGCAAATAATTTTATCACAAGAGCAAATAATTACGAAAGATACGTAAGCCCATTAAGGGAAACATTTACTGCGAATTAAGACAAGTTGCCAACCTTAGAGGGATGTTTTAGGGGGGGGGAGGAATTCTGCCCACCTGGCTCGCTTGGCAGACCAATTTTTCTCAATTAGGGAATTTCAGCGGGGACAAATGGCTGCTGATGTGCATTTATCTCCATCGTGGCCTGAGCCCCTTTTATCATCATATAAAAGGACAAAACTCGTGCCGATAACCCAAACCCCGATCGCACAAAACGGTCCAAAACAGCGCAATTTATAATGGTTCACTGGGTGCGGAAAATTCACCCGTTTTGATAACGAAGGGAACGTTAATTTTCTCTTTAATTAAATTATTGTGTTTTGTTTTTCTTCTGAGCTCATTTTATTGCCGATTTCCACGATTTGAATAAAAGAAGGTAGTATTTTTCAACCTTACTTTTAGATCTAATTATTTTTTTAATATTTATTTATTATATATCTCCGTTTATGTATTTATCTCCCCTTATCTGAAAAGGGCCTGACCCCAACCTTAAGGACTATTCTCTCATCATTTATATTTAATTTAAACATTTAGTCATTTTTATAAAAAAAAAAGTTTTATTGGTTCATAAATGAATTAAGGTAGAAAAAGTTTCTCTTCTAGGATTATGAAGTTATAATATTTTTTTTTCTAATTTGTTTTATGTGACCTTTTAAAATTAAGTTTATAAGAACAGTCTTTTAAAGAAATCCTAATTTACTATTTTTTCATACTACCAAATTTCTCTCTCTTCCCATTCATAAAAAAATCATATTTTTAATTGATACTTCAATTCTTGTAGTTAACTATGTGAGCTAAAAGTATACACTGGGTAAATCGAAATTTTTCACTTGTTTTTTTTTTTAACCTACCGTATTATAATTTGTTATGAGTAAAGAAAATTATGAAAAAAAAACGAATATTTCATTTTGATAAATTAAAAAGACGAGTGTACTCGAGTCGGTTTTAAGATTATCATTTGGCCACTTTATATTGCAGCACGATAGATAAAAAAAGTTTTTCTAGGTAAGTCACTTAAACTCCTGAAGAACATAAAGCACACTAATGACTAAATGACATATTAAAAAAAATAAATGTACTTAGTGCCTGACTCAAACAGATAAACAAAACTATCCTGCCAAATATTAGATTGACATTAACGCAATGGCAAGGCAACTTATTGTTTTATGTCTTGCATGTGCAAGACTGTTCTAAGACGAAAACAAGCGATCTTTCAGGAGGGCAATTGAAGTTTTTTTTTTTCCTTTTTTATCCATCGCTTGCTCTATCCTGTTGTTAAAAGTTTCACGGACCATCTCTCACATGGTTTATAAACAGTCTTGAAGACAAAAATTGGAATATAATTCGTGAAAAATAATTGAGTTAGAACAGCCTTGCAGTGCCAGAAATCAGAACCAGGAATAAAATAATGAAAAGAGAAAAAGTTTTTCTTTCGAAAGAATCATCTTTTTATATTTTTGATTTTTTTTTCATTAATGTTTTGTTGTAAAAGATAGATTTCTTGGTGTAGCTTTTAATATGCTATTTTTTCATGCTATTACAGATTTATAAATAAATTAAAACGTGTTACTTCAACATAGTCATAATAAATAAGAATGTTCATTGCTTGATTGGCCAATTGAATTTCAAGCATAAACGCTTTTGGTTATATTATATGGTTTATATAAGTAAAAATGATTACCGCTTATAGCTTATACATTGAATGAATTAGGAAGTAAAAGCCCAGTTATTTAATGAGTGGGTTATTACAAGGGTATGCTAGTACAATATGAAGCGAAATATATTACATTAATTGTCCAAAGCAGATTTTATTGCTTTGGACAATTAAAGTAACCTTGTTTGTCTGTTTAACGTCCCTTTATGTTACTAAGGCTAATCGGATGATATTACAGTGGGAGTCCTAAATTTTGCGTATACAGGTATAATTAGGAGAGGGATCTTTAACGAGTACCTGACATCGTACAGGTTCGGGACCTCCATTTTACGATTTTATTACACTTAATTGGATTGTACATTTTTATTATTTTTGATTTTTAAATAAAAATAATGTCTTCCACACTGGAGGGCAATTAGTTTTAGGGCATTTAGTTTTAGTGATCTAAGGATCCATTCACACGAAACAACTAGAATATTAACAAGTAGAAGTACACTTGTGGTTTAGGGGTTAGCATTGAAACTTACAATACTTGATGGTCGTGGTTTCGCGTCCCGAGGTGGCCCTAGGATTTATAAATGGAGTAAGGAATCCTTGTCCCGTAATGTAAATGAATGTCCCGAGCCTGTACGATGTCAGGTACTCCAATAAAGATCCCTATCCTAGTGATACCTTGATTGGCAAAATTTAGGACTCCCACTGTAGCATCCTCCGATTAGCCTTAGTGGCATAAATTGACGTTAAAAAAAACATACAATATGTCAATATATTCCTTTATATGTGTATGTACATATTTGTTTATTCACATTCTATTACCCTAGGTAAGTGAAAGTAAAAAAAATAATTTAAAATTTGTTTTCCTTATATAAACATAAAAATAAATTCATTACGTCTTAAAATAATCTCTGATTTATGAATAGAACATGATTAATATACATACTACCATAGCCAGTTCCAAGAAAGCGACTGGGGAGGTAGGGGTTTAGGTAGGAGTATTTGCAATATTTTTTCCCCGTTTGCAAAACCGAATTCCGCATTTATTAACCATCTGTTCCTCCGAATCCCATAAATAATTCAGGAGCTGATGATAAACACCCCCGCGATATCCCGTTTTGCCCTTATATATATTGGATATATCAGAGGGGGTGGGTTAGGGAGAATAGGATGGGGCAGGGTAGCAGGGTTTTCGGCGACGGGTTTCTCCCTATTAATTATATCGGAAGTGGTTAGATGAGGGCGGATTTATCGGAGCCGGGGGTAGACTCGCGGGGGAGGGGGGTGTAAGTTAGGCAACTTGCTGGGACAAATCCCGCCCCACAGCGGGGATGATGCATTGCCGGTATAAATTAGAACTAGAATCCGCGCCCGGCTGAATGTGCCACTGTAAGTCCCGCCCCAACTTCTTCCCTAACTGATTCAAAGATTTAAACAAAGTTAGCCGCGCTCCCAAAGCTTGGAAATAAGTGTAACTGCGCCTCCTCACTCAAAGCTACATGACGCGTGAAATCGTTGAATAAACGCGAAAGTTGGAATATATTTGCTTTTGATCTTCGCACTTTATTGTACTAGCATGAAATTAAGAAGCAATAGTAGAATAATCTGGTGCGATGCGCGCATAAAAGTCTTTCTCTTACCGACCTTTTTTTTCTTTTTTCTTTTTCAAGCCGCTATAAGCTGCTTCAGCTAATTGGACGATCCTACAGTTTAGAATAGTGATCTTTAATGATAACATGGCATTGGCTTATGGCCATCGTTTTACGTCCTCTCCAAAGATTGGTATAACCAAGGATTACTCCCTTTAAAATCATATGCCCATCTGTTAAAGGATACGAAATCACGACCCAAGGTATAATAGGTTGTCATGCTTACAACGACGCCATAGGTGACCCCGATGATAGTAAGTTATTCGGAGGCATAAATTTTTATTCTGAAATCATTTAATTCAAAAATTCGGCCTAAGGAAAGGCCTATATTATAATATGACTTACCGCTTCCTATGAAGATCAAAAAAGTGAAACTGTTCAAGTTACTAAATAATATCTTCCTCAAACACGTAACTCATTTTTTAAGGTTGGCTTTGCCCTGGAAACTATAAGTTGCTTAGTAAATTCGTTTCACAAAAAGTTATTACGCAATACAAACAATGTGGTGTAACATAGAAATATGTATTTATGCTAGAAATATGTAAAATAAACATGAGTTTATTCGAAAAGCTATAAAACGATTGAATTGAGCTTTCAAATGAAACTTTTACCCTCTGAAAAAAAAAAAAAAAAAATGTAAAATCCGTTCCCTACATATAAACAATGGAACTCTTCAATTACGAACACCGGCTCTTCCACTACGAAAAATTAGTCCGTTATTAAGAGGAATCGGCGGAGAATTTTTCGTTGGTTGTATATTATTGGTTTTCAAATATTTCTCCAAAGTATTAAGTAAAAAAAAAAAAAACAGTAGTATATCCTCGATGTTAGCTCCAGTTAATTAGTAAGTAAATCAACTTCCAACATTAAAAATTTCAGTTTAATTCAAAGATAATACTTACAATGTAAGGTAAGATGATTTTTGTCTATTATGTAATGTATATTGATTTTATTAAAAACAATATTATCAATAATAAAAACGTGTATTTCAATTAAAATTAAATAAAATAATTAAGTCATTTCCACCATTCTTGCACATTTTGTAGATGAACATATTATGAACTTTATAAATGTAATGATATTTTCAAATAATCATAATTTAACTATTTAAATGCCATGTGCAATTATATATCATATTTTTTATTTAATTTTTACTGAAGTTTACTGAAGATTGGAAGTCGGCTCTAGGCATCTCCATTGCGAGCTCTAACCAATTGAGCTAACGGGTACATATCCCAACCAAGTCAAACTGCCCTCTTTACTGGTACTGGGATCGCCACTTTGCAGAGGAGTAGTGGGATCAATTAAGAAAAGTTAACATGACTTGGATATGTGCCTGGTAAGTCAATTGGTTGGACCACGCGAGGGGTTATAATCCCCACCCTTGCCAAACATTTTCTCTTAATTTAAAATTATTCTATATTATATGAAATATTATTTATATATTTTTTTCATTATACATATATACATATTACTATTAAATTTAAACCTTTTTTTTATTATTGCGAAAAAGGAATAATTAAGATCATTATCTAATAGTTAATTTTAAGATCCGTTATCCCTGCTCATCCTAACCCTCTTGTTTCCAACCTTGCTTCCTTCTCTACCCCAGACAATCCTCAGAGGCGTCTGAAAAGAAGATGGCCTAGAGATCTGCTAAATTAAACAATATTCGAGTGCTACCAGTCGGTAGTTTCTCCACACGCCTTATCAAATTCACATATTGTACTAATATTATACAGTTATAAATTTCAATAAATAAATTAGTAAAAGAAAAAAAGATCCGTCAAAATCTATATATATATTTTTTTTTAAATACATAAATTACGTTTTGATTTTTTTCCTTAATATTAATTTTTCCTGTGAAATTACAGAATATAATAATGATATTGTCGTTTTGAATGCATAAATTTCGATCACCGATTTGGTGCTATAGAGAACCTGTTAATTGCTGATTAACAATGATTAAAAATTTGATTTATTTCAAACGCAGCTTTAAAATATCTAGTTATCTATATTCAGCAAAATTTGGGATTTTAACATATTTTCCTTAATTCATATATTTCAATCATTCATAAAGTATTTTATAGTTATAAATTCAATTATTTATTCAATCTGCAATTTTTTAATCTTTACAAATTTCACTTTCTAGCGTGCAAAATTTATAACTTCTGCATCTTTTTAATTTTCGTTTATTTTCTGAAATGTTAACCATGTAATCTAAAAAAAAAAAGGCATTTTATTTTGATTTATGTAATAAATTATTCTTATTATAATTTGATTACTCAAGAACTAGAAATAACAAATCAACAAATAAAATGACTTACAGTAGGTAACTAAAAACACATCAACAGATCGGCGCAGTCCATTCTCTAAATTCTATTGTTAAGAAAAACATTCAATGACGAACGATAATTTTTTGTATACATTAATTAAGAATCGAAAATACGTTGAAATATTTTTACATGCAGTGGTAATATAAAAAGTTAAATCCTTAGAAACTTCTACTAGTGGGCATATTTGTAACCGTTATATTCGTAACCGTGAAAAAGCGTACACCTGTTACACACCTAAGGGGTGATTTAATATTAGATCGAGTACTGCTACATCCACAACCCAACTAATTCCAAAACAATAGCCACTTCACATCGAAACTTAAATCAGATCGGTGCAGAGATCGAACCTTCAGGTTCGTCAAACCTTTATTATGATTTTTAATTATTAATTTTTTCCAAGTTGTAAATTCATAATATAATATTTAAAGGTCATTTCATTTTAAAAATGAATATATTTCTGACTACGAGGGTAAATTCCAAAGGCGTCCTTGTTGATATCGATTACTCCCTTGTCGTCAGGTTCAATATCAACTCCTGCCACCTTTTTGCTAAGAATAAATTCCACTTAAATAATATTACATCTCGAAAATGATTTAATTTATGCTACTATTGTAAATTTTCAACTGGTAATAACATTTAGGTAGATAAATAAGTACAGTTAATAAATAAACTACAATACTTTGTCGATATTTAAATTATAATTTGTTTTTTATTCATGACCTAATATAAAAAATAAATTAAAAATATTTAAAGCTATTAGTTAAATTAAAAACTAAGTAATTGATAAATCTTACTATGAATAAATGATAAACAGCAACTAATAACTTTTTATTTACTGAATAATAGTATATTTAATTAACATAATATATGTTGTCCATGAACAATAATTTGCGTAATTATTTTAAAAACGAATTCATAAGTAGCTCGAGCACTTCATATACATACAATAGAGTAAAATATTTTTCAGAGATATTTTCACATTAAGATATGCTATAAATTCTAAGAAAATCACAAAAAAAAAATGGCAATTTATTTTATGTTTGAGAAGTCATAGATTGCCTTATATGGTGTTAAATCTTATCTGGAGCTATTATAAATAAATAAAATTAATTTATTATATTATTTTAATTAAATTAAAATCACTTACACATAAATTAAATTATAAATCAGAAAAAAGTATATAGATCGGTATTTATCTCACTATGTCATATTTACTATTTTTTATTATTTTTTTAATGCCACAAAATAAATAATTATACATATAATTTCATTTATATTATTTTCTCAAATCATATTAACGTATAATTATTTTTATTTCAGGTGAGAAAACGAGCAAGCAGTTTGAGACTTCTAGGATTCGGTGCCGAACTTCGTAAGTAGGTCAATTGGAGCCCGCGAACACACCGCGTATGAAACTTTTTGAACTTCTCGTAAAAATTCAATCTTCTCTAGCGTGAATCATGGAGTTGCCAAGTATTATAACAAAGAATAAAAGTATATACTTTTATACATATTATATATATATATATATATATATATATATATATATATATATATATACATATCTTTTATAAAGTTAAAATTATTAATCATACTATATATACATGGGGTGACTTATGGCCTAACTAACATTTTTGAAAAATTCGAGTCAGATTTGGAATATGGTATTAAAAATGCCACTCTTTTAATCAGTAAAGATAACAGAAGTTGATTAATTGACAGTTAAAATAAATAAGTTAGTTAAAAACTACTGTGTAAAGGCCGATACCTCTTTGACATGCCGCATATCAATCGTTCAATTCCCTACAGTACGACGTTAAAGGAAAGAATTAGAATCGTAATACCATCTAATAAATTATATTATCTTTTTTACTAAAATTTTACATTTTGTTATAAATGCACAAATTATATTTAAAAAAAACAAATACGGTATAATATCGTGTCAGGTTTATCCGAACTTTTTCCCATTACGACACCCACCTGGTCCAATCGGATTAACGAGATTCTATTGTAAGTTAAAATGATTAAGAAAATATTTGAAATTGTTTTTCTTCAAATTCTGAAAATATGGAAAGAAAATTTGGCACCATTATTCGGAGGCATAGTGACTACAGAGATGAGCAATGATGGACGTATTTGTCGCTGCGAAGCCTTCTAAATTAAGCTGCACCTCTTGGGAAATCAAGAGGGAATAAGCAACTTAAGGGCCAATATCCTAAACCCTTTTCGGCTAGCTAATAGTGAAAATCTAATAAGCCCTTCAGTTCTATTATGGAATCCGGAAAACGTCACATTGTTGAAAGTTCAAAGCACGCCCGCTTTCATCCTCTAACAATTAAGATCAAAAATAAAATTACAATAGAAATTAAATATTATCAATTAAAAACTTTTGTATACTTGATAAACAATAATCCTACAGATATGTATGGAATTTATTTAGAGGAAAAATAAAAATGTATGAAGTCAATGGTGTTATTTTCGGACATTTATTGAAAGCAGACTTTAACCAGAGTATTTAGACTGAGACTATATTAGGCAATGTTTGTAACATTATAATTCAAAGCTATTTCATCCGACATTATTTTTCAATCGTAGGGAAACTACTGTTTGTGTGAAATATGATACACAGAAATATTTTCATTTTTCATTAATGATTCAACAAGATAACCGAGTTATTTCAATGATATACCTATTATAATATTTTACGTAGGCAAGAAGATAAATGTATTTCATTTCATATAATTGAAGCATATTTAGTGATTCAAAAGCCGAAAAAATTCAAATCGTGTTATAGCAATGGCTGAGCTTCAGATATACATATAAACATAGATAAAATGTTTTTATATTATTTAAGGTTCTGTTAAATGTTTTTTGGATAATCACATGTGAAGTTTCAACTGCATTCTCAATATTGCTAGAAACGGCGACCAGCGAAAATATTCGTTTATCATGAATAGACTACCACTGGTATAGTTGGTACCGCTGGTACTAACCGCAATTCATAAGTACTCTCTACCTGCGATAACGCGATCACTACCTCCCGCCACATAAAAGAAAGGGAACAAATAGTAATTTAGTCACAATATTCTGGAATTGTAGGTTTTGTTATTTTCATTACAATATGCATGACTCAATGCACAATGTTGCATAACTTGGTATGCATAACTCAAAATTGATATTTTTTTGATATTTCATATGCAAGTTGTAACCATCTTCTTGCGGACGTCCGATATGAAATTCATTTTTAATCAAAAACATTAAATTCCTTGTAATTTTCAACTTAAACTTTAAATACCTATTTGTATATGTTATAAGCAATTACGTTAAATATATTACTTGTAATATTTCTATTTTTACAAAACATACTTCATCTCAGAACAAGGCCTATAAGTAAAAATCCCGTAGGAGATCTTGGAGTCCCGATGAGAACGGTTTATTTGGACTACGAATCTAAAAATATGGAAAACTTTCATCTAAGCGTTTTTTCACCTGAGTATACAAAATTGAAGTAAACATTATTTATTCAAAATGTTCAAAATTCTGCGAGGGTAATTAGAGAAAGGTATGAAACGATTAGATAGTAGGCCCTTAAAAGACTTAAGCCGAAAGTTCCCGAAGCCGAACGAAGATGTGGTTTTAAAAACCATTCTTGAATTTTTTCAAAATTTATTAATGTTATAAATAAGTCTTTGGTAGCTAAACGAATTGATAACACATTTATGAAACGTGCTTATAATTGAAAAGGACGTTAGAGAAACCCGATGTGTCATCATACTCAAATTTATTTAAAGGTTGATAAAAATAGTTATTAACACAAAAATTCCAATTTTCAAAAACTTTGCTCTAAGAGGTATCCTCAACTTTATATTTTTCACTCTACACAAATAGGCTTTTTAGAAATTTATTTCACATGAATTATATTTCTTATCAGGTAGGAGCCCACGCATAAATTAAAACGGAAATATATATGGATATATCGGAATTTTCAAACGACTGATTCAATTACACTTTACATTAATACATTTTGAATTAATTGTTACTCTCAAATTAATTTATCAATTAATAACAATAAGTCTGGAAGCACCTCCATTTCAAAAGTGCAACAGTACAAGTCAAAGTGTTGGTTTGTTTAACGACACTTCATGCCGCAAGAACGATGCTACAGTGGGAGTGCTAAATTCTTGCCTATACAGGTATAATTATGATAGGGATCTCTAACGATTAACTGATATCGTACAGGCTCGGGACCTCTATTTTACGTCGTGTACGAAGGAAGGCATAGCCAAAGATTTTTACATCCTTAAAAAAATCCTAAAGCCACCACGGGACGCGAATCCGCGACCTTTAGGTTGCTAGCAAAGCAACCTAATGAAGCTGTAACCCTTAACTTATTAGAGTAACTAAAAGCAGTGAACTACTACAACAGACAATAAAAAGGAAAAAAATAATGCTAATGACTCTTTAGGGCCGGGGCTAAAAAAAAAAAAAATAGAAAATAAAATAAGGATATTTATAAATTATTTTTCTGTTTAGAATCAACCCATTGAGTTTGCCCGTTCCTCCCAACAGGCCAGGTGTTTTATATTTCCAGAATATGTATTAATTTTTTTTAATTGCTATTTTAGTACAATTTAAAATTACTTTAAAGCATTTTCATTAAGAAAACAGTGTCAGTCAATCACTCCCACAAGTCTTCCTTTATCCCGTCTGCAAACAAATAACAGAGATCATGGGCCTCTGCATAAAATGTTATTCCGAGGAACGGTTCGCTGAGGGTAATAAACACTAGGAGAGCTAAGTATAGCCATTACTATAGATGTTTAAGAATGTTGCAGAAATAGTTTCGCCCGAGCCTGTATTGAGCCAGTTGTTTTATCGCCTCGGGGATCTTTTGAAGCGAAGGAAAATCACTCCCTCGCCGACCACAGCCGGTCGGATCTTGTAGGGATAGCCCGATGCCTGATGGCCCTAAGGACTCCTCTTTTATCTCGCCAAGGATATTCTCCGAGGGACTTATCCCTACACCGCCCTAATGTTATTTTGATTTCTACAACGCAGTACTTGCTTTATATATATTCCTTTTTCCGGAAAAGTGCAACAGAAACTAAGTCGTGAGTTTAATTGATTATAAATCGTTTTTTTAATCAATACCGTGATTAAAAACATTCCCTGAGAAAAATTATTCACCAAATTCTACGGCACATTATTTGTGGCGGGGGCATAAAGCATATTTATTTAAAAAAATTAAATGAAAATATCTGTGGAAAAAATAAAAGCATGAAGCGACATTTTCGAAAATAAGCATTAGAAGTAAAATACTAAAAAAAACACAGTTTTATACATATAAGGATATAAAGCTGGGTTCCAAAACCTTTCTCGTAACCATTTAATAGTAACCATGATCACAAACCCATGTTTCTTATGTGATATTACCGAACGCACTATGATCGTTTCTATTTTATCTATTAACTATTTGTTTGGTAATATTTGGGTTCGTAAGAAGATAAATTTAAATTTTACTACCATATTTTTTTTTGTTTTTTTTTTGGTTAGAAGTATTAAGTTAATTATCAGTAAGAAGGGAAATGAATTTTTTTGTTGCAATGCTCCATATATACGAGTATATAATGAACAGAACGAAACTTTATTCATTTTAGTTAGTTACACCATTATTCATTTTAGTTGCACGCTGAACTAACATAAAACAGGGAAATAATTATAAATTATATTTAGATAACTTTACTTGATAACAAAGATAGAATTAGAACAGTCTTACAATCATACAAATGGCCGGTTGTAAGTGCTAACGCGTATTTACTAATGCGTTTGCCCACGCAACCATCCCGCCACCCCAAGGTTTTTGCGAGAAAATCAAAATGGTCGTAGAGGTTTCTAAATAGTGTCAATCTTTTCAGGTTTTCAAGAAGAACATTTACGGACATATACATTTTTTCGATTAAACCCTTCGTTTGCGAGTTATAAGCGAAAAAGTGCAATTCTCAGCGAAAATGGTCGCGGGGCTTTTTCGAAGTTATCGTTTTTTTCAGGTTGTCGAAAAGAACATTGTGGATATGTACACTTCGCCGTTATCGACGCCGTTTGCGAGTTACAAGCACAAACATGCTTGTAAACATGATCTAAAATATAAACACATCTATTCTTTACTTCAACCCTCACCTATGCCCATGACGCACTAAATACGCAGTATACGATACTAAGTATACGGTGTATACTTCAATTAAGTGGGATTTACATGGGTCAGCTAGTATTTAATATTTCAACATAATATATAAATAAATTAGTCCTATTAAACACGACACATCCTCACTTTCTCTGGATGTCATAAGTAAACAGTTCTACTGGTGTAAACATGTTCTTAATATCTCTTAAGTCACACCTCCAACACAGCGGCTGAAGAGTATCTGAATATAGTAACTGAATAATATTAATGGTTAAGAATAATCTTTAATGTATAAGAAATGTAGAAAAATGCTTTTCTATCGATCCCTAGATGATTTGTTCTTTTCCGAACGAATGTAAAGGACATTAAGCAAACAATCGCAAGCATTTAATGCACTTATCTTTTGATGAGGGACAAGGCAGAGCGGATTGTGACATAGGCACGGCGACAAACCACTATTGTTGCTAGGATCCCAGGGGAGGGAGGTATTGTGCCCGAGTTACTTTGCTAAGGGCCTCCCATTGTTGCTCAGTTGTGAGGGAGCAGTCTCCTGTAATAACAACCGCTACAAAGGGTTCTGCACATCCCGTTCCTCTTGCAGCGCGTGCATCCTCGCTCTGCCGCCCCGGCATCTTCAAAGATTAATCTATGCAGCTCCTTCCGCCACGAGGGTTCATTATTCCTAGCGATGGGTTCGTTTGTCTCTATGGAGCGTTTTCTTCTTCATTTGTGAGCAAAGGAGGCAACTGAAGTTAAACTTTGAATAGTCTGAAAACAATCTACACGGACTACCATAATTTACATTGAAATGATACAATTAAGAAAGAGAAACGGCTATATCATTAAGTTCCATGGTAAGACATGCTGTTGGCCTCAAATAAATTTTAAAAAATTAAAAATTAATTGTTTAACAAACAGTCATGATTAAATAACATCATTAAAAAAGAAAGTTTTATATCTAAATGTATACATTCTACAAGGTGGGTGTAATGATTGTTAGCATCTAAATACATGTGCGAACAGAGCGTTTCAGTTGTGAATAATTAAACTAACTAGCTATATCATCATGAGCTATCTTAAAATACAGCTTAAAATATTACAAAATTAAAAATAATAAAATAATTTAAACATCCTTTTAAATTAGATTTTTAGGCACCTCCGATACTAATATTTGTGAGAACTAATTAACTCTTCTGTATCTATTGGTTCAAAAACATAAATTTCATTTTACTTGCCAAATTCATAGCATAACGTAGAATGTGGCTTGTTTGAGGGGGCAGATCGCCAAGGATCCTAATTGTGCCGATTTTAACAAAACGGTAATGTTAATTTTTATATATTCGTACTTGGTCCTGCTCATTAAAGTGTCCTAATAATAGGGATCATTTTTTTAAATATTTTAAATATTTTAAATAATTATTTAACAATTTTTTAAATATTTTAAATTTACATATAAAAAACAGTTTATCTTGATACCGATTTTGTTAATTACAAAATAGTTTACCAGTTTTTTAAAAACAAAATTACAAATCTCTACCGTCTTTCGTTTTTTTTTTTGAAAGACGGTAGAGATTTGTAAAAAAGGAGATAGAGTGATAGCGTCTCATTTTCAATAAGTTTGCTATTTCTGGGTTTGGAGTTCGAAAAGAGGAAAAGTTTAAAGATCCTAAAAATAAAAAGACCTATGAACCGAAGTGTACATATTGAAGTGGACATGAAAGGATGCTTGTTGTGAAATTAATTGTAAACATGAACAGCACAACTAAACAATATAGTATATTTAATTTTTTCTTTTGTATACTATATGAAAAAGAAAGGGACAAATACTTTAAAGAAAGGCCCAAATAATTTAAATTAAAACAGCCTAACTTAGCAATATGGACTTAGTTTTTGAATTACTATCTGGTTCTCTTACCTAGCGTATTTAAATAAATTGTTGTTGTTTAATTTTTTTTTATTTCTTGTTTCTCTTTTAGGTCATCCATAATAAAACTCTAAAAGTTTTTAAAATAAATTTTACAAGAAGAGATATCCGATAGAAAAAGAAAGTAATGGTTAATCAATGTAACGGGCCTTCGAAGAATGTTCTTGTAAATGCGGCAATGGACATAACTCAGTCTATTTTAGCCTGCGCAAGGCCCTAATGAGAAGGTGATCTTTTCCCAATAAACCGTGGGGGGGGGGGGGAGAAGAGGGGCAGTAAAGTCAAATCACCTCACACCAGCCCCGAATTTTATAGCGGAGGGGTAGGAGCAGCACCACTACGCACGGACATAAAACCCATCACCCAAGGGTCTAGACGTAATTAACCAGGACAGCGATAAACAGAGCTCCTACCATTAGCAAATTAGGATGCTGCGGGGGATCTGTCATCCTGGTTTTAATTTCCATTTCCTGTGCTCCCCCCCCCCCCCAACCCTCTCCCCACGGTCCTCCGATCGAGTCCCACCGATTATTTTATTAGCTCTAACTCTTGTATATTTGATTAAAGAGAGAAGGGGGGTCCACTAACTGGGTTACTGATCACCGATCATCGCCCTAGAAAATTTGTTTGCAGATCCTCACAGGAATGCCAAGTTTCGTTTAATTGAGTTATTTGATCATTTTAAACATTATATCTTTATATGCATAAAAATCTCGTGTCCCGATGTTTGTCGGAGGTAAAATCAGAAACAACTAAACCGATTTTGATGAAATTTGGCTCATTGTGTGTAGTTTTTTCCAAAATTTAAAAAGACTTCGAAGGCGTTGGCCAAGAGAGTTTTTACTTTTAATTGCTGTAACGGGGGGCTGCACAGTGATGCAAAACCCTTAAAAGCTGACCAAAAGTCAAAAAGTAAAGTTTCTTTTTAGGATATTCAAACTATAAGGTTGGATAGACTGATATTTCAAATGAATAACGGCATAGTTAAAAAGGGTCTATTGTTTATTCTTTGCGGTTATAATCCAGTGCTAAAGTAAACTTCTCACGAGTAACGTTGTTTTGAAATATTTGTAGAAATTCGTACAGTCTACCTTTTTCAATTCTGCAAAATGAATTCTTCTATTAAAAGTAAGTAGAATATTATTATATAATACCCAAACAATAATAATAATACAAAAATTAATACCTTAACAATATTGAGAGTGTAAAAAAATGAAAAATTACATGCGTACGATTTAGAAAATTACGGAAAAAGTTATAAGTTCTGCAACAAATCTTAGTTTAAATTGTAGTTTATACTATTGTTTAATAAAGAAATAAAAACCAGCTGCCAATAGCTGCCATTACGACTTTGCCGTGAGTTTTTGTAAAAAAAAAATACTAACACGTGTTAAAGTATGTTAAAAATAAGACGCTTACATTTTTCATTTTTTAAAAAACTGGTAAACTATTTTGTAATTAACAAAATCGGTATCAAGATAAACTGTTTTTTATATGTAAATTTAAAATATTTAAAAAGTTATCTTAATTTAATTTTTTACTTATCTGAATTATTGTATTTTAATTTTTTTATTTATCTTAATTGTTGTATTTTAATTTTTTTATTTATCTGAATTATTGTATTTTAATTTTTTTATTTATCTTAATTGTTGTATTTTAATTTTTTTATTTATCTTAATTATTGTATTTTATTTTTTTTATTTATCGTAATTATTGTATTTTAATTATCTTAAATTTTTCAAATCTTTTTTTAAAATTACGTAAAGTCTAGTTGTTGAATTAAAATATAAGGAAAATGTCACTCACAATGCCATTAAAAGTGTTACAAGAGAAAATAAAAAAAAAATTGTTTCTAAATTAACATTTATAAAAATTTTATTTTTTATATTTAAAAAATGATGTTTTTGTTGAAAATAGCTGAAATAAAAATGTTTATATCAATTGTAATTTAAAATCGCTGTAATTCTCCATTTATTTTCAAGATCATATGTTTGTCATGATGAATCTGCCCTTTTTTTTTAATTTTGACTTTAGATTCTTAATCAGCGACCTCGAAAACCTTTATATACTAAGTTAAATACAAATTGAATAACGTTTTCATATTTTGACCAGCCTTTCAGGATCGCGCATCACTGTGCGCTGCCGAAACAACAGCGAAGAAAATTTTCTTATGGAATTGAAAATTCATAATACACCAACATATATTTTAGTTTTATGAATAATATTATCATAAAATGAAAAATATCATATAAGTATCATCCATAGTAATATTAGGAAACTTCTTTATAATTAATTACATCTCTTTTTTATCGATATCATATAATTTTGACTCATTTTAAATTTAATACTAATTGAATTAAGAGATAATAAAATAAAATGGACCGCTTTTGGGAAAATTCGATCGCTCATCATGGATTACTAATAAACTCCAATTTTCATGGTTAAGCTATTAATTAATTAGCCCTAAGTTTGGTGAAATCTAATTAATTCATTCAACAAACTTAAAGGGACTTAGCCAAAGCGGATTGGGGCTTATTATCAGATGCTGAAGATATTGGACCAAGGACCCCAAGAAACGTTCAAACGAAATCAGATTTTCACTTTAACCACTGTTGTTTTGACCTAGGAAATAGAATATAAAAATAATTAAGTAAATTATTAATGCTTTATATTAATATCTTAAGCGATAAAAAATTTAAGCGACAAGGCTTTAAATAAATCAAACCAATATACCTTCCATTAGAAAACTCGAGAAGAATTATCAAAAGTTAAACTCATGGTGTTAATTTACAAGCACGGATCTAAAAATAAACATTCAGCTCAGGGCAGACAGGGGGCCATTGTGATTATTCAATAAGACCTTAATTTTTATTGTTTAAATACTATTTCTTAATAGATATTTCTATATTGCCATAATCTAAGTCAATTTCTAACGATGATAAGTAAATAAAATTTAAAAAAAAAATTTAAAATATATAATGTTTATAAAAAATATTTTTTCATAATAAAGAATTAAATATTTTTTTAGATAAAGTAATAGTTGAAGATAAAAGATAAAATATAGCTGAAGTAGGCAGAGTCGTGATAAACCTAAGTGTTAGAAATTGTAATATTGAAACCTCTTTAGCTGTTTTTCAGGGGCCCTTGATTAGTTCGACTTTTTTTTTAATGTCACTCATTATTTAAGCTAAGATCTGAAACGAAAAAATATAACATTTCGTGTTGATTTCAATGATCATTTATTTAGACCTAACTTTTCATTGATTAAAACCTGTTTATTGGCTCATATTTAATTTTTTATTCAATATAAGACTACTGATACCTACAAAAATATAAAATTTCATACTCAATTTAGAAAAAATAACCTCAATTAATAAGTGAGTATGATGTAAAAAAAAAAAAATATTCAACCAAGTATTTAGTCCATACCAAAAATTTATTATTATTTCAAATCCAAATTTAGCAATAACTTAGTAAGCCTTCATAGGTTCATTGTACATTACCTAAAAAATAAGAACTTTAGAATAACTTGTACACAGTATGAGTACACTTCGATGAACTCATATTGTTATTTTATTGAATATTACAATTATTAAATGTTGGAAGATCCATTGTTTTTGTTGATGAAAAGATGTCTTGTGTGACTCATACAAGACTTTACTGTTCCGACTTGTCTAAAAAAAACAAAAAAAAGAACAGGCAGCACATGTTTCTTTAGGGTCTGAAAATAGCACTCCCCGACTCCAAAGCAATGGGTATTCCAACATGTGTGTACCTGAAGCGATAATAGATGGGCGATGAATAAAAATCTATACAAGGGCATGCGTCTGGGGTTTTTGTTAATGTATCTTCACTCCTATGTTTTGTTATTTTTATTTTTATTTTGTTTATTCATAGTTTTGTAACTTAAAAGTACAATTTAAAAACCATAAATATTATTAAACAATACTAAAGGTCGCTGGTTAGCGCCAAGCGGTGGCCCTAGGATTTTTTAATGGGAGTAAAAAATCTTTAGCCATGCCCTTCCTCAGATAGGACGTAAGATCGAGGTCCCGAGCCTGTACGATGTCAGGCACTCTTTGAAGATCCCTATCCTAATTATACCTGGATAGGCAAAATTTAGGACTCCCACTGTAGCATCGTCCGATTAGCCTTAGTGGCATAAAGTGACGTTAATTAAACAAACAAACAAAATATTATTAAAACGCTTAGGGAAATAGAAAATAAAAACCGTTAAAGTTCAGAAAATAATGTGGGAAACAAAATTCATTACTTATATTAATTATATTCAAATTATATTATATTCATGGAAAATTAATAAATTATATTTGAATATTGTACAAAATATCGTAAGGGAAAAGGAGGATATTTAAATTATTTTTTGTCATCAAACAGATTCACAGAGAATAGCTTTTTCCAAATTTATTTGCTATTTTTTTTTTTATTCTCTACGTGTCTTGTTATTTTTATTTTAGCTTATTTATAGTTTCGTTACTAACAAATCCAATTAAACAACCATTAATAAAACTATAATATTAACTTTTTAAAACACAGAATAGACTTTTAATATTTTTAAAACTAAGGAAAATAAAACAAACGTTAAAGCTCAGAAAATAATACGGAAAACAAAATTCAATATTAATACTTACTTATTATTTATCATCCTGGAAAATAAATAAATTATATTAGGATATTGCTGAATATATCGTAAGGGAACAAAAGCTTAGTTAAATTATTTTTATCGTGTTGTTTCGATAAATTTGTAATTAAATTTTACTTTTGTCATTAAACAAATTCACAGAAAATAGTTTTTTTCACATTTATTTTCTTATCTTTGTTTTTTTATAATCCATAAAATAGAATAATAAATTTTTTAAAAAGCGGCTCAATAATTTTCGATTCAATATTATTTCTATCTTTTCATAGGCCAAAAAAAAATATTTCATCAATATTCGATTTTTTTTATTATTCCCACTATTATTAAGAAAAATTGAATAGTCTATGATACGTTACAATTCCACTATGATATGATATTTCACCCTAATTAGCGTAAGCATTTAATTACTTTTATTTTTAAAAATAAAATCGGAATGATCTCTAGAGCTCTATTCAGTTTTTACCCAAAATAGGATGTTTTGTTTTTGTTTTTTTTTATCATATTAAAAATATGGAACTATTTGGTTAAAGCCAATGTTAGCAATGGGTTAATTAAATAATTTGAACCTATCACAACTAAAAGAGAGAATGCGGTTTTCCACCTTCCTTACCATTAATCTAATGCTTCGAGTCCAAAATTTCACTTAGTGTCGGCTAACTCTATAATTTTCTGACGCGTGTTAGTTGAGCTCTTGTTCAGTTAATTTATGTCATCGTGCATAATTACCTACGCTTCACACCTACTTCCTTCAAGTTTGTTTGTCTTTGTTCCCCATCCTCCCCCTACTCTGGCCTCTCATGCTGCAACGCTCCTTTTCAATCAAGTTTTTCCTCAAAGGAAAGGATGGAAAATTTAAATACAATTTAATATTCATAATGACAATATTCTCCTAGTTCGAGAGACAATTTTAAATTGACATTATGCTACGAATAGTTATTACGAAATAATGTTTGGATACATTGACAATACAAATACATTTTTTTAATTGAACCAGTCGTTTGAGAGACTCGTGTAAAAAAAAAAAAATTGATTTTTGTTCAATTTTATTGTTAAACTCCTTACATACCGAGACATCTAATTCAAGGGATCCCCGAAAAGCCGAGCTGATCTAACGGATTTAATGGACCATTCAAATAATCGTTGTGAGGAGAAACTCGAAAAATCCAGGACATTGAAAAATATCTTCCTGTAACCAAAGCAGAAAGTACGTTTTGGAGTAAAATTTTGCTTGACCTAAGAAACTAAATTAGACAATTCATGTGAGGTTATAAGCGTTTTTTTTTTGGTTAATCAACGTCACTTTATGCCACTTAGGCTAACCGGACGATGCTACAGTGGGAGTCCTAAATTTTGCCTATACAGGTATGATTAGTACAGGGATCTTTAACGAGTACCTAACATCGTACAGGCACATTTTATGTCATATCCGATGGACGACATAGACAAGGATTTTGTACTCCCATTAAAAAACCATAGGGCCACCTAGGAACGCGAACCCTCGACCTTTAGTATTGTGGGTTGCTATGCTAACCACTACACCATAGGTGCCCCGATAGTGTTTTGTACAGTGATTTCCAAAATATTTGGTTTGTAAAAATCGTTTGTCATCCATAATCAGGAGAAACCCTTCATGTACAGAATTTTTTTTTCCAGATCTATCCTATTAACATATATTTATTATCTAATAAAAGATAATATTTATTATCTAATAAATAGATCTATCCTATTAACATATATTTATTATAACACGAAAAATGTATTCGAACTAAGAATATGTGTCGGAGAAAATTGAACTTAAGGGAATCACTTACTGCAAAAGTAGACACCTTTTTTTTTTTACTTTTCAGGTTTCTCAAACGACCGATTCAATTAGCATAAAAATAACATCTGGTATATGTTATAAAGAAAAAATATGTTTAAATGAGAACTAGGAGAGATTGGATAAACTAAAGAACAAATGTTTAAAATTATAAAGCATATTACCTTGGTTAAATATTTAAGCTTTTCTTTATGGATATACCATTAATATGAATTCGTTAAAATGAAAAGAAAAAAATGTTAGCGAAACGCTACAGGATGGAATAGACATGGGTTATTTACTTTGTGGAAAGAAAATTTTAGCCAAGTGATTATAAAAGATTAATGTTTTTGAAAACTACGCACCAAACACGAAATTATTTTTTATAACAAGAAAATAACTACGTATTTACCTATTGATAGTAAATGATCATATCATTATAGTAAGGGTTAAAAATCATAAAATAATATACGGTACTTTTCTTTTATAGTCAAGCCATTTTCATTTAAACATTTTCAAGAGAAAATGTTTTTAATTTAGTTAGTACATTGCTTTAAGGAGAAGCAGGCTTATCGCCTGTGTTGCTAGGGAGGTAACTAAGAGTTAATTTCACAACTGTTCGCTTATTGGCAACACTGTCAGGAGAAAACAATTCCGTGCCGAATCATTTGTTTTGACTGGATAATTACAACAATTGGTGGCCAAGGATATTATGGTGAGATAGATAAAAGCTTGTATTCAAAACGAAAGAATAATGCAGGCAGAATTTTACCTCAGCAGGGGGTGTTTTTGTGAACATGAAACATTGTTGGCATTTGCAACAAAACAATGTTTCATGACTGAAGTACCAGACAGATCTGCGGAAACATTAATTCAAGCCATAAAGCAATATATTTTGCTTGGATCTATTATCGTTTCAGACTGCTGGAAGTCGTATCAAAATATTTGGAAGGAAGGTTATACACATTTCACTGTTAATCATAAAAACAAATATTTTATTAGAAGATAAAAGATTCGACCACGGCCGGGAATCGAACCCAGGTCCTCCGCATCTACGTTGCGGCGCTCTTACCACTGAGCTAACCGTGGGGCCGTCCCAGTCGTGATCGAATCTTTTACTTATGCGATCCCTCCCACCAGGTCTCGCCACATTGTAGCGAAGTACCGGGGGGGCTGAACAATTGTCCAGACGAACGGGATCTGATTGACATACGTCAAAGATATTCATTTAATGATGTTATTTATTTATGGTCTTTGGTTTACTAATTTTTAAATTATTTTATTAGAAGATAAAAGATTCGACCACGGCCGGGAATCGAACCCAGGTCCTCAGCATCTACGTTGTACCACTGAGCTGACCGTGGGGCCCTCCCAGACGTGATCGAATCTCAAATACATTACAGCACACCCAAAATATTGACTGTGGGGATCATCAAAATAGGGGAACAAAAGAAGAAGGGGTACTAGAAGAAATTGTTTAAAATCTTATTTAGCGGAATGTATGTGGCGTCAAAGGTTGCAGAAAAAGATCCTTTTAATGAAATATTGAAAGATATTAATGATTATTACGATGAAATGTCTAACATATTATTTTTTTATTTTTTTTATTATTAAATTTCAGGTAAAGTGTTTTATTCAAAAAACGTGTTTTATTTATTTAAAGCAATGTACTAACTAAATTAAACACATTTTCTCTGGGCGTGACTATAACAGAAAAGTACCTAATATACTATTCATTATCGTGTAATCTTATTGAATATGTTGTTAAGTCGAATTAAGTGGGTTAAAAGGATAGTTAAGCGAATATGTTAAATTAGGTGTTTTGAGGCAATTTAAACATTTCATAATGAAAACCTGATTTTATAAAAATACTTCTCATCTTTTGATTAACCCCTTATTCTCTGGGATGGCACATTTATGATCTAGTCTTTTTGTCTATATGACATAAATATTCCAATTAATAATATTTAAATTTGAGTCAAAAGGTTTTTGAAATTTTCAATGTAATTATAGCTGTTTATAGTTAGGTCTGCTTAGGTTTAAGAATAGAAAACAAATTATATGACGAGCATAGATATTAATTCATTATGTGTTATTTTTACCTAAAAATTAACATTTATCACATTCCATCATCAATAATTCAAAAATTAAATTTATTTGATTTTACTAGAAAATATTTCTGAACTCATCGAAAAATTCAATCGGATTCAATCGGAGTCATTTGTATTCATAGGCCTTTATGCACAGAAATAATAATATATATTTTTAAATATTAATTCAATAAAGTTTAAATATTTAAATTATACTTGGATTTGTTTGGCATGTAAGTGCGTTTTACATATGTACCTCTCAGTTCACATAATACTCCAATTGCAATTTCAACATTTTTTTTTAGGAAAGCGCTTTTAATAATATTTTTTTTTTATTTTGCAATACTGGATTTCTTTTTAATTTGAAGGTTGATATATTAACCTATAAAGGTTTACTAAAATACATAAAAAATAAAAAGTAAGAATTTTGGAAAGGGAAATGTTATTAAAATGTCTTTTCTGAAATTTTTTGAAATTGGAGTTAGTTATTCATTGATCTGAAAGGCTCACATAATTATACATGTTACAATAATAATAGCTACATATCGCATATTCAATTTATTTAATTTAACTGAATTTCAGATATTTATAACAAAAAAAAATTACCAGTTATCATCTGACTTTACTATATCATTCACATTAAATTTTATAAGATTTACAAATCCACTACCACAAACAAGAATAAATATCTTAAATGGGGTCATCAGTGTTGTGTTAGTCAGTGTTGTGGTTAGCATGGCAACCTACAATAGAAAAGATCGCGGGTTCAATTCCAGCGGTGGCCCTAGGATTTTTTAATGGGAGTAAAAAATCCTTAGCTATGCCGTCCCTCGGATAGGACGTAAAATGGAGGTCCCGAGCCTGTACGATGTCAGGTACTCGTTAAAGATCCCTATCCTAATTATACCTGGATAGGCAAAATTTAGGACTCCCACTGTAGCATCGTCCGATTAGCCTAAGTAGCATAAAAATGGACGTTAAACAAAAAAACAATATCTTAAATTTAGGTTAAATTTTAAAATAAGCTCGTTTCCCAATATGCTAGATTGCCTTGGCCTAAGGGTAAAAAGAATTAACAATTTTTTTTATTTACTATAATCTTGAATTAGGGGTCCGCTGTTTAATTATTACTGTTATAGCATGTATAATAATATGACAGAAAAACTAAAACCGATTTCAACATTTTTTTTTTGGAAATCAAATAATAATATTTCTATTTGGTCATGTTAATTGTCTAATTAATTGTAAGTAAAACCAGCGTATAAGTGTACGCCAGTTACGAAGATTCTAAACTTCCTTGTGAAGTTTTTACTTCAACAGGAACCATGGATCACAAGCACCCATTATTTCTTTTTTTGTTTTCGAGGTACTTTTCTGTACCATAAATAATTTCTGTGAAATAGGGATAGTTAAATGTATAATCATGCTACAGAATAACTTTCTCAGATTTCAACATTGTTTTAGGAAATCACTTAATAATATTAATCTTTGGAAAATTCTTACGAAAAGTTTAATGTTACTGTCATGTTTATGCAAAATAAAAAAGTACGAATATTCCAAAGAGAAGTATTATTAATAGTTCATCCCTCAGTAAATGCTGAATTGAAGTTTAAGGAAAACAAAAAAAAAAAACTTCAACACAACACAAATATTTATCTGAGAAATAAAATAAAAATGAAAATGGAATATGCTAGATTGATAGTGAAATGGAATTTAAGAAGTTTTCGAATATCTTTAGGGTATCAAGGAAGCTACTTGGGTGAAAATTTCCCAACATGTTATTTGGGGCGTGTTTCAGGAGGTTATTTTACCGTGATTCAAGGGGAAAATAACCTGGAGTCCTTTCAGAGAAAAATAAACCTGCAAACGATTGATTTTTAATGGGGATCGGGGATCGACACCAAGTTGGCTTTGTAATTGTTATGCATGATGTTTCGATATAGTCTAAACGATGAGAACTTAAAAAGTTCCATTGAAAGTATAGTTTTTTATTTATAAAAATGTTTTCCCCCTCACTCCGAGTAAGGAAAACACACCTATTTACATACTTATCACGGTCATATGCAAAGCTTTAGTTGCTAAGAGGCTATTTTTAAGACTGTTAGTATTATCAATTCCCTGAAGTTGAAAGAAAAATAGACGTGACTCGTAGGAATGGAATTCGAAAAACAAGTCCTCCCTCCTGACTCTTCGTCTATCGTGCCTTCATAAATATTCATGGTTTGTCCAGTTGTTTATACTGCCCCTTCACCCTTACTTCTCTGACTGTTAGATGATCTTACTTACACCGAAACTTCTCTGGTTATGTAGAGTTTTCATAGGCTATTTTCATTGACTAGTAGCTAGTAGCTGCGTTTCTTTTTAGTATGCTGGAGGAGATCCTCTTCATGCCTCCGCATTAGGAGACCTTTGTATTCATGGAGCGAGGCAATGAGCGGATCCTACACCGACGCTGGGGACTGGGAAGATATCCACGAGGAATGCGCGTCTCTCCGCCTTTGCATCAATAAAAAAACCTCGGTAAACTTTAAAATATAAAATATTGTAAAATCTTCACATCACAAAAGAAGTGCGTAACAAACAGATTAAACGAATTATCACAACGAACGATAAAAATACAAATTAAAATAAATGAGACTAAACATAAATTGAGATAAAAGTAAATACTGTGAGATAATTTCAAAGTTAAAAATCGGAAATTATTGTCTTTTTTCGAATGTTAAATTTTAACATATTGTGTCATGTTATAGTTTGAATAACAATACAAATCTGAAGTATTATGGAAACTTAATGATTTGAGAATATGGATATGGATTAAATTATTGATGATTTGTTTGAAACTTAACATAAATACAAGGAACAACTTATCAATGAAAACACTCCTTCAAGACAATACAAAGCAAAGCTAAGCAACAAATGGGCGTAACGAACAGATTAAACGAATTATCACAACGAACGATAAAAATACAAATTAAAATAAATAAGAGTAAACATAAATTGAGATAAAAGTGAATACTTTGAGATCATTTCAAAGTTACAAATTGGAAATTATTGTCTTTCTTCCAACGTTAAATGTTAACATATTGTGTCATGTTATAGTTTGAATAATAATACAAATCTAAAGTATTATGGAGACTTGATGATTTGAGAATATGGATATGGATTAAATTATTGATGGTTTGTTAGAAACGTTCCATAATTACAAGGGAAAACCCATAATGAAATTACTCCTACTGGACAATTTAAAGAATAACTAAATAACAAAAGGGCGTAATCAACAGAGTAAACGAATTACCACAATGAAACACAATTAAAATACAAATTAAAGTAAATTAGACTAAACATAAATTGAGATTAAGGTACCAGAATGATTACTGTGAGCTCATTTCAAAGTTACAAATTAGAAATTATTGTCTTTCTTCGGATGTTTAATGTTAATACATATGTAGTGTCATGTTATAGTCTGAATAACAAGACAGATCTGGAGTATTATGGAAAATTGATGATGTAGAGATATTGTTATGGATTATATTATTGATGATTTGTTAGAAACGTTCCATATAATTAGAAGGAAACAATTATTAGTGAAATTGATGCTACAAGACAATCCATGATAAACTTCTAAATCTTAAGCCTATTAATTGTTTTATTAATCATGCAGCCAAGGTGTACGACCTAACTGGTTAAACTATCAAGTAATATTTCACCTTTGCTACTAGATGCAGTGGAAAAAAAGAATACTAGTGGTATAAAAAATGTTCCTCCAGAACGGAGAAGATTGTAAATATATATAAATATGTATATAATCTACATATTTAAAGATTTTTTAATCCATATAATTCAACAGTGATCAAAACTAGGCTATTATATGTGAAAAAATTTTTAATTATTTATTCCCATAAAACTTAATATTACAATAAGCAACGGAAAAGCTTAGCCGGGTTTAGCTAGTTATTTATAAAATCATAATGTTATATTTAAGTATATCCATAAAGAACCCATTAACAATATGGTCTATTAATTTATGTTTTTACCTACCGCAGATTGAATCCTGATTCAAAGGACCCTTCAGAAGCACTTCGAACCACAATACAATGGGTCATTTTAATTGACTTAGTTAATAAAGAAAAAAAAAAAAGACAAGTGTATAAGAGTAGCAATTTTCTGAACTTTGCATAGTATTGACTTAATCAAGTTCAAATTTGTTTTCAAGGCACATACCATAATACGGTACCATAAACAATTTCTGTGAAATAGGCATGGTTTCAATTCCAACCCAAAATAAAAATAAAACTGAATAAGCCCCAACACATCGAGAAAAATATCTCTTAGGCCATAAAATTGTTTTGAAAAAGGCAAGGCGAGAATCGACTGGTATCTTTTAGTAGGAAAATTTCTTAGCTTAAGACCTCAACGTTGTAAAATATAATTAAAATACATCTATTGACTTTCCTATTTAATTCATAAATTTATGTCTAACCCACATTAAGATATTGTATATAATAAAAGGAAAGATTCGTCAATGTGAGAATTAAACGTTTAAGTTGACACAGAATTGTAAAGCGTGCACTCTTGTTATATAAGTGAATTCAGGTAGCAAATGGCGATAAAAAGTTCAGTGCCTTGAAAAGAAATAATCATAGGTCGTCATATCTAGACCAAATAGGCATACGTATTTGTTTATAGATATATATCTCTATGTATATATACCAAATAAATATATATCTCAATAGTCATACCTACACCAAAAGGTACACATAACTATGGAATAACGAAAGGTAGGTGGTAATATCGTTTTAAGGATTTGTACAATATATTATTTTGGAAGGTGGTCTAATGACAAAGGATTGGTAATATCGCATTGAACTATCTAGCCGCTAGGTCTTTTACATAAATAAATGCAAGATATATCTTTGCAAGTAATTGACCCATCGTTGTTTAAGTTTAAAGTAATTTTTGGGTCTAACGCTTGCATTGGAATAAAGTTAGCTCAACATTTTGTTGTAATCAGACTCCTAGCGCCACACCCCTTCACACAGTATCTTTTGCAATGCTTTCCTTCCTGGGGGAGTTAATGATACCATCAGTAGATGTCAGCACATGGCACCAACCATTCGACACGTCAACAAGAGATAACTAAGCTTAGGGGGAGCCGCTCTATCAGCCCTGACATTACTGACGTATTCCAACCATCTGCCTCCTATCGTATTCCTTCCAACGCTCAAGTTCTTATTAAACCCGGCTATGTCTCAAGTTAAAGTTCATTAGTTCCGAAACATAACCAAGATAAAGTATTCAGATGTTTACGAAAATGATATTCATTCATTATATATAATGAAGTTATAATTTCAAACCCGAAGAAAAATCAATATTTTTCATTTGAAAGAATGACTAACTCCTTATATGTTGATATTGTCCTACCGCATCTCCTTTCTTTTGATTCCAACTAATCACTATTTTTAAATCCTTTATCATCTTTGAAGAGAAGTTAAGGTTAGATCCCCTGATGAATATTAAAACTACGAGAAGTAATAAGTTGTATTACGAAGTAAGGCCTGATGCCGACACCACCAATCGCTCCCTCCATCTTCCCCCGTCCAATCCCATATCACAAGAACAGCATCGCCGTATCCTCCCAACAGTCTGAAAAGCCTTTATCAATGTTTTAGGATCTCCCGCGTGACATGCGCGGTATGTTAACCATTAAACCACAGAGCTCGCTTCCAAGCGGAGCCAATCCTTCCTCTGCACTGATACCTTTCCCCTGTCTCGCAATTTTTGTGAGCTGTAACGGGAGGTGGACAATTTTTGCCCAATTTTTGGTATCTCTTGACGAACGTTAATTTTAAATTATTTTATATTAATTCAATCTTTATTGCTGGTAACCACCTTTTCTTTAAATTAATTTTAAATATTTTATTTTTGAAAAGATCGGGCTCCGCCGGGAGTCGAACCCGGGTCTCCCGGCGGAGCCCAATCTTTTCTCTTCAAAAATAAAATATTTAAAATTAATTTAAAGAAAAGGTGGTTATCCACAGTAAAGATTGAATTAACATAACTTCTAATATATTTTCCTGTTACACTTTACGCAATTCTGCGTTGTGTAGCCGTCTAAATTCTCCTATTGAATCATCCTTCTTCGGCCCAAAAATATTCTACACATTACTTCATTTTCAAAGACCACTGCAGTTGGATGCAATGGAATAGCTGGATGCTTGGGATTTAAAATTTTGTAAATGTTGTTGACTCTTCGTATTGAAATCTCACATCATGAACTCAAGTGCTAATTACAATGTTAATTCAGTTATGTTATATAACTGCATTATGAGCAGTTTCTCTACCACACTTTATTTTAAATACACCTAATTTTGCGCTATAAATGTGTAAAATTGACAAAATAATTAATAATTTGATTAGAAATAACTTTTGGATCATGACATAAACGTATTATTTATTTTAAAACTACTATTAAATGTAATTAATTTAATTTAAAGGCTTTAACAAAGAGTGTACGTTAGATCGCTTTTAAACTCCGAAAACTATGGGTATTTGCTACTGACAAAGGAAATAAGCAAATGGGCAATGGACCCTGCTCCCCGCCAAACCGCATCCAAACCGTAACTCCCCCTCTCAGTCCAGTTATACCAGATTTTAGACCGTCTCTCTTTAAATCTGAAATTTCCATTAGAATCTAGTTAGTGTTTCATTTTACAATCACTTAACAATTTTATTGCCACTGAAATAAGGCATTGGTTTATGGCCGACCAAAGTAGGGGAAACCATCATTAAAGCGAAAATAAAATTAATTAAGGGCACAATATAGAAAATGGGAAGACTTTAAAGAAAAAAAAAATGCAGTGATTTTATTTATTAACCTATGAAGCAATGACTTAAATAATATTTAAAGGGTTTAGATATTTAGGGGCTATGATAACTACCAGGAACGAAATCGAAGAGTAAATTAAAACTAGATTAAGGATGGGAAATGCTTTCTCCTCACTTGCGTAATTGCTTTGATCGTTTTGCCGAAGCTTAAAAATAATTATTTACAAAACTATCATTCACTCTAAGGTCCTTTGCAGATGGCAACTTACATTTAGGAATGAATACAAGCTGAAGGTCTTTAAAAAATAAAATACTGCATAAAATAGGGTATCAAAGACAAACGAATCTACCTGATAATTTAGGAATTGAAACAACGCCGAAGTGATTAAACTTTAATCCAAAAATACAATTGAGGTGAATAATGCGCGTCATATACGTGGAATGCGCATGTTAACAAAATAATAAAAAAATTTGTTGGGATCACCTGTGATGTTGTGGCTAGTCCCTCGGATAGGACGTAAAATGGAAGTTCCGAGCCGGCTCGATGTCAGGTACGCGTTAAAGATCATTAACCTCATATTTCATGGATAGGCAAAATTTAGGACTCCAACTGTAGCATCATCCGATTAGCCTTAGTGGCATAAAGTTACGTTAAAAAAAACAAACATAAGATTGTGTTAAGTCAGATCTGTCGAAGTAGTATGAAGGTGTATAGGGAGCGATTAGTGTAGTCGGCTTCGAACTTAGGGGTCGTCGAGATTATTAATATTATTAATTCATTAAAACTATTTATAAGGAAGCAAATGATTTTTTAGAATAAAATATTCACAATATTTTATACTCTTAATCAATTTACAAAATTATTAATTGTGACTATTATATTATATTAATTTAATCATTATTAAGGAGTAACCACCTATTTTTTAAATTATTTTAAATAATTTATTTTTGAAGAGAAAAGATTTGGCTCCGACGGGAATCGAACCCGGGTCTTCCGCGTAACATGCGCGGTATGCTATCCACTACATTCAATACAAGACCCGGGTTCGATTCCCGACGGAGCCAAATCTTTTCTCTTCAAAAATAAATTATTTAAAATATTTTAAAAAATAGGTGGTTACTCCACAATAATGGATAAATTAATATAAAATATGTAATGGATAGCATACCGCATGTTATGCTACATGCATACTAGATACATGTTACGCGGAAGACCCGGGTTCGATTCCCGACGGAGTCAAATCTTTTCTCTTCAAAAATAAATTATTTACGACTTTTATAAGTTGGAAGAATATTCTGCCCTTCTATTGGAACAGGACGGATCTGGAGTCCAGAAACACTCTTAGGTGGACTTAATACTCGTAAAGTAGTTACTAGATCCTTTAGCCTTCGTTGGATCTACATTGTTATACAGTTCGGCCAAGAAGCTTAAATTTCCCAATTTTTCCTTGAGTTATAGAATAGAAAGTTTTCTAATTTACAATTAGTTAAACTAAAAATGTATACAGGTGATTAGGAGTAGGTGTATAGTGCCCTATTATTTTTTCCTTAAATATTTCCCAACATCAAAAAAATATGGCTTCCAACTGATATGTTTTGCTACTGTTTGATGAATCTAAGCGACGAAATATAAGTTCATAGAAAAATAGTTCTTGATAATACACGTTTTAAACTTATAATAAAAAATATTTGTGGGTTTCTTCACTACAAATATTTTTACTATTCGTATTAATGAACAAACATACTCTATATACATTTTTTTATCGTTTAGAACCTTATGTTTTAGTTTTAATTGGTTTTGTAATTAATCTGTAGACATTTGGTCTCTAAACTTTTTATTCTTCCCGTTGCGGACATCCTCGCCACTTTAAGTTAAATTTACATCATTATTTTCTCTCGCATATATTTTTCTTATTTATGAGGCTCCATCAAGCCTTAAGTCTCACCTCTTTCAACATATTGCAAATAAAATGTTCACGATTCGTCATAAAGGACAAAAAAACACCACCAATAGGCATATGTCTTGTTAATAAAAAAAAAAAAAAAATACTACATACAAGGACCAAAAAAATTTATGTTCAATCACTTTTAAAAATGTAAAATTTTTAAAATCGATAAAAAATAAATTTACGAAAATTAAAAAATATTACAATAATAAAGAAAGGAGGAAAGCATTGCTTTAAACAAAAGGTTGAAAGCGAAGATATTAGTTAGTCATAAGAAATTATTTATATCCAGTATCGATACATTAACTAAGGTTTTTGCCTTTCATGAAAAGAACGACAACTTTTTATTGGGGGATATCTTGATAGGGAGGGATCTTCAACGAGGACCTCAAATTCCCACCGCGTCCTTTAGTATTATAGGCTGTTATGCTAGCCACTACACCACAAGTGACTTGTCATTCTCTTTATAGTAAAGTGAATAAGCCAAACTTCACATTGATATTTACCATTAAACACATGTTTAGTCATGTAAGAATTTTGATAAATAGATTATAATGCTGTTTTTTTTTTAATTTTTTTACTTTTGAGATTATTTTTAAATACGTTTATTAAAAATTACTACCAAGGATTCTGAGAAATATCCAATTAAAAAAAAAAAAAAAAAAAAAAAAAAAAAAAAAAAAAAAAAAAAAAACCCCAGCTAATATTTATGAATAATAAAGGGTAATGTATAGGTTTGAAAATCATCAATAAAAAAAATATATATAAAAATTTAATTTACTTTTTTTTCTGAACTTGATTCATAACTCAATAAGTTCTCAGGCTTTTTCTAAGAAGAACATTTTATTCTTATTATTATTTTTCAAATAGATCCCCGCTTATCCGTTGTCCTTACGGTTAGCAAGAATTTCAGTACGACGAGCGTAGGGGGAAAAGAAGGAGGGGGGCGGATGTAGTCTGTTAGTACCAATTGTCGACTGCTTCCTCCCGCCATGTCTGGTCCACACGTCTTCCTGCCCCCGTGCAATGGCACTCTGTATTTTTACCGATGTGATTGATTGGAGTATCTTCGTCTTCTTCTGGCGTCTTCCCAGGTCAAAGGAGGGTCGTGTTCCTACAAGCGGATGCCTGTTGTTTTTATGGAAGGCCTTCACGGGTCGTTAATCATGTGTGCTTAACAAGTCTTGTGGGATCGACGACTTTGCTGTCAAGTAGAAGAAAGGTGATTTATCAATGTAGCACCTTGGGTAAAAAAAAAAAGAAAAAAAAGGAAGTTAAAAACAACGAGAATTATCAATATCTACCTTAAAGATACATCGAAGTTTATCATTACGACATCCGCCTATAAGCAACTAATTTATTGGAATGTAAGGGAAAAAAAAATTATACATGTAAGAATTTTGATAAATAGATTATAATTTTTTTACTTTTGACATTATATTTTAAATACCTTTTTTAAAAATCACAGATGGTTTATCATTTATGGTATTCCCCTTTCACAGTTTTCAAACCAAATAAAATACCTATCGCTAATTTACGCTTATTTATTGTAAATATATACTTCTTTTGTTAAATATATACAAAATTCAATACAATATACAAAGACAATTCAAGTGTTTCGTACTAATTTATGTTTCGTTCTAAAGTTTAAAGTCCTCGAAATATTTCTTATTACATTGGATTTGGTTAATCAAAGTTAATCAATCAATACTCCAGGACACAATCTATTTTCTTTTAATAATTTATTGAAGTTTCGTCCTAACGGCCAATTTTAATCCTTAAATCCAACTATACAAGGTACTAATTAGTATTTGTTGTATCTTTTATTATTCTAATAATGGACAACTGAATTGCTTCAATTACAATATGCAATTGGAAAAATAAATTTAAGTAATTGCTTCATAGCTGGATAAAAGATATAAGTACAGTACAAGTCAGATTTAGACTTGAAAATTACCGTTTGGAATAAACGTTGTCATTGAATTATTCACAGAAATAGATTGTGTATTGGAGTATCGTTTCACTTTTATAAACCTGATCCAAAAATAATAAGATATAATTCCAGGAAACTTGTAATACATTCCGCCAAAATCAAGAGTATTAATATTACAGTTGTAAGGACTCATTCACACCATAACTTTATACAAATATACAATATGCAATTTTTTATTTAATGAAAGCAATTTTAGGTACCGTATATAGTGCTAGGTACTGGATACATTTCATATACTAGTTACTGGATAAAACAACAGCAAAAGTAAGATTTAGACTTGAAAATGGCCGTTTAGACGAAATGTGGTATATTGTATTGCTTCACTTTAATAAACAGATTTCATCAATTGAGGCATTAATAAATTTCGAAATTAAGAAAATTCGTTTCCTGTTGTTGCATCAATATATAAGTAAGGAATTGTAGTAACAAATATGTCCTAGTTAACTTGCAAATCCGCACCATTAGAAGCAAAGAATTCCCACTCTTAGCTTTCATGTTCTGAAGTGGATCGCTTACCTTTATAACTTAAATCTAATGGTGTATTCGTAAAAGCTTAGTGATTGTAGAGTTGTGCCGGTTTTTCAAGAAGTCATGTTGTTTTTTTTAACAGCTTTCTTGCATTTACATTTTTTTTTTTTTTTTTTCAAATTTCATTATCTTTGCATAGAAGACATATATACCTCAATGAATAATAATATATTTATTTATGGTCTTTTTGGTTAAATATTTATCTTATAATTTTTAAATTATTTTATTAGAAGATAGAAGATTCGACCACGGCCGGGAATCGAACCCAGGTCCTCCGCATCTACGTTGCGGCGCTCTTACCACTGAGCTAACCGTGGGGCCGTCCCAGACGTGATCGAATCTTTCACTTCTGCGATCCCTCCCATCAGGTCTCGCCACATTGTAGTGAAGTACCGGGGGGGCTGAACAATTGTCCAGACGAACGGGATCTGATTGACATACGTCGAAGATATTCATTTTCAGTCATATTTATGTTCGTCTGGACAATTGTTCAGCCCCCAGGTACTTCGCTACAATGTGGCGAGACCTGGTGGGAGGGATCGCAAAAGTGAAAGACTCGATCACGTCTGGGACGGCCCCACGGTTAGCTCAGTGGTAAGAGCGCCGCAACGTAGATGAGGAAGACCTGAGTTCGATTCCCGGCCGTGGTCGAATCTTTTATCTTCTAATAAAATAATTTAATCAATAAATAATATGTTGGATTTAATTAGGCTTTAAGCTTGTCCAATTAAGACATTCCCAAATAGTTAAGATCTTTGAAATAAAATGGCATGGCTTAGTTATCATGATAAATTACAAATCCTACGTTGTATAACTTGAGATCCTAGATTTTTGAAAATGTCACTGATCCCGCCGAGTTACTCGGAGGTTGATGCAACACAAATGAAAGCAATCATTAAAGTTCAAGGGGACACGACATTAAGAATTATTTAGTGAATCGTAGGCTTCAGCTCTGGTTGGTTCCTACCCTTTAAACCGTTTCATAACTTTTTATTTTTTCGAAAGAATTTACTGCCTAACCATAAAAAAAACCTTGGGGACGATAGCGATTTCGGGGTATCGTAAAAAATTTAACAGCGTTGCGTTTCATAACGCTGGGGCCTTGGTATGAATGTTTCATAGCTCTAGCCAAGCTAGCTATCCAGCGTAAAATCGAACTTAAAAAAAAATGAAACTCTTGGCTAATTAAAACATGAAGTTATGATTAAAAGACACGTAATAAAAAAGTAATGATAATCAGAAAAGGCGGAAATCGCTCACTCCTATCGACAAAGTCATATCTCAAAAATTGGATATTTTTAGTTAGGACTGTTATTGAAGAATGCATTTATATATTTTTTTTTATATTTTTATTTCAATGGAGGGTTGTATATATTTTAGTTTTGTATTTAGGTTGTATTTATTTATTTTATATTTTGGTTGTATACATTTTAGTTTCTATTTTTCGTTTCTAATTATTATTTTCTTTATCTTGTGTGAATGTATCTTTTGAGCACTAATATTAAATGCCCTTAAGCGTGGCAGATTGTATTATTTCTTTATCAATAAAAAAAATACTGCTATTCTTGATCCGCTGAAAGAATAGTTCATCACTGCAAGATCATCAACGTTGTGACTTCATCTAAGCAACAATTGTGAAATGTTAAACTATAATTTCATAAATCAAAAAGGACAGTTCCAACAGAGAAAAAGGTGATATCGGAGACTGAAAATAAGTTCGGAACACATAAATTCTATTATTACGCTTTTAGTATTTTCTTGGAAAAATGTTTTTCACATATGACATTGTTGAAATGAGTAAGCGACAAGCCAAAAATAGAAATGCAATTATCTTATATTTTTATTATAAATTTCATGCTTTCGGGGTATAGGTAGGTTAACAAAATCGATTAAACGTTTGGAAAAATCGATAGCTATTTTATAAATAAAACAATCCCTTAAAATAACTTTTTTACTTTTTTATTTATTACGAGAAAATATTCAAAGGAATCTAAAATGTGAACTTAAAACATTTTCACAATGTTATTCGACATGGTACTGTACAACTAAGTTGCAATTTATGTTTATTTTGAACTTGTCGTTAAACTCGTTGTATTACTTTTAATACACAACAATTTATTAATACACACTAATGGTATTGTAAGAATAATGAAGGCTTAAGGAACCCGAAAGTTCGTTGCCGACACCACATCTCGCTAATGGTATTATACATTAATAGAATATCATTTAAAGGCTTGCAAGTCAAATCAGTTTTGAGTTGCAAGTTTTCTGAAGCTAGGGTGTTTCTGACATAATAATAATAGTTTTTAAATTGTGCTTGGTAAGGAAATTCAGCCAACCTAAGTTTAACAGTTTATGGTAAAGACAAATCTAACCTCGAAAATGGCTACAATGCCAAATAAATAAAATAAGTGAGGCTGTAATTTAGGATCTTTTTGTAAATATTAAATGAAGAGGAAATGGTTGGGGGGGGGGGGGTGCCATAAAAATATCTAAAATCTAAGTGTAACATATTAAGGAGCTTAATAAGAAAAACTTAAAAAAAAAAAAAAAAACAATAAGAGAAAATATATAAAGAAATATTAATTACATATTATTGTTATTTCTTTTGACCGCCTCCCAACCACTTCCTCTTCATTAAATGTATGGTCAACTGTCTGCCACCATCATTGTAAATATTTAAATAAAATGTGTGTTCACAAAAAAAAAAAAATCATAATAATAATAAAGAAGAAAAAAATCAGAAAAAATTAAACCTGTAGGTGGAAAAGGGTATTTGAAGGCCTGGTTCGATTTATCTATTGTATGACTTCACCGAAAATACTATACTACTATAACACTACAAAATAGATATATTGCAAAGTGTGATATTTTTATGCACAGACAAGGGACCTACTTTAGTTATATTAGGGATTATAAATTTATATAAATTTTATTATATAAACATTTATATTTTTTTTTTTTTTTTCTTAGGTAACCATCCTTCCTCTTTGCCGTTTTCATGTAGAAAAATAAATGAAAATGATACTTGAAGGTAGGTGTTACGGAAAGTGTTACAGAAGTATTAGGTTACTCAAAAATACCCAGTGCGATACCAGCAATATTCATTTGAATGAAAGGTATTCAAAATTAATTTATTGAATTTACCTTTGTAAATATTCACTCGTCATGACAATGACACATTTGGCTCTTACTTACCTAACAATTTATTTTATTCAACAATAATTGTTATTAACAGTTCCGAGAAGAGAAAAACATGACAAGATTAATTAAATCGTACACCGAATTCCGTAAAGTAATTCAATTTAGTATTTATTTGTTGAAAGTATTATCCTTTTATTTATCAGGATTAATTATTTTAGCTCCAGTCAAAGAAAAAAGATAAAAAAAATGTTATATCATAAAAAAAACCTAAACATGACAGCTCACAAAATAATAATTTATCTTTTTTTATCTGAGTTGTATGTATCATGTCATGATGGCTTTGATTTACCTTGTCAAAATATGCGTCGGATTATTTAAGTTTTTTAAGCTTATGGATTCAATATCTGTATGCATTTCAATGAAGCACTCTATATTTTTACTGTTCTTTATAATACAAATCAATTCAATTTCACCTCCAACCTTTAACATACATCTTTCTTAAATCTATGTATTAGCTTCAATGTAATTAGTGAAAAATTAGGCTCTGTTCAAGTTAGAATACCAATATAAGTTTTAAATTCAAATTATTGTGCTAAATAATTCTTTTATGGTAAAACATTTAAAATTGCTTATTTTAATAAAAATTAAAATGTTTACGAATTATATAATACGGGTAAACATGAACTAAATAATTAATTAAAAATATGAATTACTTTGCTCAATGATGTTTATTCCTTAAAGGAATTCAAAAATCTGTCGGGTTCATCTTTAATTACTTTTTTACTTCATTAATGTTTTGGCGCATATATATGTATATATATATATATACGTAAGCGATGTAGGTATTAGCCAATAAACTATCTATCTATATATTTAGATAATGTTTTAGGATTCCCTGAATAAGTTAACAATTGATTTATTTAAAATAAATGAAGATTTTGACCTAATAAACATATTTTTTCTATTGAACATTTGAATATTCATCGAGCTGCTATCATCTCTATTATATATACCATGCAGAGTTCACTCAGGTCGGCATTGTTCTAAATTCTCCTTTAGATTCGTCTCTCTTCGGTCCGAATATTCAAAGAAGTGTTAAAAGGCCGAAGGAAGAATAATTTTTTTTTGTAAATTCCAGTATTTATTTTTCGGGACTACGGAACAAGTTAAGCGATTTCGTGCTTGTAATCAAGCCTTGATTTCCTCCCTATTTTAACAAATATTAATAGTGTCCTACTAACGCTTTAGATTGAATTCAATAACCAATGCAGTATCACATATGTAAGAAAATGTACGTATTTTAATCCATATATCGAATGTAGTATTTGTAACTATTAGTCTATATGTTGCTGAAATAACTAAACTTCGTAATGTATCTCATAGCTTGAAGAAAACTATAATAATTATTAGCACACGCATTTTTTCACTTTTTTTTGTTATGGATAAGTTTTTTGCTATTATTTATACAATACAATTTACAAAAATACCGTGGCAGACGTTTTGGATTAGTTGGATGCTAGATGGGTGCCGGACCTGGGCTGCAACAGTTTGTCTTGCGGCGGGCATTGTGGCTTGTACCTGACATAAACTTTTGTGCCGATCCCCAGACCCTGATTTACCAGAATTGATTAAAACTCTGCACCACGGACATGTCTCCCAGCCACAACACCTAAATCGCACTCGCTCCAAGTAAGTTCCATCTTTATTAGGTCCGCAATAGTTCAGGTAGGAGGTAGCTAGAGTTAAATCCGCGGTATGACCCCAGGGTTAAAATTTTAATCCTGAAAAGTTAGGAAGCAATAAGTATTACTCTCATGGACTACGCATACTTGAGGATTAATAAAGGTTAGCAATACCAAAGAAGCGCATCTGCAAAGTTTTCCCTCAAGAACAGTAAAAAAAACTTAATAAATAAAACGGAAATTGAGAATTGTAATTGAGTAACAGAGATGAGCATTGACGCGAGGCAATGAAAATAGTCGACATAATTTATTATTAGTGGAATCATTTCAGAAGCATCCTGCACTTATTTACATTCTGCTATGTGTATTCTGTATTCAGGCTCCCTTTTGATATTTCCGAATAAGGTAAATATTCAATTGCAAGATAATAACACCAAGTGACCATTTTAATATGAAACTAAAAATGCGATAGATGAGAGATCTTTTTAACTTACACGAAAAACTTAACAAGCCCGTAAATAGGTACAGAGCTAGTCAAATCTATCCCCACACCTAATAATCATTCACCACTTAAATTTTACATAGATTTAAATAACGTATAAAAGAAATGGATTATAAACAAAACAGTTTTATAAATTTTATTCATTTAAAATATTTTCTTTATAAAGAGAATAGATCGGCTTGCCCGAGTTTCGATCCCATGCGCGGTACTCTGCCTCTAGGCCTCCGAGGCTGCATCGCATCCAAGCCAAGTCAATCACTCTTCACCGATCTTCTTCCCCCGAATTTTTTTATTTTTTAAGAACCTAGTAGACGAATCCGGATTGGAATAGTCAAAATTCTACTATTTGGATGAATTTTTATTATAAAATTTAAATTATTCATTTATATTTAACTGAAAAGGAGAAAATAGCTTAGTGTAGTTGAAAACAGCAATAAATGAATCGTATTGTTTTATAAACTACAAAATAAAAACATTTTTAAAATTTATTATCGCAAACGCTAATTACGAACGTTGACAGGGAATATGATAAGGAAAAACAGAGTAGGTTGGTAAACGAGGTTAAACAAGTAGTAGGAGCTAAGGTAAAATAGTCGCCGTAAAATCTGTAAGTACCAATTTAAAAATTAAAAAAAATTTACTCATGCTTTCTTTGGTCAATTACCGTTTTAATAATAATATCATAAATACATATGCATTTTAATGGAACAAAAATAAGATAAAATTAATGAAAAAAGTTCGGCGAGTATCCTCTCTTCTAAAAATGAATCTAAATAAACTTTTTAAACATATCAGAATCTGTGACGTCCAGATAAGAAACGCCCGTGCTCATGAGACAAAAATGTTAAATGGACGGATCTCTCGCTAACGTTATCTCCGAAGGGTTTCCCTTGATGTTGCGCAAGGAAACACACATCAGCGACGTCGGAAAATGAAAAACTGCTCCATTTTCAATCCCCTTTAGTCCTCGGCAATATTTGTCTCTTGACAGTTTGATGGCCGTCAGTCTGCATTGCTACTTTCTGTCGCCAACTGGGAGATTTATTAAAAGGATGATATTAGAGATCTAGGCATCCTCCGGGAAACTGGTTAGGTGTACATATTTCACGTCCTTCATATATATACGGCCTGTGGAAAGCAAAAGAGAACTGAGCTCCAAACTCCATATTTTGCGAAAACTGAGGTAAAAGTTGAATTTTGTGAAAAAGGGTTGTGTACACTTCTAATCGGTTTTGAAGTACAATACATTTCAGTTTGTCTTTTATATCATTCAAAAATAAGGAATCATTATTAAAAAAAAAAAAGGTAATTTAAAAAATAATTTTTTTTTAATTGGGATGGCCTTTAGTTCACTATGGTTTTATACTGACTATGTATAAAGATAAGTTTCATTTTGATTCACCTCTTTAAAGCGTCTGTAGTTACAGGTCGGGCAAAAATATTATCTAGTAACAGATCGTAGTTGGTTGTTAAGGTATTATTATAAAGTCGCATTGGTAGAGAATAGAGACTCTTGTATGAATATTATTTTTATTCGTATGTCACATCCATTTCAATACACTCTAATAATAAAAGATGACCATAATCAATGGACTCTACGTCTTTTTGCGAGAAACGTTAAATTTTTATTTCAATTGAGATTCGATATGGACGCTTTGTTCTGTGTGCAAGAACAGCTAAACATAGCACAGTTGTTGAAGAGGTTACGCATAAATCTAGGCCATAATTTTTTTTTTTTTTTCCGGTGACCAAGACGAGCATCAATTAGAATATATAATAGAAATGCATTCAGCTCCATTTAACCAGAAATCTCCTCCCCGTCCAACATAAATCCACCCTGAGTCCCTTCCGATCAGAAACCGTCCATTATATAAAAATGATTTCATTCTAAATCTGCGGCAAGAAAGGACTTATTATAAATATTACTTCCTTAACCTAAATATAACATAAAATAAAAAACCGTATATAGAATATAATAAAAACAACGTAAATACATTTTTATTTTTATTATATAATGGGCAATGGGTTATAAGCTGATATAAAAGTATTGCAGAAGAAACACTTTGTCCTTAATAATAAAGATTAAATACGTCAGGTAGGATTGCAAAAAAATATTCTATAAATCGTGATTTTTATTTTGGGTTAGCTTGAACTTTCTTAGGCAAAGCATTATTATTATGAATTGATGTGCGGTTATTATAAGTTGTTGATTTTAACATTATACCCTTTTAAACCCTATTAAGCGATTAAAATATTTCATTCAATAATAGTTAAAGATTCATTAGCAATTTCAATTCCCCATCCGCTTTTACTACTGTAATAAACAACAACTAATTCAGTATTTTTCCCCAAATCTTTCATATACCAATATCGTCAAACTTTACAAGCCGTGCTGTTAAACGTAAGGAAAGTTGACAACCAATTATTCGCTAAATATCCGTTCAAATTTTCAACTGAAACGTTTATTGATAAACTTAAAATGTGTGTCTTTTAATTTTATATAATTTATAGTAGAACAAACTCCACTAGCGAGAATTCATTCGTGTGAAGTCTAGAGATCTTCAATTTGGAGTAATAGTTAATATATTTATACTTATTCATATTTATACCCATTAATGATAAGATCAATTTAGAAGACTTAATGGCCGTAATCAGCAGCAATATTTTTGTATTTTTGACGAAATTTCAACGCTTAATAATGAGAACCTGATATACCAATACTGTTCAAAATTTAGCCGTGCTCTGAAAAGTAAGTTTTGACTATTGTGAGCTTATTAACTGGGATGAATAAATTATTCCATTGGTTTAGTTAAATAATTTATACATTGACTACAAAAATTGCTTGAATTGAAAAGATATATGATACGATTAACTATATTGCGGGTTGCGGGTCTGACAACATAGGATTGGGGACTCGAAGATAGTAAGCTAGGGGAAATTTAATAATAGCCCCTCCGCTGGGCCGGGAAACCCCAAAGAGCCTTAAAGACGAAGAAGGGGTAGAAACAAAAAAAAAAAACGATATTGTATGCGCTTCAAAGAATAAGTAATGTTCCTCCTTCCCATTGACAACTCTCCATGTCAAAACCTAATGGTCTCCAATTTTTCCCTTGAAGTTTCATTTATCGGCGGAGGAGCGGAGAGGGTTAAAGAGAAAGACTGATGAAGGAAGAGCGGTTGTAGGGAGGAGTAGCGATGGATGGGTGACAAGCCTTCATTCCATTTGTAAGATCCTACAGGCAATCCATCTCTCCTCCTGTTTCGGCTCCTATATACGGACCCAACAACTCCATATGTTCCTCCTATTCCTCTTCTGAGTGATTCTTCCTCGGTTCGTCTTCTGCCATCTCATTGCGAGCAGAGTTATTGCGGTCGGGTCAGGTTAAAACTTTTTTCGGGTGGAAATCGCCCTTCATTATTTATTTCAATGATTTACCAAGTGAACTTGTAATTTCTCTAAGTAAAATCAAACTCAATCTTCGAAGAGCGCTTATTATTTCGGAAGGTTGTTCAGAAAACTCGTAATACCTGAATTTGAACAAATACATACTTTCTATATATTATGGGTGACCTTTATTTTGCAATAAATTTTTCAATTAAAAATATTGTCACTCCTATTCTTAAATCTACAAGTCCAATGTGACACTGGGCTCTTTGGGCAAGGTTTGTGTGGTAATTAATCGAACTACGTACTATTTAAACTATTTATTATTTAAAATAATTCGTTTACTAGTCCCAACTACAAAAGGGGAGGGGGTTACGATAACTCATAAATTACTTGGGGCCACTTATATACTCAATACTTGGGGCTACTACACTACTCGAATCCCACTCCTGGTCCGTCTGTGCCTGCCCCAGCCTCACTCTGCCTGTCCCAGACTTCGACAGCCCATTTCATACTCACCCTCGGCTCCAGCCTGCCCCTCTCAGACTCTCCCAGACTGCCCAGCTCCTGACTGCCCCTTCGACTCGCCTGGGTCAGCCTCTTCTAGGAGTTCCCCCTCTCTCTCAGGGTCTCCTAGGTTCACTGGCCATCTTAGCTTTTCCATGTGACAACTGGATGGGGGAAACCCCTGAATTACAAAGTCTTCGCTGGTAGAGTTGGGATCTGTAACAAAAAAAAAAAAAAACCAAGCCACAATATTAAAATAAACTCTATCAATTGCAAGAGCCTAATACATATTTAATGTTTCATATAAAGACAATTTATCATGGCTTTGAATTATATGGTAAATTCAGTAATGCAATCGGGGAAAAAAAATATTCTTTAAAGTCAACAAAAATAAATGCATTTCTCAAATATTGGATAACAAAATAAATAAATTATAAAAACCATTATCAATTGCATAATATACATTTGGTATACTCACGAATAAAGAATAACTGCTTATTTTTTTTTTTTTTTAATTTCTAATTATAATCTTATAATAATTCTAATAATAAACAACCTGTTTACCATGAATAACAACATGTATTTTGTTCGTTATGTATAATTAACCGATTTGTTTCCCTATTTTTCCTAGACATTGGGATGTCAGGTATGGGTAGATATAGCACCCTGCAGTACTTTTTCCTTGGCTTCTTTCAGTTAAACTGATCTCTTTGAAATCGCCTTTTTACTCTGATTCTTATATTTTCGGGCATGTAATCTGTATCCGTGTCATAAAAAGAGGTGTATATGTCCGTGTGTTTGTATGAAAACGTTTGTAAAGAGTCTTTATGTGTTCTGCTAAGTTCTAAATTACTTGTATTTATATAAAAAGTTTGGAATTAAAATTCAATAAGAGTCAAGGATAGTCTTTCCTAATTGAATCTTGACCGTGGAGCAAGGTGAGTTAGTTATTAAATAAGCAAAACCGAGATATTCCTCGTAGATTTTATACTGCGATACAAATCTTCGCTCACAATATTTTTTCTCCATGATGTAAAGATTTCATACAAATTTATCAGAAAATAAAAAGTATACTGACAACTAGCTCAGAGATGATGACACTACCCCTAAATTAAGGCAATGGATATCAAGGTAATATAATTTCAATGATTCCGTCGGCTCTATGTAAATTTCCAAGAATATTCGAATATTAAATTTTGAAAATGCACGGCAGTATAGATATCCGTAAATTGGTTCAATATTTGCTCTCGAAGTCGGGTTAATTTAGGATAATAGGCGAATGACTTATACTTCATTTCCATAGAAATTGCTGTGCGGAGTAATCTGGAGCTTTGGATGTCGGAGTAGTTTACAACTTTAATCTGGGACCTTCTGTTGTCCCCCTCCCACTTTCACCCCCCCCCTTCCTAACTGTTTATCGGGACTAAATACACCAGTCCCAAATTAAATTAATGTTATTCCACCGGTAATCCAATTATTAAAAAACATGCTCCTGAGCAGGAGGGACTGGTAAAACCGATCCAGTTCATTGTTCACGGTAATGAATCAGTTCCCTTCGGATTCGAAATTGAAAACCACTTCAACACTTTTAGTAAATAATTTCCTGTGAAGTAACATATATATACCTAGGTTATATTTATACTTAGGAAAGGGGTAGCGTTTTGTAAAATCCTCGGGAAAATATCATGCTATAAAAAATTTGAGTTTCGTAGAACATTTGTATCGCTGTCACGTACCGATTTTGTTTTGTTCTTCGGATTCTGTATGCCCCGAAAAGTTTATCTCTTTTAAAATTCCGATAATAAACTCCGATTCGTAATTAAGATTTTTCTCCTACTATATATTTTATATATTAAAAAAAAAAATATTTTCTAAATAAAATGAGAGAAATATTAGAGCATGACAAATTACTAACATATACAAAAAAAAAAAAAAAAATGGTACGAATTCAACAATGGTAGGAAAGACACAAATTACTTAAGGTCCTTTCCTGCAAAATATTGAAACCGGTGTCATTTTGTCAGCTGAAAGTCTTAAGGTGCCTTTACACTCTACGAACCTCACCTTCGAACAGGTTCTCCCCCGAACCTTGCCGTACCTGCGTTACACGAACAGCCATTTATACTTCACGTGACGTTAAGCAAAATAATATGGCTGACGCACCCAACGCTAGCTTATGATAAAGAAAAAATCTTCATTATCAATATATTTTATATTATATTAAAAATAAAAAAATAGGAGGCGAATTATAACGTATCACAAATTACATTAGTATCACAAAACAACTCCTGTCACTTGGGAAAAATCCAGATCAAAAGTGACACTAGCGCTACCCTCGAAACCAGGCGAACTGATAAAGTACGTAGAACAATCGAACAGTCGACGTGAAGGCTTCACGAAGGTTGTTCTAGGGTGGTGTTCGAAGGTAAAGGCACTTTTAAATGATTATAATCATTGGATAGTCTAAATTAAAGTTAAAAAAATTTAATTTCTTACGGTTTTTGTTAATTAAATTCAAATTTACTCTCCAATTAAAAAAAGATACGCTACAGGAAAAAAATACGCCTTACAAAAATTTCAAACAAATATAATACGACTCATATAACCTACCTGGTTCAATTTGATTAACTAAACCCGACTATGAACCGCTCACACCACCAACCTGAAGTTTGTCAACACATATTTTCCGCCTTCAAAAATTTCTCTAACTAATCATAAATAAAATATTAACGTTAATAAGGAAAATGCTAGGGGTGACATCCCAAAGAAAACAAGCTTGAAACGAGATCTTTCACGTGCTTTACAGATAATTAAGTCTTAGACGATTTGGAGCACATTTACATATTTTTGACGAATGTATGAAAATGGATATGAATCCAACTAAAATGAATATGAGAGTAAAAAAAGATTTTTCCTCAATTATGCAATCGATTTCGAAAATTATCGAAAGGAATGCGCCAAAAAAAAAAAAAGGTCCTCCTTTGCTTTGTTTATAAAGAAATATTGTAATTTTCAATAATTTGCAGTGATATTAAAGATAATTTATTTTATAATTAATATCATTATTATTATTTTAATTTTTTTTTCACCTTTTAAGGGTATATTAGCCATGGGAAAGGATGGCGCTCTTCCTGGTTTGTTTCAGTTAATCTGAATTGTAAAAGGAGATCTCTCATCCAGCGCTTTTTTAATCCCCTATAAAGGAATATCCTGTCTCTTATAAGAAGTTTCTCTTAAAAAAATATGATAGCTCATTTCTAATCAATATTCATGGAAATGATTTTACTTTATGTATTCTGCAAAAAGGAATCATTTCTGGTTTAAATGAAAATTTGTACCTTTTGTTACTTACATCCTAAATTTGTGGATATTTGTATTGTTTCTTAACAAAAACATTTATACAGAAACAAATAAAATTCTTAAGGACTAAGAAACTCGGAAGGTATTTCCGTTAGAATTTCCTTACAGCATTAGGTTGGGAAGGTAATGTAAATCAGGGCTAAACTGATCGTTGAGTTACTGCGGATGACAAGTTTGTTATCTTCATTAATCAAAGTGTCCCTTTAATAGACTGCGAACCCTTCCCTTACCTTGCGCAGGTGAGCCCTTACCCTTTACTGGTTACATTAATTTATTACAGCCTCCGTGCTTTCTCCATTCAAATCCCTTTATCTGGATCTGATAATTTATAATATACATTTCTATTATTTTCGAAAAAGAATAATATAAAAATTATAAAAATACATATTAGGGGGTTTAGATATGAAAAATGAAATATACATTTTATATGGAATGGTATATGGAATATCGAGCTACTGCTTTTGGGTATAGTGTTCATATTGGATGAGCAAGAATAGTCACATCTAAGAATGTTTACATTCATTAAAACATTGAACTCACTTGCAGCTAGTTGAAAGTTACAACTATCAGTCTTAGAAACAAAAAAAAAAAAATAATAATAATTGGATAACCGAAATCAGACTGAAGCGAAAACAGAAAATAAATATGACTATGTTCTAGGTTCCTTAAAAGATACACTTTTCTGTCATCTTTTCTACTTGGAAACTTGACCTTGATAATTGATTATATTTTTGCTATTATTATAGAAATATAATGATATATAAATTATAAAAATACATAATAGGGAGTTTAGATTTGAAAAAGTGAAATAAATATTGAACATCGAGCGACCGCTTGTGGGTATAATATGTTCCAATTGAATGAGCAAAAAGAGTTATAGCGTGGCTGTGTAACATTGAACAATTTGAAAGTTACAACTATTTGCCTTTAAAAAAAAGTAATAATAATAATAAATGCTTATCCGGACAAATCAGGCTGAAAAGAAAATTGCAAATAAATATGACTGTTTTCTTCTACAGTTTTCTACTTTGAAACTGATGTGCTGTCTCAGGACCAGAAGATTTCAATATACATACTAATAGACGACTTGGAAAAAAAACTTGAATTAACTACAAACACGTATATAGCACCCCCAATACTTTCAAGATAGTATGCATTAAGACAAATTAGTTCACTGAACAAAAATTTGGCAACGAGAAAGTAATTTGAAAGATGGAAAATAAATGACACTAGGGAAAAAAAAAAATAATTTTAAAAATGAAGATGGAGTCCATCTGTATCTAAGGGAACATAAGAAACAATCGTAAAATAGGCTTAGCGATACCATTGATTCGATACGGACACTAGTCCCTCCAAACCTCTATCCATTCAAACCCAACTCAATACTATCAGATCTCACAGAATCTGCCCACACTCGTCTAAGGAAAAGGTCCTAAGGGTAGGCCGTACTACACACTCTGTTTTGCGATTTCACATGCCTATTTTATTAGCCTCAGTGCTTTGACTTAGATCTATTTATTTACCCACGAAAGTTGCATAAATCCAACTCCACCTATCGTTCCCCACATATCTCCATCCACTCCCCCCCCCCCCCCCCCCGTCCAATCCCAAATTCACAAGATCAGTCCTCACCGAATCGTCCTAGGCGAAGGTAGGCCTACCCCACGGTCGTTTTCCAGTCGGTAAAGCGGTATCAATATTTTAGGTATTCGTTCGCTACTAAGACTCGAGATTTTGAATGCCCACTTTAACCGACGCGCAGAAATAGCCTAGATTACATTTACCGGGTAAACTTCAAGCATGTTATTTTATGGTAGTTACATAAAATGTAACTACCATAAAAAAATTAAGTAGTTTCCCGCAATAATGAGATTACGAGTAACAAAGAATGAATAATGGCAACACTTGTCATAATCCATTCTATACCACAATACCGGTTTATGCATTATGTTCTTTTATAGAAATAACACTAACAAGTCGCGCCCCCAAGAATAAGAAGGCCATTGTATGTGGAAGAGTTTCCTCTTTGAAAAGCCCCCAGATTGCAGACAAGGCTATTTTTCTCAAGCGCCCACCGATACAGCTCTGGCTTATCCTGAGTGTTCTGGCCCATAAAAGCCAAAGAGAGCTATAATATAATGGAGAGGGAGAGAGAGAGATAGAAGACGATCATGAGCTTTTATGACGAGATGTCTATCTTTTCTGGTTCTCTGGTTGACAATGGAGAGTTGTGCAGTTTGTTGTAGTTGTCGCATCCATCATTCCCGGTATAGAAACTTTCTCAATATTTCATTCAAAGATACGATCGCACCGTTAAGATACAATTTCTAACCATTTTAATCAGTGGTAAATCATGCAACGATCTTATTCCATGTTGTCACACTTCAATCATTTTTATCATTTCTCAAGTACCCATCGAATAGAACTGTGTAGGTAATTTATTTGTTGAATAATCTCTCAAACATAAAAAGCAATGTAAGATAAAATGGATTATTCTGATTTATATTTATACTAATATATATTCCTTCGTAGATGCTGTATGTTGTAATATATTTAACTCACATCAAAACCGTTATCTCTTGATTTATATAACTCAGTATTATGTCGTTTCATTTCCAATAGAAGCGTACATTATTCCCTCTATCATGGACAGGAGTATATATCATTGTTGGGCATAGCTAAAAAATAACTAATAAATAATCGATCTAAAATTGCATCTGGATCTAAAAAAATAAAATAATATATATATATATATATATATATATATATATATATATATATATATATTTGAGGAGTAAATTTTATCTTATTAAATTAATTCCCATATTTTCCTGTTTGTATACGCACTGAAATTGAGAATTACATAATTACAGTCGGTTCGTTCATTTAACGTCACTTTATGCTGCTAATGTTATTCAGACGATCAAACAGCGGGAGCCCTAAATTTTTCTTATGGATGGTGTTGATCGCACAGGATTGGGACCTTTATTTGATGTCCTATCCGAAGGACGGCAGAATCAAGGATTTTTCTCCCTTTAAACAATCCTAGATCCACATGGCGAGCTACAGACCTTCAGTGAACTAGCTAGCTATCATAAACTTTACACTGTAGTCGGAGAAATTTAATATCAACGCCTTATATGAAAAAGCAGTCTAAAAGATGTATTACTTTTTTTTTTTTTTTTTTAGGCACTAATTCGAATAATTTGAAATAATATGAAACGATATGGCCGATAGAGCAGCATACGGAGCTCGTTAATTTAGGAAATGTTAAGGTTAATTCTCTATCCAGCTCAGAACTGTTTTAAAAGCTCATGAAAGTGTTATGAATCAAATAATATCAATAATATGAAATAGACTAATAAATTAAAAACTTAAAATGCTTAATGTAACATAAAAGAGATGGGCTTCATGCTAAGTATTCATTACTCGTCTCTTTCCTTACTCTCGTCTATATGATCACCAAAAAAGTCCTTTTTACATTGAAAAAATGTTAAAAATGTCGAATTCGTTTTAGTTTCCAGGAACACTATGTAAAAATCGTTAGATTATCAGAAAAAATATATAAGTTTATAAAAAAAAAAAAGGTTTCAAGGTTTCAAAACCTTATATTTCTTAAAAGAATTAAAGTCTAAAATCCATGGGAGAAGATAAACCATTGCTTTATTCCATAAAAACAAAAACAAAAAACAAGATTATTTTCACTCGTTTAGAGAGGTGTGTTTTTTTAGCAGACATTTAGCAGCCACAGTATATGGATCTACACTCATTCGTTGTCTTATAATTCGAATGATTCACTGGCAAAAGGACAATGCCAATTTAGCCCTTGAGTGGTTGTTTATATAGGTAGGAGGGAGAAGGAGGAGGCCAGATTTACCTCTCTAAGCAATTTTGGTCCAGCAAAAAATATAAATCAACATGTACGAAGACGATAGCTACAAGACAACAGCAAACAAAAAATTTATCGGTAAGATCTGTAATGAATTGAATAAGATTTGAATAGACTAGAGTAATTTATCTTAAATCGTTTCCTACTAAATGAGAAGTGAATGAGTTTTTGTATTTTTCTACTATCACGGTTCCATTTTTTTGAGGTGTTTGTTTTAATGACACTTTATGCCACTAATGCTAATCGGACGATGCTACAGTGGGAGTCCTAAATTTTGCCTATCCAGCCAGGTATAATTAGAATAGGGATCGATTAAAGAGTAAATGGCATCGTACAGGCTCGGGCCTCCATTTTACGTCCTATCCGAGGGACAGCATAGACAAGGATTTTTTACTCACTACGCACACTACTGAAGATAAACGAAAGGTTAGGTTTTATTTGTTTCGTGTTGCTTTTTTTGCTTACGACTGCAAAATACCAAACCATGATTTTTTCAGTCACAATTTTGTGTAATGAACCTGTAAGAAGTAGATTTTAAACTGTTTCGAAAATAAGACCACATTACACAGTACAAAATGTAGGCTACATTTTATATAACATAAGAACAATATTTAATGCAGCTTACATATTAAATTCAGCTGTTCATATTACATGTTTCATATTAGATTCAACTGTTTTCAAAATAACACTATGTTTTCTACAATTTAATATATAGCTTAGAGTCCTCAAAACAAGTCCCTCGCCTTATAAAAACGGTTTCTCTACAGCCAGCCTTAAAACAGGTCACCAGTAATACCTAATATCTACATGTAATACCTATAACATAATAGAGTAAGTTTAAGTTAAAGTAGAGTTAAAAAAAAAAAGTTTTAAGTTAAAAATACTTCTTGAAAATTCTTCCGTTGCATTAAGTCCTATGATCCACAAGCAATATTTAAAATAAGCATTATATTCTTTGTAGTGGTCTTAACACTTTTTTAGTGGCGATGATGTTTTCCAGATTAACTGTGACGAATAATGCCTCCGTTTCTTTGGGAAACTAGGAATTATTCAGTAAGCAACAAAATGTTGAAATGATCAAATGTATAATCGATTTAAACCCTGTATTCGATACGGCTGTTTAAAGATTGTATATATGAAAACTTTTGGTTTAAGGCAAGGGACTTGTTTTGAAGTTTATTTAAGCAAAATATTACATTACTGCTTTTATTTTGTAGATGGTATTGCTGGTAATATATGGGTATTGCTTTGAAAGCAATTAAATATATTTATCTATAAATCTGTACCTAGAAAACTCACCGTTTGGTACTGGTTACAGCAAGAAACAAATTTAAAAAAAATTAATTTATGCTCAGCATTTTCATAAATAATTTAATTTACGATTAAAATTAATAATATAAAGGAAAATTCAAAATCATATTTACAGCTTATTATATAATATATTAATTCAATCTTGCTTCTTGTTCTGTAAGAATCGGATACGATAAATGCCACGGGCGTTCCAGAACTGTTTGCCTATAAGGATTGCCAAGGAGAAAAAAAAAAAATTTAAAAGATGGAATTCTTGTTTGGACAAGTTATGCCCCGAGGAATGCTCTTGCCTAAAACAGAATCTCCTCAGTGAGCGGGATAGTATTTACATTCGGGTTTCCATCTATCCCTCCCAAACCTTAAGCCGACAGCCCCTTACTCAACCCTTTTGGGGAAGGATATTATCATATTGGGTTGGAGGAATTGATCGGTGTATAAATAATGTAGATTCATAAGAATAAATAGAAGTCAATAATTGAATTATTAATTTATGTTTTAGCGCGATAATTAGGCCGAATCTACCACATAGGAACATGTGAGCAAATGAGGTAGAAGTGATTTTAAACAGGATCAGGAACTCACTATTGCTACTCCTACAACTAAACGTAAAACTGTCTATAATTAGAATAAAACCTTAATCATATTTACTTCGTACCAATATATTTTACCTTATCTTGATACTTCCCAATTAAATGATGCAAATATCTACTCGTATTACTTCAGCTACATTACTGTCCTCTAACATGAATGTTAGCTTCACACCATTTAATCGCTGTTATGGTTATGTTATGATAGTTAACCTATAAATAAAAACTGCTTTACTGAGATGCGATGGTTTTTTATTTCTTATTAGATGTTTAAGTGAACATTTAACTAATGGGAATCTTTACACAAAATAGGCAAAATCCAGTTAGAGATGGTTTTCAACGGGATTGGGACTTCTAAGTTATGTCTTCTTCATGTTTGTTAAGAAAGTTATGAAATCTCTTAAAAAGTTCAATGAAAAATCCAACAAAAAAAAATATATCATTTGCCGGCAAAATCATAAAATATGAAAATTACCATTACATTTAAATGTCAGTAACGGTTAAATCAGGAATTTAGCTTGATTTAGATTAATGCTTTTTTGTTTTGGTTTTTGAACAAATCGTTTTCCATTTTTTTATTTTGGCTATTTAAATTGTACATGGAAATAGGTAAAGGAAATACATGGAAACTAAAAGGTTCTTTTCAGTTATGGAGAGTGAAGTCCTTTTCCCGTTTATAGCTGTCTGTTAGTCTTTTTGAACTTTTCTGTATTTATTTCCTTTCTGTTAAACGCAGTCCCATTGATTACTAAAAAATAAGATCAACATTATATTCCTTTCTCAGCATATCAGAATTTTTCCTGAAAAAAATAGTTTTACAGGTTAATTGTCATCTGCTTGCACCTAATATTAGAATTAATTGTTTTGAAAAAAAATTATTATCATGTTAGAGGACAGTTATGTGAAGAGAACTAAAATAATAGATACTTTTATACCATTTGATTAGGACGGATTAAGCCTAAAGTGAAATAAAGTTATTCAAATTATAATTATATAATTATAAATATATATATAATTATAACATCATTTTATTTAAATTAATGATGCCTTTAACCCATTTTGTCTCAAGAGATGCGTGTATATTCATATTTAAAAAATATCAGATTAATATTTTCGTTTTGATATCTAGTTTTCATTAATGTTTAAGGTAAAAAATCAGTGTACATCTTTTTCATATTTAAAGATAGTCAAAGCCAGAAATTAGAAAAAAATCTTTTCAAATATCCTGATTTTTTAAAATATGAGTATCGCATAATCCCATCTTCAATTAGGTTCAGCAAAACTAAACAAAATAAGAACTGGAGGATTGATGCTTACTTCTGTAAACCAGATTCAAATGCCATAACGTATATTAATATTTATAACTTTAAGTATATGTATTATTAAATCAATTATGTATCTTCATGATCATGATGTAAATAGCAACCCTATTAAGTTGGGCAGCACTACTTCTTAATAAATTATTTTTCCATACTTTATAAAACAATGTAGAATGTAATATTCAAATAGTACACTAGCAGCAAAATCGGTTTTTTTATTTTATAAATCTATTGTAAAAAAATAAATATGAAATATATGATCATCAATGTATTCCATCCTGTCTATAATTGAAGCTTAATGAAAACATTAAATTAGTGCGGAAATATTTAATCATTACACTGTACTGTTCGATTGACAATATTGCTTCATTTTCTAACAATATAAAAACATTTAGTTTCGATTTGCAGAAAATTTGGAGCTAACTTCTCGAAAAGTAATTAATTTCCTATCTCATTATGATAAAAAAAAAAATGAATGGAATTCCTTACATAAAATAATGATCTAGCCAAAAAACAAAACCTTTAACGGACCAATGGCTTGTTACGGCAAAGTTTCACAAATGAGTAATTAAAATTTCAACATCCGGAAACTACTATAGTTAGCCTCGAGTTAATTATTCAAGTACATCTAGGAAAATTAAAAAAATAAAATACAGGAAAATAACAATAATTTTATGTAATTATTATGTATCGTGTTTTATTTCCTGCCGAATAACTAAAATTTATTCTGAACACGAAAAAAAAATAGATAAATAAAAAATTAGATTCAAAATAATGCCTGAGAGAATATAACAAGGTTTAGTTATTATAATAGTAAATCTTTCTCTTTTAAGTTTCCATATTCCGTATATTGTTTGATAATAATGAAATAACTGCAGGTAAATGATAAGCTGGCTGGCACTAGGTATATACATACTACATTTTAAAGAAAACTAGATCATTAAGATTGGACAGATTTGAAAGTTATAGATTTGATGCATGTATTTTAAATTAAGGAGAGGTACCTATTATAAGATTGGTAATGAGCATATGCCATATAGATATCTGTAAATAATAGGTAGAGAAAAAAAAGCAAGTTATTAGATTTGATGTGTTTATGTATCTGAATATTATGTTGAACATTGTTTTGACCTATCAATATCAACTGTTTTATGTCCACCCCTGAGTTGAGCAAAGTATTTTGATGAGTTTTATCAAAAAGAAATATTTGCTGATGATGTCATAGAAATATCGCAGTATGATCTCAGATGTTACGTAAGAAGTAAAGGTTAACATGAGTGACGTTAATGAAACAAATACCGAAACCAGTATAAATCTTAAGATGCCAGAACCGCGGTTCTTTTGAATCAGGACTCCAATCTGTGTGGAAACGAGCGTTGCTTCATTCTTTATTCCTTTTAAAGCGAGGAAGATTTATATGCGTTCACAGAAAAGATAAGGCCGAAACGTAGACCGTGCCAATAAATTATGTAACCTACATGGAAGTTACGGTTTCGGTTTTGTAGATATATTCTGAGAATATTAAATTTAGAATTAACAAGAAGGTTGTAAATATAGAACGGAATGGGTTATTAGGTTTTAATTATTGGATGAAGATACCTACATCATATTTTATAATACCGTATGCATTGCATTTCACATATATTAATATGAAATGTTATTTATCTAACTAATGTACCGGGAAACCAGGTATTTAATTGCTATTAAAAAAAAAAAGTCTATTGCTTTGGAAATTTTATATACCTTTCTGGATTTTCGAAACTCATTTTAAGGTATGCATTAAAATTTTCAAATACAAAATTCTAAAAGATTAACTAATAAGAAAAAAATAGGCTATTCAAATCTACCTTCAAAATCTGCTAACTCTATCTTAATTTTTTTTTTAAATAATCTAGCTAAGACAAATTTAAGTTAAAAAGTTTTGAATTTGAACTTTCTAAAAAAAAAAAAATGTTAACTTTCTTTTTCTAGTCCCAAAGAATAATTTAGAATCGGGTATTGATGCAGGTGTTGTATTAAAATTAAAAAAAAAAAAAAAAAAAAAACTAAGAAAAAGGTGTGGGGGAAGAGAACATTAAAATATTGCTTTTATTTGCTTGAAAATATAGTTTAATTTTGAAAATAGCTGAATCTATTCTTTCAAGTTACTTTAGACTGTTACATAGAAAAATCACGGTTTAATAATATGTAGTAAAATAAAAAAGACCGGACATCATAAACAAAGTCGGAAAGAAAGTAGGTTGTGCATAGTTATTTTGAAGATAAATATTTTTTATTCTATCTGTATTAAAATATTATTAATAATAAAGGCTTAACTAACCCAAAGGTTCGTATTAAAAAAATAAAATAAAGTTGCGTCTAGGGATATGAATAATTTTTATTGTCACGAAAGGGAAAAGGGGGAATTGCAGTTGTGGCTACCTCGGGGGGAACCCTGGTTTAAGGTGAAAACATTTTGGACTAAGGCACTAAAATTGACTATCATGAGCTGTTAAAACTCTAACGAAATAATTGAAGGCGATTTTTCATGCTAAAGCAACTGAACTACGTATAACAATCCAAATGCTTAAGTAGCAAAAGCATTATAATCGAAACTAGTCTGGTCGCGAACGGGATATGACTTTATGACTCATGACTACGAGCGCTACTAGGCTAAAGCAGTGACCGGTACACAATACTGAAGAGAGGAGTGTTTAGCTGGAGATAAAGGTGGGATCAGTGGTGGAGAGTCTGCGGTAAATACGTCAATCAATTAATCAGAGGGTGTTGGCAATTGATTAGGACCTCCCCGCTATAGGTAATTGCTTGCGCTGGTCCGCTGGAGCTCCGAGGAGTCCAGCTCTCATCGCGCTAAGGAGTCACGATAACATCAATATCCATAACTGCATATGCGGTATTTACAATATCATAATGGTGGAGCATATCCATGGGTACACTGTACAACATTCAAGCATCTTAAGTACCCACCCTTTGGTTCTTGGTCGATTATAATTAAGGCTTGATATGCATTATACTCTATACGTACACAGTTTAAACTCGCCTATCCTCACTTACTAACTTTACCTTAACCCAATCCTCCAATAATCCAGAAAACATATAGCAAAATGATCTTCATTAATTTATTTCAGTATTATTTATTTATTTAGAATAAATTGAATTTCTGTGGTTGGGAAGAAGAAGAACCATATATTTCATACATAAGTACATACCTTCATGTAAATCGATATTAGGTAATTTTTTTTAAATATATTTCTATGGTAAAAATTTTCTCGAAGAAATTCCAATTCAGTTAATAGGATATTGGAAAAGGGAAGATACATATTGGGTCCATTTGAAATATTCAATGCTTTTTAGATTCTTGCACTCTCCAAGAATGAGTCCAACCGTGAAATGATTTTATTTATTAGGCATTATTACGATTTTGTTAATTATAAAAAGTTAAGTCTGGGGCTTAATAAATAAATCCTGAATAAATTTCATTCTACTTTTTAACTTTAGATTCATTCGTATCAAAATTCATGTTTTTTAAGAAATAACGTTAAAAGAGTTAGCGGTTTGAGACATAGACTTTTCCACCTGTCCATAATTAATGTTCATTTTAAAAATAAAGGTGAAACTCACCCCTCAGAGGAAGTGGCTATCTCCGTAATAAAAAAAACATTATTCAGAAAAATTATACATCTCTTTTTTTTTTTATCTCCTCATTTCTTCCAAAGGTTCAGCCCTCCACTAAAAAACAAGCCCAAAATACAATAAATGTTTATTGCTATAGGGAAAAAAAAATAATAAAATCGCTCTCCTTCTTGATCTTTATATATATATATATATATATATATATATATATATATATATATATATATATATATATATATATATATATATGTATATATAAAAAATTATTGATTGCACATTAGTCTCACAATCAAAAGGTTATAGTGCAAAATTTAATGAAGACACTATTAATAATTTATCCATAATATGACAAACGACCACTAGAAACTTTTTCTCTAGGCGGACCGGAGAGGAAATTAGAAGTATTTGCAAATGCGAACTCTGAAGATTAAACTGTTTCATAATCCGAAATAAAAATTAAAGCGGTCTTTATTAAACTCGCAGACAAAAGGGCTTTAATATCCGTTGCTTAAGTGGACGAAGCGCCATCTGCTTTGCCGAAGAACGTTCCCTCCGCCTAACTTCTTCTTCAGCCCTATTAAGTCGGGAGTTTCGGTGAAGGATTCGCCGTGAGCGCCTCAATTACTGCGTCTTGAAGAGTAATCACTGAGTGAACAATTCAATAGACAATATACACTTGGCTTAATATCTGAGATTCAACATGGTTGGAAAGAATATTATATGTTCTTGTATGTAAATGTATATTATTCTTTCTGGAATTCGTTAACTAGTGTGTTTCGTAATTTTACACGCCCATTTTATTCATCTCCCTTCTTTTACGCCAATTATACACAACGGGTACAGTCACTCAGTTCGGTGTCGTGTAAGCGTTAATTCATCCCTCCTCGGGCCAAATATTCTACTTTCAAAAACCCTAAGCCAATGCACATCCCGGAATGCATTTCGAATCCGTAAAGGGACCTAGGAAGCATAATAGTTTTGTAGATTCAAATGTTTAGGTTTCAGGAAAGAATGCGTGAGCATAATAATTTCGCTATGAAAAGTAGCTCGCATTTCCCGCCTGTAATTTGATTTCCGCTTAGATTTCGTACTTCCTAGTGTGGTGCGAATGGTGGTGTCGGCATCGAACCTATATTTTTATGTATACATTAGAGCCCTCCATTATCCGGGACTCTATTAACCGAGGTTCGAATTAACCATGAGCCAATTTTTTTCTTTTTTTTCGTACATAATTCATTATAATTAAAGCTAATTTTAGGCGTTGATGACGAGAGGATTTTACACCTCCAAATAGTAACGAACAAGCAAACAAACTGAAATATCTTCTTAATGATTTGTTTGGATCATTAATATACTAATATGATGATACCGTTCACTTCGAAGGTATAAACCAAGTCTTGTATTGATCCTGACTAGACTGGAAGGAATCCCACCATCGAAGAAGCCCACTGCTAGATAGATGGGATATGAGACACCTCCGTAATAAAGACCCTGGACGAGACCGTACTTTTTGTCCAGCGACAGTTAATACTCCAGGCCCTGGAGCAGACTTATGACGTAAAGCCTCAATCCCCCCATCACCCCCCCCCCCCCCAAAGCCTATGTAATAAAGTTCTCAGTGCCTGCTGTGCTAGAGGAAACCAATTCTTCCCAACCATGTAATCTCAGAGCTCCCCCCCTCCGCACAGTGTATATATATTGTTTTATATATGTGCACATATTCCACCTGGTCGTAAACAACATCTGCACTAAAGGCATACGCAAACGAGAAAAGCTTTCGCCGTTTAGCATCGCAGCAGAATGTTCCTCTTTAAAAAGGATTTTCATGTGGAAAAATAGTATCGCTGTTGTTATATAAATATATGTATATACTCAGAATTTAAGAAATAAAAAGTATTTGATTCGCGGTGTTTATTAGAAAATACAGACAATTTTCCTTTTTTTTTATTTATTAAGGAATACATTCTGCTACACTCAATGTGATTTGATATTAGTGCCCTTAACGTTGAATCACACTGACAACAGACAGTATAGTTATGAAAAAATAATCTAAATATAATATTTAAAAACAAATTTAGAAAAATAATAATAAATTAAAAAACATATTATTGGAATAGATATGATACAAGGGAGGATAGATGAGGAATAGATAAAAACATATTAATGGAATTTGCGGATGTATCTGTCCTACCATATTTATTTTAGTTTATACAATTTTTTTTAAACTTAAACTTTCTGATATCAGCTTTCTGATTTTGTTTCCCTTCAAGATTTCACTATTTTAGTATTTTATTATTTTTATTTTATCCTTATGTTTTTCTCCAACAGGTATGAAAATTGTATCCAAGTTAAAATAAATACATTTTTTCTCGAATTAAGGTTTCTGCAAACGGGAATAATCCCTTGTATCAATGTCAATCATAAATCATATTTTTTTTATATATAATTTACATATTGTACCACTGATACAGGCTTAAATAATTGTATCGACGTAAATAACAATTAGTCACTGTTTTGACTGTATTGACTGTACAGTGACTAAGCATTAATACACAATAAGTAAATATCATTTGTTTTGGTTTACGCCAGCATATATTTAACACATCTTTGCATATAAATTTACAATTCATCTTCAATATAGACCCCATGGACCTTTGAAAAACAAATTCATGTGTGTATTTCAGTGCATGATTCGATTCTGTTTAAATCATTATTTTAATATTATTCGCAACACGGAACAGTGGATGAATATGTTGAATTAATACCGAGAATGTTTCGCTGCAGCGAGAAGCGATACCCTGTTAAAGAAGAGAAATGTTTACCTATGTACAAACAGGCAATGTTTTCCAGCTCAGTCTGTTTACCTTCAGCGACTAACTTTACTGAACCGTTTATAATTACGAACTGACGATGGTTTCACTAAATCCCATTACTTTAAATCATCAACGTCAATCCTCTTTATATAATATACATCTCTTTCATATGTTCATCATTAATCATGAAAGAATAAAAATATGTACATATAAATTCCTAATGTGTACCTATAAGCTACTTCAGGAAATTCTAACATAGAAAAAAAATCGAACTAAAAATTTAAAAATGAGATTAGATCTACAAACGTAAATATGTACCGTTTACCCAACACGATAACCCAACGTAAATATGTACCATTTACCCAACATGATAGGAAAATTTACACCAGTTAATATCGGCGACAATCAAATCCTACAGATGCACTATGTTTTATTGGACTAACATTTGAAAAAAAATATGACTTTGTGCCAACATGTTAAAATGAAAAACAAAACATACAACAACCAACTTTAACAAGTATTAGGAACTCCAGAGTGAGTTAGACTTTTTAGGTACACTAAATAAGCATATGTGGCAGAATTTATTGGAGTAGTATTCCCCTCGAATATCTGTTACATAACATGCTTATTACTCCTAGGGGAATTTTAATTCTACTCGACATCAATCCCCCACTCTCTCCCTTGGCCTGGTAAACCTTGTATAGCCTGAACGGCGAGTAGGAGGAGGTAAAAAAACAAAAACATTATTACTTTTGATAATAATAATAAAGGCTTAAGGAACCACATTAAGGCCTTACGCCACATGTTCCCTACACACGTCCATCCAACAAACGCCATCCAAACCCAACTTTGACAAGGTCTGTCTGAATGCAATCTGTTGATTACTGATGAAGAGATATTAATTTATGTACAAATCTATATATTTATTTTATAATGAATTTTGTTTATACACAGTGGATTGTTTTATCATTAAAGTTTGGTAATGTACGATTGTTACTAGTCACGTAAATAGATTTAAATTATACCTCAAGTTCTATCAAATATTTGAGTATAACAGGTGCTTTTTTGAGGAACAAAATTACAAAATGATCATTTAATGATATCTAACAAATTCTTCGTTACAGATCTGTCAAATAATTTTTCCCCAACATCTCTAGACACATCCTAAACAGACTGTTGTGCAACTTAATAAATAAAATAAAAGGGTGAAATCGAATGTATGGACATAATACGCACAGACAATATTATGTATGGACGAATGTATGGACACAATACAGACAGAAACGGGGGTCACCTGTGGCACTCCCACTGTAGCATCGTCCGATTAGCCTTAGTGGCATAAAGTAACGTTAAAACAAACAAACAGGCAGAAACTTTAGGCCTACCAACATTGTTCATTGGTCTTTTGAACATTAGAGAATTCTAAATGAGTTGTTAGTGATTAACGAAATGTTTTGGATGATTTCATTCTATGGAAATTAACGAGGATTACAATGTCGACTAATTCTGCTTACTAAAATAGAAATTTCTAATAAAAAATTAAAAATAAAGAATATCGTATTCGTATACTAAGAAAACCCTTTTGTACATTTGGGAAAATAAAGAAGGTATTCTGAGAACTTTAACAATGTATTATAAAGCCGAAAAAGAAGAATAAAGGCAAAACGAACCCCCAGGCCCGATGCCCACACCACCAACCACAATAGATCCCTACAAACCTCCATCCGACTCCCACATCCAATCCCAACTACACTATATCGTGGGGTCAATACTACAACTAGGTAACTACAATTCAGCAGTTTCGAGTAAAACTCATATTAAAGTTTTTCGAAGATCTTTAGTTGATCTACAAATCAAGTATTGTAGTGCTAAAACTATGTTGAGTTACCTATTTCTTGCTTCTGTTTTGCAATCCTGATAGGTCGAACAACTAGATAAGTGAACTTTACCTTGTATCGGAACGGATTAGGTTTCTGATTAACTTATCTAGTTTTGAAAACTCATTATATCACCTTTAAATTGTATCCAACAGAACAAAGTTGTAGTGTGCTATGGACCTAACCTAATGGAATTTTTTAATGCACTTACTCAAATTTTGCTAAATTTGTAGTTACTTAGTTGTACTCACCCGACGATATCATCCCTTACCGAATACTCCAACCTTTGCCTCGGCCTACCTACCCCTCGAACGTTTTCCATTCGGCAAAGAGTTTATCAATATTTTAGATATTCATTCGAAACTAAGATTCGCAATTTTCCACGCCCACTTTAACCGATAACAAATTATTCGATTACGTTAACCGGGTACAGTTTACGCAATTCTTCATTGTGTAGCCGTCTAAATTATACTCTTGAATCAAACTGCCTCGGTCCATATATTCTATTCAGTAATTTATTTTCAAAGACGTTAACGCAAGGCGCACATCGAGACACTCGCTGTGCAGAGCAGTTTGTGTGAAGCGTGAATTAGATAGGAACCGCGCACATTGGGACGCAGATTAGAGCAGCGCAGTTTCCTAATCTACCACACGTTTTACAAAAACTCCTCTGCTCTGCTTTGCGTCGCGAGTCTCTCAATGTGCGCCTAGCCTAAGACCTTGCTCACTCTAAACTGTAACCGACCATGTTTCACATACGTAAAGAACCGTCGGAAGAATTATAGTTTTGTAAATTTTAATTTTTAATGTTCGGGACAGAAGGCGTGCTAAGTATTATTGCAACCGAAAAATAGCAAGAATTTCCTGCCTTTAACGTACAGCCTAAATTTCTAAATTTCTCAACGGCTTGAAATAATTCCTCTCTACTTCAATATCGTTACCGTTTTTTTAGCTAACCATATATTTAGTGTTTTCGTCTTTATTCCTAGTTTTACAAAGATAGTATTTACTTCTTAGTATTTATTTCTAGGTATTATAAAAATAATATTACAGGTTTTATTAAATGAAATTCTTTAATATTACCTAAAACGTGTGGTATTTATTTTGAGTGCATAAATGCAAGTTTGTATGCAAGAAATGATAAGGGGGGATAAGTAGGATCAAATCATAAAGTAAAATATATTAATATATCATAATACATCTATAACATACAACAATAAATATAGCAATAACTATAATAATAAATATAAAAGATTAAATTATAAGATAAATAAGATTAAGTAAGGCGGTTTAAAAACGAAATACTTACGGAAAGACCAACACATAGACGGATAGAATTCGATTAATATAATAGGGTGGTTTGATTAATGAGGTTTATAGTATATATTATGTTAAACAAGAAAATAAAAAAATTAGGTTTTTAATTGAAGAAAAACCTCTTATATACTTTTTAAATTAACTTATTGTTTTTGCTGTAATTATAAATAATTAAAAAAAAAGTTTTCCTTATAAATCGTGAAAAATATAGTAGACGAACCAATATCATTTTATTTTCAATTCGAATTTGCAAATAATTCATTTACTTAAAAAGAGAAGGTACCTTAAGGTTCCTGTTTTACCAACGGATCATTAAGGCTTTAGAAATTATGAACAGTTGGAAATTTAACAGTACTGTACACACATCTTGGTATCAAAACTCATATCATTGAGAGATATGTGTATCGATTTTTTTTTATCCTCCAGTTCATGTAGATTATTGCCATGAATGGTTTAAATATTAGAGGCTAGTAAGAAATACGCGACCATTTTCCCTTCCACACAATCCAACGGCATTGTTTATATTCCTGCGAGGAAGTTGAGAAATATTCACGCAGTCGGAATTCGGAAGGAACAGTTTTCATTAAAGGGTCAGGGATGCGGTTTTGTATAAATTTTGAGAAGGGCCGGAGGGTATGAGGAGGGGGTTGTTGGTGGGGAGGGGGAAGGGTCACAACTTCCCCGGAGACGCAGAAAGTTGGGAAGAACTCTGCCGGGTCAGTTTTAGCCCTTGTTGGATAGTTTCTAAAAGCCCCTCCTTACGCTCTCCTTAGTTTGGTTCTATATTGCGAAATTATTTGTACGTGTGTATCACTAATGATTAAGTTTAAAATTAAAAATTTTAAAATTTATACATGTGTGATTTCCATCACAGGTTTGGGGGTGCGGTCAAATAAATCAGAACTATACGTACAATAACATCTATTGTGCCGACATTTCCACTCGATATTCCGGTCTTCATCAAGACTATAAATATGAAACTATGAGATAGCAACCAATGAAAATATACGAGGAAAAGAAAAAATATATATACATGAAAATTAGTTAATAATTACAGAAAAAAGTGATACATACTAAATTTTATATTAATTATATTTGTTATTGTAGATATAGTGTTCTTTTATTTGGCCGCACCTCCCATCATCCATCACATCATCTTCTACGTCCAACCTCCATTAATATTTATATAGTTTTTATAAAACAAAAAAAAAACTTGAAAACAAAATGCTTGCATTAATATCTTAACTGCACAATAATGATTTGCTTGCAGTTATACTAAATACAACAATTAGATATCTACTAACTAATTGCGTCCATTTGCTGTATAGTCATAAATAAAAAGGAACTTAAGTGACTAGGAGTGCTTTTTAATCATTCTTTTCATTTAATTATTTATTTTTAATTTAGATTTGAAATAAATGAATAATCCTTAAGATGCAGACTAATTAAAATCACACTCGTTATGGTAAGGGAATAGGAATGCTTACCGCTGAGTCAAAAAAAATTGTAAGTAGATTCACTAAAAAATATATTGCTTCTTAACCCATTTCCTTCCTGAGAGTAGAACTGATATGAATTTTAGGTGTTTCTTGCTATTTTTATGTTAATTAATGTCAAAAGTAAATGATAAGAAAATTTAAAAATTAATGCTCTTAATGGGAAATCCTATTCGTCGGTAATAAACCTCTGGCATATTAAAAAAATTAATTAGCCTAATTTTTTAAAAAATATTACATTCTTTTAAGATTAGACGTGTAAAAGATTTCAATATTTATTTATAATGTTTTTTTCATGATACTCTTACAAAACCCATAGTTTAGTGTGAATTATCACATTTCAGAATTGTGCACATTTAAAGTTCCCAACTTCACATAAAATATACTTTTTTTTTTTAACTGAACATACCGTAATTCAGAATGTGTTTGCATTCTATACTTGAAAACAAATGTTTGCATTGGTCTCTGAACTGCACTGCAGCGATTAAATACAGCAATTAGATATCTACTTTGCATTCATTAACTGTATAGTCATAAATAAAAAGGAACTTAAATTATTTAAAAATAAGGATTTTAAAATAATTTAGAATCATTTACATTAATTAAAAACATAAATAAAAACAAATATCTCATAATAGTTTCCTGAAAAAATATTAATGTAAATAATGCGTGTACGCTTATCAGGGGCAATATGGGCTATTTAAACAATTTCTCTTAGGCTTCCATCACTGTTTTATAAGATAATGAAAATTTAAAGTAATGTCCACTATTAGCACTAGTTTAATTGTGAAGATGGCTCTATCGAACGAAATAAGCGATGAACTTGACCTGTCACAAAATCAAGGAACCCAAATAAAGTATTAATTCTAAATCTTGTAGGGATAACTTGAACAAAGATCTTAACTATTTCAGATGGAAAGGAATTGAGAAATTAACCGATGAAGTCCGAAAGCTGATTCCTTAACCATCACTAGTAAACTTTACGATTTTTTTAAATTTTATTTAAACTGACAATAGCTGAGAATGTGAAGTTCGCATCATGTTGTGTTACGATTAAGGCAAATCAATTAATGTGTTGGAATTAATATTCAATTGCTACATAATTAATTACCAATCAACAGAAGAATTGGAGTCTAGAGAAGAAGCACCTGATGGAAAACAGAAAGGGAAGGCCGCGGGGTCGATGGACTGAGGCACAAAGAGGGTCAGGCAGACCCACCAGGCGGCATTCCTCTGAAATCGAAAGCTCTCTCTGCCTCCATTGAGAACTCTAATCGGCCGAGTACACTCCCAACCGTTAGCTTCGTCATAGACATCTTCTCGGATCTGCCGATCAACGAGCCATGTCCTCCTTCCTCACCTTCGGTTTAAGTGAAAAGATATGTCACGGTCTCTTGACCGTGGGAATAAGTGCTAACTTGAGACTTTGGAGGTGCAGTGCGATCATGAATGGATTGCCTAATGGAGGAAGAGTCGGAAAACAGGAATAGATTGCAAAGTTTGGAAGATGAGAGAGAGGTTCTGTATTATAGAAACAAAGTGCAGTGGGCCATTACAAGTCAAATCATCCAGCCGAATTTCAATACTGCAGCCTCCTCCTCAGATTATGATAAAAATTTGTACATTTTTAGTTCATAACAAATAACGAAAAATGCCAAATTTTACCCATTCCCACAAGTAGTATCAGAATTATAGTCATTTGAACTATTGAGATATTCCAATGACGACTTGAGCTCAAAACAACTTACAAGTTTAAGACTTTCCCCTGATGAATGGGTATGAGGATAAGTAGAGCTTTTATTCTTTATGAAATTATTTCATTCTAAATTTCATAAAGAATGAGTCAATGACATGAATATTAGAGAAATAATTTTTCTTTATAGTAAAAAAAATTCTTAAATATAAACACATATATTTTTTCCAAGTAGTAAAACGGTCATCGAAAAATACCACGAGAAAAAATCTCTCTCCAACTAGCCTGATCCACTATACATCATTAGAAAGAAGATGAAATTCTCTATTTAGAGATGAAGTAATATGATGGAATTATAACAGTTTGATTTAGATTTACGTCCAATAAAATGAAATTCAATTTTAAAGTTGCTCATAAGAATAAATAGAGCTAAAATATATCAGAAAATATCCTCATACAAATATCTATTAAGGAAACAGCATTTAATTAGCTTTCAAATTATATAAAATTATTAGCGGGCTTTTCAGTTCAAAGAGTTTTATGAGTATTTAAATCTAATAAAATTAATTCAAAATAGTTTTCGTTATACATTTATATATAGCTGAAATCTCTCTCTCCAACCAGCATTCAATCAACATGGGCATAATCAACCAGCAAAATCAACATAATAAACGTAACTAAAATTCGATACGTTTAAATTAGTATGTTATTACCCGCTGTAACTCACTAGGTATATCCATCGTTTATCAAAGATTATAACAAATAACACCACACAACCCTATATCCCTGGAAAGAGCATTTAATTACCTTTCAAATGATATTTATATTATTAGTCGGTTTTTGGGTTAGAGGGTTTAATAAACAAGGGCTGGAAGATTGGACGTCGAATAGCCCTAGTGTAAGAAGTTCTTTACAATAATGTTTTTATTTAATTATTATACATGAGTACAAAGGATAGCATACATTATTAGGGCTTTGTCTCTTGATCTTCAGCCCTGTATTAGTTACTGATGTTGAATACAAAATGTTAATATAAAAAAAATACAAAAATATATATAGCGGACTTAGTTCATTAGGTTTATAAAAAGATTGATGAAGATTTCAGTTAAAATAGTCGTTGGAAATCAATGCAGCTTAGCTCTTTGAACAAGCAAAGGCTACACATATTTTATTAAGAATAAATAAATAGAAGAAAATTGCAAATACCAAGTGTTAAATTAGGCTCTAATCCGATTAATTCACTTAATCACATGATTCAACATAATATAATGTGGAAGTTATATTTAGCCCTAAGAGAAAGCACATCTTTCTTATACGGATTGATAACGAGGTATATCCGCTGGGACAAACATTTTATCGGTATTTTGTTGGCTTTTTCGATCGACTTGTGGTTACTATGTATTTATTGTGTCGTAAACTGGCAGCCCTATTGCCCAGTGACCACCCCTTCCTAATGAGGTTATCGATTTTGTATTTCTCCGCTTCCAAGCTCGTTTGTATCGAATTTCTTTATCAGCCATGTTCGCCCAATGACTTTCCCTGAGGCAACAGATAATGTTTACGCCTTCTCGCTTTTCTCAGCAATTGAGGGTATTTGTTTCTTTCTCCTATTGAGAAAATTCTACACCAAACGCCCATATCAAAGCGCAATTTTTTTATCAAATATAGAATCAATCATCATACGTGTATGGAATAATAATTCACAAATTTTCATCAATAATTTGTAATTAATATCAATAATCAATTAATTCTCTGTGAAGGGAAAGGATTAGCCATAGACGGGATTCGAAACCAGTGGCTCTTCCCTAGACGTTTGCTCAGTTGGAAAGAGTTCTGCTATGGAAATACGGGTTCGAGTTCCGGCTATAGCTAATCTTTATTTTTCACATAAAATTATCTAAGACCATTTTCCATTGATATGATTTTTTAATTTATTTAAAAATGAAATAAACAAGGTTAGTACTACTTTTAAAATTTCAAAACCTACGATATATAAAATCAAGACACGTTTTACAACTTCGGATATGTATGAAATGCAAGTAAATCCGAAAAGCTTATCAAGACTATTTCAAATAAAAAAAAAAAAAAAAAGTTTTAATTACCGGGACAACTTTAATTTAAAATTAATGGGATAGTAAAATCGATCTAAATAGGTTAATGACCTCTAACGATCATTCTTGCTAGATTGATTTAATTTAGGCAAATTTATCTACAAAGAACTCGTATTCATAATAGTTAACCAATACACGATCTTCCTTTCCATAACTCCTTCCATAATAATTATACTTTTAACTATCTAAAAATAATTCTAGACTGATCAACTTCGTTATTGAAGTATATTTATTCGATTTTGCGTCAATAATTATAATAATAAACTAAACTATATTGAAAATAAAAACATTCAAAGATCCATTCAAACTTAATGATTACTACAAGTTAGGAACTAACGTAAGTGATAAGCTTTTCCATTATCTCGGTTTTACAAATATATGACATAAGATTCATGATTTTTTTTTTAATTTTTCGATGTGCCATAATTCATCTCCTAAATCGTTTAAAGCAATAATAAAAAGCTTAGCGAACCCGAAGGTTTCGCCGTCACTATTATTCGCTCAACAACCACCGTCCAAACCGAATATCGATATCTTAATTATTCGATATAAGTATTTATTATTCGATATTTCTTTAAATTAGAATATAAAAATATTAATAAATAAGTACGTTGTTAAAGAAAAGAATATTTTGGAGCTGATTCCTTTTTATTAGGGCAAGTGGAATTGACCTTATCTCAACTAAAGGAGATGACTCACAACAAAAGTTTCTTGTTCATATATGATGAAACCATTATAAAAATATGTTTATGATTTTACTATAAAACTAAAATTATGCCACTGTTAAGTGTGTTTTTCAAGCTGTTATATTTCAGAGGGTTTTATTTATTTATTTTTTGTATATTTTAAATTTATTGTTTTTGCAATGCGTAAATTTTTATTTCATTTTTCATCACTTTCTAATTTAATTTTTGTTTACTTACTTATAAATATTTATATATATATATATATATATATATATATATATATATATATATATATATATATGGATATTGCACGAATAGAAACATTTAGCAATAACTTGAATAGTGTCCCAGCGTTACCATATTTTCAACACAAATATTTTTTATCTTTAAAACTAAATTCTGTCCTGAAAAAAATTGAATGTTGAATGTATGTATAGTATATTTTACCTTGACGTAAGTTGAAAAAAATTTGTTTTATGGATTACAATTCTTTTATGGTAGATATAGTATTTTCCGGTCACCATTCAAGATTATATGAGGTCACGCTAAATTGTGAAAAAAAAAAGACAGGGGCTTCCAAATTACACTATTCGTGATGAAACTGTGCATTTTCATTTATTCACAGTCAAACAAAAAATATGTATATGTCCAAAAAGTCGCATTTAGGTCAACTTTTTTCTTTTTTGTTGGAAAAGATTATTTACCGCTCATACCGTACCTAATTTATGATTGGTCAAATATATTCCATTTGATATATCATAAAATAATAATGAAAACAAATTATCTTTACTGTGAAGAACCGATGAATAATCATGATCAAAAATAGGATTATCACAATAAAAAAAGGTTAGAAAAATTATGGTTGATAAACAATAAACAACTGTGGAAAAACAAGTATTATTTAAAGTATTAATATCAATGTTCCAAAATTAGTTAAACTATTATTTGAAAATTGATTAAAACATCTAAATTTTCTATCACTTGACATTTTAGGAATTATTAAATTAATATATTGAGAAAGTATGCTATTTATATAAGTTATATTTCAAATGATTACATTTAAAAAAAGAGTTATACAAGTATTAACTTGAGATGAGCAGACCAAAAAATACAATATCGTTTACATAAAAGAATAACGCCCTTCTTTATTTTCTTTTTTTTTCTTTTCTTTTTTTTATTGTTATAAGAAATAATAAGCCATTTATCAATATATTTTCTTATACCACAGTTATAGGTCAAGAAACACAAACTGTTTTGGGCAATCTGACAGTTTGGGTTCAATAAAATCGTGAGTAATAAAAGGTTAATTAAGAGTAATAAGCTATAGCCTGATTATTATAATAATGTTTAAAACTTGTATTTTATTGCTTTTTTTTTTTTAAAACGTCCCTTAGATCAAACATTGAGTACCCCTTACAAATTTGTACCTCATCAAAGTGATTTTGGTAAGGATATTTTTTTTTTTTTTGATAATGCAGAATTAAAACATCATGAATTTCGTTCTCTTATTCAGGAGACATCTTCTATCGAGAAAGACGAATAAAAATATTCTTAAAATACAGAAAAATATAATAAAAAAATTATTGTTAATATTTGTCCTTGAATAAACTTATGACAATTCTTCACATTTTTCTATATAGCTCCAATAGATGAAATTATTTGTTTTATTTTACTAGAAGACTAATAAACTCATAATTGGCGCTAATAATATTTGAGACGTATCCAATAAAAAATAATAGAACATGTTCAATCTAAAAAATCTAAATAAAAAAAATAAAATAATTTTTAACATTAATATCCATGGTGTTTCAGTCAATAATTAAGAAAAAAAAGCGAATACTTGTACAATACTTAATGGGAGGGAAAAGGTTAGATAAGGTTGTTATTGTTACGTAAAAGAAAAGCAATTACAGGGCTTTAATAGGAAAAATTCAATTTAATCCCAGCTTAATGATCCATGGATCTTCTCCAATCGCTAATGAAAATTCCGCTATATTGCAGTTGATTATCTTGCGAGTAACTGCTACAATATTGATCTGAATTCCGGAGCTGCTCCCTTTATTAAACAGTTCCTTCGATTGGTAATTGTTACCAGCTGTGTGATTAGATACTAGAGACATATCATCTTGGCGATTTAGGACTCCCACCGCTAATTTTCAATGGAACAAAGCTTAAAAAACACTTTGCAGGTTGATTGATGTTACCTATTGGATTCTGTTCCCAGCTTCTTAAGAGAGCCTTTCTGCCTTAGTTAATAATTGCCAGACCCCTTTTTTTTTGTTTTTTTTTTTAAATAGTTTATATTTGGAAACATATAAAACACTATAATATTGAAATTGAGCAGTAAAGCTCATGAAATAATGGGGGGGGGGGACCATGAAAAAAAAATAATCACAAATTAATAACAAAAGAATCCTCAACTATAAAAATTTGGTTTAATGTTCGTTAAAATTTTCTTACTGTATAAACATGCAGCGGAAAACAAAGTATTTCTTCAAGGAAATCCTTTCTTCAATATTCAATGATCATTGTTTAGGTGTCCTGTTCACAACAAGGCAGCAATAACAGAACAATAACAAATGAAATTTTAGCTCTTCCGTATTTGGGTTAAGGGATTCAGAATATTTCAGTTGGAGACCACAATCCTTTTCTTTCTTTTAACAAGGTCTTTCACAAATCTGTGCATCTGTGAAACAGCTTTTTATTTAAACAATAAACTTTTAATGAAAAATAAAAAGTTGTTCAATCACATAATTTTTTTTACCCACCACAGATTTTGAGCTATGGGACGCTCCTTTAATCGTAAGTAACAAAAACTTCCAACAACCAACCATCGACAAACACATACAATCTCTTTATTCACACCTTCATGTTAAATTGTACGGAAATGACAATAGGCAATCATCGACGTGGCCGCGGCCTCGTGCCTCATTCATGCCTGTTGGAAATCAGATAAAAAGAAGCTGGATGAGAGACCTGCCCTCAAGTATCAAGCCCGGAATGAGGTAATGCTGGATACCTTCCTTTCCTCCTGCCCACAATGCCTATCATATTAATTCGTTCTAGCCACCACTGTGTAGATGTGCTGACATGTTTGAATGTAACAATGAAGACTAAAAAAATAAACAAAATAATAACAACAATAAATTTAATAAAGTTCCTATAATTTATTTATTATCATTATTTTGGATAAATAAGTATGCTGTTTCAACGTTCTTGTTTTTGTTTTTTTATACGACCACCACTCCCTCTCAAAATATATTTCTAGGACCGCTACTGGTCTTAAATATTTCGAAATAAACTAATGGTTATGTTCAAATCGTCTATCACAATACATAAAGCATTGTGCTACCCAACAAATCCAGTTCACCAATCCCCTTTACTACACGATACAAGATTAAAACAATAAAAAAAAAAAAAAGAACAAACGGGTCCTTAATTAAGCGTTCGTGTCCACTAAACGTAGGGCAGAATTAGACTTGTACAACACATCTTTCGAATTCAAAATTGCCGGAGATCCAGATCCAAATTAAATCAGGAGAAATGTAAAAAAAAAAAAAATTAAAATAAAAATGGCTAAAATAGGTTGAATTAACAGAAAAGGAGGGTAGAGGTTGGATTGGAGTGCTGTTATATCGACCCCAGCAGATCTACCACTCTGATAAAATTGACTGCATGCCATGAAATTACACCCAATGTGAGGAGTACACTTGAGTATTTCCCCATACGATGCGGACTTAAAATACCTTGTTTTAATTTTCTCTCCCACCCATGTGTAATTTCTTTCTGTTTTGTTTTGTTTTATTAATTATAATTTCTACCAGCCTATTAAGTTTTTTTGTGAGGTTCAACCATATCAAAACGAAAAAAAAAATGCTTGCGTTTCCTGGAAACTCTTGTAGGGGTGGGGAAAATTAAACTCTCATATTTCTTTCATGGTGGTGTTTGAAGAAGGGACTAATTTAATTTCTTGTAATGTTTCGCCTTTTGTTAGACATGACTTTCAATTAGACTCCGTAAATATTCAGTTTTGTTTAGGCCATTTTAACTTCCTTCGAGGATGTGAGTTCGCAGAGTTTTCAAAGCTTCAATTAACGCCTTTTTATTTATTTTTTTATTGTTTTTTTTTTACAAACATAGAGTAACTTTTAAACACTAACAAAATTAACCGGGTTACTTTATTTATTTGCGATTTATTTATGATACCAAAATTGACCTTAAATTAAAGATTAGTTAAAGATAAGTTTAATTAAAGATTAAACTTTACTGGAACGAAACAAAAATATTGTGGTGTTCAAAACATTATTGATAAATATTAGAACTTATAATCAGATAAAACAAAAATAAAAAATAAATAACATGAAAAATAATCTATTAATATTGATAGGGCATCTAAAGCTTTGGTCGGTTACGCAATCAAAAGTTGTCGCTACATTATATATTCTGGAAGTGTTTATTGAGCTAGCCAGAATCCTCAAGCAGGGTCTCCTGTGTCAAGCAAAGGGAAAGTTGTCCCCAGCGTTAATGTAATCTCTATCGGTGATAAATTAGTATTGACTGGCTTATCCTCATGTATACATCTCGGCCTCAAGGATGCTTGCCCGTCTTCAGCGCTATGCACGTTGCGTCTGATGAATGCATTGAGGACTAGATATGTGTTAAGTTCGACCTCATTTGAATATGTAACAGTCAACTAAAGTATAAAACATCCTCTGTAGTATTCTGCATAAGAGCGAATTGTATATATTATAAAATCACTCATTATTTCGACATATTATTGGTAAAACATTCACAAACATAGATTAATTATAAACTGCATATTTAACAAGAAATAATAATTGAACCTTACTATAGCGAGATAACAATTTTGTTTTTCAAATTTTATATAAAAGCTTCTATCTTAAACATTTAAAAAATGAAAAACAGTAAATTCTAAAGGATGCAGTGGTTATTAATCCAAAAAATATTCCAGTAAAGTAAGGAATGACTAATAAATTTCAGTTTAATCGAAATATTAACTAATTTCAATTTAAAATATTATCACCCACTATTTTGCTAACTTGTATCATTTTTATTTTCTCATAATTTTAAAATACATCAATCACGATAGTTTTATATATGATATCCCTAAACATTAAAATCAATAAATGCTAAATACATCCAAAATTTAAAATTATACTATAAATCCTTAAATAATTTTATTAAAATCCAAAAAATTGACCATTGCCGGTAATCGAACCCAGGTCTTCTCTGTAAGTCTTTCGCAGCGCACTAACCACCGAGCTAATCGTAGGGTCAGGTCAATTTAGCTCATTCAATGTTTAGGTCAATCTTTTTCCCTTCCAATAAATTTTTTTATAAAGCAAAGATTAATTATTTAAAAATAATGTATGACTAAATTCGATGTATAACGTAAATAATGTACGACTAAATTTCGAGATATGTACTATAAATCTTTATGAATATATGCTGGTTTACCTTTAAAAGTATAAATAAAATGAGAAAAAGTGGTCAGGAGCACAAAAAATATCTATAGTACACATATTGTTTAACAAAAACTCAGTAGTACTGGAACATAATTTTCCTTAGTTAGATTGTAGATATAAAAACATATATTTATGTTCACGGTTTTTTATAAATAAAGTTTTATAATAACTTTATTATATTTTTCATGAAATTATGTTTTTCATTGGAAGCGAAAATTAGGCTATGCAAAAAATTTAGGTCTTTGAATCATCTAATCCTATGGTATATAAATAATAAGTACATTGTAATTATCATATTTTTACTTTTACCTCTATCAATCTGAAGTACATAACATGTCGACCAATTCAATATTCACTCCTTGATTTTTCAATTATAACTATTAGTTCACATATCAAATAGTGTAATGCGATCTAATAATTAATTATTAGAAACAGGATAAAGGAATGTGACAATACACGATTAAGAATAGGTTTCGAAAGCGGACCTTACGGTATACTTATGTGAATTCTACCTTCACAAGTTTGTAATTTACTGTTTCAATATTCAGGGTCCCCCCACCGAGTTAGAATATTTTATTTTAGAATATAAGAGGCCTATCCGAATATATTATAAGTTAAAATACTAAAGATGATTGCATTTTCATAGAATTCATTAAGAAAAAATTGATATTATTTTTCTAAGCTGAATCTTTTGTACATCAAAAAGTTCTACATTGTATGAGTATCATAAGATATATATACATAGACACTAGAGGTAAAAATCTGGTGCGTGCGCGCAACACACAACTTTCACTTACCAACTAACTTAGATAAGAAATTAATGCGTTTTGTTAATGCCACTTCTCAAAGTTTCACATTTTTCCACATTCATTTCTTATTTTAGTTTTCATTTGCTCTATAATCCCCTCAAAACATTTTAATAATGATAACGCTTGCCTGATTTTAAATAACACCTAATTTTCATTTAACATGACGAATATGATGAAAATCGTTAAAGCCGTTTTTGAGATAATCGAAAAATTGGAAAAAAAGTTATGAAATAAAGTGCCCCCTTCGGTTGATCAATTTTGATGAAATGTTGGCTATCACATCTTTGGCATATACATACATCGAATAACCAGTTTGATCAAAAGCGTGAAAGCCGTTTTTGAGTAAATAAAAAAACACGTGAAAATGATACAAAATTTATTAAGTAAAGTCCCACCTCCGGTTGATCAATTTTGATGAAATTTTTACGGTCACGTCGCGAGCATATACGTACACTAAATATTTAATTTTAGGTTCGCACGGTTTATAGTTTTTGAGCTAGTCTGTTCACAAACACACACACACAGAAAATTTCGCGGGACTTGGTTATTTGGACTCAGGGGACCCCAAGACGTGTATTTCCGTTGAAAACCGGAAGTTGAAATTTTTCACATCGCAATACTTCCACTTACTATATATTTCATATATAGGTAAGTGAAAGTAAAAAAAGTATTAGAGTTCTTAGATGATGATTGTATTGAATGGGAGAACATGAGGTGAAGAAAATGACGCTCTGACTTTTATATCCCAGAGAGATAATTCATTAATTGATCTACACTTGGCATTAATCGATTGTGTAAAATAGCAATAGGAGCAATTCAAGTGAAATTTATATGGATCACATGCCAATTTTGCTGATAATAAAGAAAGATAAAAGTAGCGCGAACTATATTCCCCTTCCACTAAAGCTACTTTGGACCAAACAAGATGCAGAATTGTATACTGTTAAAATTGGAAAAAATAATGGAAGACTCAAACAAATATTGCTTCATAGCGCGTGATTGTCATTAGAGTGGGGTCATTAGCGCCTGAAAGGTAATGCAGATTTATTAAATTCCCCTCATAGAGCCACCTTCCGTTCGTTCAAGTTCATTACTATGATTTCTCAAAGTCCGATCATAAACCAAGCCCATTATAGTTCTCCATTATCCAGAAGAGGCCGGGAGAGGGCGATAAGTTGTTACGGACAGAGGACACCGGTTCGTCCCAGCAAGAGCTGATCAATGGGCCCCGCTTTCATTCCATTAGCTTGCTCAATGCTTTCTTTCAGCTCTGACCTTTTCCTTTGCTCCTAGATCCGGATAAGGCTCTTGAAGTATCCGTAATAAATGACTACCCACCCTTCATCGATTTTCGTTGCAAGTTTCTTGTCCAACAAGTTATAACTTTTCTTTTAAACAAAATGAAGGTTAAATCCGTTGCCATTAGAATGATCTTTTAGAAGTAAATGTAATGTCTTATCAAGTCTAGATTAAAAGCGGAAAATAGTTGCTTCTTTTCTGTTGCGACATTTCTTAGCTTGTCCCTCCTGTCCCAAAACATAAAAAATAAGATTTATAAAGAAATTATTCTTACTACGGTCCTTTCTGGAATTGAAACGCTTAGCGGCTAACATTGAGGGATGAGCTAATGCGGAGAGAAGGTACTGCGAAGAATATTTGGACCGTGTAAGAAGGACGAATCAACAGAAGAATGTAGACGTTTAAAAAACGAAGAACTGCGTGAACATTACTTGGTAAATATAATCCAGAGGTGAGGATCGCGTAAAGAGTGACAGTTGTTGTTGAGGATTGATATGTGTAGGAAGCTTTGGGTGATGTCAGATACGAGCCTTCGAGTTCTTGAAGCCTTTATTATAAAACTTTACCGTACTAGCTCTAGACTAGAATAGAAAACCTCTAGGAAAGATATGCTGTTTAACATATCTGTACCTAGATGGTAAACGAACCCGAAAATTCGATGCCGACACCACAACGTGCTCCCTACTCAACTCCATCCACCGACCGTCGTCCAGACCTTACTTCGCCAGATCTGCCTTCATGCAATCCTTCCTCCGTCTTGGCCTGCCTCTTGGACATTTCCAAGTCCGCGCAGTACTTATAATTCTTATTGGAATTCGTTCCCCACCGACTTTTGCAATTTTACATACCTGTTTTATTCGCCGCGCTCCAATCTCCTCTATTATATTTACCGGATTCATTTCATTTAGCTTTTGTTTCGCTAAGTTTTGTTTATCAAAACCTGGTCCAATTTTTTATTCAATTATATTTTCCAGATTTGATTGATACACATGAAAAATGCTATTTTAAATTTGTTTTTTCTTTAATTATGGGGACAACTTAATAAACGTCATTACGTGATAATTAAATTCGAATAGATTAATTGTATATTATCCTGGTAGACTTTTTTAATTTATTTAACTTATTTGAATGTGAAGAACATCCAACTTCATTCTCAAATTTCTTTTATGGATTACAAAGTGGTGGACGTTTCGGACATTTTGTCTATATTCATCGCCAACATTTTCTGAGTATAAATATAAAAAAAGCACTTTTTCCATTTCAAATTGGAATCCTCTCAATCAGTATTATAAGTGTTTTCTAATAATATGATAATAATGCTTATCAAACCCGAAGGCTCGCCGCCTATTCCACAACCCGCTCCCTGCACGCCTCCATCCATCGACTGTCCTCCAGACCCAACTTCGATAGATCCGCCTTACCGCAATCCTCCCACCTACGTCTCGGCCTGCCCCTCAGACGTTTCCCATTCGGCACCGCGCTTATTAATCCTTTCGGAATTCGTTCACTGCTAAGTTTCGCAATTTTAACCGCCCATTTTATTCATCTTGCTGCTATCACGTCAATTATATTTACTGGGTAAAGTTCGATCAGTTCGGCGTTGTGCAAGCGTCTAAATTCTCCGGTTAGTTCATCCCTAGTAGTACTTCATTTTCAAAAACACCCGTTGCTCATCTCTCAATGTCAGCGGCCACGTTTCGCCTCCGTAAAGGACCGTGGGAAGAATAATAGTTTTGTAAATCCTAATTTTTAGGTTTTGGGACAAAAGGCGCGAGCTAAGCAATTTCGCGACTGAAAAGCAGCAAGCATTGGCTTTTAATCCAGCCTAATAATATGATCACTGACATGGGGAAATTCCAGTCTAATCAGCAAATCACAGGCTTGCAATAAAAGACTGATCAATATTCTTATATATATTCTTAGAAAAAAAAACAGATAATACTTTGGAGCGACTAATTTCCAAATTGAAATGAAAAAAGAGCTTTCTTAATATTAATACTCAGAGAAAGTTATGGATAAGATGAATATGGACAAAATGTCCGAAACGTCCACCACTTTAAGCAATAAAAGAAATTTAAAACTAAAGTTGGACTTTCATAACATTCAAATAATTTAAAAAATTTTCCACTGCCAAGTTGTATACCTCCGCGGTACAGATACAGTAATTTCAAGGCCGATCTATTACATATATCATATTTTTAATCATAAAAGATTACAAAGTTATTTCCTTATGAATAAAAGTATCATTAACTAAGAACACAGATGAAGGTTGATGCGAATAAAATCGATAACTCGGCCTATTATTCTAAACTTTAGACAAATCACTTGTTGCGATTATTTTCTTTTTTAGCTCATTGATCATTACTATTTATATTATGTCATGTGAATTAATGAAATTCGCATGATAAATGTTCCCTTAGACATGCCCTTCAGCATGATCACCACTTGAAAAAATCATTTGGCAAGTCTTTGATCTGCGAAATCAGCCGTAGAAAAGCTTCTACTTATTACCTTTTTTTTTTTTCTTTAAAACAACTACTAACATTGCTCATGATTTCCCCCAACGAAACATTAGCTGACCGCATGGAAGTTGTGCATACAAGAGATGGGAAGCCAGCGAACAAGCGAACAGTGGCGGGAGCGGATATGTTGGACGCTAGTCATTAGCCAAGGACGGGAGCGAGATCTCCCTGTTTGCACTTTCTATAAACAGCTAACCCCCCTTCCAGACCCCCCTCGCAACCCCACCCCCAACGATCCCCCCTCTACACACAAACCCCATTAGCTTTATTGAATGTTTCTCAATAGAATCTGTCCAAAAGCCCTAACCTTCATCGGACCCAAAAGATTCTGAATCAGAAGGCTTTCAGGAAAGGCCTCTCTGTCAATATTCTCTTTCACCGCCGCCGCCTCTAAATGGTCCCGTCAGTATGTTCAACCCGCTTTTAACAAAAACATCCAATTCCGCCCTGTATCTACCAGAGCCCGGTTCTATCTTGTATAGGCCAATGTCCTTTCAGCTCAACCCCAACGATAATGTGTAAATACAAGAGGCAATTTTGACATCAAAAAGAACCCAATAATTCAAAATTTCCAATTACCTTCAACTATTCACAATCATTACAAATACAAATACGCTTGTGCGAAGTCTTGGAAAATTTTATTAAATAGCCAAATCAAGCTAGCGATTTCACATGGAAATATTAGTTACGAAAAAAAAAAGAGATTTTAGATTACAGTATTACAACTTTTTAGGTCGGGTTTATTGTAATAAAAAATTACAGTTTGGCCGTATATTCATAATTCATTCAATATGTCACAATCATAAGAGAATCTAGCAATAACAAAAAGGCCGACCGAGAAAACCCGAAGGCTAGACGCGGAAACCACTCACCCACCAACCTTCGTCTCGGCTAGCGGACGTCTTCCAGTCAAATTCATCATTACTATTTATTCGTCTGTTCCGAAACTCGTATACTAAAATAAAATTTGCAAAAGAACGAAAAACAACAATTCCCCCTCCCAACCACCATACCTCCGACACCCTCCCTTGCAATGATTGTAAATTGTTCTACGTAATTAAGAAAATCCGTTTATCATTATATTAAAGAAAATTTAACAATTATCTTTGTGGTTTCTTATCGCAATTACATGTACATTTACAATGTGATGGGAAATATCGCAACAAATATAACATCTGCAGTTAAAATAGTGATTTATCAATTGATTGACTGTATACCAGGAAATTTATTCTTTTACTTTGTAATAGTCATTAGACCAAACCAAACGGATAGAAGATCTACAACATAAAATTTTAGCAAGAACCACTCATATAAATATTAGGTGTATTAATACATCTGCTGATAAAAGCTTAATGTGGAACCATAAGAAAGCATTAATATAACTTATGACTAAATTGTTCCTCTCTGTTAACCTGTTCCTCTCTGAGATAGGTTTAGTGGCGGGTTAGACTTAGTGCTCGCCTCAATACGGAAAAATTCTGTAATGCGTTGAAAAAAGCTTAGAAAGCTGTATAAAATTGTTACTTATGTATAGTATATGTGTAAATTCTGATTGATTGTGCTTCATTGATGCATGAACTCAATGACAAAACGAAATATATCTCGATTTATTAAAACAATGAATGTGTTTATAAAAATAATTAAAGAAAGAAGAGGTAAAAGAGAAATAAAAAAACAACTTAAAACTTTAAAAACAAAAAAACTATGCAGATCTTTCTATTACCATATCAGTGCTTTTATTAATTTAACGTTAGTTTACGGTAAAATTTCTAGTCGAAATTAAAAAAAAAATCTCTAAAATTTTATTTAGTGCAGTGTGGAATAGGAAAAGCTCATAGGCGTAGATAGGAAGGAGTGAGGATCGTTTTTAGGCAAATCTGTATGAATTTCTTTACAAAGACAGCTGGTGGATGGAGGTGTAGAACAAGAGATTACGCGTGCTGAACCTTTTACTAACCATGAAGGAAACTTTCACTTTAATAACATCAAGGGTGATGAATCCTACCTATTATCTGATTTGAATCATATCAGTACATCCACCTAAATTTTACGCGTAAAAGCTTTCATAACATGTTTACTAACAATAACAGTGTTTCAGTAGTGTGCTCAAAAGTTTGATGCCAAGACCTACCAATATCAAAAAACCTACAATCATTGACCACATTATTATAAATACTGATGTTTTTATTTATCGTATTTATAAAAATTTATTTCTTTATCTATAACCATTTTATCGTAATAAAGGTTTAGCGAACTTAAGATTCGATGCTAAAACCTCCATCTAACCTCCATATAACGAATCCAACTTTGACGGATCTTCCTTAACGCGATCCTCCCACCTCCTTCTCGGCCTTTCCCTCGGAAGTTCCCCACTTGTCACCGCGCTCATAAATCTTTTAGTGATTATTTCACTGATAATTATGCGATCATTTTCTTTTTCTCGCTGCAATCACCTCAATTATAAATACCGGATACAGTTCACTGAGTTCGGCGTTATATAAATGTCTAAATTCGCCGATAAATTGGTCTCTGTTCCATAAAAGTATCCTACACAGTACTTGAAAAAAAAAAATTGTTCATCATTAAGGTTACCTTCATTTTACATTAATTTCTTTCCCTATACTAGTGATGTTCGTTTATATCAAGATCACATGATAGATATAAAAATTAAAAATTCCGTACTGACAGTTGAAAGAATTACGATTGTAGCAATATTCATTTTAACTGCTTTGAAACTTCTGATTGATTTGAAGCACTGATTATCCAATATTTTCTGAGCGTATGTTACTAGAGTAGTGTTATTGACATATCAAAGCGCGCCTAGGCCAAGTCTGGAAAGTTTGATTAAAACATCAAATAAGTCTCTTCGATTTTACATGCAAATATGATTTAAAAAAAAAATATTTAGGTCCATTAAAGGAAGACAACTTTTTAAAGTTTGATGTGTTTTAAGATAAAGATTTGTAATACCTATTAATTGAAGACGGAATAATAATTAAGGAAGAAAATACTTAGGTTATTTATGGTCCATTATGGTCATTTATTAAAAATGAAATGTAAAAAACAATGTTTATAAGCTTGTTAAAACATCCTGTGGTAATATCGTGCTTTATTTAAAATCGGCATCATCATTGTTGTTAAGTGAACAACTTATAGACACTAGCAATATTAAAAAGTAATATGCTGATAATAATATGCATTATTTTGTTTTTCTAGTTATTTTTCAGCGGAGGGGGAATGCATCCAGTATTTTTATAACATTTTTAAATATATATAAAATAGAATAATTTTTTTAATGAATTTATTAATTCTTATTAATAAGAAAAAAAGATTCACCACGGCCGGAAAATGAAATCGGTTCTTGATTAACCGATTCCGCAAAGGATTAACCGTGCAGCTATTCTTTTTCCTTCAAATTAATTCATTAAAAAATTATTTAAAAATAATATCAAATTATATTCAAAAAAAAATTTTTCTTTTTGTGAATAATCACTTATAATTACTTAAAATTCGATATAATTTTTGTTTCCGATAATCTTAAACCTATATTTAGGATTTAAAGCCTTCATGATAGAAGTATGATGATTACAGTTTTGATATTATATTTGCAATACAAGGCGTCCTATGAATGAAATATTCCAAACATGAGAGGCCGGAAATAGCTAAAGTAGCAATGGAACGGGATGAATACTAATGGAGTGGTCCTAGTTATTTTTGTCCGCTTCTTCCCTCATAATCTATTCTTGATCACTATTCAATTCCTAGTTAAATAGAGATCCGCATCATGTGAGCCTCCCCCCTCTATCTATATGGCTGTTCTTCATTTGAAGTTTTTAAATTTCCTTTCAGACATTAATAAATATGCAGGCACCGGTTTTTAGCTGAGTATACAATTCGGTCCATGAATGGTGGTTCAACAAATTAAAACCGCCATCATACATCTTTTCAGCCATTTTCTATTTAAATGGCTTGAATGGAAAATGGCACTAGTATACAAATGAAAAAACGGTTCTAAAAAAAAAAAAAAAAATTCAAAACTCTGAAAAGACTATGCAAGAATTCGAGAATAGGCAACCCCTCATTTAAAGGGAATCCAACTATTAAAAATATTCCATCGTAATCTAGGCTACCTTGACTTATTATGAGCCTTTGGTCTCTGGGGAGAGTTTTGATATAAAATACATAAATGTGGTGATTACAAATTAGGATATATACTAAGTGTTAAAAAAAAATATATTCCAATGTTTCATTTAGATTTATTGTCTTTTTTTAATAATGAATAAGTTTTTGCTAAGAAAATTAACCTAAATTGTGTCAGCACCGAACATATCGAGATAAAGTGCATCATATCCTCAGCAACATTTAAATTGCATAATGGGCTAATTTAAAAGACAGTGTGTAAATGCAAATTAATTTCATAAATATACAGATCATTAAGCTTAACTTCAAAAAAAAAAAAAAAAAAATGGAACTTTTTTTCTCCACAATGCCAATTAGTGAGCTAAAAAAACAAAAAAAAAAAAACTGAAAAATATTAAATTTACAAATACTATCAAAATTAAAATAAAGTATTAAACAAAATTCAATGGTTGCAGATTAAAGAAGTACTGAAAGATTTCCTATGTAATAATTATATAGAGAATGATCTAAGATATATTTAATTCACAAGTGTGATTTAGAACTTTTATTAAATTTTAATTTTATGAAACCACTACTAATCCTTTTTACTGTTTAAAAAATAATAATCAGATTATTATTATTATTATAATAATATATAATAACAAAATTTAAAGACATTAATAATTATTAATGTCTTTAAATAAAAAAAACAACATAAATGATTATATTATTTCTCTGCTTCAGAAGTATTATGACACATCTGTATAAATTAAATTTTTACTTTAAGATTTTTCAAAATTAAAATTGATTTTAATAGGTTAGTGTGCCCAAATATACATTTACTTAATGGTTGTAAATTTGTGAGTGCACTTAACTAAAATCACCATTGATTCTACATAGGAAGAGTTGGGCAAATTCTAATCGGAATAATGATAAATCAATATGAATAATTGGTAATCATAAAACGAATGAAAAATGAATAACCATTATACATAATCAGTACGGAGTATTTTTAATGATTATTGAGTGTTTATGGTATTCATTTGAAATGAATAATGAATAACTGATATTTATTTATTCATTATCATTTTTCATTTGTTTTATGATTACCAATTATTCATATTCATTTATCATTATTCAGATTACAATTTGCCCAACTCTGTACCTAGATATTGTCCATTATATTTAGAAAAATAGAATTATTCTTCGGAAGCTACAATTTTATATTTAATATATGCACAATGAGAACTATTTTTAAAAATATTAATAGAATTTTTTTTTTTCAGGTAACTTCTCTTTTCAAGGACGTAATTTTATGATGAAGAAACCTCATAATGTTCGCGTAAGGTAATAATTATTTTCTAAAATCCACCAAAAATAAATAAATAAATAAATAAAATAAGTTCCTGAGCCCACCTGGTCCAGAGTTTGAACTATTTCAGCTTTTAGAGACTGGGAAAAAGTTCATTCCGGACTTTGAAAGTTTATTTCCTCTCAGGAACAGGGAGTCCATAACTTAGTTCTCCAGCCACGCGAAGTCCTATACAGACCCGGAACGCGAGGCCAAAAATAAAACCCTAATATAAAAATATTGTCTAGTTTTCTATTAGCTGGGAACCTAATAGAAAGTAATGAAAAATATTTATTTTACTGAATTTTTTTATTTTTCTATATATTCTGAACCTTTTTTTCTCTCATTTCTAACCATAGAATCGTTTATTCCGAATAACCCATAACCTGAAATGGATGAATTACAAGTAAAAACATGGAATAGTGAAATTAAAACAAAAACTGAACATTAGCACCAAAATGACACCTGATGCTATTAGTATTAAATATTATAGTTTTAAATGTTAAGTACTTATCATTTTAATGTTTGTAGTACTTGGTATTTTTTTAGTATTATCTCTTTGGTATTTTATTTGCGTATTCTTTTGTACCAGTACTTTTTATTTAATTGTAGTACCTAGAAATATTAACTAGTATTGACTGCGGTGGTATTGAATTCAAACATATAAGAAATTCTCAGGCAATTAGGCAAAGTTGATTTTAGTTAAGAATTAACTTATTTTAAGAAATCAGATTTATTTTAAGCACTACTCATTTCATATATGTTTAAAGGCTCCTAATTGTGTTCTAAGGCTGTACTAGCACTTATATTAAAGCAACTTCATACACTTATATTAAAAGGAAAATGTTAGGCAAATTAGAAAAAAATGTTATAACTTAGGGAGTTATGCATTAATTTGTGTAAAGACATTGCATGTCAGCATGAAAATGGTCACAACACAAAAAAACAGTCTTTGATCACAAATAGTCTAATATTGGTATATTGAGTACAACTTGTACTAATTGTAACTCATATAAGCCCTCTACCTTTAACACGACCACCCCCTCCATGAAAGAATATGGTGAATTCTGGTACTCTATGTATTTTTAGTTTTAACCGTCTTCCTTCCGATATCCGATATTATAAAAGACTATAAAAACTGATTTTGTAGGTAAATATTGACTTACATAACATTTATTGGGAATTTATACGAGGGATTGACTACTGATCAAACAGGAGGATCTATTGAAATTTCGTCACTTTTATTTTGTTTTTATATTAAGTTTGGTTTTGGATATGGAACCTTGGTTGTGTTTTTCGAAGTAGAATTCAAATTTTTTTTGTTTTCCAAAATAGTGGAGGGGGCTTAAAGCCTCATCTCCTCTCCCAAGAAAAAAAACGTTCATGAAATAGAATTGGTACTTATTACGTTACTCTTGATATCATTACAAGACTGTAATACCTAAATAATATATTATGAAGGTGTATTGTAAACAAATCTGAGTAAAGTGGAAAATATTGAAGTGAGGAAAGGTGGGGGAAGGTGGTGGGGGGGAATTTATTATAGAAAGCAAACGTTGGATTACTCTAATCGAGGAATGCAATCTTGAGATATGCATGGCTAGGAACAGTAGGATCAAGGAGGATTTTGTATTCAAGAAGCAATTTACTGTACCCTCGGTTTTCCATCTCTTGATAAATGAACTGCTGTTGAATGTGTATTGGGTCTTTCAAATCGGATCATCCGAAAATATGGCTCAATTACAGGCTTCGGCATTCAAATATGATGACACAATTACAATTAAAATAAATTTTATCGGTTTATTCGACACCTTAATCTAGTTCAATCTAAAAGATAGAAATAAAACAGCCACACACAACTTTCTATCGTATATTCCAAAAAAGAAAAAGGAAAAAAAAATGTTTATATCTATTTTTATTTCGGTGCCGAGACAAAAATTTAAAAGGTAGTCAAAGTTTTAAGGTCGTGAAAAAAATAAAAATAAAATTCCCTGGAACGAGAATTTCGGAGGATTAGAAAGGTCGAAAAGACATATCATTTATTTTTTGGTATATTTAAATATAACATTTAGAGCAAATGTCATTTGGACATTATAAGTTAGTTGATATATTTTAGATGCGCCGATAGTATTCGAATCAAAACGGGTTTTCTTGTTATACGAGGTTCTCGTATATAGGAGCTGATCTGGTGATTCTTTTATTTTATTCCAATGGAATGTGTGGATTATTCTAGGTTGAATTTTATTTACAAATTATAAAGAATATGAAATATGAAACTTATTCCTTCCCATCGTTAATAACGAATCATCTTGTCTTCACGGCTCTTCCGCAGTTTACCATAATAAATCACTCAGATTTTTTCTGAACATCTATCACCTCCGAACTCCGTATAAATTGACGTAAATAAACCTTGGCAAGTTGCATTTGAGGTTCCATTCATTATTGATACATTTAATAGTTAATCCAGCCAAGTCCCTCTCAATTTTATTAGCATTTAGTACCAAATTAAGGAATACAAAAGTGAAATATTCCTGAATTGTGTATAAAAAAAACTTGAATGGATAATTAGACCTTGTCAACAAATCTTAATGAATCTGCATTTTATAGAGGAAAAAAATGTAAATATTAGTAACCTTTGTATCTGCTTATTATAACCTACTTGAATTAATTCGGTATAATTAATTAAAATTCCATATACTAGAATGATCTCTAATTGTGATTGTCAAAAGGCCAATGCATACGTCAAATAATTTTAGTTTCCAAATCCCTTGAAACTTTTTTAAAGAATACCAAGTCTGATTTTTACGTTTTAAAATCATACGAAAACTTCTTCCTAATATGTTTCATCTTAACATACGTATTATTTCACATGTATTTCAGTGTTGGTTCCTAATTTGGAACGTTCATATTTAAATGTCGACAAAACGAAAGCGTAGTTTTATGTCTAGGAACGAAGATTGAAATTGTAAGGGAAAAGCGTAAGAAAAAAATGGGGGTAAAAAATCTTTGAAAAAGAAAATGCAACACATAAATATACAGTCAGTAATAAAAATCATGAAGAAAGAAACCAAAATATCGGATAATTTTTGTTCTACTGAAAAGTAAGATGGAACATATCATTAATATACTTTTTATTTAATTTATAGATTGTTTATGCCGATAAATATATAAAATTATTATATTCACAGTGTTGATTTTTCTAGTATCCTTACTAACTAACATGATATGTAAATAAATTTGATTATCCTTGAAACTCTCCCTCCTCGTAGTGACGGGTAATGACACCGGATAATCGAGATTCAAACGTTTTCATCTTAATATTTAAAAAAATGAATGCTTCATTTCAGCATAATTTCTAAAATAGTTCATCAAATATCTGTTCCATTGTCTTCTATCGCTGATTATTGTGGTCCTTAGATATTACCAAAATTTATTGATCATCGAAATTTATTCCAAAATAATTATATTCAAATAAAATAGTATAATAATAAGAAGAATGAATGTCAGGCAGGGCCCTAATGTTAATAAAAACCTCTCAAGTCATCAAAAAGCAAACCAGGTTAAGAATGATAGGACCTCAAACAATAACCTTTCCCATTTTATTTTATTTTTATCACAATTGTTTTATAAGCCGGTAATAAAACTACTATAAAAGTATATACCTACCAGGAATTTATTATTTTCCGATGGAACTGGGTTTACCAAGTTTTATGTGTTCTTTATCGATAAGAAATTAAAAACACATATAACTTCCCTTAGCAGATGAAATTTTCTTCATCGTGAATAATCAATCTTTCAATTTCTGTATAAAACTAACGAATAAGTTTAATTTATTTAACATCTACCTCAGTGGATGGAATAATTTATTAATATATCCACTACCTATCAATATTAATTAATTATTATTTTAATTAATTTTGGTCTAAATTAATTTTGTATTATGTTCGATTAAATTTTTAAGTTATGCAGCACTGTTAATTATAAATTCGAACCCCAGTGCAGGGGTCATTAAACTCGACTAACCTCCCTTTGGCTCGAAGTTTAGATGACGACACCACCATTCGCTCCTTTCAGATCAGCCCTACCAGAATCCTCCCATCTTCACTTCGGCCTACCCATAGGACTAATGCCAGTCGTCAACGATTTGTTTCATCGAGTTTTTTTAAAAGGTATTTGTTCAAAACTAAGACTCGAAATTTCGCAATCCTACTTCAACCGACGCATAGCTATAACTTAGATTATATTAAATGGGTATATTCCACATAGTTATGCATTATTAAGACGACTGAATTCTGCTGTTGAATCATCCTCCTTCAGCCAAAATATTCTACGTAGTAATTTATTTTCTTAGGGCGTAGCTCACTTCGATTCTAGCAGCTAGAGATGCGACATCGAAGGCAAAACATCGATGTTTTGAACATCATGTTTTTAATTTATACGTTCTTTGAACATTAACATATTAGTGCCGAACGTATTTAAATCGATGTTTAAGTGTAAAGCATGTTTATGTTTCATTATTAATATATAAAAACATCGATGTTTTCTACATAGTTGGTTTTACATAATCATTTATTAAATATTCAACTATTAGGACCTATACATCTTAATTATAGCTAAAACATCGATGTTAAAAACAACTTTTTATTGTTAAAACATATTTATTTTTGCAGAAAACATCAATGATTAAAACAACATCGATGTTTTAAAAAAAGTTGTTTTTAACATCGTAGTTTCGGACAAAAACAAAAATGTTTTAACATCTATGTTTTGGAAAAAAAACATCAGTGTATGTTCTCTTAATCTCATTGATGTTAAAACATGTTATCAGCATATATATTGATGTTATTAGTTCAAAACATCGATGTTGAAACATTTTCGTTTTTGTCAAAAACATCGATGTTAAAAACAATTTTTTATTGTTTGAACATCGATGTGAAGAGCATATATATATTGATGATTTTTGTTCAAAACATCGATGTTTAATACAACTTTTCTTTAAACATCGATGTTTTCTGCAAAAACATCTTAGTCATAGCTAAAACATCGATGTTAAAAACAACTTTTTATTGTTAGAACATCGATGTTAGGAGCATATATATTGATGTTTTTTGTTCAAAACATCGATATTAAAAACAACTTTTTATTGTTAGAACATCGATCTTAAGAGCATATATATAGATGTTTTTGTTCAAAACATCGATGTTAAAAACAACTTTTTTTTCAACATTGATGTTGTTTTGTTTTCTGCAAAAACAAATACGTTTCCTCATCGATGTTTAGGGCGAAACCATCGTTGTTAAAAACAACTTAGTTATACTTAAAACATCGATGTTAAGAGCATATTGGTTTTTGTAAATAATATCGATGTTAAAAAGAACTTGGTTATTGTTAAAACAACGATGTTAAAAAATATTTGATGTTGTCTAAGACATTGATGTTAAGAGCATATATATTGATGTGTTTTGTCCCAAACTTCGATGTTAAAACATATTTGTTTTTGTCACATATCACGCCCGTCGGACGTTGAACTGTCGGAAGAATTATCGGATTGTAAATTATATATCGCCGTTGATACTGCAAAAGTTCGTATGTCAATTAACAGCCGATTTTCAGGGAAACAAAAAAATCATTTTGTTTGCTATACATTTTTTCAGTTTGCGTGTTAGACTATCGAATGAAATATTGAAATTGTTATTATATTCATATGTAAAACTTTTTTGTGTTAGCGTTTAAATTTTCCTTATAGGCTGGTGTCACTGAGGATAAATGCCGAAGCAAATCCTGAAATTCGAATATTTTTTTACCAAATCGAAAATTTCTGACATACGACCTTTTGCAGTATAATCAACTACGATATATTATAATTTTATTATAGTATATATTAATGATAATGCTATCATTATTGATAATTTCATTGATCCATTTATTCTCGTCGGTTACTAGAACCGTAGCACTGAAATTGGGTTAATGGTTTATCAATTTTGATGTTAAAGTTTATTTCGGTTTGGTTATAATTGTTACTGACAAATATGTCCTAATTTTTGTGAAATTCTAAGATGCATCGTTGTCGTTTAATAAATGCATGTAATTTGATAAATAAAAAGATATATGTATTATATACTTTTAAGGCCGAAACTTTTCTATTTTATAAATTAGCTAAATAGATAAAATTATTTATTAACTTCAATAGACTTACCAACATTATAAAAATATTGCTATACAAAAAAATGATAAAAAATATTGCTATACAAAAACCAGGATTCGAGGAGGATAATTGATCTCTCTTACGATGGTAATTGTATCAAGCCAGGAAGGGGGTGCTGTTGGGTACCTGACATGTCATTATTTTCTCTTTGGTCATCTCATTTGCTGGTTTTCAGCATATTGCAGACTGGTACGAATTGATGATGAAGGACCAAAAACTAAAATTAAAACTTGTTATAGCATACATCCTCTATCCCACACACAATTTCCTCGAAAACGTTTATCCAATCGTGACTTGCAGGTATGTCAATTAATACGGCGGCGATGCAGACGCTTGCCTAATATTGGTTTTATAATATTGCCGCGGTTGCTTCACCGATATTCGCAATAGGTTAATAGCGATACTTATCCCGGTTTAAGGATCCATTTATCAAACATCGCTGTTTGGTAAGACGGCTGGTGACGCCACACATGGCGTTTCCCACATAGCCGGGTGTTGGGTATTAAGAGCCACACCATCAGTCGGAGCTTGTCCCACCACAAGAGGCTCATTCTCCGAGAACTGGGGCACACAAACAGAGATGCTCACTGAAGCTTCCCATCAATGGGCTGGATTGTTAGATCATAAGCCGCCCTTATATCTAGGCTAAGCTCTCAAAATTAAAAATAAAAATTAAAAAAAAAACAAACAATTACGGAATTAAATTATACAATAAACTAGGTCTTGGAATCGTTAATTAAAAAAAGTAATAATAAAAATAAAATCTTAAAATATGTTTTTCCGCGCAAATATGTTCAACAACATAATATAACAAGAAAATAGAATAAAGCTTAACGGACCCGAACGCCCGACGCCGACACCACCAATCGGTCCCTACATACCTCCATCCACCTACCACCGTCCAATCCCAAATTCACAAGATCTGCTTTCACCGAATCTTCCCACCTTCGCCTAGGCCCTTTTCATCTATATAATGTAAGCATATCAATCTTATATAATGTAAGGAATGCCTAAATTTGATATATACCGATTTCATCATTATTATGTATGCAATACCGTATCACTCATTGAGTGATCATTATTTTTGATCATATATATAAGCATCAAAGATAAATTAAAATTTGTATAACAGCCATAAAATATGCTAGTTGTCAACTTGTTGTTTTAAAAGGCACAGATTTACAAATTGAGTAAAAAGATAAAAAAGTACTTATAACTCAATCAATTTTTTTTTTTATACAAAAAATAAAATGTAATACCTACAACATCAATTTATGGAAAACTTTCATTCGGAGGTCAAAAAAACACAATATTTATATACAATTAAATAAAAACAAATATACATATAAATAAAAAAATACATTAAATACAATTAAATATAACTACATTAAATACAATTAAATAAAAAAAAGAGAAACAATATATGATCTTTGGTTAGTTAATTTTTCATAATTATTACTTAATTTATATGAAATGAAAAAAGATTAAATGTCAGAAGAGAAGAGGAAGTTGGAAGATATAAGGTTGTAATGGCTAAAATCAGGCCCACGGCTACTTCAATGGTTAAGAGCGTTGCAGAGACCCAGTTTCGATTCCCGGCTGCGGCCCATATTTCCTGTTCTGACAAACGTAGTTTGAAAAAAATAATGTGTTGAAATTTAATCATTTATTATTTTTAGATAATTAATTTATAATTTTTAAACAATTTTATTTGAACGTAAAAGATTCGACCACGGCCGGGAATCGACTACAGGTCCTCTACATCTCCCTTGCAACGCCCTTTTAAAAATTATAAAAAAAAAATAATAATTTTGTAAACATAAGAAAGTATTTATTTATACCTAATAAATCTCTCTATGAACGTTTTCGATCTATTCTGTAGTATCACAAATACTACGTCTGTCACATGTTTCTGATAGTGAATGCCTGATGATCTTACGTATCGTTAGAAACAGTTGCGGATAGAAAGCCTTTGTCTCATAGCGAAGAATGTATTCGGGCACTTTACCAGGAATACTGCTCATGACGAATACAAATGATAGTAAAGCCAAGGCTGACTTCGCAACAGCGGAACCTTCCACTTAAGCAAGCAAGTCGGGCATATCAAATACTTTTATAAACTAGGTGAATTTCACCATAGATGACGAATAACAGTTATAATGAAGTATTCATATAAATGTACGAAAGCTCGAAAGTTTCCTCGAGCTGATGTCGAAACGTGAATTTTGTAAAAATTTGTTCGTTTTTTCAAAAACGGATCAACCAACCCAAAATAGACACTATAAAAAAAACTTAAGAACGAGTTAAAATTAAACTTTAAAGGTTTTCTATTCTTCCCGTGTCCCTCATTGATAAAAACTTTATGCCAGAGAGGAGTTGAAAAACTATGATAATTTCAAACGGGTTACAAAACCGTCTAATAAATTATAGGGATAAATATATAAATATTTTTTAACGAGTTTTTTATTATGTATTTTTTCTTAAATAATACTCGAAATTTTAACCGTCGTATGGCTACAACTTCGATTGTACTGCTGAATCGTCCTTCTGCGGCCTAAATATTCTACTCGGTACTCTATTTTCAAAGACCTTAAAGCGTGGCTCATTCCTTATTGTAAGCGGCCATGATTCACATCCGTAAAGAACTGTTTGAAGAATTATAGTTTTGCAAATTTTATTTTTTAATTTCGGAACAGAATGCGTGGAACTGAAAAATAACATGACATCCCGCCTTTAACCTAACCTTAATTTCGTTTTTCTAGCTATTTTAGATCCTAAATATCTAAATGTTTCCACGGCTTTATCTCTAAAATTTTCTCATCTATTTCAATATCGTCAAAATCTTCATCGTTTTTACAGATAACTATATATTTTTTTCTTTGAATAGTAATTTTACGCGGATGAAATTATTTTAAACCCACATTAGTGTAGCAAAACTAATATCAGTTCACTATTTAGTAACATCCATGCGAATTTTTAGCAAGCATAAATAATAGCAATTGAATTACATACGTCTTAATTTTTTTTATTTCAAAATGGCTATACTGATTATTCAGCTATTATTATAACATGTTTAAATATTTAAATTTGCACTTATGTTACGCAGAGACTTGCACTAATACATATGATGTAGCCAACAATTATAAAGGGTTTATCAACCCTTATGGTATTGTGTGTTTAAATGCCCCTTCCCACCGTCCAAACCTTTTCTTAGACGACAAAGAACATTCTTTGCTTCCTATCCATTTCCTACCTTTTCCTTTCTAAACCAACTCCGCTCCCTCGGATCCGAATGGAATACATTTTTGGCAAGGGGTTGCCGAGGTGGAGAGGGGAAGCCCCGAGGTGAGTTTTCCGTCCCATTACCCCAGACTCCTTCCTCCACTCCTGCTTTCTCTTAATATACAAAACACCGAGGCGTCTCGTTCTCAGCTCTTAAGAAACATTTCTTCTGCTTAGTTGAGGCCCCATCAGGGGAATAAATTGTTCCAATTAAACGGGTCGCGGTGCTGAAAAGCCCTGTAATAACAGTTTATGACACCTAATAGCTCCTTAATCTATGACCATTTGTTAGTCCTAATTGTTTCGCCGACGGGTAAACTGTCCTGGGAATAATGCGGCGTATACAAATACGCTATTAAGCTCAGTGAAGAGGTCATATTCAATGAGGTTGTTAGGAAACTAATGATTACTTCAAGGACTTTTTTTTTTTTTATCGTAGTTATATCTGCGTTTGCACATTGAAGCGACAATCAGTGTACATGTAGAAAATACTACCTTTCAATGTATGTTCCAATAATTCAGAGTAAAAATTGATGAATTTATTTCTAAATATTAAACTTTATCATACTTCATACCGGAACTCCTCTGCTTAAAGATGGGAGCAGGAAGTATAAAGGTATATTGTGTGATAATACGAAGTATCGCACAATATGGAATATAGTACATATTCCAAATGTTTCTTACTATCAATTTTATGCCATAAGTCATATTGTATTACAATATCTGCACATTTTTCTCGCAGATAAGCAAGGCTGATAAAGAAGGGAATGCAATCACGAAGGAAAAAACCTTAAAAAAAAAAAATAAAACTTCTTATATTAATGATGATTAATTATGTGAAAAAGTGGAGAATTGACAACATTTGTAATTGTTCATGATAAAATTAAGATTGTAATATTCATTTCTTCCTCATCCCTACTATGCCATTATTTCTTCTATGGTGATTACACTTCCAGACTGCAAACATCTTCTTGATATAAGTATATTTTGTTCATTCCTTTTCGAACCTGTCAGCAAGATGCTGACAATCCGGAAATAATGTCATATTTAATAATATTTAATTTAATCATATAATTGTCGAGAAGGGGATTCATTATTAATATTACTTATATATTATTTCTGCGATTTCAACAATTGATCTCCGCTTGTCGAGAATTATTTGACAATGAGCAATGTTTCCGCTATCGTTAAAAATAAAATATAACTGACCTATAATAAATTATTTTTATAAGCTAACACATATACTTATTCGCAGAGTAATGTGCGAAGTAATAAATAAAAAATTAAAACAACATTTACATAAACTGCAACATAATATGCAGTTGCAATAGAGTGGTAGTATGATCAATTTGAGTAACAATGAAATCATAATAATAAAGAGTAAACTCTTTTTTTCTGTGCGATGGTATATAATTTTGGTTTTAAAAACATGGAAATATCGCGTAAATTACGTCGATTCTTTAGGCTTGCATTGATCGTAAAGAGTATTATTCTTTACCTCTCATTTTTTTTTTTTATTAATCGTTATAAATTTACATTTTTAAAATAAATCAAAAGAACTCATAATTGGCATTATATCTTCAAAATAATAAAATTTTAATACCAGAATTAATATTTAAAATCTTCGATTTAAATTTATGAAAATGTGAAAAGTTTCTACTTTTGAACTAAGAGATTCCTAAGAGATGCACTTAAATTAAATACTTACTCCGACACCCATCATCACTTGAATTTCTCTGGAATTAATAGGCATTTAGGTGGCCAAAAAATATGTAAAAGGGGATTAAATTCTTTGGACAAATACGGTATCTCAAACGAGCTGATTCTTCAGTTATAGTGATATTTTCAAACTTCATCAATTTATGCTTTACACCTTACTAGCACTTCAAGCGCTGCTTTCTAATTCTTTAAATATTCTTAAAAATCTTTACTATTCTTTATTGTTAAATATAAACACTAATAATTTACACGTAAGGCACGTCCTAGTTTCAAAACATTATCACAGGTAAGTACAAGATAAGAAATACGAATAAAAAATTAATAAATAAAATAGTACCAAGAGTTATTGAAAATATCACATATATAAATGTATATACACGTACGTTTTATATGATATTTCCCTACTATTTCTATATTTCTAGTAATCTGTTCATTAATTATTCTATGTCTTTTCCTACATGTTTGGTATACATTATCTTGCTTTAACTTAAACCTGCCATTGAATGTTAAAATCAAGCAAAAATGTGATGTGATTTATTTCTTAATTTTTAATTATTATTTTTGATTTCATCAGGAGAAATTAATGTAATCGCGAAAGAATTATTATATTTTAATCTCGAGCTTAAAATATAATAAAATTACAAATGTAGGACAATTACTTTATAAAATTACTAAAATGAGAAGGGAGAAAAATCCAGGTAGCGTTGTTATGCATGAGTAGAAAATGAAAGAGATTCAAAAAATAATTTGTTCCTGGGGATGAAGAAGGCAGTGCTAAGAAGCATCCAGAGCTGCTCTTGCATATTCATTTGGGCTTAACGCCTAAGTCCCCGAAGGTGCTTGATAATCTCACTTGCCTCCAAACTGCTAAAGGATTAACCCACCTCTTTCTCCTTCCTACAACTCTTGTATTAATTTGAGCGATTTCATGCAGGAGTGGGAATTTATCCTGAAGAATTTTATTCAAAGAAAAGCCTTTTTCAGAATTCAAACGATATAATGAATTTATTGTACCACACGTTCGTGCATTATTTAGAAGATTAAGGGATTAGAAAGCCTAAGATTCGGGAATGAGTTACTATTTATTATTTATCTAATTACCTATGTATTCATTCTATTAGGGAACTACAAAAGTATTCATTCTATATAGGAATTTATTAAGCAGAAGCCAGTTGCGGAATCAATACTATTAAGCTATAGTAGAGGTGAGAAATAGTCAACTGTTCTTCAATTACGATAGGTTAAATGATGGTCAGGATTTTCAGTTTACAATGATTTTATTGTGGTAAGCCAACGTTTCGATCCAACTTGTGGATCTTCATCAGGGCTAAAAGAAAACAAATATATGAGTTTCTATGCTAGAGGGTGACAATAAATGGATACATGACAGAAATGATAATAATATAAGAGATGATGTATATATAAATATAAAAATGGCTGGTTAACAAGATAAAATGGAATCTGATATTTACCTACTGAGTCCAGGTGGATACTAAGACTAAAGGTAAAAATAAGGTGAGAGGTAGTGGTTGGGGGTTAGTTTGCCGACTTCAAAGGTTTATGACTGAGAAATCCAACGCTTTTGAAGTGAAGGTACATGACAACTGAGTGAACGAAAATATTTTATAAACTAACTAAAAATAGATCGTAATGTATACAAATAGTTGTGTCTGGACCCAATAATAACATAAACATGTGATAATACATAATGTAACAATGCATAAAAAATTGGAACATATACAGAAAGAAGTATACAATACAAAAAATAATAATAGTACAAGAGGTAGAGAGATAATTGCAGGTACCTATGAAATCAAAACTAGGATTTGAGGATGCGGAAGATGTTAGAATAAGTGGATGAAATTATCTCTTAATCTGTTTTGTGATTTTGTATTGTATAGGCAAACTAACCCCCTACCACTACCTCACACCTTATTTTTACCTTTAGTCTTAGTATCCACCTGGACTCAGTAGGTAAATATCAGATTCTATTTTATCTTGTTAACCAGCCAATTTTATATTCATGTATACATCATCTCTTATATTATTATCAGTTCTGTCATGTATCCATTTATTGTCACCCTCTAGCATAGATACTCACATATTTGTTTTCTTTTAGCCCTGATGAAGATCCACAAGTTGGATCGAAACGTTGGCTTACCACAATAAAATCATTGTAAACTGAAAATCTTGATCATCATTTAACCTATACTAATAAGCTACTTTTTATTTTCTCATTACGTGCTATTTGTAGTGCATATTCTGAATTCCACTTTAGAAATTTCTCTTGGTTCTCTAGTAAATTATAATGTTAAAAAAAAGGGTTTTTTACTTTCACTTACCTTACCTAAAATGAAAAATACAGTGAGAGAAAGTAAAGTATTGCGATCGTCAAAATTTCCGATTCAACTATTGGTTTTCAACGGAAGTACACATTTTGGTGTTCCCAAATTTTAATTAACCTGCATTTATGTGAGTTCGAACAGAATAACTCAGAAATAATTGTACAAAACTCAAATAAGAGATTAGAGGTAGGTTTGTGTCTGCGGGGAGACAGCAAAGATTTCGTCTAAATCGCGTAAACGTAGGAGGCACTTCATCACAACGTCTATTTTTCTATTTACGATTTCTCAAAAAGTGGCACAAAAGATTTCGGTTAAACTTATCATATTTAATCCTAATCAACCATTCTTTAAAATGAAGATTTTATCGTCATAGAATAGGTCTGATAGAGCTTATATTTTAGCTTAGCCTTTATATGTTTTTAGCAGTTAAAAAATATTCATAGGTGAAAATTTTCATAAAATAAATTTTTACGTTAATCCACTTACAGCGAAATCGGCATCCATGGGTTTACAATTTATGTTCATATTATTTTCTCTTTATGCATTGCACCTATGAAATAAGCTTTTGTACAAATAAAGATTTATTATAAATTTATTTATTACTATAATTTTTGAAAAATCGGAATAGTGGAAAGGTAGAAATAGGTAAAAATAAAATTTTGAGGTGAATAAGTTTTACTTAAAGTTTCTCCGTGTCATAAGCAAATATAGAAAGCATTTCTAAATTTATGAAATGACCACTTGATGGAACCTCCAATATTAAATATATATAAATAAAGCTTCCAGTGCAAATAGGCAGTTTTTGATGAGAAATTGAAATTTTTAAATGCTTTCCTCTATTTTATTGCTCGAGATAGAGTTTTTGTTAGATCCTTCAGAGCATGGGTGACACTGATATCACCAGAATCTCTTGGTTTTATAGAGTGGCGTACATCAGCATATCAGTGCTAGTTGATCATCTGAGTTTTTCAGTTTTACGCCTCTTGTTTCTTTCTCTTAAGCAATCAAATGATTTTTCAGGGCGTACACCAAATCTTGAGCTTTTAATTGACATCGTCCCACTTAGCCATTCCTTGTTGCTGCTTTAAAAAGTTTTCTTTTCCTTGAAGAAGCATTCAATCTTACTTGGAAATCATGCCTCAAAATTGATAATTTATGTTTTAGCTCTTACACCTGGTCTAGGCTATTACAATACTTCCCAATTAGAAAATACTTTTAAACCTAATATTTTCGACTTTAAAAATACGTATTATTAATCCCTTCGGGTTGTTATTATTCCAGAATATCCTAAAATATAAATGAATGAAAATATAACAAAACTAAATTTTTTTATTATTTCATGAAACTGACATTTTAGAAATAAAAAATTATAAGTTTCCCATTCGCAGCTATTCGCAGAATTTTTTTCATGAAACATAAAATAATTACACATTATCATAAAAAATATTTCGTTGCCCAGAAATGACCAGAAATATAAATTTTTAACCTTCCAATTTAATTTTTAGCTCTAAAATCTACCTACCAAAAAACAAAAAAATATTGATACTAGTATTGAATACAAAAAATTAATAACTGTCTGGATAACAAGTACAAACCTGGCCTCGAACTATCCATCATATGATAATGCCGTTAATTCAGTAAAAACAAAGAAAATTAATATATTTTGTAGACCAATATTTATGAGCAGAGACGAGGTAAAGGCTAAGGTCAGATTGGAATTAGAATATCCACCAGATTAAGGGCCTGAAAGAGATAAGAATCATCTTGCATGATCCAACAGGCCCTCTACTTCAACTTTGAGTCATTATTTACTAGAAATTTCAAAAAATGGGTTTTGGCCAGCTTTTAGGGCCAAATACCCCTGTGTGCGGCGGTTCCAATCCGCCCTGGGATGGTTGACTTTTATTTCGTGGAGTTTCCACGGAATAAATCTCGACTGTCCCACCATGTTTAGAATAGGTTGGTTACAGCTATAGAGTAACCCCCCGTATGCCACAGATGGCCAGGTAGGGGCACTGAACAAAAAAAAAAAAAAAAGAAAAGGTACTGAGCACAAAACCTGCATTGCACATGCATTAATATTACCAACATGCGTTACATGGGTAGAGGCTTTTTATTTAAGAAAATTGGAACCATTGAAGTTAAGAATGACTTTACTTACATACAAGAAGTCTGCTTATTCGGGTTAATTACTTTTCGATTAGCCGCCTCATAAAACGGGTTATATTGTTAGGAAAGCTGCAATGAGATGCAGTGGTTAATGAACGCTTTTAATACAGTTTAATCAAGTTTTATGCTGCCGAAGTAAGTTTAGAAGGCATTAGAGGAGAAGGAGGTGGAGGTTGAGGAAGAGGGGATGATGGCGGGGAGGTAGATGGGGGGACTTTGGAAACAAGTATTTACTTTTTGTCGAGGGTTAATATTACCTTGTAATGAGTTCTGTAATAGTTCGCCTTAGCAGCTTCTAAATCTCCGCCTCCTATTTTCCGATATTAACGGAGAGCGGGGACCCGTCAAAGGGGGGGAAGAAAGGGCGCTTATGATATTGGATGAAAAGGGTAGGGAAAAAAAAGAAGCCCTTTTCCTCCTCCTTTTATGTATTTAAAAGGAAATGTTTGCTTGCAGAGAGGGCTTTCAGTTCCCCTGCCAAAAATATAAAGGTCTAAAAACCGATTATTAATATAATTGATTTCTTCCTGTAAGAGTGGATGAAAAGGGGGATATTAATTTGGGAAGATGGTGAATGAGATTAATATCGTTAGGGTTTCGGATCTGATTTTTTCATCTAACTCCAACTCTTCTATAACTAAATTAATGTTCTCCCAAAAAAAAACTCTTGGAGTGAAAAAACAATACATGTAAGTAATGGTTAAATAATAGTTTTCCTCGTAAAATCCTATATTAATGATAACTTTCTGTTTATTGCTTTATTCGATTTTTTAATCGAACCGCACCTATCAACAGCATATTGACAAGCAGCAGATTTGATGGTCTTTCGACCCTCTTGTCTAATAATGGGAGATCTCTCGTACAACGCCTTTTTAGTCTTCTTTTATTATTTATGGGCATTGTATCTATGCCAAGCTGACCGGATGTGGAAACACTGAAATATCAGGTACGGAGAAAATACTCATCAGCACCTCCCCCCCCCCCCCCACTTCCTGGTTTCTTGGTCCATCCAATTACAAGATATTTTCTTTCATTTCTTACATACAACTTCTTTTTTTTTTTTTGTTTGTTTAACGTCACTTTACGCCACTAAGATTGATCGGACGATGAGAGCGTGGTAGACCTAAATTTCGCATATCCTAGGGGATGCATTGCCAAGGATTTTATTACTGCATTTAAAAATATCTAGGGCCACTGCAGGAGGCGAATTCGCGGCCTAACGCCTTTTTTGACCTCGTCTTCATATTTATAGGGATTTCAGCTGTAACCGTGTTCATTTTTAGGCGGTTGTTAAAGTTAGTTAAAGCTTATATCTGTGATGGAGCTTATCCATATAGGTTTCAGTAAGTATGCATATGCTTTAAATTATGTTTTAGTCTCAGTTAAGAAGTTTGTAAGAAAATGGGATTAAGTAGTTTCAGTATTTTTATTTCTTCAGAATATTTGTTTCATTTTAAGATGCCGACACCCTACTTAAACCAAGAAGTACCAATGAACCTACCATTGAACTATATTATTAAAATAGCTACGTTTAACTTATAACTAAGTTAGTTATATGGTAGTCCTAGCTTCCCAGGAAATGTAGCACCCTAAAAAATGTATTAATACTGAAAGGATATATATATATATAAATGTATAGATTACCAAAAAAAGTATATACAGTCCGCATAATGAGATCTGAAATATTGGAGTAGCAATGAAAACATTATAACCCCTTCCATACCTAGAATGACAAAAGATGGTCTCCGCATTACAGTACAGTGCTGCGGGTTTGCCGGTTGGGCTTCTTGAAGGCGAATAATTATAAGGATTTTAATTAGTTTAGGTTTAGCCTTTAAATGTTATCCATGATTCATCTACATCTTCTAATATGCGTTTAGTGTTCCATAAAGTGGTATTAAAATTTTACATTTAATAAAAATGGTCATTTAAAGAGTAAGAAATTGAGTAAGAAAAAAAAAAAATCATCAATGAATGTTCATTTTAGTGGTAAAATATATTTTAATTTTATGTATTTTAATATTATTTTACTTAATACCCTTTGTAATACTTAATGAGAAGTCTAGGCCGAAGCTTCATAAATGTACAAGTTTTGTAATCTTAAACATTTTTGGTCTATTTTTCCTCTACTAATGTCACAGAACGGTCTTCCAACCCATTTCGATACATGAGTGTTATAATAAAAGAATTTTTCATTATTAGTTAAAAAATTAAGTGAGGAAATTTAATTATTTATTAAAGAAAATTTATATCAAAGATATATCAACGATTAAAGATATATCAATGATTATTTGCATTCGAAATGAAGGAAAACTATTTTAACTAGGTTTGCCTAGAGATTTGAATTGCGGCGCCATAACAAGGTTATGATGTATATGTATAAGTGTGAAAAATGGAAAAGCTACCTGCAACATTTTTTTTTTTTTTTTTTTTTTTTTTTTTTTTTTTTTTTTTTTTTTTTTTTTTTTTTTTTTTTTTTTTTTTTTTTTTTTAGGCCCTCCCCTTCCTCGCCTTGTAGGCTATACGAGGTTTCCCGGGCCAGGGGAGAGGGTGGGGGATTGATGCAACCTCCCTGCAAAATAAAGTACTATATAATACTATACAAAAATAATTTATAGATTAAAAAAATACTATACATATAAATATATAAATAACTTAGCTAATTCCTGAGCATAGATTTTTCAGATGTTTATAAGATATACGAAAAATTCTAGTAAAATTAAATATTTCGGATAACAACTTAGTATTTTGTTCTTTTACTTTTGAAAGTGCTTTGAAAAGCGAAAAGTCACGACTATGATATTTTGATGGAATAAACTGTGATAGCTCAAAGATTTTTCTGACTCTTAATTATGTCATAGTATTTCCATCCATTGAAACTTAACCGGAATATACTTAATTTTCTGAGCTTTGCACGAATTGCTCCTTCTAATAGAGAACAATACGTTTTTCAATTGGAACATTAAAGTTTATTTTATAGCTTATATATAAACTTAGTTCATTACGACCAGGAAACTGCCCCCTGGGTCCTGAGAGAAGTGCTGTGATTGGTGGAGAGAAGGGGTGGCTATAGGACGGAGTTGGTTGGGTACCAATTAATTAGACACAGCTCCGGGCCAACCCTTTATTAACATATATCCTTGTTAGCAACATTACTCCCTTCCATGGGTCCATCGTAATCGTGAAGCTATTCTACGCTTTTGCTAGACCCGAAATCTTAGTACGATACTTTTTTAAGCATTATAAGCTATAAAAGAGAATTGATATTCTATTATAGTTAACCGATCTTCATCAAACTGAAACTATGAAAACATTTAAATTTAAGTCACCAAGATTAACTAAAGTCTGGAGGCCTGATTTACATTATTCAATTTTTCGATCGAAGTTTAAAACCAAATGTTGCTTTACTTTCTGACCGCCAGGGCCTTTGCAATGTAAAAAATTCTGTACTTGGTTAAGTTATTATTATGATATGATGATTATTATGATTATAGCCGGTGATGATTATTATTCTCATTAACCGGTTACTACAGCATTTTCATCCCAATATTGATCAAATAACTTAACGTGTAATAATGGTTTACTTCGTACATTAAAATCAACCCTTCGTCGACAAATTCTGGTTCCAAAAATATTACAGGCCTTTAATAGTAATATGTCGCATTACTGTTATTATACCATATGTTTTTTCTTCACACGCGGAAGAAACATTTAGAGTTCGAATAATCATTTGATTTCTATAGGTAGAATATATGAGTTGAAAACACAACGGAATATGGTTCATGAAAAGTGACAAATGATTTGTAGCTTCATTAGTAAAATTAATTTATTTATATGATGATATTTTTTAATTTAGATTTAATTACATTTCCCATGTTCTGAAACGTGGCAAAATATGAAGGAAATACAGTAAATATAAAAACCAAATATTTAATAAATATCAAGTTCGTGTATGTAAATCGGTATCAGCTAATTTGATTTTTTTTTTTTAAATTATTTTCTTTGGTTAGGATAAAATCTGGTGACGAAATGAAATAGATTTCATTAAAAATATATAATATTTATAATGATATGCATTGAATTTTGATTAGTTAATTTTTTAGAATTCGTCGTTGATACTGCAAATGCCATAATTTTCGATTTGTCGATGTTATTGGATTTTTAATCAAAACGAGTAGCTCTAGGACCTTAGCTAAAAGACGAAGCATGCCACCAGTAAATATAAAAGAAGAATCATGCACAGTAAAAAAATATTCGAATTTCAGGGTTCGTTTGGTCATTAAACCTCAATGACACGAGACTATAAAGAAAATTTAAAGTCTAATAAAAAAAAATGTATAAAATAACAAGTTTAATGTTTCTTTTGATAAGCAACCACAAAAACTAAAAAAATGATTTTTTTGCTCCCCTAAAAATCGGTTGTTAATTGACTAAGTCCTTTTGCAGTATCAACGACTATTTTTTTACTTATATTTAAGAAATACCGTTACGGCACTTGGTACAGGTAAAAACATAGAGGAATAAAGTTGATTTGTATGATTGAATGTTTCATTTATTGCTTATTCCTTTCTACAAAGTCATATCTAAACATTTTTTGTTACAACATTTGTTGTTTTCTGAATGCATTGAATAAAAAGAACAACATAAATCAAAATTATACGAATATGTTTAAAATTTATGTACTTTATATTTACTATTGTTCAAACAGAAGATAAAGAAGAATTCATTATTTATCTAAAGCGATCTGTTGAACAATAAAGTGTTCAAACGGAGCGTTAATATCTACTACTAATAGTTTTTCGATATAAAATATTCTATATAGGTATTACTTTTTAATTAATTTATTAATTTTTGGTATATATTCTATTTCCGTTGTGGGGGAATGCGTTGGAATTCATTTAAAATATTAAATAATTTTTAGATAGTAATAAAGAGTAAAAAATGCATCGATATCTTAAAAATGCATTTATATATTATTTTTGTAACACCAATGTTGGTTTTAAATAATTTTATATTAATGTACAATTGAAGCGTGGAAATGCATAAGGATCTAAGCAGTAATAACGTTACAATTACAATGTAATTGTAACTAATAGTGAGAAACAGTGACTCAAAAGTAACGATGTGCTCCGATATTCAAGACTAAGCCTGTAGTCCATCACTTCTCATATTTTGGTCCGAAACGGAAAAACCGAGAAATGTCTAGGTCATCTCGTAATATGTGAATGTAACGGTTCCAGAAATGTATAGAAAGGTTAGAGAAAAAATTATCTGATTTTTTTTTTCTCGTAAAAATATTATTAATATATTGTTGATAAGTGGTTTGCCGAATTGGAAACGTAGTATGAGACGCAGGTGTTAGGATTGTAATTGCGAAGTGAGGTTTGGTGTTAACGTCGAATCTTATGGATCATTAAGCCTTTATGATTACTATTACAATTTTAATGCGTTAACTACTCCCGTAGCCTTTTATCATACACCAGTTATTACACTTTCATTGGAGCGACGGATGCGGGAATATAAAAAATCACACTTAGAAGTTGGATTATAGGAGACGTCGTTGTGGTTTGTCCCAAGCTGTGCGCGTGTAGCTTTGAGAGAACACGAGCCTTCTTTAAATTTACATGGAAACGGCCCATGTCTTACTGCTTACCTCGGGGCCTCGCGTTTGTACACTGTTTGTTTTGTGGCTACCCACCCTTCCAAGTCTGTATACATTACACCTAACTTACAGCCCTTTCGTATATTATATAATAAAATATGTATACAATGTCGTGTATATATTCCAGGCGTATATTTATTTTTTACAGATGTAACATTAAAACATAATCATAGATTTCGACAAATACTCACGAGAGCTTAATAATAATAATAATGAGGCTTAACGAACCCGAAATTCTGCTGCAAAAACCACCAAATAGGTATTCGTTCGCAAAAAATTCGTAGCACACCCATTTTAACCGAATGACAGCAATAACTTACAAACAGAATAAATTATATTACCCGGCTATATAATTCTCCCATTAATTCATCCTTCTTCTGTCCAAATATTCTAGGCAACACCTTATTTTCGAAAAACATAAAATCGTAGTTCATGCATTAATATAAGCAAGCAGGTCTCACATATTTTTACCACTAACGCAGTACAAGTGTAATTTTAGATGGTCACTGAAAATAATATTGGATGGAAATTTTCTGGGTTTATTTATTTATATTTTTAATATTTGGCGCGAGTTACTTAATATTTCTTCTTTTCACATCAACATACTATAAAATAAGTAACATCAAAATCGTCTTGATTATGTTATTATGTTAATTGTTACTTTTACGAATAGGCTTTTTTTTTTTTCATTCACAGAGTTCAGACACGACTATCCGAAACTATATCCATATGAAGAAGTATAAATATTCATGTTCGAATTTACTCGCTAAATACGTTTCCTTGTATCACGATAACTTCTTGGTATTTGAAAATATTTATTTAAAAAGCGTTTGGATATAATTTTAACCATCCGAACATACCATCGTGTCCAAAAAGGTATTGTGGAAGTTACAAAATACAAACAAGAGTTAACATATATATATATATATATATATATATATATATATATATATATATATATATATATATATATATATATATATATATATGTTTTATTTAATGTTGAGTTACGTTTACTGAGTTATACCTGATGAAGGTGTAAATTTTCGACGTTTGGACGCTTTGTTTTAGAATAAATAATCTAATGACGTTAGATAGAATAATCTGCGTCTTAACCTCTTCTAGTCCTGTATTATTTTATAAAAAATCGGTTCGAAATTTTTTGAATCAACTATAATTATGTATAGCTACAATTATTTCCTAATAAATATGTAAATTAAAAGAAATAAGGTATTATTATCTATGCAAGGCTATGGTTATATAGTTTCGAATCAAACAATCTAGGGTCTGCAGATAAACTAATTTTCGATGTTTCAATGCTTTTTGGTTTAGAATTAACATTCAGAATAATTTGCGTTTTACCCTCGTCTAATCCTATATTATTTTATAAAGATCGAGATGAAATTTTTAGAACCAAATATAATTATATATAGCTACAATTACTTCCTAATAAATGTATTAATTAAAAGAAAGAAATATATTGTTAACTATGCCATGCTAAGATTATATAGTTTCGAATCAAACAGTCTATGGCCTGCAGATAAATTAATGTTCGATGTTTCAATGCTTTGGTTTAGAATTAACGTTCAGAATAATTTGCGTTTTAATCTCTTCTAATACAGGATATTAAAGGAAATTCTGTGAAAAGTTTTAGAATCAACTATAATTATGTATAGCTACAATTATTTCTTAATAAATGTATAACTTAAAAGATACATGATATCATACCTTACGGTACAGACCTTACGAAATAATCGAATTGTATAATTTTAATTTTAATGATTTTATCAAGTATCGGTCACCTTCAACAACTTCATATTAAAAAATCGACTGTTTTGAATTATGATTGTTTTTTTTAATGCACTGAAATATTATAATGTCCTTGCAAGATTGACAAATTCTTCCCTCAATCCAAGACCTAATACAATTGCTTAGCAAACAACTCATAAATCGAAAGTACATAAACGTACATATGAAAGTACACCTACTTTACTCACCACCACATAAGAAGGTACAGTACTCGTACATACTGAAATATGTACAGTACATACGGGTTTGTAATATGTACATAAACAGTACCTCTATAGTCTTCCTTTTCATTTTAACGTGTGGGTTAAAATAAACTATCAATAAAATAAATATTATATAATCTCTTGTGAACAATCACCTTGCGGCTTTGTTGATCAGCTAAGAGGAATAAGTCAAAACAGCTTATGAGGTGTTGTACATCGTAAGGGTATGTACATAGTGTAATATGTACAGTAAATATGGGTATGTAAGAATAATACAAACTATGTACATAAATAGTATGTAATAATAATATAAATGCCATGTAAGAAATAAACACTTCCTTTTCATTATAAATAAGTCAAAGCAGCTAGAATAAAAAAAAAAAAAAGAAAAATTAGCCACCGACTTGCATACATTTCTTTCATTCTTTTTTTAAAAAAAACTAAAAACTAAATAGATATTAAAGTCTTATAATACATAACTAATGCTGATATTCCCTTCAGGAGACCCGTAATTATGGAGCTAAACACCATCTCTGCACCTTCTAGGACTGAAATGCTAAAATTAAATTTAAATATTTAATGACAATTCACTGGGCCTGTAAAATTGCGAAACTTGGCTCTGGACGAATTCCGAAAAGATTGATAAGCGGGGGAACGTCTGAGGGGCAGGCCAAGACGGAGGTGGGAGGACTGCGTTAGGGCGGATCTATCGAAGTTGGGTCTGGAAGACGGTCGATGGATGGAGGCGTGCAGGGAGCAAGTGGTGGTGTCGGCATCGAACCTTCGGGTTCGTTAAGCCTTTATCATTACTATTAATATTATTATTATTATTATAATGACAATTCACATTATTTCTACTAGTCCAAATAAAGATCCTCCACCGCATTCGATGGATGCAACTTTCAATAAACTGTCGAAAATTTTGAAGAGATAACAAAAAAAAGTACGTAAATTGAAATTGAGGAAGTAGAGAAAAGATTGTCCACGGTCCAACATCGCGCTTTACTTCACTGTTGCAACACTATTAATTATTAAGTATTATTAATTATTAACCATAGGCTCTATCTCAGCCATGTCAACCTTCTCTTTTCAGTAATCCCACACACCACTTGTCACCACACTGTAACATGGCGACCGGAGGCTTGACAAATGTCCGAAAAAAAGGATCTAATTGACAGTCCGTCATGATTAAACGTTACACGTTATATATACCTATTAAGTTATTTTTTTAATAATTATTAAATATTTGTATCCGAAGGGAAAAGATTTTAAAAGAACCTTGGTTGCATCTGTATCACCCTTGCAGCGCTCTTAAAAAAAGTATATTATCTAGATACTTATAATGTATAGTCACTCGTTGCCCGGATTTCCTCTCCTTCCCATGAATGGAAGATCCAATTAGATGGTTGTCCTCATCCGATTGTCCGTCGGTGGCCGTTAGTATGCAGAAGGCTTGTCCACGTATTCTTTTTCAATTGTAAAGGAAGGAAGCACTTATTCGTTCAGATCTACAACAGCGCTATGTTAACCTCTATATAAAATCCTTCCCAGAATAGATCAGATAGAAAAAATGTCCCCTCAATAAAAATGTGAGAAAAAAAAAATTGAATCCCTCGTAAAAACAAACATCCAACTACTAGACGGCGTTTCCTTTACTACTCCTCCTTGAACTGTCCCTTTCATGTTTTTGATAAACACATTTTCTGTTACATTATAAATTTAAAAAATCCGTCACGTTCACAAAAGTGATTGAGAAGTTGATCCATAACATAACAACTACAATATGTATAATTCGCACGTTTCAACTTCCTAATTTCCGGATATAGCTTTTTATAAAGAACAGCAAGCCTATCGCGTGCATAGCTTCATATGATAAGGTTTTTAGGATATTTATCATCCAACGCCTTTTTAGTTTTCATGGAGTCTCTCGTTCGGGAATTTAGTTGGCGGATATATGAGAAATTTATAGGAAAATTTTAATTTTGGACCGAAAATGCGGGAATTTTTCGAACCATTGTTTTAATACTGACATTGCTCAATTCCTTTTTGTAATACTATTTAAGGATTTTAATATGAATTAGGAATATTGAAGTATTGTAATCAACGATTCAGAGATTAGTGGCAGGATCGAGAGCAAAAATATAGGTTTCCTATTTTTGCTACTAAACTGTATACGCAGCTTTATCAATCGGTATTCTTACACATATTTTAAGTTCGGAATAATTTCAAAAATGGCCTACAGGAGCATTTTTTTTTAATTATTGACAGAGGTCAGTAAAATAAAATATCCGTGATTTAAGTAATTATAATATCCAAAATAATATAAGATAACTTTACCAGAATAAATTAGAATAGAAGAATAGAATAAGGCTTAACGGACCCGAAGGCCCGACGCCGACACCACCAATCGGTCCCTACATACCTCCATCCACCTCCCCCCGTCCAATCCCAAATTCACAAGATCTGCTTTCACCGAATCTTCCCAACTTCGCCTAGGCCTACCCCTCGGCCGTTTTCCGGTTGGTAAAGCGTTTATCAATCTTTCAGGAATTCGTTCGCTACTATAACTCGCCATTTTGCATGCCCACTTTACCCGACGCGCAGCTATAGATTCGATTAGATTTACCGGGTAAAGCTCACGAAATTCCGCATTGTTACCAGGATAAATTATTGATTAATTATAAATTGATTTATTGTTATTATATTAATTATAGATTGATTATTATAAATTAATTAAATTATTATTATTGCCAGAATAAATTATTGACATTATTTTCTATTTTTTTTTTTTTTATTGTTGTTTATCTGTTGTTGGCATACTGTTGATAAGCTTTATTAGCTGGATTTAACGTTTATTCATACGTTCATCGGGTATAAGTAGGTATGTTTAAATGTTCTGAGTTTGAATTTTATTCTTGTACTAGCTGTATATACCGGTTTCACCCGGAGAATTTAATTTTTAAATCTATAAACTGAGACTTTTATCGACTCAAACGGTCGATTTCGTAAAAACCAATGTAAAGCGAGATCAAAACAAATTTTATAACAATAAAGAATATACCCAGAGATTGGCTGAAGTTATGCAATTTAAATATGGACAGGTGTTCGCACCTGGTATGAAAGGACCACTGAGCGAAATTTGGAGAATTTCGGACAAACGGTATGGATTTTTATAAAGAACAAACAGAATTTCATCTTTATATACATAGATTATAGCTGTATATCCCGGTTTCACATGGGGAATTTCATTTTTCTAAAGAAACGGTCGATTTCGTAAAAAAAACATTGTAAAGCGAGGTCAATATGATTTTTATAACAATAAAGAATATCAGCTGAAGATTGGCTGAAGTTATGCAATTTTAATATGGACAGGTGTTCGCACCCGGTCTGAAAGAAACACAGTGAAATTTGGAGAATTTAGGACAAATGGTATGGATTTCTATAAAGAACAAACAAACAAACAGAATTTCATCTTTATTTATATAGATGTGGGCAATCTAATAATAAGTTTATTTAAAAACTCCTTTCAGTAGGAAAAAACACAAGGAATTTATATTAGGAACGATAAGTAAATTATACTTGATAGGAAGAAGATTATAATTATTACAAATAAAAACATCATATCTCACATCAAAAATTAAAGCTAAAAATTTTAATTTGAGGTATATAAAAAGAATTTTACTAGTTATTAACGTGTACGTATTAGGACTGTTAAAGAAAGATTTTCTTCTTTCAATAATTCGATGATATTGAAATATTTTAATTACTATTTTGTTATTTTTGATAAATTAATATAGCGCAATCAGTCAATAATACGTTTATAAACGGGAATATAATATTAAAAATTATTGCTTACAAAACTTGCCCATACACCGCTGCGTTATTACAATTCTATGACCTAAGGAAATGGTCTAGTTAAAAATAGACCATATGACTTATGTATTTTGAATTTATTTCAGAAACCTTCTGATAACTCACAAGTGACCGGGGGGTTGAACTGCGCCACAATGTGAGCGATGCAGAGGACCTGGGTTCGTTTTCCGGCCGTTAATTTAAAAATTATAAATTAATTATCTAACAATAATAAATGATTGAAATTCAGCATATAATGCTTATGGTATTTACGCGCGTTACGCATTTATGTACTTATAATACCTATTCTGGTTTTTTATTCAAAATATTTACTTTTAAAAGAATTCAGAACGAATTTTTTTTCTCGATAATTTAAATTGTACAGTTCATCATTTTTATGTGCGTACGGAAAATATATTCATAAATCTGTGCATAAAGTCTTGACTTAAGGAAAATTTAATTAAAAAATGTTACGCTTTTGTAAAATCAGATTGTTTGTTTTTATAAATAATCTTAACTGAAGAGAAATTATTTGAATTAAAACAAAAAAATATTTAGCGCTAAAAACAGTATGCAATGACCTGAATCTTTTTATTTATTCATTAAGGTTTTGTCTAAAAATTGTTAAAAGTTTGCAAAGTTATGTGCAAACAATTTAAGCTTCATTCTTTTATTCTCACTTGACACACTTTTCCTTGGAAGCAGAGATATAATTCCAGCTCCTGTTAATTTGTTAACAGCCGAGAAGAAGAATGAATGTTTTTAACTTTTTATTGTTATAATATTAAATTACCCACTTAGCGAAAAATATCTTGGCGCAGCGAGATAAGACAAAAAGCCTTTGAAATTTTTCCCTTTGCTCCTCTGAGTAACCGGATACTGGCCTTTTAACCCCTGGAACCTCCCACGTCGGATCTCATCTCGGAGAAAATTAATACATAATGGCCTGAGGAAAATATATACTTACATCTTGGGGAGTGGTTGGGGGCCGTATATCAAAAAGAAGTAAGAAAATATTTTATTCCCCGATCAGAGATATTCATTCAATAGGAACGTGATTCTATTATGCTCTCTTTCGGGTTAAAGGTCAATTTATTGGCAGCGCAGGCGTGTGTAAATCATATTTACATATGAACATATACAAATGGATCTTTCAATGATTATTAATTTACTCACCAGCAATTTATTTGTAATCAATCAAGTTTAAAACATCAGCATTCTCGAACCTATTGAAACTATTACTACATCAAGCAGAGTGTAGATATGGTTGTGACTGCATTGAATCCACCATAAAATCAAATCAAGAAACCGTCAAATTAATCCATTTCGTAAAGAAATAGTATTTGCATAAATAAATATGTCAGTTTGTATTGTAATCAATGTCAGTAAGTGTCAATAAGTTTAAATTGATTAATCTCGGATTAAAACTAGAAACGCTTATATAATAGGGGAGAGCGGGGTTGGTATATAATATATAACTATTATATAATAGGGGGTAGGTTGGCCATTGGCTTATAGTTTCCGTCACACCTGTACAATCTGATCCGCTCGACCTCGGGAGTCTTGTCCTGAGTTTTCAATCCGATGCTAATAAACAGTTTAGAGAAGAGTGGGCTTCATTGATTGATTTTACAACATGTTGATTTTATTGAAAGGATTATTACATTCTTCCACAGTCAATGGTATTAATATTACAGCTTTAAGAACTCATTCACAAAAAAAAAATTCGTATGTACTTATAAAAAAGAAGAAAAAAAATTAAGTTTTTCGGATTATATTAATTAAAATAATAATAATAATAAAGTAGCGAAGAGGCTGTAGATGGTGTATACACAATTAAATTTGTATTTCATCCATTTTGATTTACATAAGTTCAGATATGTTGTTTGTCACTGTTACCTAACAATTAAAATACATATATATATATATATATATATATATATATATATATATATATATATATATATATATTTTAATTGTTAGGTAACAGTGACAAACAATATCTGAACTTATGTAAATATATATATATATATATATATATATATATATATATATGTATTATATTATATATATTATGTAATATATTATTATGTATTGTGTATTATTATATTATATATATTATTATTATATTATGTAATATATATTATATTATATATATTATGTGAATATATATATATATATATATATATATATATATATATATATATATATATATATATATATATATACTACCCAAAATCATTATTAGCATGTGAAAACCAAACACATAATCCTCGAAGGTTCCAAATATCTTCAATTGGAAGGCAGAAGACGTCTCCGATTAAGTGGAACAAGCATTGGCGGATGTCGCACAGGCTCATCCCCTATTAGGGGAAATCCCGTTGCAATCAGCCCGTCCGCTTCGGATTAGATAGACTTAGATTAGACCAACGACAGCTTCTTCGACCCCAAACCCTTCTTCTTAAAGAACTTGTTATCCCTCGCAAAAAAAAAAAAAAAAAAAGGAAGGAATAAGTCGAAGAGAACTGATGTCGGTTATGGGCTGGAAGAAGGAGCTTAAGTATTACGATCCTTGTCTCAGGATTTCGATTCCTTCAAATCCAAAGCTCTATTGAATGGGTTACTTACAACATGTTTAGTGTCAGGTAGATGCTTCCTTATGTTTCATTTTAACTTCGACGTTAATTAATTCTTTGTATCTATGACTCGACTAATTACATAATCAGAAACATTACTAAATTAAATCTGTAAAATCTAAGGTTGATGAATCCGCATTCTTATAATTCAAAACCTAAAGCCTCCTAAATAAGAAATAAAATTACTGTAGTTAATATGAAAAATTATTTTTTCTTTAAATCTACGTGTTCTATCTTCATATTAAATTCCCCGGGAATTTTAATGGCAATTACATAATATTTTAATTATATTAAAACATCTGACAATTTTACAATTTCGAGAGAAGGATTACCTAATTAGGGCCGTAATATCAAAATCAAAAGATAGACTTAAAACCCATGAATGAAAAGGCAGGACAGAAACTTTACTTTTATAAGGAAATCTATATTGGCATAAGTCTCACAAATACATAGTCCAGCAAAAAATCTTTCAATCAAATATTTTTAGACTTATTTCAAACGAAATTTTTTACGTCATTTATGTTCTGTCAACTCTTTATTCTAGCTTTCATATTTAATTGCAAAGATTAATTAACAACGTGCTCAAGTATGAAAAGCCTAATATGAGAGGAATGAAAAGTAGTTGGATGAGAGACCTCCTCTCCTGGTGATAAGCTGCTAAACACTATCTTCCCTCATGCCTAAAATATGCCACTAGAAAAACAGTTAACTCTATCTCATTTGTATTAATTATTCAATAAAATAATTATACAATTGTAATTCTTTGTGATTAATTGATCTATAAACAATATTAACTCATTGTTATTTTTTTCAGGTATGTAATCCTTTGAGGAGTGTACTGAAACTGTGTAAGTTTGTCAAAACATAGCTAGCTCTTACTAAATTTTGGTTCAAATTATCTTCGCGTTCAAATTTTCGGTGAGATACTATAAATGTTGAGAAATAATTTGATCTTAATACAATTCTATAAAAAGATGTTTTAAACTACTGGATCAACCTATTTTTTTATTTAAACTTTTATTATTTAAACTCTTCAGTGAGATATTTTAATGCAAAAATCCAAAGAGGAATATTGCTGCAGAAGATTAAAAGAATGAAAAATTGAAAAAAAATTAGATGAAGTGTAGTCGGAGTAGTGATTATAATGATTGGCTTATTAATCTTTTAGGTATCCATCCGCAACAAAGAATAGCAATTTCACACGTACACTTTATCCGAAGCTCAATTCTGCTTTGTGTAGCAGTCTAAATTCTACAGTTGAATCATCCTTCTGCGGCCCTAATATTCTACGCAGTACTTTATTTTCAAAGACTTTAAAGCGATGCTTATCCGTTTCTGTATGTGACTACAGTTAAAATAGCAAAGAATAAAAAATGTATTAGAAAAGATTGAATTTGATTTAATTAAAAACATTTTAAAATATATTTAATAATATTTCAAGTATACCTATAAGTAAAATTTTGTTTATTTATTATTTTTTTTTTTAAGTACATTATATTCCGAACGGTTACCGAAACAAAAAATCGGTACTATTTTGAAATAAGGACAAGTTTTTAACAAGAAAATATTATATTTGGAAGATTATCATATTAGGAACGAATAATGATTTGAAACTGCGAAATTTAAGTGGCTAAGCAATGACGATTTCTATTATTTTTATTTGCTAAAAACAACTCAAGTGCTAAGCATTCAAGCGAATCAAAGTAAATCAAATGTAACTATGAAATTTCAGAAATATATTACACAAAAAAAAAAGAAAAGAAAAAAAAACTAAGATTTTAGAAATTGCGTTAATTTATCTACTGATTGCTGTCGGCATCAAACTTTTAGTTTGATAATTTTTTGTTAATAGAACAATTATATTCGTATACGTCCTCAAGTGTGAGACAAAAGAATATAATTTACTTTTGTTGTCATAGTTCCAGAGAAAATTTCAACAAAAGTAAATTATATATTTTAGAACCATTTTCCAGGACATGTTAAATAGCTCCATAGCATAATGCAGCGTGGTGAAATGAAAGGATTAGATTAGTTCTGCTCAGTGGGCGGTGAAATTGTTAAAAAAAAAAGAAAAAAATAGCAGGGGCCTATGGTCGAGGGGGGAGACAAGGGTGCGGAACACAGATGCTTCCTCAGTCGTCCAGATTGGCCTAATGACAGTCGGTTCAGGATCTTAGGCTTCAATACCCACTTTTGGTTTCAGCATTTAAACTACTCAGTAATCAGCCGGGGCTTGATTGAGCTTTCATTGATGATTGACATCAAACAAAAGGTATTGATGTCGATCATCACTCATTTTCAAGAAATATGTATATGCGGATTTAAACCTAGATATTGATTATAGGCTTATGGATAATCAGGATATTCAGTTTGATCAATTTTTTAATTTTCGTAAGCCAACATTTCCTGTGTTCAGTCCTAAGTTCAGTTCAGAGTCCTAAGTAATAAAGAGACTGCTACATACTAGGAAGCCTTGATGAAAATCTATCTATGGTATCAGCCTATAATAAATTTCTAGTTTTAAAGTTCTATATAATAATAAGGTTAACCTATAATCAGGTTCTAGGTTTAAGTCAACATTTTTCTTTACGATAGTATGATTGATAGTCAGGATTTTAAGTTTAATCTTGATTTTTTTTTTTTTTTTTTTTTTTTGGTAAGCTAACGTTTTGATCCTTCCATGTAGATCTTCAATAAAAAACGTTGGTATAAATCAATCTATCGTAAAGGCAAACAGTTGACCTTAGATAACAGACCTCTAGAAATTTATTATTACCGAAATATTCCAACTTTGTTTTTTGTCTGATCTAATGCGTTCATTACAGATATAAAACATGAAACTTAAGATAATTAACTATCTATATTTATATTATTTTTTTTTATACTCATCACGATAAAACAAAAAATCTTATCCTCAGCATCTATTTATTCCTTTTGTATTTTTTTCATTTTTTATTATGTTGTTCTTATACTTTCTTCTTCTTTTTTTTTTTTATTTTCCATTTCTTTTTTATTATTATTCTAATTTAGTCATTCTTTAGGTGCTTCTTGAATCACTTATTATTTGTAATCACTAATATGAAATAGCCAAAAATGTGGAAGATAGTATTAATCCTTTATTCAATAAAAAAATATTTATTTTCAGTTTATTTTATACATAAATTTTCGTACTATACCTATTACAAAAGCTGCTCTTTCAGTTTAGCTCAATAAAATTAAAAGTATTTAAGGATAAACATAGAAAAACATACTGAATCAATACAGCACTGAAAGGTCTAGGATTGTTAGGGAGTGGTGCGAAAATGATTATGATGGTACCAATTTTATTTATTTATTAACAGCATAAAATATTTTTATTTTTAATTTATTACAAAAATAAGAATATTTTATTAATTAATTTTTTATCATATATTTCTAGTTATTTATACTTTTTCAAATAAAGTTTAAATATATTTAGTTCAGAATATCATCATTGTCTGGACTCTCAAAGAATTCAATATTATCGAATAATGAATTATAGTCTAAAAAACTTTTAAAAATAGTTCAGTTTCGAAAATAATAATAATGAACCGCTTAAAATATAAACTCATATATATATATATAATATATATATATATATATATATATATATATATATATATATATATATATATATATATATAAATACACACACACACATACATACACACCTCACCAAACCGAGGAATTTGATTAAAGCAGGTAGGGATTTTGAGACAAGCGTCGGTATTTATACCAATATTGGGTAACTAAATTACCTCAACTATTCATAGATCCTATTATGCATCTAATATTGATAGATAATCTCCTGAATAAGATTAAGTACACTAGTTCCTAAAATAAGAAAATATAAGATAATTAATTATATAAATTTATTTATTTTTTGTTCACGCTTCTACAATGAAAGGCCATTTGAAGAATAATTTAAATTCTTTTGAAATAATATATGACCTTTTAGTACTAAAAAATGGTGGAAACTCTTTCATCATCATCTTGTATAGTTTTTAAATTATTTGTAACGTAATAAAATAATGTTATAGTAGTATAGTAAAGTATAGTATATATATAATAAAGTAAAGTCTTTTGTATTTGAAATTGAAGACATTTCTGAATAAGATGCTTCAGTATGTTGTGGAGGATTAGGTATAATCATTATTTGTTATAATACCTTTTAATGAAGAAAGTCGAATGACAAGAAAAGATCGTTTTCAGGAACTATCACAGTAGGTTCACCTAGTGACGCATTTTTAATTTTAGAACGTATAGAATTAATATTTATGACATTTTATGTATTAAAAAAATGATTATATGAATTTTAAAGATGAAAATGCTATCCGAAACGTTCAAAACTAATGTTTATTAGTTAGTCTAATAATTTAAGACGTTATCGAAAAAAATCCGGGATCCTTCCAAACTAAAAAAAAAACTAAGTAATTACTCAATTAATCAAGGAAATACTAAAGAGGACTAACATCACTTAAGGTGGACAGATAATCAACAATAAGCGGGGAAAAAGTTAGGATGATTGACTAAAAAAGTTTCTCGACAAACTAAGCTCATGTTATAAACGGGCTTATTATAATCCAGTATTTATAGATCTTGATGTATCAAAGGCTCAATCTGATCCACTCCATAGTAGGAGGAAAATCAGGAAGATATCGCTCGTTCAATGCATGAATAACTCAGAAAAAGAAGTTAAGGTCTCTTCTATTCCCTTCCTTTTACATCCGTTGCCTGATTGATCCGACATTTAAACGGTTTACGATAAATCCTGATCCGATCAAAATGACTAAGAAAATGCTATTAAGTTAAAACATAATGATGCATTGAACGAGCGATATGTAAATAACATGGACATCAGTGTAAGATGCGAATTGTGTCGACTTCAGAAAGGGGAGCAAGTTTACAGATCTTGTAATGTAATGTGTAATCAGTAATGTGATCTTAAGGTAAGATGCGCACTTGAGGAACAGGCGACGCAGAGCAGAGCAGAGTAGTTTTTGCAATACGTGTAGATAGGGAATGCGTCCTAATGTGCGCTGTTCCTATCTAATTCATTTTTCACAAAAACTGCTCTTCTTCTCAATGTGGGCCTAGCGTAACATTGGGTTGGCTGAGCGGACAATATCAATGGAAAATGCGTTGTCACTTAATTCTAAGGAAAAACTGCGGTAGGTTTGTTCAAGTCCCGGCGTCATTGGTATTTTGACAACCAAGCAGGCATAGACCCTCCGCCCTCATCCCCAGTCCTAAAAGAAATTTATAGGTGGAAAAAGACAACTAGAGGTGTCCATCTTGACTTTTGAATATATTAAATTAGTAATAGAAGTGATGGGAGTTTCTACCAAATACTATAAATATAAAGGTAGCTGTTACGCCGTATAACAATGCATTAAATTAGCTATAGAAATTTTATAAGTAATCAATAGAAAAAATAGGCACTTTTTAGGGCGCCAAAAAAAAAAATCCTTTTGTTTATTAAAGCCGAAATGTAATGTAAATTGAAGTGATAATTAAAAAACAGCATATTCCTATTGATTGATTATTGATTGATTACGAGGATATTAAGAGATCCATAGTAACATGAGAAATCCTGTACAATACAACTAATAATTCCTGATTCCATGTAAGAAGTTTAGCTGTAAATTATATAATTACTCAGTCCATAAGAAATACCTTATTACGTGACATAGAGAAAGATGGAACTACTTCATACTACTAGTTGAGTAAAGTAAATTTTCCGAGATCGCCCTCATTAATGAAGTTCATGATCACTTAGTACCATGTCGAGGGGAGGCAAGAGACGACTAACAAGCTCACATTAAAACACTGACAGAGGATTGGGGGGGACAGGAGCTAGCCGGCGGGCAAACCGACTCGGAATAATTCAGCCATTAAACGCAGGCAGTAAACAGTAAATCAGGTGCGATAAGGGGACAGTGCCGCGCAGCTGCATCCTAACTCACCACCACTTCCCACCCCCCTCTTACCCCCCTGCTCGCCCCCTTTCGCCAGATAAGCCGCCGAAAACGGTCCCTTGAATTAAGGCTGGTTATAATTTGTATACTTAGCCGCCGGGAGAGGTTCGGCAGACTAGTCCCTCCGCAAATATTTGACTTAGCCGAAAATCTACTCTTCGTTTCGAATAAAACCAGCGCAGATGATACCCTTTCCCGCCTGATGAAAATTTCCCTTTTCTTTTGAAAATTGTTTGCATGGCCTTGAGCGGGACTAATCTACCGATATAATCGTAATTGCCTCATTAAAAACTCCGACGGGCTTCGGTTTGAGGGGAGAAAATATAGTAATGATTTGTGCTGTCACCTTGGGCCGCATTATCGTAATTGAATTTAAAACGACCGTCAGCAGTGAATGTTCCAGTTTAATTTATATTTAACATTTATGATGGATATTAGGTAAACGAATATAATGCTTTATTGGCGAATTGCATATAACCATATGAAAGTCTAAATCCAATGAACATGCATTCATATGGGTCATTTCATGTCAATTTAGCTCTGGCTTAAGCCCCACCATCTCAGCTTTCTTTATTTTTAAATTGGTAAACTCGCACAATTCTTATTGACTAGAGAAATTGTGAAATATTACTAAGGTATTAAGATACCACCGGTTTTTGAATTATGGAATTGCAACGCCCTCCTAGCCAAATTTGTGAAACATTTTAAATCATGAATTTTTCTGTTTGTGTACCTAATTTTGATGGCCAGACAAATACCAGTAATATTTCACAATTGTACCACAAGGTAGTAGTACACAGGTACCAAATTTCAAGAAAATCTGAGATGGTGAGGTTCAAAATGATATATTTTTTTGTTAATTGAATAGCCCATTTCCACTCAGTTGCTTGGAAAGGTGTATTTATTTCAACTTTTAAGTGATTCACTATTCTCTTTCTATGTTTAGATACATGATTTCCTTTTACACTTCCTACATTAACAAAAAATGTACAAACATATCCACCAGACATAGTTAGAATACACAAGTCTGGCCGGATAATTAAAAATAAATAATTAAAAACAAGCAAATATTTTAGGTTTTATGTCAAGCGTAAGGGAAAAAGGCATTCAGAAATACTTCTGCAAAGGCCTTCTACTCTGGTTTGGTGAAGAGGTAATCGATCTCTTATCCAATGTCTGTTGATTCTCCTACTAAAGGATATATCAGCTGTTGAAATGTCTCTTATTATGCTGTTAAATTTTGTTGTTTGTTTGTTTAGGCTTTAAGGCGTAAAACCATCGGGGTCATCAACTTCAAATGCAATAAAATAAAATCAATACTTTAAGGATTTTATGAATATACATAAACAAGGACACTATTCTGTTGAAGTGTCCGTGTATGATGGAATGGAAAATTTTCAAGTTGAATCAGAAAAATGCGTTTGTCAAATTAGATTTTGGCACGGCAACCAGAAGCTCAAAAACAAATCAAAACGAGGATTGAAATAATTGGCCATGTCGGATTACCCAAAGAAATGATTCTGTTATAGTTAGACTTTTTATTTATTTAGTTTTTTTTTCAGTATTCATTCTTTTAATTTTCGCATATCCCTGTTTTACACCACATATAAATGGAAAAAAAGAGAATCCTCGAAATCGAGACACACCCATGATTAATAATCCGCCTGAACCATTTTATTTTTTCTCAAAATAATATCCCTGCCCGAATTGAGCCCTGGATAAAAGGGTTTCTTATGAAAAAAAAAAAGCCACCCCCTGCTAACCATATTAGCCAGGAATTAGCAGAGGAAGGGACAGAGAGCCTAAAAAAAAGGCTGAACAAGAAAGGGCTTAGGGACACATTCCAAAGCTGTACATAGTCCCACCGACCCACCCTTATTGTCTTCAGTTACAATTTTTAGAAATTAGTCTCAATGCCTTGAATTTTTTTTTTTTTCTCATTTCTAGAACTAAGCAAAAGGGTGACAATTTTTTAGTATTATTGCCTGCGCATCGTATCGGGGAACTGTCAAAAAAACTCAACCAATGTAAGTTTTTTCATTTTTTTTCTCTCTTGCAGTTTCATAAAACAGACCCCCGTGTAATTCTGAAACTGTTCGTCTTTACCGATTAAGTTAACTGAACAACAATTATGAGTGGCACTCATGTCAAGACTTATGAGAACTCATGATAAGAAGACCAGGCTAAGCATATTCTTTATAGCCACCTTTAATGGATTTAATACCTGAATTTTTAATATAAGTATGTCGCCTGTATTTTCATCGAGCTCATAAAACAGGAGTTTTCCTAAAAATTACCATTTCCGTTAATTTTTCCCTGGGGCGCTTGCAGAGATGATGAAAAATCAAGATATTTTTGAAAATTAAATTAGACAAAATGTACAGGAACTGATATCGACCATTATCAAAATATCGCTCACTCCTTTCAAACAACCTCATTCCTCAAACTACATGATTTTAAAAACAATACAAACTGTTATTAAAAAAGTCAGACTTATTCAAATGCAATGAGTCAGATGAATAAGACTTATTCAAATGCAGAAGTCGTATTTACAGAAACTGTGACTGAAGTCTCTCTTTAAACCTATAAAATAATAATATGGGCTTAGCAAGCGTTCGAGGCCGACACCACATATAGCTTCCTATACACCTCCATCTATCGCCCCCTTCAAACCCTAATTCCACAAGAAAGAACAAAAGATCTCCAAATTAGAATGGAATCCAGAAGAATTCCACAAGAACTGTGCGTAAGTCAGGGTAAGAAAAAGTTGTCTTTAAATCTTCCATACATGCGTCATTTTTTTTTAGATGAAAATCAGTATGCAGAGTCCGAGGGTAATATCTTGCATGTCTCGGCGTTACCCTCGGACGTTTTCTAGTCTGCATGCGCTTATTAGTATTTTATGTGAACTTAATCTTACACCCGTAGTTTTTTTTTTTTCTTAACATGATATACGACCAGTGTGTGTAAGTGACTAGGTGATGAGGGAAGAAAACTAAAACTACATAGAAGGTAGCTGGTTCGTATCTGGCCAGGTAGCCCAAGCCTTTTTTTAAAAGGTCCTTCGGATGGGACGTAAAATGGCTAAAATCTGGAAAAATGGAAGCGACCAATTGAGAAAAAATTAACATACTCCCGATTTCTGGAAAAATGGCGAGAGAAGAAACTGACGTGAAGAAGTTGTACTGGCAACAATGCGTTACGGAAATACATTCATAACGCATACTTACCTTCTTAAGGGATTGTACCCCCGACATGCATGATATGCAAGGTACCTCTCACGGTCGAACACATTGTACTAGACTGCGAGGCCCTGGAAGAAGCAAGAAGAGAGTGCAACATCAACACCATGCTAGATATCGCCCTTGGTGACACAGAAAACGCTGCCGAAAGTTTAATCAAGTTTTAAAAAATCTAAGTTTTTTCATCTTGTTTAGGCAATTATAAAATCAAAGAACTGTGTAATACTTCTCAAAAGTTATATATTTAATTGTATTAACATGTCATTCATTAACTGCCAAAATTTCATTCAATACTCAACTTGGAAACTGAAAAACTACTACGATTATGCTTGTTATGCTAGTGACCCACTAAGAGTAGATGCATTTGTGCAATAAATAAATAAATCGAATAAAGTCAGGAAGGAGTTTCTGCTGAGTACTTTCCTTCCCCATATCTTACATTTTACATTGTCTCCTCACCCTATTTATGAATATGAGAGCGATCCGATAATGAAAGATACATCCAAAACGTTAAAAAGTTTTATTATACATCCGCTCAACCCGTTGTCAAAAATATGGTCTTGTTCATGGGATTTATCTAATTGTTTTCGATTTGAAATAATAGGCCTTTGGTAAATGATTGATTGATTTAAGGCGGTTGGAATTTATCACTCTATCGTCTATCTCGTGACGTATAGAATTAACCGAAGGCATGCTCTGCTCCTCTTACTCAAGGTATCGGGATCCCGGAGGAGGTCGATAGTTCCGTGATCCTCTCCCATCAGTAACGTTGCACCCAACAAATGGATTACACACTTAGCTCCCTTCCCTCACCTTCATTCAATCCCGCCGAATAATGCCTAATGAACCTCATTCCGGTTAATGACGCATAATTACCATGGCTTCGAGTCGTTACTCGCCCCCGGGACTCCACCCAGCTAATATTCCTAGTTGTATTGATAACCCATTAGTCAGTAACCCGCGTCATTAATCCACTCTACCCCCCCCCTCCCTTCTTCGTCACAACAGAATCCTGACTTATGTTTATCCATCCTGATGTCTGGATTGGGAATGTAACGAAACGTTCTAAAGTAGCCGAATAAGATACTGGGTTTGGTCCATTATCAAGATATCAACTGGTTCAATGCAAACCGAATAATTACATTCTTTAGAAACGTAGATATGTTCTTTTCTACATCAAGGCTGCCAGTTAGTTTTTAAACAGTTACTTTTTATCAACAAATGATTGCTTGAAAAGTAATTGCCCTACTTAGCATATGACCAAGAAAAACAAGAATACAGATTAATGAAATATATATATTTTAAATCAATACAAAAACAATGAAAAAAAAAAAGTTTCTAAACCATTAAACTATAGGCCCGAATTTCTCTTAACATATTCTTTCAGTCTGTAACAGTTGTATAGAAAAAATAGAAAAAATTCGTTGTGTATTCCTGTATCCATGAATATATAAATAAATCATGTATTTGAGAATAAACCTTTTGAAGTCCTGCAACTTCTCATAGAGCAAACCCACTTTTTTTGTGTAAGTTCAATTTCATAATGGACCCTAGATCAAAGTTTTTAAATTTAGTTAAAACACCTTTACATTTTCTTCTTCTTTACGCAACAAAATTAATTCAATCAAATTCATCTCTGTATCCATTTTACAAAGGGAATAACCCCTTTAATAGAGTTTGTAGGTGCAATATGGTTTAATTTATTTTTAAAAAAAAGAATGATTAACTCTTAAGCGTCTGAGGAGTGCGAGTGAATTGCGGGTCCTTTGGCCCGAGACGTTAGACCGTCTGCCTTGCCCGGTGGTCAGAATACTGTTTGCCACATTCACTCTTCCTTATCTCCTTATTCATATTCTTCATCTAAATTTGCCCTATTTGACTAAGGAGTAAGGTTCAGGTAAAATTAATTTGGAAAAACCCAAAAAGAACCCCATGTCGATTAGTTTACAACCCTCGGAAATTTTTGAGGAAACCATAAACCTGGAAAATACCGGACGGGCTGGAAACAGGGTTGACGATTTTGTCTGCTCGCCATGCTCCTCTAATATCCATGAAATTAAAAAAATATGTGTAGAAACGTAGGTACGTTAATAATATAGTACACGATTTAAAAATATTATAAAATAAACAGATATATAAAACATTTAATAGAACAGGTCTAAAAATTATATGTAAGTATGTCTACTAAGGTAAGTAGACATACTTACATATAATTTTTAGACCTGTTCTATTAAATGTTTTATATATATCTGTTTATTTTATAATATTTTTAAATCGTGTACTATATTATTTTTACGAGTTGTTACCTACGATTTATGAATGTTGCATTCCTTTGTAATGATACGATAAATCCGAAAGCGTAGAGTAAAAATTCAATTTTTGTTTTAAAAGAAGCCACAAAAGCATCTCTTAAGGTACTGACTACTGGGGGTTTTATCCTAGTGCAATAGTAAAATGAAAAGAGTTAAGAAATCAATTGAAATAACGCTGAAGCGGGCGGAACTGACATATCAGTCTACAGGCCACAGGGACTGCAGCGTTCTAACTGATATATCAGTCTACAAGCCCCAGGGATTGTAGCGCTCTAACTGATATATCAGTCAACATGCGTTAAAGGGTTAACTGGTTAAAGTAATCATTTGATAATAAAAAGTAAATTGCAGCCCTAATGTGGAAAAGACCCAACGTTTCTAATTTTATCCTTGCCGCGCTAGTAATTGAATAATACAAATATCCAAGAAAGGAAGCATTATATAATTTTAAATTATCATAAAAATATATTCAATTCCACCACTTATTTCTCTTCTTTGAATTCGGCATTCATTAAAAACTTTTCTTTTAACAAATATCTAACTAAAATTTTACTAATAACAAGCATTATTGGTAGAATAATATAGTAAATACCTAATAAGTAAATCGTTCAAAACAATTCAACTATGATTTTTCACTATTAATCGCAAAATGGAAGCAGAAGTTTTAATTATTACTTGTGATATACAGGTACAGTTATATCACTGTGTATCGGAATTCGAAAAACTATTATAACCTTAGTTTGCACTGAGATTTGATATGGGTCGAAGCGGAAAATTTTAGTATGTAACTGCCCCAAAGGTTTAAGTACCCTAATTATAATGGTTAAACCAGATTAGACCAATTTAAAAAAAAAAAAACAATTCTTCATATTTTTTTTGTATTGTTATACTTAAATGTTTTATTTTATTTCAGGTATAAAACATTAATAAGTCGCATTTCGGGCTCTATTCAATGGGGTATTATCGAACCTATAAATCTAAAAAAAAATTTCATATTCGAATTTAAATTGCTAGCAAGAATATTTGCTTACATTTATAGATGAAATTCTCTTGAGCGCAAATATTATAATATTGTCAATAGCGTTAAAATTGATCTTCCTTTAAGGTTAATGCAGACGTCTCGAATTAATGCAGAAAAGTACACAGTTTTGTAAATGAGAAACTCCTGTTTAGTTTATGTAGAAATGTTTTTTTTTAATTCATCGGATTGCATTTCACTTAATGAAATGGATCAGATTCGGCGGTTTAATTTTTAATAAAAAATAGTTTCTCATATTAAATTCATAAAATTTAAAGCAAATTAACAGTTAATTGGCCCAGGAAATCTCATCAAGAAAGTTTATTTATTTTCGTTTTAGGATTGATAGAAAGGCTAGTTTTTTTTTCTACTGTGCCTTTTTTAATAATAATAAAATTGAATGTAACTAAATTAGCGAAGAAATGAGAAATCAGAGTAACCAACTGCTCTGTGCCACAAAACAAATATCTTTATTACTAGTAATACTAATTGTAACTTGTCTATTAGAAAAATATGAATTTCAATGAAATTTTTAAAACACGTTTCTATCTTTTTCTATTTTTATATCCATTAATCCGTTCGTCATTTCTCAGTAAATTAGCAATAATCAGCAAATGTGATTAATCAATATGACTTGGGCTTTAAGTTAAGTAAATCAAGGGCTCAACGCACTTCTTTCCAGATTTAGCTTACTTATTTTTTATTCATTAAAACATAAATGAATTCACACAGTTTTATGTGATCTCGACTGAAACTGCTGGTATCCTTACAGTAATCGCTCAAGATGATATAGTATAGCATGGTAAGGGAAAAGAAGTCTCGGGGTGTCGAAGAACACTAATATTGCTTGACATATACAATTCAACGAATTTCGGCCACAATAGGGTGAGTACAAGGTTCGGACTTCGTGTACCTTAAACTTATCAATTATAACCATGAATGCATTCCTGCTGGATAATGAGTCTCATTTGCAGATTAATTCAACAAGGACAAAGCAGTCGGAGATAATATTAAGAGTAAAGTTGGCTGCTAGGCTACTGCTGGGTGTGGTGCAGAAGGTAGCCAGCCATCTGACAGAGATTGATGGCTAAACTTCTTAGATGAGGAATCAGCACTTGAGCTAGGCTCTCGGTAATGATCCCAGCACAAAAAGAGAGATCAAGATTTGACGCAACCCCTGCCTAACAAAACGGAAAACTTTCATTTTTACAAAAAAGAAGAAAAGTATGCTGCTAAAAAAGAAGAAAAAATACCGAGTATCTTAGGTGAGAAGTTACTACCTACTTTACAGCAAAGTTCAGGATGATAACTTGGAGAGTTTCACAGATATTTTTTTTTATTTTAATAGGCATATAAGTACTGTAAATACCCAACTAGGATCGATTAATTAAGCTTTAAGAACACTTTAATTCTTTTCTCTCCATTAAGTCATATGAATAATATACCTAAGCAAGAAAATACCGGACATCGAACTTCATCTCAGGAAACACAACATAAATAAAAATCATTATGTTTGGTATTTTATTAAACTACGGCGTGTTGGGCAACGATTGGCTCACCAACAAATCAATAACGTGGACACAAAAGGCATCGGGACTGCCAGCAAAAAAAAAAATATATATATATATATCGGCAGAGAATACGAGAGATATGACGAAGGATGACAGATCTTTTGTACTCGTTCCAGAAAAGAAACCGCTTGGTGATCCCTCACACGTATATCGGCGAAATAACATCTGACGAATCTCCATGATAAAGGACGGAAGTCCAACATTGGATAGAAGTCTTCCACACAGCGAAATTCCCTTATCCATGTGTAATCTTGTCCAAGCTTATCACTTAAAATTTATTTATTTATTTACTTATTATTGCTTCTACCCGTCAGGGTCATTGGCAAAAACGCTTGCAATTTAAACTTGGTTGTACAGCTTGGCCTTCTTCAAAAAAAACCATTACAACCTTCACCGAATCTTCCACGTCTCCTAGCAACTCCTTGAGGTTATTTTCCATAATCAACTCACATCGAATGTGAATTTTGCATTCCAGCAGAGCATTCCAGGAGGATGTGCTTGACTGTCCTGATTGTGGGACGACAGTGTTCTCAGGTTGGGGCCTAAAGTCCTTAAAATTATATTTCTATTAATTATCAAAGAAAATTATAATTGAAAAAAAAATGTCTCACTTTTATTAACAATTAAAAGAAATAGGATAGGTCTTCTTAAAATCAGATTCTGATCCGACATTAGTCTGCTGGGAAAAATAATTATGATTTTTCAATTAATAAATTTTCCTTTACATCCTCCCTAGAGATAGACGTTACCGTTTATTAGGCTGACTAGAATTATTGTAGTCGTAAAGATGAGATCTAAAAATTTGATATAGTTACCTCTGAATATGATATAATTAAATCGATAAAATATATAATGCATTGTTTATAAACATAGAAACTTGTTAATTTGTTAACTATTACTTATTATTATTGGTTAATTAATAAATTTTCATTTATAGGCTCACTCAAGATTAACCTTACCATTCAATACGCTGATTAGTATTATTGTGATTGTAAGGATGAGACCATTAAATTTATATGGTTCACCAGTGGAAGTAAGATCGTCTCTTTATTAAAACTGTGCAATATCAACCGCTTCGGATAAAAATCTAATTGGTCTAAGATCATCCGATTACAGTAGGACTGAACCCGAAAAAAAAAAAATTCAATTAACTTTTCTTATATATCTAGAAATCACTTCTCTATATCATCGAGAAAGATTTTATTATATCTGATCTTTTTTTTTTTTTTCTATTACAGATTAAATATAAAATCAGTATAATTCAGAAAATTGAAATTATATACATAAAATGTAATAAAAAATATAAATAACAAAACCAATATTTAATAAATTTATTATTTAATATATATAAATAAAGATGAAATTCTGTTTGTTTGTTCTTTATATAAATCCATACCGTTCGTCCTAAATTCTCCAAATTTCGCTCAGTGGTTCTTTGATACCAGGTGCGAACACCTGTCCATATTAAAATTGCATAATTTCAGCCGATCTTCAGCTGATATTCTTTGTTGTTATAAAAATCGTAATGATCTCGCTTTACAATGGTTCTTTACGAAATCTACCGTTTCATTCGAAAAATGAAATTTCCTGGGTGAAACCGGGATATGCAGCTATATTCTAGGTAAATAAAGATGAAATTCTGCTAGTTCTTTATAGAGATCCATACCAGGTGCGAACATCTGTCCATATTAAAATTGCATAACCTCAGCCGATCTTCAGCTGATATTCTTTATTGTTATAAAAGTCGTAATGATCTCGCTTTACATTGGTTTTTCACATTAGAAAAATGAAATTCTCCGGGTGAAACCGGTATATACAGCTAGTTTTTAAATATTAGTAACTCATTAAAATTAAAGAGATAATTCCAAAATTGTATCTAATTTTTGAATTGCTTCTTTCTTTTTAATGAGATTCTAAAAAAAAATTTTTCAACTAAATTCGTTTATAAATTGTTTTTTTTTTTTAAATAGGAAAAATGTATTTTTTACATTATAACTACAGTTAATAATTACTGGAATATTTTATATTATTCGCGGTGCCGAATCGGAAACGTCCGAGTAGTAGGCAAGACGGGGGATTGAGTTAAGGCAGATCTCTCGAAGTTGGGTATGGGAGAAAGTTGTGGTGTAGGCATCGAATCTTCGTGTCCGTTAAGCCTTTATAATAATAATAAGAGATCTGCCTCAACGCAATCCTCCCGCCTCCGTCTCGGCCTGCCACTCTGACGTGTCCCAATCGGCACCGCGCTTATTATTCTTTTCAGAATTCGTTCACTAATAAGTTTCGGAATTAATTTTTTTTTTGTATGAGATACTCACGTTAATCATTAAATAGTGTAGTCCCTAAAGTAACCATGACTTTTCCACAAAAGACCCCAAAAATGACAAAGACTCCGAACAGGGACGAAACAATATCTGAAATGAGAAGATACATCAGTGGATGGATCCATTTGGTTTCCCAATGACATGGTACGCATTTGCTACATCTGCTCCCAAAATTTCAATCATCGGCTCCGGTATCAATATTTGGAAATAAGGAGCCTTTCATGATGCATTCTTTCTCAATGCTTTCAGATTTATCAATAAGTTTCAATCTAAGAACACCCTGCGTTACTATGAATAATTGATTTAACAAATAATCACACGATAAATTATAGTTAATTAATAAAATACGAATAAGATACTTATTCGATACTAAATAAGATACTTTGCTCCTATGTTTCAGTTCCTGAGTAATTCCATATTCTTTAAAAAAAGATGTTGCCCGATCCATGGCTAAGGAGACCCTTTATGGGGTCACCTAGCTTCTGTAAAGTGGATAGAAATAATCAGTTAACTAAGGAATTCCCTGGTATTTTGGCAACACAAATCCACTAATAAAGTCCGCTGTCCTTTAGTAATAAAAAAGGCTTATAGGTCAGGTTTTTTATGTGGTCAATATGTCAGATGATTTTATGACGAATCAGATGATGAATTATCTTATGAAACCTTCAAATTATTTCCTCATGGTGTACAAAGCAGTGAACCCCAACATTGATGAAGTCAACTTTATGGTAGATAAAGCATCATCTTAAAATTCATAATTAAAAATAATAATATCATATGTCAAAATTGACTCTTGTTTATTACTTTTATATAACTACAAATACATAAGATTTTTAAACAATGTTATTAGAAGATAAGAAATTCGACCACGGCCGGTAATCGAATCTTATATCTTCTAATAAAATTGTTAAAATAATAAAAAAATTAAGTGATATAATGTACAGATGTCCCTTATAATACCCTTCTAACGGAAGATCTGCCAAACCATCACGACTCAGAAGTCAGGCCTCACTATTCTCAATTTTTAAGGGGTCAGTGTGCAAGTAAATTTATGTGTATATATATATATATATATATATATATATATATATATATATATATATATATATATATATATATATATATACGTATATATAGGGGAAAGTGCCACATAATGGGATGGTTGTCTAATTTGAGATATGTGGTTTCTGGATATATTTTATACTTCAACCTCGCTCTTATTCTAGAAAATTTAAGATTAATGTAGCATTGGCTCATATCTTTCTCACATTCATATACATACTCTTCCTGTTGAATTATTTTTAATGAATTGTTGTTCAAAAACTTTTACTCGTGATTATTTCGACCTGATATTTCAGACCTCAAGGTAATTCTAATTCCCATAATTATTGTTTATCTTAAATTTTGAACAATTCATTTCAATATTTGCTAACTGCTTTCTATTTTATATTACATACTGAAGCACACTAACCTCTAAAAAAAATAAGCCACATCTCCTAATATGGAATACCCATTACTTCCTATTGTGAGATATCCCATATTGGGTCACCTTTTTATCATTCAAATAAAAATAGTTATAAATACATGATGATATAATGATTGTAATGAAATATTACTTTTAACACTGAGTTTTAGAAACGTGTATTTTTTGTAATGAGAATTTTGAAAATGAAGAAACTAAAGCTCAATGTTCCTACTGTGAAGTGTCCTACCATGAGAGCTACAAAAATCTGCCAAATAAAGATCTTATCAAATGTTGAATTTTTTAATGTTACTTGAAAATGACAAAAATATTTGATTTATTTTTCTGTTTTGTAACTGAATAAACATGTATTTATTTACAATATTTAGTTTTGTGAATATTTTCTGTATGATAAACAAATTTTCATTTTATGAATGAATGAATGAATGCTCTCTACTACGGGATATGTATCACACATTAGGACACATTAATAAATAATATTACAGAATGGACCTTGGAAGAGGAGGGTTTTAGACTTTGGTTAGATAATAAAATTTTGTTATGTAATCATTGGTTATCTGTTAGATAATTTATTTATATTTTTTAAACTATTTAATTAGAAGATAAAAGATACGACCACCGCCGGGAATCAAACCCAGGACTTGGCCGTGGTCGAATCTTTTATCTTCTAATTAAATAGTTTAAAATAAAAATTAAAGTTTTAAAAATATTATTTCACTTCAATCACGTCTTTGATTTTCAGTATCAGTTCAGAAATAATCAGTATTATTAGTTCAGGCATTTTATAATGTTTTACATATACAACGCAAAGTAGGGTAATCTACACCATTTATAAATCAAGTAAGGCTTAAAAAATTTCGGTATTCTCTCCGTTGCGAATAGTTAATAGTTCGATAGATATTACAAAATAATCAGAGATATGGATGGGAGGAAAATTAGGGGATAATTCCTAATTTATATACAATTTTATCTTTTTTCTACGACATATGTCTATTTTTTATTAATTAAACATGAAATGAATAATACAATCTGCCACAAAATCGAAAAAAATAGAAAAAAAACATTTCGTTCTCCAGTGTTATAGTAGTTGTAATTATATTGTATGTAGGTTAATTTCTTATAAATATTATTATGGGAAGGATGTAGGTGTAGAAGGGAGAGGGAAAAATATTAAAATTTATTTTCATACCGGTTAATGAGATTAAGACGAATTTAAAAAAAAGACGATTTTTTTTTTTTTTTATACTAATCACTGTCATTATAAACACCTCGACATCTTCAAAAATCAAGAGATTGGCATTTAGAATACCACCTTCCACATCTAAATATTTTTATTTTATTTTTTTATAAGTCCCCATGCCTTCTAAATCCCACCTATTTAATATTCAATAACGTAAAATCGTTGAGGGATGAGCAACGGCTTAGAGTTTTTGAAAATAAAGTATTGCGCAGAACATTTGGACCGAAGAGGGATGAACTAACCGGAGAATTTAGACGCTTACACAACGCCGAACTGAGTGAACTTAACCCAGTAAATATAAGTGACGTGATTGCAGCAAGACGAATAAAATGGGCGTGTAAAATTGCGAAACTTGGCTGTGAACGAATTCCGAAATGATTGATAAGCGCGGTGCCGAATGGGAAACGTCCGAGGGGCAGGCCGAGACGGAGGTGGAAGGATCTATCGAAGTTGGGTCTGGAAGACGGTCGATGGATGGAGGTGTGCAGGGAGCGAGTGGTGGTGTCGGAATCGAACCTTCGAGTTCGTTAAGCCTTTATTATTATTACTATTATTAAAATCGTAATGAGGTCCTGATAAAGTCTTAACAGGTGGAAATAGTACGCTTAACTATTAGTAATGTATTTTTCTAATATATTTTTTTTTTACTTTATCAACTAAACTTTTAAAAATAGAATTAAATCAGTAGCTGTGTCAAATTTATTCTCGATCCTTACCCGAAAAAATAAAATACAGATTTGAATTTATTGATGTTTATCTTTTACAAAAAATGCAATTACATGCTCGAAACATGCTTCGGAGTTAGTTTTTTTATTTATTTTTTTACCTTTATTTTTGATAAGATCCATTTAGTTTGAAGTATAATTTATTTATTTTTTAAACTATTTAATTAGAAGATAAAAGATACGACCACCGCCGGGAATCAAACCCAGGACTTGGCCGTGGTCGAATCTTTTATCTTCTAATTAAATAGTTTAAAATAAAAATTAAAGTTTTAAAAATATTATTTCACTTCAATCACGTCTTTGATTTTCAGTATCAGTTCAGAAATAATCAGTATTATTAGTTCAGGCATTTTATAATGTTTTACATATACAACGCAAAGTAGGGTAATCTACACCATTTATAAATCAAGTAAGGCTTAAAAAATTTCGGTATTCTCTCCGTTGCGAATAGTTAATAGTTCGATAGATATTACAAAATAATCAGAGATATGGATGGGAGGAAAATTAGGGGATAATTCCTAATTTATATACAATTTTATCTTTTTTCTACGACATATGTCTATTTTTTATTAATTAAACATGAAATGAATAATACAATCTGCCACAAAATCGAAAAAAATAGAAAAAAAACATTTCGTTCTCCAGTGTTATAGTAGTTGTAATTATATTGTATGTAGGTTAATTTCTTATAAATATTATTATGGGAAGGATGTAGGTGTAGAAGGGAGAGGGAAAAATATTAAAATTTATTTTCATACCGGTTAATGAGATTAAGACGAATTTAAAAAAAAGACGATTTTTTTTTTTTTTTATACTAATCACTGTCATTATAAACACCTCGACATCTTCAAAAATCAAGAGATTGGCATTTAGAATACCACCTTCCACATCTAAATATTTTTATTTTATTTTTTTATAAGTCCCCATGCCTTCTAAATCCCACCTATTTAATATTCAATAACGTAAAATCGTTGAGGGATGAGCAACGGCTTAGAGTTTTTGAAAATAAAGTATTGCGCAGAACATTTGGACCGAAGAGGGATGAACTAACCGGAGAATTTAGACGCTTACACAACGCCGAACTGAGTGAACTTAACCCAGTAAATATAAGTGACGTGATTGCAGCAAGACGAATAAAATGGGCGTGTAAAATTGCGAAACTTGGCTGTGAACGAATTCCGAAATGATTGATAAGCGCGGTGCCGAATGGGAAACGTCCGAGGGGCAGGCCGAGACGGAGGTGGAAGGATCTATCGAAGTTGGGTCTGGAAGACGGTCGATGGATGGAGGTGTGCAGGGAGCGAGTGGTGGTGTCGGAATCGAACCTTCGAGTTCGTTAAGCCTTTATTATTATTACTATTATTAAAATCGTAATGAGGTCCTGATAAAGTCTTAACAGGTGGAAATAGTACGCTTAACTATTAGTAATGTATTTTTCTAATATATTTTTTTTTTACTTTATCAACTAAACTTTTAAAAATAGAATTAAATCAGTAGCTGTGTCAAATTTATTCTCGATCCTTACCCGAAAAAATAAAATACAGATTTGAATTTATTGATGTTTATCTTTTACAAAAAATGCAATTACATGCTCGAAACATGCTTCGGAGTTAGTTTTTTTATTTATTTTTTTACCTTTATTTTTGATAAGATCCATTTAGTTTGAAGTATAATTTATTTATTTTTTAAACTATTTAATTAGAAGATAAAAGATACGACCACCGCCGGGAATCAAACCCAGGACTTGGCCGTGGTCGAATCTTTTATCTTCTAATTAAATAGTTTAAAATAAAAATTAAAGTTTTAAAAATATTATTTCACTTCAATCACGTCTTTGATTTTCAGTATCAGTTCAGAAATAATCAGTATTATTAGTTCAGGCATTTTATAATGTTTTACATATACAACGCAAAGTAGGGTAATCTACACCATTTATAAATCAAGTAAGGCTTAAAAAATTTCGGTATTCTCTCCGTTGCGAATAGTTAATAGTTCGATAGATATTACAAAATAATCAGAGATATGGATGGGAGGAAAATTAGGGGATAATTCCTAATTTATATACAATTTTATCTTTTTTCTACGACATATGTCTATTTTTTATTAATTAAACATGAAATGAATAATACAATCTGCCACAAAATCGAAAAAAATAGAAAAAAAACATTTCGTTCTCCAGTGTTATAGTAGTTGTAATTATATTGTATGTAGGTTAATTTCTTATAAATATTATTATGGGAAGGATGTAGGTGTAGAAGGGAGAGGGAAAAATATTAAAATTTATTTTCATACCGGTTAATGAGATTAAGACGAATTTAAAAAAAAGACGATTTTTTTTTTTTTTTATACTAATCACTGTCATTATAAACACCTCGACATCTTCAAAAATCAAGAGATTGGCATTTAGAATACCACCTTCCACATCTAAATATTTTTATTTTATTTTTTTATAAGTCCCCATGCCTTCTAAATCCCACCTATTTAATATTCAATAACGTAAAATCGTTGAGGGATGAGCAACGGCTTAGAGTTTTTGAAAATAAAGTATTGCGCAGAACATTTGGACCGAAGAGGGATGAACTAACCGGAGAATTTAGACGCTTACACAACGCCGAACTGAGTGAACTTAACCCAGTAAATATAAGTGACGTGATTGCAGCAAGACGAATAAAATGGGCGTGTAAAATTGCGAAACTTGGCTGTGAACGAATTCCGAAATGATTGATAAGCGCGGTGCCGAATGGGAAACGTCCGAGGGGCAGGCCGAGACGGAGGTGGAAGGATCTATCGAAGTTGGGTCTGGAAGACGGTCGATGGATGGAGGTGTGCAGGGAGCGAGTGGTGGTGTCGGAATCGAACCTTCGAGTTCGTTAAGCCTTTATTATTATTACTATTATTAAAATCGTAATGAGGTCCTGATAAAGTCTTAACAGGTGGAAATAGTACGCTTAACTATTAGTAATGTATTTTTCTAATATATTTTTTTTTTACTTTATCAACTAAACTTTTAAAAATAGAATTAAATCAGTAGCTGTGTCAAATTTATTCTCGATCCTTACCCGAAAAAATAAAATACAGATTTGAATTTATTGATGTTTATCTTTTACAAAAAATGCAATTACATGCTCGAAACATGCTTCGGAGTTAGTTTTTTTATTTATTTTTTTACCTTTATTTTTGATAAGATCCATTTAGTTTGAAGTATAATTTATTTATTTTTTAGTCCATGTTCGTGCCAGGTCTGGGAACACACGTGGAAATGTTCCAGTAGCCTGTTTTTGCCAAAGCCCGTGATTCAGTGGTAGCAGAAAGAGAGAGGTAGTGGAAGCAATAATATATTCAAGGACTAGGGACAAGCTCCCATGGGAAGGGTGGGGGAGAGGGTCCACGTTCGTACTCTATCAAACCCAACGACAGCCCTACAGAACCCGAAAAAAAAAGGGTTACAATTTAAAAAAGAAATTAGTTGGCTGGGAATACAAAGTAAATAGTCTCTCTTTCATAATTTGAATGAAAGAGAGACGGATTCATAAATCAGGAAAGTAGAAAGAAGATGAATATGAAAATATGTTCCGAAAAGATTAAAGTAGAAAAAAAACTATGTATATATGTACACCCTCTGATAAAGCCGCCAATGATATCATTACTTAACCTCACATACCAACAATTGTTTCAAAACATAATATTATTTTTAAAATGGAATATGGTAAAAAAAAAAAAAAAAAAAAAAAGCAAACAAACTAAAAAATATTAACCATTACATGTTAGCTAGCCAATTTCTATGGTCGCGGGTTCACAGCCCGGGAGATAGCACTAGGAATGTTTTTAATGTGATCACGAAATTCTTGGCTCTGCCATTCTTCGGAGGGGGAACAATGGAGTTCATGAGCCTTTTTTCTGTAAGGTACTCCTTAAAATAAGGTTTTGATAGCCTTTCCTAGTATAAATACGAAAGGCATCTTTTGCCCTAAAAATTTCGGCAAATTTTGGATTTCCACTGTAGCATCGTCCGATTGGCCTTAGTCGCAAAAAATGACATTAAATAAACGAACAATCTAAATTAATGTGTTTTGTATGTGTTCTTTCACTATAACTGGATTATATTCGGCAAGCTAGAAGAAAATGAAAAATACGTACCTATTCACTAATAACAACTTTATTATTCAATTATATCAAAATAAGCTATATAAATTCAATTCAAACAATATATATTGGATAAATATATATTCTAAGAGGTTTATCACTAACAAAAAATTGCTTAAAGAGATTCTATGTGGTAAAAAAGCTTTAATAATTTATTTTCCAAGGCTTTTTATATTTATTTGATAATTATTAAAAATTTATTTCAAGGTAAGTTTTTATCGAAACAATATTGATTCATGATCTGTTTACATTAGGGTTGCTGTAGAACAGATTTGATCTATCACACATGTTCCGAACAAAATATTCATGCCACCTAATAAAACATCTTACACTTCTTAATCTAAAACATCTTAATAACTAGCGTTATTAAGTGAATGAATGCCTTGTTGAATATTTATTTCTATAAATATGACTTTTTAATGTAATAGTGTATTAATCATAAACTGATATGAACGGAATGGAGCCCTTTTCGAAGGAAAATTGCCTTATATTTCTATACTAGTCTCATTGTAAAATAGATATTTGAGATTAAAGTTAATAAATTAGAAGAGGTCCATTTATATCACTAAATAATTTATTTATGATGTATTTTTTTTTTTTTTTTTTTTTTTTTTTTTTTGGTCCTCCCCTTCCTCGCCGTTTAGGCTATACGGGGTTTCCCGGGCCAGGGTAGAGGGTGGGGGATTAATGCCGAGTATTATTAAATTTCCCCTGGCACCGGGTTTCGAACTTGAAATTTTTCTGGTTCTCAATGTTATGTCCGGTTGTCCGTGGCAACGCATATTTTTAAACGAGTTTGCTCACTCGGCCATCCCGCCACCCATATTTATGATGTATAGTATTTTCTTTATTGATCTAACAACCCTTCCAATTTCCAATTATCTTATTCCCAAAAACATGTCTACGTTTGGCGCTGGTTGCACCCGTCTTTAGGACATGAGCTTAATTCATATATATATAAAAAAAAAAAATGTAATCAATGTCGTGAAGATAACCAAGCACAGCGAAGCTTATAAAATTGTTTAAAAATAAGAAAAATTGAAGAGTTGTTAAGTTAACTAAACAAAGAAAATATGATGTACAAAAATTGCTTATTAGTTCATGAAGAATATTAAAATATCATTATTCATATATTTTATTTATTTGTTTTCGGGTGAAGCCCTCATACAAATAGACTTGGCCTAAGTAAAACATATCGATGAACAGTTCAAAAAGACAACAGATACAAAAGCTAATTCTTAAGCAAATATTAATTACAACAAACTTCAGCATCAGTTAAAAATAAGATATAAGAAAAGAGGAAACAAAAAATTGTTACATAGGTTTTGTTTCTATTTGCGCATTAAATTTTTTTTAAGCTAATATGACCATTGTTAAATTTCTAAAGATAATAAAAAGTGAAAAAAGAGAAAAATGACTAAAACTCATTTACATAGGTGGATTACTAACACATGCGCCTAACTATTCACTAATTCTTGGCTTTTAAAAAATATCGAATGGGTTTAAATAATCTGCTAAGAATGGTAAACAGAAAAAAATATAACACTAAAGAACTAAAAAAAGATTAAATTATGTGTGGACTTGAGTGCCTCTTTTTGTAACCGATAGTTTTTTTTTTTTTTTTTTTAAATCGAATATGATCATGATATTTAATCTCTTCATAAATAACCACCAAACGCTTCGAGTAATAGAAATTCATTATATGTTTACAATCAAACTTTGCATATAGCAGTCATATGAAACTTGTCAAACAATAACAAAAGCTATCTATGTTTTGTGATGATTTCTTGTATGCAATTCAACTACTTATACGAGAACATTTCTAACGAATTCCGACATTTGAAAGAAATGAAACTTAGATTCAATGCCATTCTTACTTATTTGGAATTGTCACAAGCAACCAAAGACCTCTAATCCTTTCCATGAACTTCCGCCATCCTCCTACCCATGACCTGTTCAAACCGGCATTAGCGACTCCATTAATCCAAAAGAGCGATGCCGTCAAAGGCCCCTATGATGGTCGGATCATTTGCCAAGACAGAGCCGTGCTGAATGCTAATTGGTCAGGATTACAGGACTAATGGCCCGGAGGTTTCATCCATTAATGGCGCCTCCATCCTCCTATAGAATCTGCATTATACACGCCTCTACTCCCCCCCCATCCCTTCCGCCCCGTGTACGATCCTAAATCATAGCTCCGAAACACATAGCTCAATGTACCCAAATCTGTTCCATTGCTATACCGGCCAAAGCTTTCCGAAAACGGGGGCAATCAGCTGAGAGGTGAAATAAATACGTTAGCACAGTTTCATCCCCTGCAGAAATTTCAAACAAGGTTGAAGATCGCTGTGAACACCTATCATATTCCACTCCAACTCCATTTTCCAATTAAAATTTTAAGTACGCAGGAAAAATCTCCTGAAAAACTCCGCTCATCCAGACCTATATATTTAACTAAAATAGTTTGGCATTTTTATTTGAAAGTTAAAAAAAAAGTTGTTAAAAAAAAATCTAATTCCGTAAAAAAATATTTTAATGCAATATGGCTTCCTTACATAACATAATCAGTGCTGGTGTTGGTCCTATGCCTGTCATCAGATTTTTTTTTATCATTTCCCGATTTTATTTTTTTTTAATGAAGTCAATTATTTAAAATTACAGCGAACCTTACATTACTATCCGCTTCCACTGATCCCCATTAAAATCCGATTGCAAATCCCTAAGCATTTTTATTTGAAAATACTTTATTTTATTAGATATTGCAAAAATAAATGACTAAATATTAAATATCTATAAAACATTAAAAATTCATATTTAAGGTTTTAAAGCATTTTTCCCCTAAACTCTCTAGTGTCACTAACGCCCAAAGCCCTACCTATGCGGATTACCTTTTTTATGCATGCTTGCCAAGTTTATTTTTGTGTTTTTCAAAAAAAAAAAAAAAAACATTTAAAAAAATTAAGTTATTCATAATTACAATATAGGTCTTAGCGAACCTTCTATGACATCATGCTTTAATCTACGGAGCTCCGTCCTAACACCTCTGCAACCGATCAGCCCCTACGCGATCTTCACTCTTTGTCCTTTCCCGCGTGCAACAGGATCATCAACAGGAGTCACGAAGCGTGTGTGCTTATTAAAATTTTTCGGGAATACGTTCGATGACTAGTGCAATAATTATCATAGTATTTAAAAATGGATTAATGACTGTACCTTATATTTAAAATTTATTTGGTTCGCCCGGAATTTTTTTACTTTAATGGCGACAGTTACTTATTAGTAATGTCTGCGTACTTACTTATTAGTAATGCGACTGCTTAGGTAATTTAGTATATGTTAGCATAATATGTAACACATATTATGTGTTGACAAAAAAAAGTGCAATTGTTAGCAGAAGTAATTGAGGCTATGAATTTAAATGAAGTTATCGGATTGTTTGAAGAACCTTTTATTTGTATTCAAGAAGTACGCCTAAGATTACTGTCCTAATTATACCTGGATAGGCAAAATTTTGGACTCCCACTGAACCATCGTCCGATCAGCCTTCGTGGCAAAAAGTGATGTTAAAATAAACAAACGTTACATTGGCGTGTAACGGAAGAAATTATATTCTGATATAGAAATTGGTTTTCTTGAGGTATTCAAACAACCTACCTTCGTTTTCCTCATTATCTAGGAGAATATTTTCTTAGGTGTTGCACATCTTCTGGCTTCTTCGCATTTCGTTGAAGCAACAACTCTCAGCGTGGAATGCGCTTTACTATTTTGGGGAACATGTAACTATATGCATTAAAAGATAACCGTGTGTTTCAAACGCATGGACAGATAGGATTATTAAAATTGAACTCACTTATTATTTTAAGTTTAATTTTTATTTCTAATAATTATTGTCTAGTAATTAATGATTAAATAAGACGACAGAGACTATAGCTATAGATGATATGTCGCAGCCTAGCTAAATGCTCGTCAGCCCTTTCATTAGGATGGAGAGAAGGGTAACTAAGGGGTGGGGAGAGTAGCTCGCAGCTACTAAGCTACTAACTAACCCTAACAACCTAGCTACTAGCTACAACGCCCCCTGGTAATTACATTACTAAAACAGTAGCCACCCTTTTCTAGTTTAATTAATTACTCCTTACTCGCAATCTCTAGAAGGCCGGGACAATACAAGGCTCTGGTTGAACAGTATCGCACTACGGGTTCACTTCTAACAACCCCCATAACGACCGTTTCACTTACAACCCTCCAACCACCCCCCTCCACCCATCAACCCCACCAACCACCCAATCCAATTCAAATCACATTTGCTCGATCATAAATCATTTATAAAATAAGTTATTTTGTAATACAAAGAGGCATCAATTCAAGTAACGAAACAATTGAATAAACACAAACATAAATACAATATCACAATTTAAACATTACATGCACACATCATAATCTAAACTTTATAATAATAGGCACAACTAAATCTTTGGCATCTATCAATCAACAAAAATAAAAAACAGGAACGTATTTTTTTTTTTTTTACTTTAAATCTCAATTTTAAAAAATCATAAATAAATAAATATATAGCACTTAGCTTTATAAACTTAGCTGACTCTGCAAAATACCAAGCTATTGAAGGCTGTACGACATTTAATAAATTTAGTTAACCAATAATAAAACGTATAATAGATTTATAATATACAAGTTTTTTCTTTTTCAAAGTTTAAGAAATAGGATTTGTACGATTTTTTACTTAAACGCTTCTCATAAATACTTTATACATAGTATATTTATACATTGAATTAACACTCCCTGTTATTATAAAAAAGGTATGTCATTTTTTCAGAAAATTTATAAAGGGAGGAAGGTTCCGAGCATTTGATAATTGGAAGAGCTTAAATTTATTTTATATTTAAAAAAAATAATCATAATATATGTTAAATATTATTTTTTTCTTATTTTTTAAATAATTTTATTAAAACATAGCCATTGTCAATCGATTAGCCATGGCCGGGAATCGATCTTGGGTCTCTGCATAACAGCTGCAGCACTCATAATCAGGGCCAATCCTAGCCATGTAAACCTTTTCTCTTCAACAATTTCTCTCTGTTACTTCGCCAAATTGCAGCGAAGAAACCGAGGGCTGGAAAAAAGTCTATTTTATAACAACTAATAGAAACACCGCCAGGGTTAAACATTACTTGTTGAATATTAGTTGTTTATTATTTTTTAAAATAGAGAGACCCGGGCTCGATTCCCGGCCTTGGCCAATATCTAAATTGGCCAATAAAATTTGTTATTTAAAAAAAAATGATTAAAAAACATGTAACGATTCAATTCATGAAAAAAATCATACTTGGCCACCGACTAGTAGGAAGACCACAAAATTAATGAGAGGTTTAATAAATTATTTCCATTTTATTTTTCATTTCAGGGCTCTGGACTCCATTCTCAAAACCGCATATATATAAATATTGATTTTCTTAAATGGTTCATATGAAAACAAAAATTGGCTTAAATATTATTAAGTATAAGGTATGTGTAAAATGTGTGATTTTATTTATTTATTAAATTAAGAATAAACTGCACATATTTGGCAAATCTGATTTGGTATAGTTGACAATTCCCCTTTTTAAAATGAGTGAAATAATTCTAATATTATGCAGGTTTTGAGGATGGGGACACAACCCCGAAATGTCAACGGTACGAAATACATAGAAAAATCATTCATGGAAAATGACATGGAAGATTTGTTGCTAAACCTTTAATTATAGAATATTATATTTATATAATAAATTTGGAACCTTCAGTATTGTAACAATCTAATGTAATTTAGTAATTTATATAAAATTCCATCGGCTATTTTTTTAACTTACATTTTTAGAGACAGTACCGTATCAAAACAGATCAAGTTTAAAGCATTTTTATCTCCAATTTTTAATTATTCTTATTTTCACCCTATGACACCAAGGATGATCTTAGTTTACAGAGCTTCTGTCGGTTAAGTATTGCTTTTGCAAAGACCTTTTTCCGTACTTCTTTAAACATAAATTTGAAGAATCTTAAATCTTAAAAATTAGAACGGTCTCAAATATTAAGATTTGAATCATTTTTCATTCTCTCATTTCTGAAAACATTTGTTTATTATAGGATATTGTTTAAATTTTTACTTCTTCATTAAGGTGAAGGAAGCCCCTAATCTTATTTCGTTTCATTACAAGCCCCTCAGGCTCGGCCTCTTATTTGTTGATACAGTTAGCTCTACCTCCGGGCCTGCCCGCTAATGAACCTCCAGCTGCACCCGAAACGTGATGATAATCTTAAATTAAACCTGATCCTACCTCAGCAACCGCAACGACATGTATGCCCCTCTCCGCCGAGCCTTATTACCTTCATTAGTATCCCGAGGAGAAGGAATACATCTCTACCAGATAATTAAGTCGTTTCATGAAGAAAGCACGTAGGAAACAAGATAAAGACTTCTTGTAGCGTTCAAGACTGAGGACAGTTTGCGTCTGAGAGCAATCATTAAAGCTGTGCAAAGGAAGTTGGATAAGAGGGAACAGTCTCGGAACAATCTCACTGAATCCGAATAGCGGCTGAAATTGTCGAAGTTGTGCACATCCAGACGAAGACTATTTAGTTCCCAGGAGGGTTTCAAATTGATAATTAAGAAGAAATTAAATTACAATCAAATGTGACCAACATTTTTATCTAGGATATTTAAAAATAATTTGATAATTTTTATAAAGAGAGATTTTTATTTCTTTTCATAAGTGAAAAAATAAAGCATATCCTGATCATTATATTGAAAATTAACAATTAAAAAATTAACCATTAATAAAACTAATAATTGCTTTTTTTATTAAAAAAAAAACTTTTTTTAAAGTCCTACGCATGGCTTTCTACAAATTATCTCCCACCTCTAAAAAGTATGAAATAAAAAAATTTTTATTAAAAAAAAATAAACCGACTTCGAAAACTAGGAACCAGCAAAAATAAATGCGCTAAAAATTATGAAATAATAACCTTCTAATTTTTATGAATACACAGCAAAAGTCAAAATGGTACAAAAAGCGGGAAAATGAAATAAAACGAATAATTTTATTTTCATTTGTACGAATACACACCAACTGTGAATAAAAATTATTAAATTAAAATATTAATTACCAAGTACAATCTTTTCGGAGGCGGCGCAGCAAATTTTAACACTAGAAATTAAGGAAATCTTAAATTCTTCTTAATGGATATTCTCTTCCCAATGTCTCTCGTTCTCTAATAAAATTGTTATCAGTAATCAGAGTAACACGTCATATGGAAATTTACTATTTCGCGCCGCCTTTTTTTATTTAAATTTTTATGTATAATTTTAAAATATTTTTTAAAGAGACAAAAGATTGGTTTTGGCCGGTGTAAGTTTTTCCCACGTTTTTTGGACTGATGATTTCTAAATAGACGAGATATACGAAATGTAAGTTAATTTGTTTACGATTCTTGGTTTTCAGTAAGGAAATTTAAAAGGATCTAAATTGAAAACTATGCCTGGGGACCATGATCATACTAGGTTTTTCAATACTGCAACTAATTAATTTATAATTAATTTCCATACATATTTTTACTTTCACTTACCTATATATGAAATATATAGCAAGGGAAAGTACTGCGATCGTGAAAAATTTCGACTTCCGGTTTCAACGGAAATACACGTTGTCTGGTCCCATAATCCAGATAACAAAGTACCGCGAAATGGTCTGTTTGTGTGAACAGACTAGCTCAAAAACTATAAACCGTGTGAACCTGAAATTGGGTATTTAATGTATTTATATGCCCTCGATGTGGCAGCAAAAATTCATCAAAATTGGTCAAATGGAGGGGTACTTCATTTAATAACTTTTTACGTTTTTTTTCGGTTTTTACAAAAACGGCTGTAACGATTTTGATTAAACTGAGTATTTGAAGTATTAATTTGCCCGAGATATGACTGCAAAATTTATCAACCGCAGGGGGCACTTTATATAATAAATTTTGTATCATTTTTACATGTCTTTTTTAACTCAAAAACGATTTTGATCAATCTGGGTATTTGATGTATGTATATGCCAAAGATGGGACAGCCAACATTTTATCAAAATTTGTCAAACCGAGGGGGCACTTTATTTCAAAATATTTTTTTTCCAATTTTTACCTTTCTTTTAATTATCTCAAAAACGGCTTCATCAGGTAGGCTTTATCATTAATAAATGTTTTGAGGGGGCTTAAATGGGGAAGGGGTCTTTTGTGTTTTCCTATAAAGTACCTTTGTTTTTGTTTATATGGATAAATTAACTGTTTCTCGTCACGCCTAAAAATACGAAATGGTTAAATATGAAAAAAAAAAATCAAGTAAACATATAAAGGAGAAAAAAAGAAAAATATTCAGTCATCTCATAAAATACGTTGAGCACACGCATGCGGAGTACGGCTTTAATGACCGACCATTGTTCATAATTAAAGCCCTTCTGTTCATTTAATGGAAATTATTTGTTTCATGGTAAATGAAGTTTTCTACAACTAAATATATTATAAAATCAGACGACTTGGAGTATTATGCTTGCATTGCAGAATTATCACAAGTAAAAACTTTTATTTAAAATTAAAAAAAAAATAGTGTTTTCATAGAGCAAATAAAAACAAAAATAAGAAATGAATGTGGAAAAATGTGTCTTTGAGAAGTGGCAATTAACAAAACACATCAATTTCTAATCTAAGTAAGTTGTTAAGTGAAAGTTTTGTGTTGCGCGCACGCCCCATATTTTTTTATTCATTTTCATGTTTTAACATGTATGTTTACACAATGAAGATAGTTCATATAAACAGAGCAACATATATGGAAAATAGAGTTCTGAAAAATCATTTCTATGCTAATTATCATTATTATTAATTATAAAATAGATTCGTAAATATTCCATTTACGATTCTAACTGATATATAACACATGTACTACAAGCATTAACAGGTTGCTCATACGACGTACAGAAATCCAAAGGATTTCATATGACATCCCATTTCGGATAATGTCTAGGAGAAGAATGTAGGTGTCCAGAGCAAAACTGATAATTCGCGATATGATTGTGTACACTGAATGGTGTTTAGTTAAGATCTATCAACTACATTCATGATGAGAAGGACCAGTCAGGTGTCGTCCTATCATATCTAATAATTTTTATTTCCACCAAGTTTCTACTAATCTCTCTTCTACAACTTATAAAATTATAGAAGTTTAGATATACAAAAAAAATGAATAAAAACAAAGTAGAGATGGAGGAGAGATTTATTTTTCTGAATAAAGACACGAAATCATATTGGGAAAAAGTGCTATCTCTTTAGTACCTCTATATAAATAATGAAAATAAATTTATAAATAAAATGTGCATTATATGTTACATTTGTATCCCTTACGTAATGTGCCAAAACTATATTCGGACATTGAATGTCATTTATGATATTATGATTTCAATAAAAAATTACTTCAATATTTTATGAATATTGAAATAATTTGTAATGATGTTATATTTTTGCATTATTTAATTCAAGACATTTTTAATTTTTCAGGTAAGAAAACTAAAGAAGGTTGTCTATCAAAAATTTGAAGAAACTGTACTTAAGAAGAAACCTAGTAAGTCAATACAAATGATACAATTTTATCTACGAAATGAACTGAGAGGATAAACATTGATATTTCTTAACTATTTACAACTTTTACGATCTTTCTCTTAAAGTAAAATATAATTTTAAAAAATGTATCCTTTAGTATAATCACTTTTAATTATAGTTGTATCCATTGGAGATACATGAAAATAAAGACGATTTGTCTGTTCCTGTCTCACCTTTGCATATTTGGTGGATTAGTTCTCTAGGGTTAAATGGCAAGCATTAACAAATTATAACGATAATTCGGCTTTGAACTTTTTTTTTAAAATTATAATTATTTGCATTGTCAAAAAATAAATAAAAAAAAATAATAATAACGAGAATACAAGTTTGAAAGTGAAGTATTGCTTTGCTGATCGAGATTGGACTGACTCGCTAGTCGATGGCTACCTTTTATTTGTTCTGCGATCGAATATTCTCGATTCTTTGTTTGTACGTATCATAACATTTGATATATAAAAAACATGTTTGGTTGTTTGTTTAACGTCACTTTATGCCACCAAGGCTAATCGGACGAAGCTACAGTGAGAGTCCTAAATTTTGGTATAATTAGGTTAGGAATCTTTAAGCCACCATGGGCCCATAGGCGAACATGGGACCTTTAGTATGATAGGAGGACATGATTACCACTTTACCAAAGATAACCTCTTATACACAAAACATATAACTACGTAATAATAATTTTGAACATTTAAGAACGATATTTTTATAAGTTACAGACATAAAAATCTGTAAAATAAAATTTTATACAGGTCATTAGTAAATTTACATTATGAATTCAAAGAGTTCAATTATTCAGAAAATAAAGGCCGTATCCACGTCGGGTTTGGTAACTACAGGATAAGATAAGATTCATTGCCGGGAGGTGTAAACGTACAGAGAGAAACCCACAAGGGGTGGGGGGGGGGGAGATATAGCGCCTAGAGAGGTATCCATCTCCAAACTCTTTGAAGGGGGGGGGGGGTTTAGCCAGCCGCGTATTAAAAGTTGTAGGCGATAAATCAGCTGATCCCAAGGAGCACAGCACCCCCTATCTGCTCCCCCCTAGTTTGAGCGTTTTTGACTGCCTAATTTATTAGGCTTAGCCCAACCTCGTAATAAATTACATCGTTTCGTGAACTCTTGGGCATCTTTCTTCTCTGTCAAGGTAGGGCCTTAAAGGAATAACTCATTTCCGGAGGGAATCGGAAACAACCGTTCGTCTACCGACTACTCAGCTAATTGGGATATCAAAGTCGGACGGCTTTTCTAAGTGAGTTTACTTAGGAAGTAGGATAGTCAATATTGTTCTTTCAAGCTACAATAACTTTTGATAAATGGTACATATGTTCCTAATCTTAAAAGTTTTTCTTGTTCTTACAAGGTCTTTCTCGTCTGATTCAACATAATATCAAATAAATCGCGCTGCGAGAATACAATTGGCACAATTTAAAAAATATGATTTTTCAGGAATCGCTGCTACAGTTTTCTGGGTTTTTTTTCCAAGCCACTAAACAATCTATCTTCTTATTTATTTATTTATTTTTATCTTCATACTTTTATTCGCATCTTTCAACCATTAGCGACAATCAGCGAATGTGATCATATAAAATAAATATACCGGCATTGTAGACGTGAGGAAGGACAGCACCTCTGTTTAGCCGCCTTCTCACTCGTGGCCATGTCGTTAATTAGACTCTTGTTATGTCCCTGTAATTTAACAAAAAAAACGTAAATAAAGAGTTCGTATGTTTTGTTCGATTGAAGTCTGTATGCAGAGTTTTGTTACTTACGTATTTATATATATTATATTTTATTTTTCAAAACTATTCAGATCTTGTTCTTAAAGGTTCTTGGGGTATTTTGTGATCTACGAAAAAAAAGGTATTATTTTGAGTTGAGCCTCTTGTAATTTAAGATTTATTCACGTATTTAGTAAATAAATTCCAAATTTAACAATAAGCCAATAAAGTTACCAAATACACTTCATAACCTCCTCCCAGTGGCGGTTCCAGAAAAAATATCGGATGGGGGGCGAGGGGGGGGGGGGTTGTTTGGTATTATGAAAGCGAAAAAAACAGTGTAATCTCCGAAACAAGCATAATATTGATAAAACATTTGCAGAATTATTAAAAGACAACGATACGAGTTACCCTTTTGGAGTACTTAAAAGAAACATCGTATTAAGTATAACATAGTTAAAAAGAACATAACGCCAATGACCCTAAAGGTGCCTTTACACTCTACGAACCTCAACTTCGAACAAGTCCTCCTTCGAACCTTGCCGTACCGACGTGAAGCGAACAGCCATTTATACTGCACGTGACGTTAAGCAAACCAATATGGCTGACGCACCCAACGCTAGCTTATGATAAAGAAAAAATCTCCATTATCAATATATTTTATATTATCTGAAAAATAAATAAATAGGAGACGAATTACAACGTTTCACAAATTACACTAATATCACAAACAACTCCTGTCACTTAGGAAAAACCCCAATCAAAAGTGACACTGGCGCTAAACCCGAACCCAGGAGAAACAGATGAGGTACCTAGAACACCCGAACAGTCGACGTGAAGGCTTCACGAAGGTTGTTCGAGGGTGGTGTTCGAAGGTAAAGCTCGTAGAGTGTAAAGGCACCTTAAAAGGTAGAGGCTAAACAGAAGAAAAAAAAATCAACCTACAGTAAAGAAAAACAATTGACTATTACTCACCTCTATTATGTTGGGTAACAATGCAAAAAAAAAAAAAATCTGGTGCGTGCGCGCAACACACAACTTTCACTTACCAACTTACTTAGATTAGAAATTAATGCGTTTTGTTAATTGCCACTTCTCAAATGAACAGAACGGCTTTAATTATGAACAATGGTCTGTCATTAAAGGCATACTCCGTATGCGTGGGCTCAACGAGTTTTATGAGTTGACTGAATATTTTTCTTTTTTCTCCTCTTTATGTTTTCTTTATTTTTATCATATCTCATAGCCATATACGATTTTTAGGTGTAACGAGAGCCAGTTCATTTCTCCATATAAACAAAAACAAAGGTACTTAATAGGAAACAAACTAACAAAAAAGGCCCCAACCCCCCCAAAAAAGCCCCCTCAGTACATTTTAATAATGATAAAGCTCACCTGATATTAAAGAACACCTAATTCTCATTAAACATGACGAATTCGATAAAAAACGTTAAAGCCGTTTTTGAGTAAATAAATAAAACACGTGAAAATGATACAAAATTTATTAAGTAAAGTCCAGCTCAGGGCTGTGACCGGCGTTGAATGTGTTAATCAAAATCGTAAGAGCCGTTTTTGAGAAAATCGTAAAAACCTTAAAAAGTTATTAAATAAAGTACCCCCTTCCTTTGAGCAATTTTGATGAAATTTTCGCTGTCACATCGCGGGCATATACATACACTAAATACCCAATCTCAGATTCGCACGGCTTATAGTTTTTGAGCTAGTCTGTTCACACACACACACACACACACACACAGACACACACACACACAGACCATTTCGCGGGACTTGGTCATTTGGACTCAGGGGACCCCAAAACGTGTATTTCCGTTGAAAACCGGAAGTCGAAATTTTTCACGATCGCAATACTTCCACTTACTATATATTTCATATATAGGTAAGTGAAAGTAAAAAGGGAAATGGTTTATTTTAACACCTTAGATGCGGCATTGGTCCCCGGGGTCCGATGTCTTACATTCCCTTCTTGACAGCAGATTTTCACATGAAAATGTCCGAAAGTCCGAACACTTCAAATTTAGTCGATTTTTAATGAGATTATTGCATTTTAGTGCAGAAAATGTTGCTAGCAGCTGAAATTATATTGTTCCTTAGAATCGGACTCCGAGGTCCGATTTTCGATAAAGAATGACGTAAATCATGTATCGGCCTGTCCTGCACCTATTATGTCTAGTTCCGATCCTTACCAAGATATAATGCCCTTGAGACGCTCATTTAATTTCCTTTTAATCAAAAGATGATGCTTTCGTCAAAGTATTCCTGTCGGAACCCGACGCCCGATATGGTTTGAGGCTCATACTAGCAGTCGGACGCCGGGGACCGATACCGTCCAATTGAGGATACCCCTAAAATACGCTGACGCACCAAACGTGTTAAACGGAAAGGCTTAAATAAATTAAATATAAAATAAGAAATGTGTGCGATAAAATTTCTGGGTTATAATGAGGTGAAATAGTATTGCATAATTGTTATGATTAACGCATTGATGATTTTTGTTTTAAAAATTAGTTCTGAAAATGAAGAGTTCCCGAAACGTTAGGAGTTTACGTTAAGAGTTTTTGTTTTTAGGATTTGCGTTCAAACAAACATATTTAGAGGAAGTAATCATTTATACACCATAAGAACTACAGAAGAATAAATAAATTAAATCTGGCACCAATTATTTATTCTAGATTTAATAATTTGCTTTTCATATGTTTTTATATATATATATATATTTATAATTCTAGTGAATGATGTTATGTGTGTAATGGGTGCGAGGGTGTATGTATATATGTGTAGATGTAAATTTAAATTACTTTATTTGAACCTTCTTCAACTTTAATATTGTGTTTAATTTTCTATAGACCTAATTCAGTTATTATCTCTGTTATCTAAATTTGTTTGAATGTTGGCAACACTGTATATTTCCCTGTTAGCCCTCCTTCCATATGGGAAGGTTTCAGTCTGTTTCTAGCTAGCTTGCGAAACTGTAACAGCCCTGAAGATGCCTGAATAGTCGAAAATTTGGCATGTAATCTGCATGATTAAGTGAATTATTAAAATAATACGAGACTTTGAGGCCTTGCATTCTATATCTATAGGATATAAACATAAATACAGCAAGTAAACATTTATATATCATAATAACTACAGAAGAATAAATAAATTAAATCTGGCACCAAATTTAAATAATATAATTGGTTTTTATTAAAGATGATCACCTGTGCATGAGAAAGGAAGAATCGGAAGTCTTAACATCTATTCTGAACACATTCTAATCCACTTTTAAAGTTTAACTTATTTACTCCTGAATAAAAAATCATGTTTTTTGAAATATCAAGTTTTTTAAAGGAGCGAAGGAAGTGATCAAATATTTATTTATATAGTCAGCAAATTCCCTTTTAACGGAAGAAATGACATCAGGAAGATACGGGAGGAACTCAGTTTTTATTTCCACTAACTGGGCGAAGAAGAACTCGAGGGAGCGAGGCGAGGAAGGGTTAAAAAAAGATGGTTGAAGGAGCAGCTGCGGTGGCTGAGGAACAGGGACGGAGGCTAAATGAAATAGACATCTCATCAGGAGCTCTATTCACCTTCTCAATGCCGGTTCTAATCCAGTTATCGAACTAACTTTAGCCAGCGGCACCTCCAGCCAAACCTAATTCCCCCTAGCCCCCCTTCCAGCATCCCGCCAACCCCCCCTGCCCCCCCTAAACTCTGTTAGTCGTCGGCTGTCGGTGGCCTATCTACCTCCCTTCCTCCTATCCAAGTGTAATCGAAGGGAGCAACTCCATGGGCTATGCTAATCGCTTTTCGTTTTAGTCGTCCTCTTTACATGGCGATTAATTTATTAGGAATAAAAACAAGGTCATGCCGTAGGATACTAAACGCGTATCATAAATATTTCTACAATTCGTAATTAAAAAATAGTTAAGAAATTACTTAATGCGGATGTGTCATATAAATGCAGAATAAACATATTTTGCATTTCTACATAATTGGACCTCACAAAAATATAATTGTAGAGCTGAGAGATAGTCAACTGTTAATCTTTACGATAGGTTTAATGTTGATCAGGATTTTCAGTTTGAAAAAATATTTTATTTTCGAAAGCCAATGATTCGATCCAACTTGTGGATCTTTATCAAGGCTTCTGAGTCAAGGTAGATAAAAAGACTTATGTCATGATACAAGTAGCCTTTGTATAAAGATCCACAAGTTGGATCGAAACGTTGGCTTTCGAAAACAAAATATTTTTTCGAACTGAAAATCCTGATCATTATTTAACCTATCATAAAAATATAAACTAAGCAACCTCCATTACAAATATAGAAAAACTCAACAATATTGAAAACTCTCCAGGTGTGATTTAGTATACAATCTTTTCTAAAAAGTTTTTTCATTTTCTTTTCGATACGCTAATCTTCCTTTATCCATCAAATTCAATTATTGAGACATAATTTTTGCGATTTTTTCCCTTCAAACGCACAAAAAATTGTAAGAATCCAAAGAAATCCTCTGGATAAAAGCTATGAAGGAAAAATGTACAGCTCAACAATAATAATTTCACTACAATGTGCCTGGGATACGGATCCTTGAGAACTCAATTGGCAAGAGTGCTGCAACGGTAATGCAGTTTTTATTTGCGCATAACTCAAAAACTATAGAGTTTTTTGCTATTATGTAATGTATTTTTTCTTTTAGACCTAAAAAGAGATAAAATCAATATTTTGTTTTTACGTCAACAGATACAAAACCTTTTTTATTTTATTTTTGAAAAAAGGACTAAATTAAGCATTTGAGGAAGCTATGAGTAGTCAGCTAAAACCTGATTATTGGAGACTGAAAATTCACGTAGAAGAGAAGAATGGGCAAAAAACCATTCTCTTCAGCAACATTATATAATCATATGTATTGTATATGTATATGTATATTTGTCCATCTTATTTTCGGGTATTCTGGCATCTTCAGGATAACATTATAAATAAATAAGTATGGCAGTGTTGCTCTTTGTGATTTTCTTTTTGTAAGAGTTTTAAGTATGTTTTAGGTCAATCTCCTATAGATCTCTTTTTAGATGTGCTGTCATACTTATTTATTCATGATAGTGTCCTGAAGATGCCAGAATTGGCGAAAATTCGATGAACATATATATATAAATGATTATATAATGTTGCTGATGAGGCGAAAACAAAAAAGAAAGTGGATTGGAAAACAAAAATTGTTTTGTTTTTTTGTCTAAAAAATAAGGCAATTTTTTCTTCTAAGGCAATTTTTTAAAAAAATAAACGACATGAATACGAACTTCCCGTACTGTCCGTATTGAGGATGAAATAATAAAATACGCTTCGTAACTTAGGATTTGAGGCTAAATTTGAAATATGGTCTATCCAATTAGTTATACCAATACCCCATTAGACTTTTTTTCCTGATCTGAAATGTTTCAGCAGATACTAGAAAAAACCTCTCCTTCCTAAACGTTTGTTTAGATAACTAACAAGCTCATCTCATTTCCTCTTTCCTCTTCTGGGAGAATGATACGGCAGTGGTCTCCATTCCTTTCGCAATCATGGCTATTGGGGTTCTGGCAATGGTCAGCTCCTCCTTACAAGATCTGACCGTTACGGCTAGCTATAATGCTGGGAACTCTTGTGATCGCGCTGTCCAATCTAGAAATGGAGTAGAGGTTGTGTGGCATTGTTGTCCTTATGTTCTTCACTCCGTGTTTATGTTTTCAACACATTTTATTTTATATCCAACAGTTGGAAAATCCACTATTATCTCAGAGTCGAAATACAAAAAAAAAAAAAAAAAAAAAAAAAAACCAATTCATTCAAAATAAAAATATATAATGATTTACAACTATAAATATTACGTTATTACGATTCAGTAACGAAGCTTCTTGAAGCTCAATCAAAATCCGATTTTGAGTGATTATTTATTAAATTAAATGATAAATTCTAATAGCTTATGCATTTCAATTTGTCAATGTCAATTTTAATATGCATTTATGCATGTTGCATTAATTCTGACGTTGCATGGTTTATTCGAAATATTGTATAAGTGTAAGATACACAACTTAAAATTAACGAAAATAAGAACAAATAGCTTAAAAGTCGCCACATTCCTGAGGCGAAAAGAGTGGTTTGACATGAGGGCTGGCGAATATTTCTCCGATGGTGTTTAAAATTAATCCTTCCTCGGAGAGAAATCAATTATGAAGTCAGAAAGCGTTTCATGGTTTGGAATCGAGCCTATTTCGGATTAAAGAGATCAATCACATCAAGTAAAGTTATATAAAAGTCTTTATGTCACCAATGCATCCGAGATGTGGAAATTGAAGACCACTCAAGACCAATCTTGGCGAGTATTCGAACTTCGCATTGCCCGGAGAATTTATGGAGGAGTCCCTGTTGAATAAAATGGTAAATAAGGTCAAATTCAGAAATATATGCCATTTTTGGGAATGAAGACTTCGTTGCTAATTTGTGTTAAATTAAGGAAAGGACGACCATCCTGCCTTCAGGAAGTGGAAGGAGATCCCCAATAGATAAATATCAGGTGCAACATTGGCGGAAAATTGCAGAGGAAGCCAAAGTCCATATCGTAAACTGAAGAAGAATACATCAGTTTGTGGTGGAGGGAGTGGTTAGGAATTAAATCGCACCATAATTGTTTGCGAGTTAATTTTACTAACTTAAAATATTGGTTTTATTGTTAAATTAATTAATTTAAAATGCTAATCATAAGGTAACCCACAAAAATATTATGTTGTTCAAACTAAATATTCCTTTTTATAGCCATAGTACATGCTATCAGTTATAGAAATTGTTAATTTATTATTTAACTATTACAATGTTTGATTTTTTTAAATCTATAACTCATTTTTTACCAACTAAATTTTAGATTTTATACTTTTGAATTTTTGTATTATTTTTTTATATGTATTATATAAATGTAATGGGGTGCTTCCCTGAAAGCAAATTATGATTAAATAAAAAAATATTCATTTTTGTAATTTCGTGTTTAAAATACTTTTTTTTTTAAAGATCATTTTATAAATTAGTAATTTTGTGATATTTAACACGCGAAAAATTCAAACATAATAAAAACTGGTCCAAAAGCTGTGTTATTTTATTACAACATATTAGGCATTAGTTTACAAAAAATGAGAGGTAACCTTATTTCCATGGCCAAGAATAAGTTTATACCTTGCTCGTAAACTGGATATTGTTAGGTAAGTATTTCCATTATCTATGTTTTGACTTATGTCCGAAATTTGTAAAGGACAGATTGGTTTAAAATTTGATATCCTTTAAATTGTTCCTTGAAAGGAATAAAATTCAGGATATTGCACCGTTTCCTTTTCACTAGCAAACGGCAATTGTGAAAAAAAGATGAAAGACAGCGTCCTCCTAAAAAATACAATGAGAAATTGTGGCGTAACTGTAACGGAAAAAATGGAAGAAAAATAACCGCCTTTAATATAAAGAAAAGAGAATATTATAGAAATTGTAATAAAAGAGGCCCTCGGGTTTTCCATCTAAAAAAAAAAAAATCTCCCCTTTCCCCGCCCAGAGGCATTTTTAATTACAATTTTCCACAATTAGTCTTGGATGGGGTTGAAGGGGGTGGTTCTTACTGGCCACTTTTATTTAAATCGAATATCCTCCCCATTTTTCTCTGAATAGCCCGTCTCCATCTTTTATTTTCGGTATGTGTGAGGGTGGGGAGGGGAGAACATTCAGTTATATTTTTCTGGAAAAGTTGAGGAAAATTAAAAAGTTTTATTTTTTCTCTCTCCCCCCGAGCGGATTAATGCTTGAAATTACTTCTACTGAGCAGCTAATCCCTTGTTTCATCCCCCCTCCCACCTTTTCGTCCCTTAAATAGTTTGGGTATTACTTCAGGAAGGGTGGTGAAATATCTAAACTTTTACAATAAATGTCCGACTAATCAATACTTCTCAACATAATTAACATTCAGATTCGTCTTTTCGACGCAATGCTAGTGGGAATTTCCATGTCAATTCAACACAGGCTTGAGTCTCACCATCTCAGATTTTCGTGAAATTTGGTATATGTGTACCACTTGTATCTACTAGAAAAATTGTGAAAATTTTAAAAAATGCCCTTTTTTAAGAAAATTGAAATTAAAATTTTAAATTTGGTTTTAAGGAAATTTCTTTAGTACTAACCTATACATTGTTGTATATCATATGAAATGGCATGGAATACGCTGTTAAACGACACCAATTTCATAGTCCTATTCAAATTTGGAAAACATCTACAGCTATTTTTAATCATAAAATGCTAGAATTATGGATGATTAGCCTACTTTTTAAAAAAATATAAAAAAAATTAAAAGCGCTCTTTTAGAGAAAATTTAAGTTAAAATTTTAAATTTGGTTTTAAGGAAATTTCTTTAGTATTGTTGTATATCATATGAAATGGCATGGAATGCGCTGTTAAACTACACCAATCTCATAATCCTATTCAAATTTGGAAAACATCTACAGCTCTTTTCTGTTTCTGGACCTAATTTTGAGGGCTTTGCAGGTCCATAATTCAAAAACGGGTAGACATATCTCAGTAATATATCACAATTTTTCTATTATATACAAGCAGTACACATGTACCAAATTTCAAGAAAATCTGAGATGGTGAGGTCACAATGGTCACAATGATATATTCGTGTGTTGATTTGACGTGGCCTAATATTATTACTAAAGCTCGGAATTCCATGCAGTAAAAATTTGAAAACGTGCAATAAAAAACTTTAAAAAACCTTAAACTTTAAAAAACTTTAAAACATGCAAAAAAAATTTATTGCTTGAAAATCATGAATTAAAATTATTTATGTGAACAATTTATAAGCTACTTTTGAAACAAATAAGTAGCAGAGAGTAAATTGAAGTAAAATCTTTTATTTTTAAAATATTGGTTTTAATATAGATTTAGGTAAAATAACGATTTTTTCATCAGTAAAGAAAAATGAATGGAGTACATTAGAAATGTAACTACAATTCATTATTTTTTTAATCAAAGTTTATAATTAAATACATTTCTAAATTTTTTTCTGTAAAACAGTACCTCCAGTCACCTGAACTTTCTTTCAATTTAGAAAAAGATATCTCAACTTCTAAAATCGTTTACAATATTTATAGCGACTCAGCAGCTAGGGATCTCCTTCAATTCAACAGTGACTGAATTTCCGTTCAGGCAATCATTACAACTTTTTATTAGTTTGTATTCAGGATTTTTTTATAAAAGTTTTCGAAATTTTTCGTAAATGATAATTCCTTTTTCGCTCTTGATTGTTTCCAATGATTTTTCAACGTCCTCAACTATTTTTATTTGTTCATAGAGAGAAAGGTTTTTCTCCTCTAGTCTGTAACAGCAACCGGCAAAGCTGCTAAATTCGATCTAATAAATGCCGAATCAGATTGAATGGTTGGATTCATCAAAATGGTTTTTAATTTGATAATTGATTGCACATTTTATTCCCATTCTATATATGAAAATATTTCCGGTAAAAAAAAAATCAGAATATAAAATATTTACTTAAAATGGTAATAAGGTGTAGGATAAAGAGTAAAACACTAGCATTTGCTGTAATTATATTGGAAAAAGTAAGATCTTATAAACGAAAGATACTACTCAAATTATGGAATCACTAGATGCAATATCCAGTTGCGTAGGCTTATTTTTAAATCACTCTGATGACACGCACTACCTCTGGTACCGTTCTATGGTTAAAAAATAATTAGGTACTTACTTGTGCTGCAGTGGGCATCAATTTGTGATTTCCTCTCACATCCACTATTTTTATCAAAAGATTTGCAAAACACTACAATACCATCCCTTTTGAGTCAGCATATCCTTCAATCATGCAATTTCCGAAGACGCCTCCAATTTTATGCATTTTAAGTAACAATGTACTCGACAGAAGCTAGATTGATAGTGATAGAACGATGTGAATTTAAGAACAAAATGTAAACATCCAGGAACTACTGAGCCCTTAGTTCTTGGAAATTAGAGGTTTGTGTTTGTTTACATCTCCCAAGTTCCCTTTATTTTTTTCCTATGTTTCCTTTCCATTATATTTTTATTCCTATCCCTAATTCCCATTCATTTATTATCCACCAATTTTTTAATGTGTATTTAAGAAAATTAAAATTTGTAATAAGTTTTTTTCTTCTAAATACCAAATGATGCAATTTCTTGCAATAAAACTTCAAAACGTGCAATTTCGTGCAGTAACCGCCAAAACGTGCAATTTCGTGCAGTCAACCCCTAAAGGTGCAATTTCGTGCAGTATAAAACTTCATTAAAACATCCCATTAGGCTTGATTCGGATAAGTAACTTGAATTCGCTTTATTCTCACTTACCAATAAAAAGATGCAATTGCACGGGAATCCGAGCTCTAATTATTACTAATGTACTGCTAATACCATCTAATGCTACCGATGTTATTAGATAGTATCATAACGGATTACTTTTTTTATTTTACTGTTTTAGAATATCATATTTATATTTTCTTTTTTATTATTATCGTCTTTACTTTCAGCTACATTTAATCGCTTAAAATCTATTCATCACTTTTGTTTCTGTTTTTATTTCAGTCTTTCATTGATTTGGATTTACTTTAATTGTTTTTCTTTCTCCTTACTTACGTTTACAAGGACTCGACATTCAATCTGTTCTAATAGATTTTTCATGAGCGGAAAAGCACGTTAATAACATCATGAAATGAGCTTATTGAATATCCATAACGATTATACAATGTTATTAATTTTATATCTGTCAGTAACGTATAAACTAAAAGTTTTAAGGTGTTAAGAAATTTAAAAAAATAGTTCAGAGAAACATAATGTAAAAAGAATATAAATATTCTAGATTCTTAAGGGTATATATAACTTATATTCCCAAAATATTCAGAGCCTATTATTGCTATAGCGTATGTAAGACAAGTTCTCATTGATAAAATAAAGTTGAAATCGTCATATAAGCTTGTCTCTTAAGTTGAATGATTTTTTTCAATAAGTAAAATACCGGATCATTATTTACTGATAGATATAATATTAATTGCACATTCCTGATGGTTATTCATTAAGATCATTTCAAGAATGTCATCAACTTGCTTGTTCCCTCATGAAAAATATTCATGAAATATAAATTAAAGCATGGAAATGCAAAAGGGTACAAATGCCTTGGAGAAAAGTTTCAAGAAATGACTATAACTATTTCTGAATAATGGCTTTGACACATCTGTATAACAATTTAGCAAAAAAAGATTCTTTCGGCACTTATACACTTCTGCATTTCCATCGCTTCAATTTATGGTTCGATGTTCGGAAACGAATTTAATAAAGACAATTTTATGTGATTCCCCGGCAATAGTTTAAACTCTTACGATAACCAAATCCTTGTGTAAAAAGTCAATCGTCGAATAAAATTGTTCTTGGTTTGATTGGGGGGGGGGGGGGTTAAGTTTTAAGAATCTTTGACATTTTGGCAGCACCATTGCAACGCTAAGCGATGTTTCTTCAAAAGGTATCATGGATGGCAATTATGTGATGTTTAGTTATATACATTAGGAATAAGTATGTGTTAAATAACTCATAATTTTTTTTTTGCATTACAAACATTTAGCTTATCCAAAAAAACTAAGGATTATTAAAATGAACTATAACGGTCTGTGATATTAGATAAGGTATAAATCATTGATATGTAAATTATGTGTTGTGTACAACTTTCCATCAGACACCGTTCCAAAAAAATGCAATAACGGATTCCAGAAAGATCTTAACTTCATTTTATCTTTTTTGACAAACGTTGTACAAACGGGGTAACTTTATCCAACGGGATTTGAACAGGAAGCAACAGAGATTATAATTAATTTAGCTTCTACGTTATTTTGTAAAACTCTCAGAGGTAGGGAGGGAAGTTTGCACATTTTCTAAATTGAGGGAACTTCTCTTGTGTTTAACTTACTTTAATTAATTTAAAACTCCATCCCTGAATTTCGTTTTCAGATGAACACTTGCTAATTAACAAAGATTAAAAAAAAAATTCGATTAAAAATGAAAGTTAAATCTTCATTTGATGCCCTATGAAACAACTCACTTTTTGTGAGTATTTATTAGGGTATTGTTTGGAGGGAAACATATTACGAAATTGTCACCCACCTGTTTGTATTCAATTAGTGAGTAATTAAGCCGTCATCGCTTAGGGTAAGCGGAAGTCTTCAAGTGTTTTAGGGAACTCATAAGGCCTTGTTTGTTTATGACACTTGTTTTCATAAATAAAACCAGAAAAGGATAAGGTAATGTAGATAAATATAAAAAAAGTCTAGTACAAAACGAATATGACATTGATATGTTTTAGAATAATATATCGATTAATGTGAATAAGAAAGAAAATATTTTTAAATTTCGATAACACATAGGCATGAAATTTATTTCTATTATTAAAGGTCAGAAAAGAACTACATAACTTTGTGAATAAAAAGGAATACATTTGTTTCTTACTTTATCTCACCAGTATCGTTTTCATTTAATTCACTGATGATTTTATAATTTAACATGGTTACTTCGTAAGTATCCTCTATTTTTATTATAGATATTTTAAATGTTTAAGATAAGGTGTTATTCCTTCAATAATAATAATTTTTCTACCAATCAAGGATATTGGTAATGGTTAGAAAATAATTCATTTATATCATATATGTGCGTCTACCACAAATACCTTAATTTCAGTTTCCTACGAGTCCATTTTGCGAGATGTGGTCATTTACCTTTTTTATGTTAAATAATATTGTCAATCAAAATCGTTTGCTCTATTTCGAAAAAAATGTGTGGAAATTGATTCAATGAACTGCTTCATCCGGTGACGAATTTGCCGTAGACCTTTGCGGTCACACAATGGTCATATACTTATCTCAAATACCTACAAATTTCTGTTTTCCACGTTTTTTTGAGATAGTCTGACCATACAAATACAGCTACCAATTTCGCTGGATTTCATTAGTTCGACTAAGGGAACTCCAAAAGGTTCATTTTCGATGAAAACCGGAATTCAACATTCTTTACGATCTTAATAGTTTCTCTTTCTATCGATCAATCGAGCAAAAATGAATTAAGATGGCTCTACAGACATATAATTTCATCAAAGTCACTTCGAACAACAGTAACAAATTAAACGTCCAATTTTAAAACAAATTGATGTACTTTTAAATATCCAACTATAACTCAATGTTATCCCTCAAAATCTCAAAGCTACAACAAACACTAATAAATTCAATTCACGAATGTCCTCAACATTCCTATAAATATTTAGTTTACGATAGTGTGTGTGTGTTTTTTTAAAATTATAATACATTTTCGTTAATAAAAACATATAATTAATACAAAGGAAATGTTTTTTTTCCTGGTTTTAGATGCTATAATTATGATTGAATGAATAACGGGCAATAAAAAAAAAAATATGTATATATTTCAGGACATTAAAAACGCACAATCATCTGTAAATGATACTTATCGTTTGAAATGTCTTAAGTCAGCTAGCTCAGCACACACAGCCGGGGGTGAGATGTATTTAACTCATTCCCCTTGTTGACAGGAACAAAAAAAAAAAAAAAAAAAATGAGTGGGGTGGTGAACTGAAGCTTGAATGTGAAGCAAGGGACTTAAATATGAAAAGTTCCTTTGTACTTTAGGACCCTTTCACTTGAGACCGAGGAGTATTCCTGAATTATTATTGTATTCCTCTCGAGTGAGAGAGAGAGAGGAGAGAGGGAAAACGAGGCCACAAATAACAATGTCTCACCCTCGTTTCTTTTCGCCAAGTCCATTAAGTCCCTTTCTTACACCAATTAAACGCCTTTCTTGGTTCGAGGGGCGAAAAAACAAAAGAAAGTAATCTGGTGTGATGCCGCCGCGAAATTTTTCTAATGATTCAATTGGATCGGCCCGAATTTGATTACATGTTTTGAATTTCAGAAAAGTGTCAAATAAAAACGAATTAAAAATATTTAAAAAATAAACCATTTATTTAAAAACGTTATGCAGTACTGACAAATGAAAAAAAGATAAAAATTATTAATGTATGAGGATTGTGAATTAATTCAAATACAAATGACTTAAGTTATGCAAATTTCAAAACAAGGAGAATAGATTTTGAACTAATGTCTTTTTTATTTCGGTACTAATATCATCCTGATTATCAACTCGGTAGGGAAGATCAGGAAATATATTGTAAGTTGTTGGAGCACTCCTACGTACTCATATTTATATAAAGGAATGAACAATATAATTATTTAACTTAATGATATGCCATATTAATGAAATGCATTTGTTTATAGATTCAAGTAAATGTTTTGTAAGTGATGAATAAAGAAATCAATAATGCAAAAAAAAAAAAAAAATACCTAAAACTTTAAATTGTTTTTCCAACAGCCCTTTTCGGATGCAAAATGTGACCACTGACATAAACGGATGAACAACGGCTTCAGGGTTTTTGAAAATAACGTGTTGCGTAGAATATTTGGACCGAAGAGGAATGAACCGACCATTGAATTTCGTCCGACGTCAATTGAGCGAGACGAATAAAATGGGCTTGTAAAATTTCGAACGAAAAACGAATTTCGCAAAGATTAATAAGCGCTGTGACGAATGGGAAACGTCCGAGGGGTAGGCCGAGACGGAGGTGGGAGGATAGCGTTAAGGCAGATCTTTCGAAGTATTTTTATAAATTATATAGTAGCATAATATAATAATAATAATATAAATAATATTATATAAATATTATTATTATTCTAGCCATATATGTTTTTTACATAAATGTTTGTTTGGTCTTGACAATTACTTTAAGTGTATTTAAATGAATAAAAATATTGTGTTAAGAATGACATTATTACCTAATTCAAAATACGATTTCCTTTTTTTATTTAGTTTTACATTTTCCTCAATGTGCGACCTTGAGAATCTTCCCCAGCGATTAAATAATCATATATGTATTATAATAATTCATAAAAATCCATTGTTGTATTAACGGAAGTTATATATTAATTATATATAAATATTTTTGCAATTTTTGATTGTTTTTTGTTGTTAATTAAAGACTCATAAATTACCTACAAATAATTATCGTAATAATAGGCGTATATTAGGCAAAAACGTATTTGCATGAGAAAAAGGAATTGGATGAGAGACCTCGTACTCCTCAAACAAGACTGGGATGAGGTGCTGCTGGGCACTATCTTACCCCATGCCTAAGAATGCCGATTAAGCAGCTTTTTATATCTCATTTCGCTTAGTTGCAAATAAAAGTATGAATATTAAAAAAAAAAAATTAAGTCAACGAAAAAGTCTGCCATGCACCTTAAATGTCATGTTTTTTGATCTTCAAATCGAAGAGAATTGGAAAAAGGAATAACCGTCTCCGTTTCAAGAAGTTAACACTTACTCTAAGCTGCAATCCTAGTCAGAACTGTTTACTTACATATTGCATAGAGCCCTGCTCAACAATACCCCCCTCCTGACTCCTAATTCAACATTAACTTTTCAGAGGACTGCCCACTGTAGACTTAATTTGTGAGTAGAGGGTGGGAGGGGGGCCAGTTGCGATTTAGCGATGAGCTCGATATCCCTTTAGAGGAGCTTGATGAACTTCAAATTAATAGTATTTAAACAAATGTGATTAAACTGTTTTTTAAACGATTTTTCGATGGAAAAGTTCTTTTGTGAAACGAAAACATTATTTCAATGCTTTACATTTATTAATGAACGTAAATGTTCAGGAAGATTCACAAGTCCCCTCCTTGAACAAATTAAGGCAGTCCTCCACATTGGTTTCGAATCCCCCCAGGTGGCCAAAACGAAAACATCTTTGGCTATTTCGTTGTTTGGATGGGATGTATAGTGAAGGTCCCGAGCCTGTGCGATGTCGGGTACTTGTTAAAGACCACTACCCTAATTATACCTGCATAGAAAAATTTAGGGTTCTCATTGTAGCATCGCCCGATTAGCTTTATAAGCATTAAGTTACAAATAAACGAATTGTATGAATACTGGTGAATGTGCTCAACAAAATTTATTTAAAAACTTGTCGGTACATTTTAACCCTTAAATAAACCGTGTTCCATTAGAGAAACTCTTTTTTTTTTTCTTTACGTGGAAAAAGTAATATTTTACCTGTATTACATACAAAGGAAACTAACTAGTACGCATAGGTGCTAGACTATTCAAAACAGCGTTCCTTGGTCCCGTTGAAAAACAAATTATTCCCCAGTCTCCTGGCTAGATATATCCTTATTTTATTCAATGCCAGGAATTTATTACATCCAACCCCACCCTAGTGCCTGTCTCGAACCGAAATAAAAGAGGAACGGCCCTTAAAAAAATTTTTTAAGGCTCTCGAGTACACAATGTTCAACGACTTCCAACCCCCTTAGTCTTGGAAAGAGGGTGACCTCCCCTTGTTCTTTTTTTAATAACATTTTTATTCAATAATAGGTGGGAGTATTTTCGCAGGGAATAATTTGTTGTTTTTTGAATAAACATTCATTCAATGCTTAGAGGAAGGATAAAATGAAATATAAAAACTAAGATAGGATAGATCTGTCTGTTGAATTTGATTGAGATAAAAAATTAACTTACCTTCTGACATTATAAAACTTATTATTATTTACGAATTATTATATCAATATATTCTATGTATTGTGTTTTTAACAATTGTCAGACAAACAATAAAAACTCTAATTATTAACAACGTTGCAGAAAGTAACAACTAGTAACAATACAGTAACAAAAAAGTAATCATATGTTTCGATGCACAGAGTATGACTAAAACCCTAATCAATTGCTTCTTATATTTAGTCCAAAATAGAATTTTCTTAAAAGACGTAGAATATTTTAGGAACATCTAGATCATTTACTAGAACAGTTTGATAAATGTTCCAAAAAAAAGTTTAAAACTCTTTTCAATTAACAATGTTTTTTTTTCACATTGCAATATTATTCTTAAAATAATTTTATTTTTATTTTATTTTTTTCGGTACGCCATAACTTTCTTTAAACTTTATCACATTCGATGATTTAGGAGTAATTATAAAGATTTCATTCACCTCTAGGAGGGAAAAATAGTCCCTAAGAAAACAACAGGAGAAGAGCTATGAATAGAACAGTAATTTATCTACACACAACTCAATAACGATCGATTTTTTGTCAATTACGTAAGTGCAAAAGTGAAAGATTGCTTCATTTCCTATATTTAAAAAAACACAATTGGACTACCACCTAGGAAGTTACAGCATTTTGAAACCTGGTCATGCTATAGTATGCTTATTTAGTCTCAAATGAAGGCTATAATGTAATTGATTAATATGGTAGGTGAATTATTCGCACGGGCCGTCTAGTTAACCTAAATCTAGAATTAACGAAACTATTATTCTTCCTAAGGTACTTTGAAGATTACATTGGTGGCTGAGCAACGGCTAAAGGTTTTTGGAAAATAGACCTAACCTACTGCATGGAATATTTGACGGAAGAGGGACGATTCAACCGGAGATTTTTCATAATACAGTATAACAATGTCACGTGGAAAATTCATAGCTTAAAAGCTAAGCAGGCCATTGAACCAAGCAGAACCTGAGAGAGAGGGGGAACTCCTAGAAGAGGCTGGCCCAGGGGAGTAGAGGGGTAGTCTGAGAGTCCGGGGGGGGCAGACACAGTCAGGCAGTCTGGGTCTGGGAAAGACAGGCGGTCTGGGGCAGTCTGAGTCTGGGAGAGTCTGAGGCAGTCAGAGTCACAGTGAGGGAGTCTACGTCTGGGGCAGTTTGAGTCTGAGACAGTCAGGCAGCCTAAGGGAGTCCAAGTCTGAGATGGAGAGAGTCTAAGTCTGCGACGGGCAGAGTGAAGCCAGGAGTGGGATCCGGGTAGTACCGTAGGACCTTTTTTTTTTTTTTTTTTTTTTTTGTTCGGTACCCCTACCTGGCCATGTGTGGCATACGGGGGGTTACTCTAGAGGTGTAACCAACCTATTCTAACCATGGTGGGAGGTTCGAGATTTATTCCGTGGGGCCTCCACGAAATAAAAGTCAACCCTCCCAGGGCGGATTCGAACCGCCGCCGTTCGGCTCGAGCGTGCAACAGCGGGTCGCGCTCCTACACGCTCGGATATCCCGGCCCAGTATCGTAGGACCTGTAGATGGATTATTGTAAATAATAAATGGTGTAAATAGTCTCTACTAGTTTGATTGATTACCGCACAACCATTGCCCAAAGATCCCTGTGTCACATTGGACTGGTAGATTTAAGAATAGCGGTGAATATACGTTTACGTAGGCGTAGAAGAAAGTGGTGGTGCATAGGGTTATAACAATGAGAAAAAAACTTTAGGAAACTTTTGGCAATATTTCCTTCCTATAAATAGCAAACTAAAGCTTCGTATATATAAAAAAAAAATCTACTTTAACAGATTATAGAAATTTTCTATCATAAGTGGTTCCCCACCCTAACGTTTTTCTTCCACTTATGAATATAGGAGATATACGTTGGAAGGGATAGGACTGGGAGGGGGGTAGGAGATTCTCCAGATACACCTCTATCCTTCATACCTCATCTTGACAGCTTCCACCGGCAACTTCCATTCGCTTAAGTCGCCTTAGGCTTTCTTCAAATCCCCACTTTCGTTTGAGTGAAGACCCGTGTCTTCTTTTCACTGGTTTATTTCATTCTTATCCTGCAGCTGCTTCCGTCCTCAATGGGGATCCGCCGAAAAGGGGGAGGAAAGTAAAAATAAAATAAATATCATCGCAGAATTTCGATTCTTTTTTATTTTATGATTTTATTGGATGTTTTTATTGCATTCTTAGTTTTTTGTTCATTGTTTAATGTTTTTTGTGCATAAAGGCCAACTTCAAACATCTTATGAAAACCTTTGATGCTTTTTAACTTCATTCATGCGAGGAGCATGGTTAACTTTGTATTTATTGTACTTATCGCAATTTTTCTTCTCGGCATACAAAAAACTCGAACGTTAAACTTTAGGAACATGGCTTGGTACATCGAAAAGGATTAGGCTTTGAGATCTCTCTTATATATGGATATTCCTTCCATTAACGAGCATTTTTATCCACTTATTTTATTCGCTGCAAAGCGAAACATGAAGTTGATTAAATGGGATCTAATATAATCGTCTAAATTTGTATGCTAAAAACTATTGTTGCCAAACAACTACGATGCAGTGCTGGTAGTAGATGCTTGCTGACCACACGATTCTCAGAGCTAGAATGTTCGGAGTCCGTTACTCTTTTAAACATTGATATTAAATCCAGTGACGAGCATTGTTACTTATCACTCATTATACCGGAATGCAAAATCTCATTTACTTTGTCGGGTCTTGTTTTACCACTTCATGTTACTGACCCAAAAAGGATATATTTCACCTAATATGACCTGAAAAAAAATGATTCAGCTATTTTGAAGATAACAAAATTAATTATAAAATAAAAGCATTCCATCTTATTTCCAACGCCATATTGTTTACTATCCAAAGTTCCATTGACAATACTTAACAGAAGTCAGTTCGTTGGCCCTGGAATAAAAGTATTACAGAATTCTTTTAAAATCCTACTTCAATCCTTAAAAAAATATAACAATATTTTCGTACAACCAGCCTAAGAACACCCCCATCGAATACACGCCTTGAATTAAATAGACATTCAATGTCCATCCCGAACGGACGCATTTTTCATCACTATTGAATTCTAACCAAGAAAAATTCATCGCAACGAAGACAGATTTAAGGCCAAAATAAAGATTATAATGCTTGTATTACTGGTCTTATTTATGTATCATATAATTTAATGAAACGGGATATTTTATAAGTTAGGTAAAACTGTTTCTATAACAATCACGGGTTAGTTACATTTAGTGGTAAAACAAACAAAAGCCCATTTGTCCAATAATCATGACAAAATATAATCTTCTAAATTATACAATTGACTCCTGCTTGATATGCAAAAAACTGTTTCTGCAAAACAAAAACTATTCCCTAAGGTACTGAGTTCAGAGTAGGTACGTTACCGACGGTCGCGCCTTTCTGCGGAGATTCCTGAACTTCAAATTTAATATTATCAGGCTCTACCGGAGAGAGAAGTTTCCAATCCGATCTTCCGATATTAGTTGTCAGACTTAGGAGAGTTTATTGATCAGTCCAACTCATTTTGATGTAGTTGCCGTTAACACCGATATTGCCGCTGTGTCTCGCTCCAATGGCTGCACTTCTGATAATCGCTCAATGTTACTTATTCAGTTAAGCGTATTTCGTTCAGGGTCATTATGAAAGAAACTTTCCATAGGTCCAAGACTGGATGCTATATGGATACTCTGCACGTTGAAGGTAAAACAAAAAAAAACTTCACAATAGCTACAAGTACGGCAAAAAAAAAAATAATACTTTCAGTTTAGTAATTTTTATTTTTATTATTGATTTCAAAGAGACAGCACATGGATGATGTAAAAAATCTTTACCTTATTAACTATTAGGGTTTTTCCGATTATAAAAGCCGGATTTGAAAACCGTTTTTTCAAAGCTACATTAAGGAAATCATAGATTTATAAAGTAAGTCAAGAAAAGACAAGAATTTACTAATAAGTAAAGAGGTATATTTAAATGTAAAGTAAGGAGGTATATTTAAACTTTTGTTGCAAATTTGACAGGTAGGTGCTTTGAGATCATCCAGTAGGTATCCATGTGTGAATACGCATTGTCCTATTTGAAATCTACGCTATACGATTTCTTCTCTTCTAGATTTCTAATTACATGTCACCATTTTTTTCATATTTTTATTCAATAAGTGTAACCAATCCAGTGGTCTAATTCTATTATTATTGTAAAGAAAAGGAATAAACAATTACTCACATGTCTAGAATCAAGATATTTAAATAGGTTTATAATAAGGCTCCTGGCAACTGTTTATGACATTGTTAAAACACTAGCAGCTTCTAGATAATTTACTGCAATAGTAGGTTAAATATTAAATAATTCTTAACTTGTAGGTTTTTCCAGAGTATTAAAAGAAGATTTTTTAAAAGTTTATTGTTTTATTTTTATAAAACAATAACTTATTTTTAATTTTTTTTTCGAATAATAAGAAAAAATAATAATTGAAAATATTTTACAGTATAAAATCGAAAACTCTTAAATGAGAAGGTAATTTTACAAAACCGGTTTTATAAAATGTAACCCAAGCACTAATGCCATGGCTACCACTCGCGAAAATATTTAAATACTGAGCACAATAAAAATTAAATTAGTGATAAAATAATAAACTAAGGATTTATTTTTGGAGTGACATAGCAACATAAAAATGATGATTTCCCTTCTAATGAATGATATAGTTAATTACTCGAGAGTGCGGGCCCCAAAAGGGTCCATACCTCCTTGTAATTATTACTACAAGGACAGGCCATTGTTGCCTGACGATAATTTATTCTCGGGAGCCTCTCGGCCATCAATAAACGCCATCCTCCGGCGGATATAAACTGCTCCCTCTTGGCTATGACAAATGGTGAGTGCCGCAGGGTGTATAACACAGTCCCCTCTTCCTCACTATGTAAGGAGAATATCTGGAAATTCAAAAATTATGCCGTGTAAAGGTTAGCTCTAAGCTCTTTCTTTCTTCTTCATAAATCGTATATTCTTATCATAAAGAAATGATAACGGATATAAGTCAATAAAATATAAACACAGACAATTATATATCTTATCACGTTACACTGTTAACAATACGGAAGTACAAAACCCTTTTCAGGGGAACAATCTATTTGTAGATCAACCTAAGTAATGAATGAAAGAAAATTTTAATTCCAATAATCAAACTAGGGCTTGAAAGAAAAAAAAAAAAAAAAACTGTTAGGAATCAAAATTTTAAGGATGGCAAAGAAGACGTATCACTAAGATAAAAAATTATATTTACATGTTTTGTGAAGGTGTAGTTTAACAAGTCCAACAGTGAAAAGAATTGCAATACCCTATTTTCAAAAACCCTCAGCGTTTTCTCATCACCTCACGTTTCGCATTCATAAAGGACCGTAGGAATAATATTAGTTTTGTAAATCCTAATTAGCCTTTTTTAAGTTTTTGGACAGCGGCTATTTCACTACTGAAAAGAAGCAAGTATATCCGGATTTTAATCTAGCCTTAATTCCCTCATCGATTTCGTTTATTCTAATAACCTACGCCCCTAAATATGTAAATTTCTCTGTTTGTTGAATTCTACATCCTTCCTTTATCTACTTCATTCCTTCTACATTAATATCAGCCAAATATTCATCACTTCTACAACTAACCATATATTTTGTCTTATCCGTATTTCATTATAGGTTTCAAGTTCTTGAAGCCTTTCCTCAACGCTTTTGTATTTACTGTAAATGATAGGATTCTTTATTTTTTTTAGTCATCTTATGAAGTTATAGCATAAACGAAAGATATGTTCATTATTATCATTATTGTACATATGATTATCCTCAGATGTACAGCATAAATGAAAAAAAAAATGTTCGGAGCAATAATATGAAGTTATATAGAAAACTAAATTTACTTTGATTTGTTTAAATTTATTGAGTTTAGTAATTTAATTGGATGGTTTTTGTTGAGGTTGACAGAGAGCAGCTCACGTTACTTGTTTTCAATCGTTGCCATTTCTGGTTGTGTGTTCTCTTGTTGGAAAGGGTTGTTTGTAGGAGCAAACAGAGAACTGCCTTTCGGCCTCTGTGTGTTCAGCTGTTCATTCACAATTGCTCAAATCATTTTCATCGCTCCAGGCTCTATCAATATCTCATCTCTTATCACATGAGTAAAACTCGTCCGAGCCTTAGAAAAAATAAAAAATTTAAAAGTAAATGGAATTATGTAATAAAAAATAAATTAAACATTATGAGCATTCGAAGATGAATAGAATGTGATAAGTGTGCCTTCGTTTTTTTAAGTGCGACAATTTAGTTTTTCAATCTATTGTATGATGAAATATTATGTAGAGTGTTCATTGTGGATATGAGTCGTTATCTGCAGGTATGCCAGTAATGATGCGGACACAATGTTGCTATTATTATAATATTTTTAAGTCCTGAAGTTTTTCTAAAAAAAAGTTTGACACACTAGCTAAAATGAGGGAATTTATTTAAACATGTTTTTTAGTAATTTTAAAAATACTGCCAATGGTATATCTCGTTTATTTCTTTTAAGGATAGTGATAAAATATACTAGACGCTTACCGTCAAGTAGGGAATGGGTAACAATACTAAAGACATCGTTGTTTGACACAGGTGATAGTTATGTCAGTAGAAATCCTAGAAGAAAAAAGAATCGACGTTTTTAAACATTTTCGTATGTACCAAACTCAAAATAATCAGCTGCGTATTATTCAATACGTCAATACGTAAAATTAATGGATGATTTAAGGATTCATCTTTATTCTTACTTACATTATCCATCAATATTCCCATCGATATTACGAGTTCTTAATTATATAAAATGTAATGATAAAATATTATCATTACATACAACCATCCCTAAAACGGTCTGAATCTAACCCCTTTTTTATGTGAAAAAAATATAATATACCAATTAATATGAGATAACTTTATAATAATAATTTGAAGCTCCTAGATGTAATTTCTGTTACCTCTTATTATATTGGGGGGAGAATGAGGGAATTAAACACTTATTTTAGGAACTGGTACTCCTTGACATCATTTATTAGATGTATGTAAATATTGAACAATCGTTAGTATGACTAAACATAATTTACCATCAATCATTAGAAGTTTATAAGTCATATTTTTCAATGAATTATTTCAAAAATATATATATTTCATTGAAATTCAATTTAAAACCATAAAAAAAAGTCGGGAAAATTGGTTAATACAGAAGGGCCTAATCGGTCAATTTTTTTTTTGTATTACTTTCTTCTGCCTCCCTTTTTTATTGGAGGAAAGCCCTTTTCCATCAGTGGAAAGTCCATCGACCCGTATCTCCCTCTTTTTTTATTTATTTTTTCTCCTCTTCTATTCTAATACACGCCAAGTTGCGCTATTTTAATATTCTTTACGAGTCGCCCTAACCTCCCCCTTATACCCCAACCGCAGTACGGGACCCCGTACAGCATACTTTAAATGCAAAATGTTACATGTTTCATTTAAATAAAATGGAAGATAAGGAATGCATTATGGTTTATTGAACAATCCAATTTCCAGTAATAGAACATAAAACCGATTCAAACGGGGGTTGGTGGAATTTGCATACGAGGTAGATTTGTTTGATTAAAAAAAAAGAAGAAAAAATTAAATAAGAAATATTGATATTAATTATTTTTCTGATTATGCAATATAAGTTTTCCATTTCCTGATTCTAAAATACCAAACCATACTTAATAGGAACATAACTAAATCTAAAACCACCATTTGCAAAAAAAAAACGATCCAATCCAATCCAGTGGGTGAATTTCCTATCTTTTATTTGTTTATGTAATAATTAGACAGTATGTTAAGGAGATTAAATATTTTATAACTATTGCCTGATTCAAGCTGTGATTAAAACATTATTATTTATAACCAGAGCACCTTCTGTCTGGAACGTTTCACAGTGTTTTGATTCTGACTGAATATAAGGTGGACGGAATAGAGAGTTGGTCTTTTTCTGAAGCTCGAATCATATGGCTATTTTTTTGTGTTACTGTTTTGTTACAAGTTTATAGGTACTTTTTCTAATTTGTTTAATAATTTGATTTTATAATTGTTTGTGTGGCATTGTAATGTAAAGAGGGCCTCGATTAGCTTTATAAGATCCCAGAATTCGACTCTCGCACGCTCTGCTCGCTCTTCAGAGATAAACCAGCCCTCGGGCCCTGACTTACTAAGCAAGACCTTACTGGCCTCACCCAGAAGTAACATGGCTTTTCGTTTATATAAACCTAGCGTCTCTTTTCCTGCCATTCCTAAGTCTAATGGAGTAATATAAAAATTAAATATTAAAATTATAAATAAGTACACATACTAAAATCTGCATAAAATAAAAAAACAAGTATATTAACACCTGGTGATAAATATGAATAATTGAAGTTACTACTAAGTAACTAGTTATTATGTTTATAGAAAAGTTACTAATAATAATTAAGACAGGTATTTAATAAGAAATAAGAAAAAATAGTTCAATACTGTCGATGTGGGAAAATAAAATCAGACAAACAAATAAACCTAATGGCCTTAAAATTTACTTAAACACATAACACAGTCTTGAACTTATCAAAATAACCACCTCCTTTCGTTAAAGAGAGGTCAATCCAAATTGGCGCTAGTAGGCGCTAGGTAATTCTATGTTAGGAGAGATAATATCGTAGGATCCCCAGGAATGACAAGAGGCGAGGAATCTGCCATGGAGCGACAAAGGAAGCCACCACAGGGAGAATTCCTCCCTGCCATTGTGGCATCCTCCTTGTCGTCATCTAGAACGGGGCGGCGCTCCTGGTACTTGCAAGAATATCGACCGACCTTTGTCCTCAGGATGATAGCCAGCAATGATAGCGGAGGTCTCACGGTTCCCCTTTTTGTTGCATTCTAATCTCAACAAGGTTTCCATGCCTAGAAATGAGTAAATTCAGATTACTCACCCTAAAAAAAAAAAAAATCTTACGTCAGTATCTCTATAAACAATACTGGTTTCACAAAATCATTATCTATATCAACATATTTAGCGACATATTTCATAAAGTTGATTGCCTGCACCTTCATTTAGAAGGAGAGGAAAATTTGGCCCGAGGTAATGAAAGGGTTGACGCCTGTTGCAGACGCAGGTTGTTGATGCATTAATTGCATTGAGTTTTTAAGAGGGCGAGAAAAGAAGGGAGGGGGCACTCGAGACGAGGGGCACTTTGCCCTCTCGAGCCCCCCTTTCCACCCCCCTTACCATCTCCCCCCCCCCCCACCGCCACAAAGCGCTCATTATACACAAATTATCTCGACCACTCCGCCTTTCCTTCTTCATTTTTAAGCACTCTTTTCACCAACGTCCTCTTGTCGAGGAGTTTACCCTTTTAATTACAAGGGCTGATCAATATATGAGTTCTTTTTCTTCTTTGCCGTCTAAACAGCAGGGGAGTTCAGACTTATGAGCTATGATTCCTGCTAACGATTACATATATCTGTACCATATGTGAAAAAAATAGAAAAAAATAAGATAAAGAAATTAAGAATTTAAGAGGAAATAATAAATTTTGTAAAATTTTAAAAGAGAAATTTAAGAATAATAAAATTAGCACAGATCGCATTTGCTGATTGTCTATGTTTATTGACAGGCGCAAATTAAAATTATGTAGCAAAAAAAAAAATAATAAAATTTTATCTTACAACGTTTAGCTATAATTAAAGTTCTTCCATGTTTTCACTAAAAATAATCGGACGTGAAAGATTAATCATTGTGATTAACTGAGATGGTTATTTATGTTACTCTGTAAAAGTTCAACTATTCTGTGAAACAGTCACAGTTGTGTACTACTACGTAACAGTAATGTGATACGTAGGTTTATTCTACGCCTTTCTGTGTTGGCCAATATCGTACTATAATAAAAGAAGCGATTGCCTAGAATCTCAGTATTGCCTTGAACCGTGAACCATAGTTTTGAGTCACTTTTCTGTTACTGCAATTTACTGTTATGTTACGCAGTTACTTATTTTAATTTTAATTCTTGTTTGACATTTTTGAGTATTAATTTTACGTGTATTCCGATTCATGTGAATTTTACCATATTTCTGATAATATATTATGACATTATTTTAATTGAATGTATATATTTTATTCTTCCACATAATATATAAGATGAGTTGAGATTTGTAATATCAATGAACTTCTTAGGCATGGCTTGCATTCTTTAAATACATAAATAAAGAAATAAATAATAAAATGATTAATAAGAACTTTCTGTAATAACTTTTCATTACGCAATCTATTATAATAAAATGTTATAATTAAATAAAAGACAGAATGATAATAACTGATTAGATAACATTATAAGAAAAAAAAGAATGATAATTATTAATGTTGTGAAATACAGACGGTACATCAAACATTTTTATTTTAAAGTTTAAAACATAATTTTTATTAATTATAAATTAAGTCTAAATTTTATAAAACAAAAATATTTAATGGTTATAATAATGATACCTGCATTTTCTGTTTGTTTTTTAAATTACGTAAGATCGGGAATTTTTTCGTTTTTTAAAGTAATTTTTTTTTTTTTTTTTTTTTTTGTTCTCATTTCAATTTATTGTGTTTACATGTGTGAATGTATTCTCATAAAAAACCTTTACTGTGACAGTAATTTAAAAAAAAAATGGATATAGTTTTTATTTGAATTACTGTCACAGTACAACTTTCAAATAAATTAGAAGATTGTCCACGGTCGGGGAAACGAATATACTTTTCTCATCCAATAAAATTACTTATAAGAAAAATAAATAGTAAGTTATACCAGTAAATTTTATTTTTATAAGAAGTGAAAAAGAGAAAAAAAGGAACTTTTATTTCCTGCCACGGTAAAGGAAACGGCGGACGACATCTTTATCTGGAATAGATATCAAAGCCGTTAAAGGAGCTCAGAAATGACCATTTGAAAAAGAACTTGGAACATGACCCTCTTTTCTTCTCAACTTCTAGAACTCCATTTAATATATATTTTTATCGAATAAAGGGTAGTTTTTATTGATAATGGTTTGAAAGTTTTAGACCTTGTTTCACATTGTCGCAAAGCGACTTTACGACTTTAACAATTCGCATTAAAAAACATGAAATAAGATATGATGTAAAAACTTTTCCTTAACGACGAAACAGATATATTTTTTTTTTTTTGCAGAAACTCATGATTCCCTCACAGACTATACATTCGTGTTTTATGATAAAAATAAGATTACATTTAACAAAAATATTAATACTCTATATGCTGTCTCAGTTATAATTGTTTGGTTTTTAATTATTATATTTACATGAACAGTTCACACTGAACATATTCATCATACTCTTTTTTCTCTAAAATAAAAATATTATTCCAATATAGAAGGTCTTATTTGCTAAAAATGTAGTGAAATTTTTTTTGTGATCCTTTTATTAAATTCGTAATACTAGAACAGTTTCTATTCGCTCTTGACCATTTGATATATAACTAAACATTCTTCCCTGGGGTAAATCATCGACCTCTCTATTATTATTAAGTACTGTAATTAATTAAAAGTAAGTAATAACTTATTAAATACTGTCAATTCACATTTTTATATAAGACTGAAATTAAGACGGCCTAAATTTCCTAAATAAGATCAAATTATAAGTTCTACGGCAAAATGCTTCCTTCCTAGTTTGCGTTTTGTAAAAATAAAGTTTTTTTTTTATTTTTTTTTTAAATAATTAATAATGGTAAAAAGGAGACAGTTTCTAGTTAGCTTTCTGTTACTTAATTTCTTATTATTTAAATCTTAACAATTTGAGATCATTTCCTTACCCTTAGCCTTACTCCTAAGTGGTTCTTATATTTAGTCAACAATGGAACACCCAGTAACGGTCTAGGTCATTCATCTAAAACGTTCTGATTACGTACTAATACGGTTATGTAACGGTTCCAACAACAATCTACAATTCTATTCCAATCAACATAAATAATCATCTGTTTTTGATTCACGTCAAACCATTTTTCCTCATTATCTGCCCTTCTTAGTCTCGGAAACACATTCAGCAATAACATAATTATACAGGACAATTTACTCACCCTAATGGAGATCCAAATTCAATCCATAGGAATAAGATTCCAACAGTCTTTACTTGGGTTCCCGGTCATTGTGGAATAATGGGAAATGAGCTGGCCGATCGGGCTGCCAAAGAAGCTATCACTGATGGCACTCCATATCGATGGGTCCCAGCCGAAGACTTTATCTCTTATATCAAACAAAAAATTAAATTGAAATGGGAGCAAAGATGGTTAGCAGTGTCTGAAAACAAACTGAGGGAAATAAAAAATAATGTTATCGAATGGAAGTCTTCTATCCGAACCAAGCGAAGAGAGGAGGTCATTTTGACAAGATTACGTATAGGACACACTCGTTTGACCCACGGTTACCTAATGGCACGAGAACCTCTCACTGAGTGTCAGACATGCGGGTGCCCGCTAACTGTAAAGCATTTGTTGACGGAATGTAGAGCTAATGAATCTGAGAGAGCGCATTTCAACATCCCAGACAATCTATTTTCTGTTTTATCGGACAACGTTGAGATGACCAATACACTTTTAAACTTCTTAAGACAAGCTAACCTATACAACAAAATTTAAATTATAACCAGTGACCTGAGGAGATAATGACCCCAGTGGTTGGCTCCTCTATAAAAAAAAAAAAAAAAAAAAAAAAAAAACATTTTTCAATTTATTTATTTGGAATTTGTTAACGTCACTCTATGCCACTAAAGCTAACTAGACGATGCAACAGTGGGATTCCTAAATTTTGCCTGTCCAGTTATAATTAGGATGGGGATCTTTAACGAGTACCTGACATCGTAGAGGCTCGCGACCTCCATTTTAAGACCTATCCGAAGGACGGCATAGCCAAGGATTTTTTACTCCCTTTAAAAAATCCTAGGGACACCACGGGACGCGAACCTGCTACCTTTAGTATTGTAGGTTGCCATGCTAACCACTATACCACAGGTGACCCCCTATTTCTCTTGTCATGATAATATATATGTTGTAATGATTTTTCAATTTTTCTTTAAAGAGGTTAGTGAAGAGAAAGGATTGACTTGACCGGCATATGTCCCTAGTAGCACATGTGGCATGAGCTCCTTACTACAGCCTTTTCTCTTCTTATTAAAAAAAAAATCTAAAGATTCTAACAACAACATTCATGTTATCATGACAACAGAAATAATTGAATTTAATTTTAAAAAAAACTGACAATAGTCAAGGGACCTCACAAAGTAGAAAATCTTTTCCACTCCCCCGTATAATTAGCAAAATTTGCGAGATATGTAGGAAAGAGGTCAGTCAAGAGAAAGGGTTGACTTGACCGAGATATGTGCCTAGTAGCACAAGTAGCAAGAGCGCCCTTCTAGTGATAGGGAAATCGGGGTGAAAATCCCACCCAAGAACTATCTTTTCTCTTCTTATAAAAAAATATTTATAAATTATTGGCATTATTTAGAATGTTTAACCAAACTTTTCTTCGTTTTATGAACACCAGAAGAGATTACAATGGAGCATATATTCCTGTTAATCTTGAATTATTATTAACCGGTGATGATCATTATTATTCTTACTAACCGGTAAGAAACTTAAACCATCCAAAGATTGTTAAAAAACTTAACCTTCTAAACAGGCCTTTAGACAATTTACTTTGTTAAAGTGCCTTTTTAAAAAAGTTATTTATTTTAAGAAATAAAGATGTGATTTTTATATTTCGTTTTTTGAACCCTCTCGAATTTTCCATATTTTTTGTTTGAAGCTCAGATTGATTTCCTTATGGGTGCTTACTTCCTGGATTCTATTTCCAAATAAGATAATCAAGAGCTAATTAGTAAATAACCGCAATGGTGTTTAAATGACTTATATAGAGAGGTTCTTCGGGTTTATACCACCTTTCAATAATACGCCTCAGTAGCGATAAATAACAAACACGGCATACACTTAATGTGTAATTTTCCATATTTCTTATAATCATATATCCTACCGTGGATAACCTATAAGAATCATCCATGAAATCAACAATTTACATTGTAATTCTTCGATGATGCAACGATTTAGAGCCTCTTTGAAATTTAAAAAGATTTCTTTTAAGTCCCAGTAAATGAGAGAAATTGTTGAAAATCTTAGGAAAAAGTAAATATGATGTTTAGTTTTTCCCAAGAGTTTTCTCACGAATTTGTTAGTAACTGTAATTACTGGTTTGATAGAGCTCCCCAAGTAAGGCCTGTCAATCAATCACTGAACGGCTCAGAAGTTTAGTTACGTTCAACACGGAACGCGTTAACTCCTAACTAAATTAAAATAATGTCATAATTGCTTTGGATTTGATTAAGAAATAGAATTCGTAATAAATTTCAATTAGTACTAATAAATTTTATTAATGTGTGGAATCATTTTATTTTAATTATTTATGGTTATTCCATTATATCAATTAATTAATGCGAGCTGTTCAAAGTTCCAAATCCAGCTCAAATAAACGCTGTTTTCAATTTTCTTACTTGGCTTCTAAAAAATAGAAAAAAAAAAATAAGGATATATTGTAGGTGCTTGAAATCATGTAGATTTGATGTTACAGGAAGGTGAATTTAAAATGGCATTTTAAGTAAAATATATATGTTATTTATTAATTACAATGATAAAAATAACGATAACTCAAGATTTGTTTTCATAGCAATATAACATCATGGAAGATACGAATCTTTCAATTTCTTTTTGGAATGAACGAAGAATTGAAAAATTATCACACTTTAAGCTGCACCCACAGATTTTCATATAATAATAATAATTGCCGACACCGCAACTCGCTCCCTACATACCTCCATCACAGCTTTACATATACATATTATTTTATATTTGCTAAATATTGTATTTTTATTCACATTATATTCATTAGATATTGATGTAATTTCTTTTTTGCTTTTATTATTGATTCGCACCTGTCTGCATAATTCTGACAATCAGCGAATGTGGTGGCAGGATGAGAAAAACTAGAGTTTCTAGAGCTGTTTAAGTAAGGGGATCTCTAAACCAACGCCTTTTTAATCTCCTTCTCGTATTTTTAGGGATAACAGCTGTAGCCATGTCCATTATCACGCGATTAGTATGCCCATGTAGGTAAGTGTGAAAACGTTTGTAGAGTGTCGGTGTTTTATCACCAGGGAGCATTGGTTTCGAGTTTTATTATTATGCGAGTCATGAGCAAAAGTTTTAATTGAAACCTTTAAATTCTACTCAAGTGTGTCAATGTAGCCGTTTCATTTATATGTGAGGAGTTTGTCCATATTGGTTTAAGTGAGTATGTGTACCCTTTAATTTTTATTTAATTTTAGTTTGGAAGTAGTTTCAGTCTGTAAATTAAAATAAAAAAATGATTTTTACGTTCAACTAAAACAATGTTAAACAAGGCCACATATGCGGAGTCGTTACTAAAATTTACTCTAATACATCAAAAAATGAATAATAATTTCCATCGATCCGATTTTAAAACATTAATTATCCGTTGACCACTGAATGTGTGGAAAATACTAAAAAGTGATGCTATTTTGTATTCCAGTAATGAAATCCACCATCAACTTCCATACCCCCTGCGCTTTCACGCATTTAACTTCATCATCCACCCTTTAGAACCATTTAAATTGTTACGACACTTGGTGGGGAGGGGGGGGGGTCCCGTCGGAATAGCGAACCCTTTTAACCTGTTTTCTGTTTTTGACGCTCATTTATCAGAGGGTCGGTTGCCGGCGTCCCCTGGGCAGAGATCGGGCTGTGGAAAAAAGGGGAAAAATCGCTACGGACGGCCTGGGGCTAATTGTGATGGCGATTCATTTGTCGGCACCGTCACCCGCAGGCTAGGGAAGGACAATGCCTGTCGAAAAACTCGCCAGGATTTGAGTTATACACCTTAGCTGGGTCGTGTAGGATCTCTACGGCTGGAGGAGCTCTTAACATTTCTCCGCACAGCTTTTCTTCTAAATTGAAGGCCACATGAATGGTTTCTGTATTTCTGTAATAATAATAAAAAAAATAATAATAATAAAAATCTGCACCACTAAAGCCAATGGAGGATTCAGCCCTTTGTAAATAAATATTATCTCTTGGATAACTATTGTGCAAGAGGATATAATCGAACCGTAAGCTCCCACAAACGCCTGATATCTTCCCCTTCATTAGTTATTTCATTATTATTACCCGCTTTATAAATTCTGGCCGGGCCAAAGGAGAGTCTCCTGACTCAAGAATGTACGAGGCCGTTATTGAACCCACGGCTTTATCATATATAGTGAAGCAGTGCCTGAAAAGGCAGACTCAAAACTACCTTAAGTTTACACCGTTAAAAAGTTGAATAAGACATTCTCAAAACTATAAGATACATTATCAAAACAAAAGCAATTCCAGGTCTTCCTAAATGTGAATAGTGGAATAAATGTAATAATGGGTTTACTCTGCACTGAACAGAGGAAAGAACAGATCTAACAGGCTTTTTGAGCGGATAACGAATAAGGCATTTATAATGAATCGAAGAAATCTTTAAACATTACAAAAATAAGTTATTATCATTGTGAACTACATCAAAAAGAACTCGGAATAAAGAGTCACATATTGCTTATTTTAATTAATGTAATCTAATTGATTAAGAATGCATGAACATGAGCTGAAGTAACTTGAAAGGGATAGTCGTTGATTCGTTTACCACTAAGTTTCGCAATTTGGCAACCTCATCTTATGCCCTTGCGCTAATATTACTTTAATAATAATTAGCGGTTAAGTTCTATCAGTTCGGCATCATTAATACTTACTCTTAACAGGGACGTATCCTTTAATAACTGTTCAACGGAATAAGTACTTCCAAACAAAACTTGTACTGATTCTATATTGATTGAGAAATTCGAAGAATATAAAACAGAATTAGTCTTCCAAAGAACTAAAATTTCTAAATTTATATTACATTCAGTAGTGAGATATTATATTCATCATCTAACTTACAAAACAAGAGGTTGCGTATTAATATACAACACTATACTAAGACCTATTAGGACCTATGAAGTAGAGATGCGACATCGACGGCAAAACATCGATGTTTTTACAATCAAAACATCGATGTCGATTAAACATCGACCACAAAACATCGATGTTCAAGAACATCGATGTTTTTCGACATCGATGTTTTTTAATTTGTACGTTCTTTAAACATTAACATATAAGTGCCCAAACGTATTTAAATTGATGTTTAAGTGTAAAGCATGTTAAATTTACATTATTAATATATAAAAACATTGAGGTTTTCTACATAGTTGGTTTTACAAAATCATTTATTAAATATTCAACTGCTAGGACCTAAACATCTTAATTATAGCTAAAACATCGATGTTAAAAAGAAATTTTTATTGTTAAAACAGATTTGTTTTTCAGAAAAAATCAATAATTAAAACAACATCGATGTTTTTGACAAATATAAATATGTTTAACATAGATGTTTTGGACAAAAAACATCAATACATGTGGTCTTAACATCGATGTTTTGGACAACATCTAATATATTTTAACATATTTATTTTTGCAGAAAACATCGATGTTTTAAAAAAATGTTTTTTTAAAACATCGAAGTTTTTGACTAAAAAGAAAATGTTTTAACATCGATGTTTTGGACAAAACCATCGATTTTAAAAAGAACTTGGTTATTGTTAAAACATCGATGTTAAAAAATATTTGATGTTGTCTAAAACATCGATGTTAAACACATATTTGTTTTTTGTCACAAAATTCGATGTTAAAACATATTTTTTTTGTCATTGATGTTAAAAACCACTTTTTATTGTTAAAACATCGATGTTTTTAAGATCGATGTTAAGAGCATATAAATTGATTTTTTTGTCCAAAACATCGATGTTAAAACATTTTGGTTTTTTTCAATAACATTAATGTTAAAAAAAAATTCTAAAACAACAATCTAATATGATTTAACATCGATGTTTTGGACAAAACCATCGATGTTAAAAACAACTTTGTTATAGTTAAAACATCGATGTTAAGAGCATATTTGTTTTTGCAGAAAAAATCAATAATAAAACAGCATCGAAACATGTTTTAACAATAAAAAGTTATTTTTAACATCGATGTTTTTGACAAATATAAATATGTTTTAACATAGATGTTTTGGACAAAAAACATCAATATATGTGGTCTTAACATCGATGTTTTGGACAACATCTAATATATTTTAACATATTTATTTTTGCAGAAAACATCGATGTTTTAAAAAAAAGTTGTTTTTAACATCGATGTTTTGGTTTCGTCCAAAACATCGATATTAAATCATATTTTTTTTGCAGAAAACACCGATGTTTTAAGAAAATTGTTTTTAACATCGATGTTTTTGACAAAAACGAAAATGTTTTAACATCGATGTTTTCGGCAAAAACATAAAGGTTTTAACAATATCCAAGTTCTTTTTAACATCAATGTTCTAACTATAACAAAGTTATTTTTAACATCGATGTTTCGGACAAAAGCATCGATGTTAAAAACAACTCTGTTATAGTTAAAAACATCGATGTTAAGAGCATATTTGTTTTTTTATATAATATCGGTGTTCTTAAGAACTTGGTTATTGTTGTTTGTCATAACATCGTGTTAAAAACATCGATGTTTTCTGAAAAAAAAAAAAAAAAAAAAAAAAAAAAAAAAAAAAAAAAAAAAAAAAACTTACTACTAAAAACATCGATGTTAACATCGGCCCACAAACATCGATGGTCCAAAAACATCGGCTACATAACATCAATGTTAAAAACATCGATGTTTTGCCCAAAACATCGATGTTTCAGAAACATCGACATCGATGTCGCATCCCTACTATGAAGCAGAACTAAAGTGTTTCGCTAAGCAGGTACACATAAACTAAGTTCAAACCACACAGTCAAAGAAAACGCGAGGTAAGTAGTTGTGTACCTGAAAAGTTGTGAAAATTTCTCGTCTTTAATCTACCTAAACTTTAATAGGACTTTAATACAAAAAACTTTTTAAAAAATCGCTCTTTCCAGTAAAATACAAAATCTTTTGAGTAAACATATACAATTAGGGTTCATTCAGCCTTTACATTGCGGAAACAAGTCTCGCCCATAAAAACGAGCATAATCTTGTTATGTTCGTTCTTCAATGTTCCCCTTAGTTTTCAATACCTTGGCATGATCACTTGTAATACTACTTTTCGTCATAATACCATACTTTTCGTGATGCTTTTTGATTCGTCATAAGCTACGAACATAATTGTTTACAGGGACAAAACTGGATCCAAGGTTGGAGTATCCATTAGTGGCTTATTGCTTGAGCGGAAAAGAGAGCGTGACCCAACTCCTAACTGCCGGTTTAATTAAAAAGCCGGCCCTCGGAGGGCACTAATGAAGTGGGATGTCTGTTTACAGTCCTCCAGTTCAGCCCAACCCTCCTCTGCCTCTCGGATGAGTACGCGGTCCTACAGGACTCTGTTTTCCCACGCGCAACACAATACATTGTACATAGAACTAATGGTAGCTCTAAATCACTAGCTAAAAAAAAAAAAAAGAAAAAAAGCTACCTCCTACTCGCTCTAGGGTAAAACCAATGTTTTCGATCACGAAAGCAAACATAAAAGCAACCATTAAGAATTAACAATGTACCATCCCGGAAAGAGCTAAAGTACATGGTTAATATTTAAACATTTGATAAGAATTATTAATCAAGTAATACGCCAAGATAAGACATTTTATCATGGTGAAGAACAATCTTAAGAAAATAAAAAGACTGCTTCTTCGTAAAGCATTCAAAGTTGAGGCGACACGTTATTATACATAAAACCCTAAAAAAAAAAATATTGTATTGCTACCTTTCTTTGTCATTTGAGCGAATGAACTAAATTTGCATAGTATATTAACAAGGTTTAATTTGAGGTGAGCCAAAAAAAAAAATAATAAATTCTTCCTTGAATGATTAAATTTATTCTATTACATGCCTATCCACAGGAATCCAGTGAATGATATGATATTGGTCGTACAATGTATAAAAAAGACTTAACATTTTCTAAAATGTTTAATTCAACAAATTTAAAGGTGCTTGATAATGAAAAGATGTCCGAAACGTTGCACATAGGATAATAAAAAGAATATAAAAATAATATGGTTGAATGTTTAATCACCTGAAATATAAAACATATAATAAATAAAAAAACATTATTCTTACAAACCTAGGTTTATTTATGAACATATATGAAATAACCAAAATGTTGTAAAGAATAAGTTTGTCTCTGTTTCATTTTTCCTATTTCGGGAGGAAAAATTAAAAACCGATGTCAGGGGAAAACTTTTATTTTAACACCCTTAGAATAATATTTTTGGGTATACGGTAAAATACCGAATCTCATAAAATCCTGTTTTTGTGATATCTGGCATATAAGAATGATATATATATATATATATATGTATATGAATCGAAGAGTACACTAAAGTTTACATGTATGCAATAAACAAAATATTGCAATGTACTTATCTATAAGTTTGTCCCTGCTCCATTTTTCCTATTTCAGGAGGAACAATGAAAAACCAACGTCAGGGGAACACTTTTATTTTAATACCCATAGAATAATATTATTGGGTGTACGGTAAACTAGCGAATCTGATAAAATCATTTTATTGTGATATTTGGCATTTGAGAATGATAAATGATTTCTTTTATTTATTCAAAGAATTAATACATTCTACCACGATCAAGGGCAAATATATGATTTGATTTTGAAATGCTTTTTTATAGAGAAAAGACTCGGCCGAATAATACTGAACTATATAAATAAAAAACTGTAAAAATAATAAAAGCTTCCAAACCATATTTGTACTAGTTCTGAAAAAACTGAAGGAAAGCTAACTTTTTTTTTTTTTTTTTTTTTTGGTTAGGCTAGCTATCTCTACCCATATCCTACGAAAGTACTTGAAAGAAGATAAGGTTCTTCAGTAAAATATATTAATTATGCGATAAACTATCAGTTTTTATAAACAATAAAACTGTATAATCAAAGTACATTTTATACCAATCAATTCATCATTGATAGAATTTCGAAATTTCGTTTGGCTATGAAAGGATAAAATCCAGTTGCTTAGGGACAAATATGAAAAAATTCGATTCGGTAAAAATAGCGAGTGTATGAGGATGAGGAGGGCTAAATTGATTCCCTTTAAAGGGTGAAGGTGCTGACTTTTCAATGGAAGCTGTGTGCACAGGTGGATGGCTGGGGGCTCCACAGCTCGGGTTCTGATTAGGTCCTCATATTTACTTGGGGCAGATAAGGTCGCAATGGATATTAACAACCGCTGTCGCTTCAGCTTTTCTTATCAAGCCTGCCTCCTTTCAATCGCGCCCTTGATGATGTGCTGATGGGTTATGTACCCACCTTCTGGATCGATAGCAAGAGTTTACTCACTTTCGCCATTTACCAATTTATAAATTTGAGAAGTTGGTAGATAGTGATTTTGACATAGAATGGTTAAGGGTTCAAGTAGATGAAAGTGATTCGTAACATTATTTGAGTTTTGATAAAACCGAATTCAAGTTTATAACTAAAGCTTGAACGGAAGGAAGGAAATAATTAATAAATACATATTTATATAAATTTACTCCTTTATTAGAAACAATAACATCTTTACCATTATACTAATTATCTATTTCTTTTTTCTCACTTTTCACCTATAAGTGGAAGATCATTCAATTAAAATTTAACGAATCAAAATTAAAATAAAGCCTGAAATTAATATGATCTTCCAAATATTTCATGAAAGCTTGAAATAATGAAACATTTTTTTTAATTTTTTTTTAACATCCGCTTTATGCCACGAGGGCTAATCGGGACGGGTTATCTACGGGTAACCAACCTCTTCTAATCCATGGCAAGCCGCTGATCTGTTCAGCGAGGCCGTCACCGAACAGAATTGAGCGGGCTTGGGCGGGATTCGAACCCGGAGTCGGAGACGCTATCGCCTAGGCCACGCCGCGGCCCTGAAACTATTATTTATATGAATATGAAATTTATATAAATATGAAATTTATATTCATATGAAACAATTATTTTGTTTTATTTATTATTGATATATTATATTTATTTATATATCAACTTATCCCTTAAATTAATATTATCCGATTCAAGATGGAATAAAAAGACGTGGACAAAAAGAACAAAAAAATATTTTTGAATTCCTCTTATTTCATTTTGGCCCAGAGATGTGTTCAAGCGCCATTATTGTTCATATTTTCTTTCAAATTCCTACGAGAAATTTGTTTTTAATTAATGTATAATGTTCGGATTCATTTTTAAAAACGTCAAAGAAGTAAAGTTTTTCGTTAAATAAACAGTGCATAAAAAAATAATCAAACAAGAATCTGTTATTCAAATATGATAAATTTTTAGATAAATTATTAAGATAAATTATAAAATCTATAAAACCACAATTAAAAAAAAAACAATAAATAAAAGCATTTTTGATTGACTGAAGTTGGGTTTGTTTAACATTTAAATAAATGAATAGAAAATGACAGCAGTCTACAAAATTATTTATATAAGAACATAATAAAAAAAAAAAAAAAAATGAGAAAACATTTATATTGAGTATTGATAGTTTATACTTTACTGGAAGACTTTTTTGAAATATCGAGGAAGAAGATAGTTCGAGATTAAATGGGTCGGGGTGGTATGCAGTTTATTACACAAAGGTATATGACTAATCAGAAAAAGTTGGTATATCAAGGTTCTATCAAGGTATCAAAGTTCTATGCGTGCCTTATACCTACCTACTCTTTTGTTACTTGAAAGAAATTTTTCTACAAATGGCTGCTCAGGAGCAGAAGAAATATAAGAATGGCTAGACAAGTTTCCATTGGGCTATAAACAAAAGGTCTATGAGTGTAGCTATTGGTGAAGGCGCGAGTAGCGGGTACAAAGGAAAACTGCTTCGGGGCCTGGCTCACGTGCGGGGCTAACTTCTCAGGACTTTGCTTTGTCTTTGTCTCCACCTCCGCTATCCTTTTCCGTGGCCGGAATCGCAATGCCTTTAATCCAATACAACCAATAGTGAGAGATGAAAACCATCACTTTTTTTTTCTCTTTTTATTATTATTCTTCCTCTTCTTCTTCATACCAAAGGCGATAGAAAAGCAATACAAGGAGCTGGATGATGTCATGAATAACAGATATGTTTCTATCTCTCTAACTCATATCCCGGGTGTTTCCTTTGTAGAAGAGTACACCACTATGATACAGACACCGGACTTCCTAAAGATCTTCATATATGAAAACCCAATAAAATTGTATAAAAAATATATATATTACAGTCGGTAAATCTCATTTTTCCTACATTTGACGTGAGGGGGTTTTCGAGGTAATAATATCAAATGAATTTTCATGAATGGTAAGAATCCTAAACATTTGACGAAATAAAATTATACAAAAACATTTTATGAGATAATTAAAAAAAATAGAAGAATATTTTTTACATTAATATTATTCCAAAAATAATTGTTTTTTTGGGACTTCTTAGTTAATTGTGGTAAAAGGAAGATCAATTCTCTAGTGTAAAGAACGATACCAAGAGGGAGTGCTCATTAAAAAAAATGTAACGAAGTTTAGGTTAGCCCGCTGAAATATATGCGTTGCTTGGGAAACTGTATGGGACTTATTGATCTCCCTTTAAACATAATTAATATTTTCTTTATATTCCCCTGAAAGATTTGCTCCTGCGATGTAGCGCATCAAGCAAATGTGATTTCTTTTGTTATTTATCTATTGGTATAAGAAGGTCTCTTGGCCACTGTCCTTTCAGCCGAAATGGAGGCTAAGCGCATAGTAGGGAAGATGAAAAGGAATAGATAAGTAGACTAGAAAGAAGTAGTGTTAATAATTGAAATTGCTGGTATTCCTATGTAATATTTCACTGTCAATATGTTCATGTTAGAAGAATGTAACTTCATGAACTTTAATAAAGGCTTCAAGTAACAATATAAAGAAGAGATTAATCCTTTAAAGGGGAATAAAAATGTCAAAGTCAAATCCCTTTTACATAAAATATTTTTATTTTTTTTACGTCGGCCTAAACATGAAACCTGGTGAACGACATGTTTCAAAATTAGTTTTATTGTTTGTTTGTTTAACGTCACTTTATGTCACTAAGGCTAATCGAACAATGCTACAGTGGGAGTCCTAAATTTTGTCTATCCAGGTATAATTAGGATAGCGATCTTTAACGAGTACCTGACATCGTACAGAATTGGGACCTCCAATTTACGTCCTATCCGAGGGACGGCATAGCCAAGGATTTTTTACTCCCTTTAAAAAATTCTAGGGCCACCGCGGGACGCGAACCTGCCACCTTAGGTGTCCATGCTAACCACGACACCATAGGTACGGTGACCATATTTTTACCAGTCAAAATCGGGACAAACCTACTGTTGCACAATGCCTATATATTTGTTTATACATATTTGTAAATTTGGAAAACAACGAACAAAAACACAATTTTACATTATTATTTATTATACTTTATTGCACAAGACTTTGAAATATTTATATAATGTACCTATTATACAACTCAGGTAAAGAATTATGAAAATTAGACTGTTTGAAAAAAAAAATTTACATGTAATTAAGGGTCTAACAAGAAGGCTGGCTTTTGTTCCAATCATATTTTTCTGTAGAAGCCAAAGCTTTCAACAAGGTCTTGTTCTTCCTGACTGTATCATACATTTCTACGCATGAAAGATTACAGTTCATTTGAATTATTAAAAGTGCCTTTACGCATTCAATTGACATTTGACTCTTCTCGGACGTCCAAAAGTTGTTAATCAACGACGAGAGACGAGACCGTAGCAGACGATTGTGTGGTGGGAGGGGGTAGTAGCGTCGTGTCATAGTCTCATAGTCACTTCTGCCAACCTAAACCCGGCTAGAGAACTATTGTGTGCGTGATCTATGCGCTGAACAAATGTGCAAAAATTACTACTTCTTACAAAAATAACTACTTTTTCCTCAGATCTTCAAAAATCGGGACAAATATATTATATTTCGGGACGCCGGGACAAAGCTCTATAAATCGGGACTGTCCCGATTTTTTCGGGACGCATGGTCACCGTAACCATAGGTGACCCTCAAAATTAGTTTTAAAATGAATAGAAATAAGGAAAAAAAATCTTAATTGGGGCCTTGTGCATGAAAAAATAACAAGACATAAAAATACTAGTGCAGAATTATACAATATTTATACTATCATATAGTAAAAGTGCAATGTACGCTATGTTAATAGATTAATTTTAAAAAATCATAGATTTTATTCACTAAACAACTTTACATACTTAAATAGGAAGAGTAAGGAGCTAAGAAAAACGTTTGTAATTAAATTCGGTAAAAGGTACTTTTGTGACCATGTTTAATCTATGCTCGGTAAGAAGAAGGGAATATGATTAGGAAAGGCTGTTTCCTGGAGGAGGTAGGGGATGGGGGGCGAATCCCTCCAATTTATTCGATATCCGCCTCTGGTCCCGGGTCCTCGGAAAAAGCCCTTCCCCCTCCGCCCCCCCCCCCGAAATAGAACGAATTTAATCTCTGTTTCTCGGCCCCATCCTGTTTATCCCCTCTCTCAAGTCTCTTGTTTGTCGGAGCTTGATTAGAAAACCTTTTACACAGCAAAACCCTTAAATAAATTAGGAGTCTCTCACCGAGGCTGCTTAAAGAAAGGAATCGGGGGACAAAACGAAAAAAAGAAAAAAAACTATTCGCTCATAGACCACGTAGGGTGGCGGTGGAAATGCGTTGTAAAAACATTTAGGTTTATACCCGGGACAAGAAACAATTTTCTAGGGACTGAAAGCCCTAATAAAAAGAAGCCTGGAGGTTTCCATTGCCAAGGGCTCCACTCCTCGGCCCAGTCCCGGAACCGTTTTCCAATTGAATCTGAAATGAGGGAAGCTGTCTTACAGGAACGGTTCCTCCATTGATCCTTCTACTCCTCACAGGTCCTGCCCTGTCACAATACCGCCCCATAAATAAAACCTGTCCTTCAGGGAAAAAGTATAGCTTTAAGTAGCGACAACCGTATTATTATTTCGTAAATTTAAATACATTTATGTAGGAAACGTTATTCCTTCAACTGGTACCCGAATCAATAAATAATAGGCTCTGAGAACCCCAAAGTTCGGTGTTGACAACACCAATTACATCTACCGATTCACCGAACATCCATAATACATCTATCCTCCTTCCCATTTCAACGGACTAGGATGACTTAACCAATCGGCACATTATCTATAACGCTTGTTATCCATTTTGGATTTTTTTTTGTTACTCTGCCCAATATTTAACACCCTATCAATTCACCATGATTACTCTTCAATCATATCTACTGGATACCTTAATCATTAATGCTATCTCAAAATTTTTCCGGTGCATCCACAATAGGATTTGTACTATTATTCTTGAGATTCAAATTAGAATGCTCAAACTCTATAAACAAAGTTTTTTTTACTGGCATTTTCCATTTGATTATTATTTTCTTCTGTTCTCTATTAAGAACATGCCCAGTTTTGTCCATAATTTCAGAGTGGCAAATTTCAATGACACTGCTTAAAGACGGAGTAAGGATAGATTTACGAAATTTCCAAAAAAAGTGCTTGGTTGTAAATTTTCTGAAAGAAACTTTGATTCTTATATTTTTATGTAAGTTTTCCACTTTTTTGACATTTCTTTTTGTGCGCATGTTGGACAGAGGGAATCTACGATGTTAGGTTACAAAAGCCCAGCCTCCAGTAAGGAAAAATTTGATTAGTATCCTTGTGTTTACTTATTTGTACCTTCTCATGTATGAAATACCTCGTCCGATTTGCCATAGTAGCATGTAGTAAAGTTAAATAAATAAACAAACATATGAAATATATAATTTTTCGATGAACGATGAATAATTTTAGTTTTGATATGTTTCAGACATGCTACGAGATGGAACGCTACTTAAAAGACGAGCCAAAACTGCAGAGCTACAAGAAGCTGCCGACGGAACTGGACACTCCATGGCATGTCTTCACAGCACCCTCACCTTCCTGGAAAGTGGAAGTGGACGAGAGGACGCTAGACTCCCTATCCCTCTCCTCAAACGGCTCAGTGTCTTCCCTGTCCTGTGCGGTGGTCGTCAAAAAGGAACCTCTAGACGATGACGACGATTACCCCCTGGAAGAAGTGAGCCTACCAAGGGAGGCCCTTCCAACCTTGACTCCACCCTCGTCACCCGAATCACTCGCAAAAGGTGCCCGGGTGGTAAGGCTCGGTTCCCGCCTCTCGGTGGGGCCGCGGCTGAGGACGGACACATCCCCAGACTCGAGGAGGAAGATCCACAAATGTCAATACCCCGGCTGTGAAAAGGTCTACACCAAAAGCTCACACCTCAAGGCCCACCAGAGGACCCACACAGGTAAGGACATTTCTAAACTTATCCCCTCTAATCATAACGCAATTTCTTTTCTTGCAAACCACAATTTTACATCGAAGCAGATACGATGGCCATGACTATGGATTGCATTACTGGCCAAAGCAAACAAATGCCATCCGAAACCTAGGCCAGATATTTATTTAATAAACGGATTACTTTGCATCGCATCCGTGTTTGTTATGGAAGTGTAAATGTAGTAGATCGGAGCCCTGTTTAAATACGCCCTTCGAGCTCTGTTCAATATTGGATTAAGAGATAAGTAAAGAGTCATTTCATTAAAAGGCTACTACGCTATCGTTTTGTTTTACCGAGCACGGCCAAAGTTAAACATAAAATACTTTCGTGAATATAACTTTATTTAATTTTGGAAATTATTAGAACTGTTAGAAAATGTTAATAGTCAAACATTATAAGTGATAGGATCTACTTATCACTCCTTTGCTCAATAAATACAGAACACTATTTTAGAAGTAGGATGAAATACTTTGGATTAAAAATCAATCCCACCTACTTTGCATGCAGGATTTAAATGAAGTAGATTGTGTTTGTTGGAGAACTACGGTCCTTGGTCTCGTGCAGATATCAGATTTTTACTATAAAATGCACGGTCAGAAATCCTGGATCTACTTCTTCAATCTTTTTTGGAATATTTCTTTTTAAGTAAAAAAGAAAAAAAAATGCATGTTTATACCCTCCTTAGTATAATATACTTAAATAAAAAGTATTAAATACAAACTTCACCGACTTGTAGTTATGAACATATTTGTTGATTTCAATTTTACTACCTTCTCTTTAAATATTAAAAATAATGTACTTGCTGGACACAAAGTAAATGACTGTATGTACACATGTGTGATTGAACAAAGCCGATATAGTTCGCTACTGTTTTTGGAAACAAAATATAATTTTTATAAGAATTTCTTTCCGATAATTACTCTTAGAAAATCTCAATAAAAATGTTTGATAAACTATTCTTAAAGCAATGGCGACCAACAGAGGAGAGTTAGTGTTAAAGGAAGAGTTCCGGGTAGCTGGATGGGTTGCTCAACACGCTCTGCAGCACACGAACTAACTAATTTGATTAAAAGTCCTGTCTTTGTGACAACGAGTTAGTTCGTGTTTCTGACACCCATTTGTGTCTTTCCTCTCAACAATAACAGAAATTCAAAACTTATTCATGCAACTTAAAAAATTAAAGTAATGAGTTAATAAGTAGAAGGGTTTGGATCTATTCAGTTTACTAAGTGTTTATTTTTGAACATCATCCTAGGTATGAAGGTTTGTTTTTTTAATTTTAATTGCAGAGAGCGACATTGTACTATAGTCAGTTCACATACAACTCGGATTAAAAATTAAAAGCCTGGTATTCGATAAATTCGATACCTCAGTTATCATCAACACTGTTTCCTTATGACAAAATTGCTGATGGTGTTGTTTCCAGCAGGTAATCAATAATCGTGCGGGAAATAAAAACCGTCCTTAGAGTCGTAGCTATTCTATTTCCAAACTTTGACTAATTAGGTGTGGCTAATGACGAAGTTGGTACCTTAGCCTTTCCTCCAAGGCGATAAGAGTTTCGCATCTTCATCGGAAAGGGATATAATTGCGGCTAATGATCCCTACCGGCCCTTAATGGCAACTTAATGACCTTTTTCTTAGTCTCAGCGGCCTCCGACCAACAAAAACTCTTCGCCCTTCAAGAGGCAGGCCCGTGCTTTCGCCCCGCCCGGTGATTGATGTCCCTTCTATCAACGTCAAGCCACCAGCCTCAGTTATAAATCGTAATATGTTAGTTAGTCGTTTAACTAAAAGCTTATGCTGATATTTTTCAAACTTCTTTATGGTGTAGAAGGCCAAGAACCAAAAGATAAGGAGGAAAGGGGTCTGAGAGCAACCAAGTTACAAAAAGAAACTATCAACCTATTATTAACTTTGATGAGGGGGGATGATAGCGTTTTATATACACACGCCACACAATAGGGAGGAAAAAAGTAGCGCCGACAAAAGATACTAAGAGGATTTTTTAAAGGAAAGAACATTTAAAATGTCTTATGATATTAACTAGAAGTAAAGATGTGCTACCGAAATTTACATACCGAAGCCAATTTCCGGTATTCATCGATAAATAAAGTGTAGAAATACATACTAGAAATTAGAGCAGAAGGCCTATAAGGGAAGAAGTGGTCCTAGTACCTACTGAAAGTTCCAGCTTATATGCGAAGTCAGGGGGTAAGTTAAGTAAAAGAAGAAAAAACCCTACAGAATGCAAAACCTTATCTGGATTTTGGCAACAACTGAAAACCTTCAAGACTATAGACAATTCCCTCCACCAAGACATAAATAAAGATAAATTACAAATAGGTATTAAGTAAAATACACAATTAGAAATAATATAATTAGTATATTATGAGTCATTGAATAGTTTGGGTACATTGAAAATCTGAAAGAGTTTAATAAGCAATAGTCAACAAACTTTTACTTTTTGTTTGACTATAGCTTGAAATGGGTATTTTCTCAATGATTTTTAACATTAGCAAGTACAGCTTAGCAAGAGAAACGTTCGCCAGATTCAGATTGAACGCTGCAGAAAATCCAACATGACCATCAGATTTCATTCGGTAATTTTGATGTTAAGCACTGTTATAGTGAAGTTAATGTGTTTTATAAAAATTATTCAGTCAGAGATGAGTTCCATGACAAAACAGTTCTATCAACTTTTGAGAATAATTCTCTTCAGTAGGACATTGAACGGATGAAGGTAAACGCAGTTGGAATTGTAGAACCAGAAATGGTACAGGAGATTCGTGCTCAATAAGGAACAAAAGGTGGTCAGAGAATAAGCTTTCCTTGGCTTGAGGTGGCTTTAAGAGGATTAACGCAAGGCTGGGAACAACTGTTGGCGGATTATCTCCCTGCGGATTCTGCTGCCAACAGTCCCTATTCCGCCATGTTCCTCTTTCCTAACACTGATATCCTCCCATACACGTTTCAAACTTGTCTGATAATCCTTTCTGATTTCATGAACTTGTTTTTCTACCAATATCAACACAGGATTAGGGTAGTTTTTTTTTTTTAAAAACATCATTGTCATTAGTAAAAGAACAAAAACAGAAATTTTTAGTCGATCCCAGAGTTATAGTACAGTACAAAAGACAAATTAATTTATATTTTCATATTTTTTTCAATTCCCCTAATGCAATTTTTTTTTTTTTTCATGTTATTACAGATGATATAAAACTTGCTCAATCATGTACAAATGGTAGGTACAATGTACAAGGTACAATTTTCAATAATTATTAAATGATTTCATCTGTGAAAAAAAAAAAAAAAAAAAAACGGCGGTTAGAATTGTTGAAGAGAAGAACTTTTCCGGGTTCGAGTCATGGGCTTAGTCAACCTCTGTTAATTTAACACAATGTCTATTTTCTACTTTCACTCACCTATATAATAAATATATAGTAAGGGAAAGTATTGCGATTGTGAAAAATTTCGACTAGGCCCGCGATGTGACCGCAAAAATGTCTAAAACTGATTGATTGGAGGGGACACTTTCATTAATAAATTTTATCTCATTTTCACGATTGTTTTTATTCACTCCAAATGGCTATAACGATTTTGATGAAACTTGGTATTTTGATGTATGTATATAAACGTGATGTGACAACCGAAATTTCATCAAAATTGGTCAAACGGAAGGGGCATTTTATTTAATAAATTTTGTCTTATTTTTACGATCTTTTTTTTTTTTTTTTTTCTTAAAATCGGCTCCAATAATTTTGATCTAAGTGGGTATTTGATGTATGCATATGTCGTCGATGTGAGTGCCAAACTTTCATCCAAATTGGTCAGTTGGAGAGGGAACTTCATTATAATTAAAGACGTTCTCAATGTCAAGGGAAAGAGTTGTCAATGTGCTTTGAAACATACATGGGTGATTCTCAAGCTATGGGCAACTGCTTGTCACTCAATATTCAAAGCCAAACCCGGCATTGTGGCCTCTTTTTTTAGATGTAAACATTTTCTGTGAGCAGATATCTGACTGATGAAATGAAACTTAAACATATTTCTATGTACTTCGGATCGAATCAGATGATTTTTTATCTTATTCGTCATTGTCGTGGGATGTCACCAGTAACGATTTTCTTACATAATATATATTTTGGTTTATAGTACTCATTAATTGACAAAAATGTATAACTCTGATTGTAATATAACGGAAGAAGAATTAAAATAACACGATTTTCAACCATTTGGTGTAAACGATAAACCAATGAAAAATACTTAAAAATTGTCACTGGGATATGACGCCATTAGCTTGGACGGATGAATTATCGAATCGTACACCAACCAAGAGGGAACTAAGTGACCCAAAGAGAGAATTTCAACAAGGTCAATACTGTCGAGTAAGATTTCACCTCTTTTTATTACCTTCTGCACTATTTCGGCCAATGCCGGGGTATTCTTTCATCGAAAATGGATGTTTATTACCCTCATTTACGTGACCCGAATTTTTCGCAGTTCTTTATGAATTTACGGCTTAAAAATATTTTCGTCTTTTTCCCCTTAATTATTATGAAATTATCTATTAAATTATGAAATTCGTTCTTTCGTAAATCATATAGTTTTTAAAAGAAAAATTTGTAAATGTCATTTTTTCATTCTCGTGGAGCTTTCCCCGCCTAATTCTCGTGGATATTTCCTTTCGCGGCCAATTATTTCACTAATATTCTTTCACTAGATAGAGAATTTCATCCTCCTTCCAGCAATATAAATGAATTAGGTGAATCGGGGTCAGATATTTGCTTAAGTTATTTTTCGATGCCTTTTTTTATTTCTGGAAAAAAATATGATTTTATGTTTAAGAATTTTTTTCCCCTAAAAAAAATTATTATGGCAATTCTTGAGGTATCATCCGATTCTGCATTAAACGTGGAATATACTAAACAATAAATGGAATAAAGACAGTTTTACAATTAGTCATTAACGTACGTAACTGGAATCATTGCCGCGGCAATGAAATTTTAAATTAAATTATCTGAATTTCTAGCAATGATCATGAACTGCTATTATGCTTGATTCGCTGTAGATGGGTCCAAACATATGTAATTTTTTTTTTTTTTTTAACCACACTGAAAAATTTCGAAAATAAAATGTTAAACTTGCCCGTAGTTTGAGAATCAATCTCATATTTAAATGAAATTATTTTTTTCCATGATAACTAAATGAAGTTTTTAGCAATCAAAAAGAGATTATAAAATCAGACACAATGAAGTATAATGCTTGCCGAATCAACACAAGTAAAAACCTTTGTTAGTGTAATTTAGAGAACAATTCAAACAAAAATAATTAAATGAATGTGGGATAATGTGTCATTTTTAGGAATGGCGTTTCCATATTTATTAAAACGTAAATATCTATCGATATTTTTAAAATATCGATAGATATTAATATCTGGATATTTTGAAACACCATTTTTACTTATTCACATTTCGGGCATAATTGGATTACAAATCACATACAAATTCCTGCTTTAGGTTTTTAAACAGTAGACTGAACTGATGAAACACACAGTTACAAATATATGTATAAAAGACTCTCCCTTATAAGAACGATAAGAGGATATGAGATTGAGCATATAAGCATGACAATGTTTTTTTAAAAAATATATGTATTAATAATTATATATTTATTACGTATTCGTTTTAGTGCAAATGAATATGGTTCTATGGGCAAGGAAAGCTCCTGAAAATATAAATAAATATAAGATTGAGACCGCCTTGAGGCGTTTTATTATATTTTATATAGAATTAAACGTTCTAGGAACACATTGTAAGAATTTTTTTTTCATAATTATTCAATGACTTTATCTGAAGAGGCGGGTAGGATTTTCCCGGCTTTGACCAATCTCTTGTCTTCAGATAAAATTATTAAATAGAACTTAATCGTATTTAACAATAATAAGAGATTAGGCCTCTGTGTGAATGAAACTTGACTAACATCCATCTACGAATTTATCCACGAAGTTATCATACTCGTATTATTTGAATACTCACCCATTAGACGACGGCTATAAGAGTCTCTTTTCAAAAAGGCATGAGGATATTTAATTTATTTTTTAACAATAAAGGTTTTTATTTATTGAAAGCAATCATGTGTTTCATTTTTATTTTTTATTACTCGGTATTATCGACAACTAGGCGGCTTTAGGAGACCTTTTTCAAAATTACCATATTTCTCAAATTTGATTATGTTAAATAACCTGTGAACATGAGGTTATGTAATTAATTTTTTAACAGTATTGTTTTTATCTATTTAAATAAATCATTTTTATTTTATTTTTTTATCACGCGGTATTATAGAAAAAGGTTCATTAAATATTAATGTTTTATTATTATTTCTTAATAGTTATTCAACGATTTTAACCAGCGTATCGCCAATCTTTTCTTTTCAGATAAAATTATTAAATGAAGCTTAATTTTATTTAAAATGTTAAGGAATTGGGCCTCTGTGTGAATGGAACTTTAAGAAAAAGATTATGAAATAATTACCACCAAATAATTGGAATGAAACAATGTGCACCATGTTTTGTACGAATAGTTGGTTAGTGTATATAAATTTAACATTTAATTTAATAGCCTAAAAAAAATTCAAAGCGAAAAATTTATTTTTTAAAAAAGATTCAATGGTTATAATATTTTTGACATCATTTTGAGGAAAAACTGTCGAAATTTCGACTCCGTATTTGTATCTCCTACATAAGAAAAAATCGTTACCATTTTGTATTATATCATAATTTTAAAGATTTATTTTAAATAACAGCAAGATGTATTAAGTATTTACCATTACCAAGTTAAGTTGACATTTGCTATGACAAAAGATTGATTAAAAAATAGGTGCACTAGTGATAAATTTAAAATAACCAATGTCATATTAATATAAATATGTTGTTATGTAGTAATTAGTTATCGTTAGATAATTAATTTATAATTTTTAAACTATTTTATTAGAAGATAAAAGATTCGACCACGTCCGGGAATCTTTTATCTTCTAATAAAATAGTTTAAAAATTAATATAAATATGAATTGCATGACCTCCCTTAGATTATTCGATAATATTTATTATAATTGAACTGAGTCCTAGTGAGAGTCCTAATCATAAATTTAATATATCTTGACTATCTTTCCATCTTAGTACTACTGTTAAGTTTTATCAACAATATGCTTGAAACATTTTCTGTGGCACCTTGATATCAACAGATTTCAACACTCCTTACAATTTTCAGATTCCCTTATTTCTCATCTTCTAATTTTAGAATTATTACAGTCTAGATTATGTGAACTGCGACTAGTTCCCGCTTATATTGAACTCACAATCCTTAATTTAAAATATTAAAATAGATTCGGTGCTTCAAACAACCTTTTCAGAATTGAAATTCTTAATGACGTACGTTTTTTTTTCATGAAAGATATCATTTAGGCCATAAAATAAAACCTTATAAATTTTTCTTAATAATTATATTACTAAAAACATTTTATATAACTATAATAAATATGGTACTTATACGACGCAATATGAAAGGACGTACATTCATATTGTGTGATAGCAGCGAATTTTAACACCCGAATGCCCTGCAGGGACCTTTCATATGAGTTTTTTTGAGCTTTGTTGATCTTTATTTAATATCAACTCTTTGAAATTCATTCCACTTTTTATTTTGCAATCCAGTGGTTTTGAATATTTGGAGCTTATATTGAGTTTTCTTTGAAACTGGCGTAACAACTATTCAGTTTGATTACACAGGCCAGCAGTGGTCTTGGTGCCAAGAGTTCAATAGCTGATCCTGAGTATAACTGGTGCGATGAATCCAAATTTGCCATTAGTTTTCCTCTATCAGTTCTAGTTGTTCAGATGTATAAATACTTATCGTGACTTATCCCTTAAATTCTTTACATTAAACATTTTAAATTAATTCAAGCCATATCAACACACACATTATTTATTTAATGTTAGTTTCTTTTGTATGTGTTTTTTTTTTTTTTTTTTTTTTAACCAATTTCTTTTCAAAGAGATCTCTGTTTCACACTTCGGAAGTTTCTTCAAACAGTCTCGTTTTAGGTATGCTGGAGCTAAAAAGTAGAGCTGATAGAAAAAATCTGATTGCATTATTTAAATCAGCGCCACAAACATAGTTCAGTTAAAATAAGTTATAAGATTCTAGGCATCAAAAAAAAATTTTCAGTTCGGCTGTGTTAATGATTTACTGACCAAATATATCGACTACTTGATGAATTTTTCTCAACTCTTTTCTTCATTTATATCGTTTAAAAAGTAAAAGATTGTTTTATTTTTATTTAGAGCTATTGTTGATGTAAAAATGGTACATATTTTTTTTCTCGTCTACGCTTTGCCTAAAGCTTAGGCTGATATTTTCATTGATACTACAGCAAACTATCTTGATATCAAAAGCCTTCAATACTCCTTAGGATCATTTTCAGATTATCTTTCCCTTATTTCCCATCATCGATCTTCAGAATAATATATAAAATAGATAATAGTCCACATTGTATGCACTGCAACTAGACTAGGTTCTTTGATTAAAAATGTTCTCGCAAAGTTTTATACTAAACTTTCTACAAAGTTGGCAATGCTCAACTGTAACCAATATAATCATGAAGCAATAGGGTGCATGGGGCGTTTTGGGAAGGGAATGTAGCGCCGACAAAAAATATTAATAGGATTTTAAAGGAGAATTTTTTCTAAAGTTTCTATGGACAAACAGTATCATCAAGTCTTTTTTAAGAACAGCAAATATCAAAATTCTTTAGAAGAGAGCTAAAAGTAAATATATACTTAATACTCTCGAAATTTACCCACCAATACCACTTATTCAACGATCTTTAAGGTCTTTTCCCACGGTTAATAAATATACGGTCGAAGCAATCTATTTAGAGTGGGGTTTTTTTCACGTACAGTGACGTCATTCAGACCTCTACTAAGGAAGCGGTACTTTCATTAGTCCCAAAATATAGTCATTTGACTACTAAGTGTTATGTTTCATAACTTACAGATTTTTGTAATAGGGTCTGTTAGTTTATTCTTCTTAGTGAAGAAGTTAGACTTACGTGTTTCACAGGTTTACTGTGACGTCACAGGTCAAATGCTTGTTTCTGATTGGCTAGCGTGTTATGCTTCGACCGTATATCTATTAACTGTGGTCTGTTCCAACTTATTCGATCTGTAAGGTCTGTCCCGAACCACTTCCCGATCCCGTGTCGCGGAGCTAATGGAAATTTGCCATCGGATGATATGAACACGCGTTAAGGTTTAAAGTCTGAAGTCGGTACAACAAAGTTAGGGGACTGAAGAGGTTAGTTGGGCTCAGATAAGAGCTTATCTTTCAGAAATGGCCGACCAGTTTATTCAATTGTTAGTTGGCAAACTGCCGTCAATACACAACTACTGATACTGCCCTTCCCCCGCCAAGGAAACATTCATGCCCCTGCTACGTCGTCCCCGGCCAGATAAGAAAATATAGCTTTGAAAGTTCTTGATTTTTTTTCTTTTTCTTTTTTTTTTTTTTTTTTTTTTTTTTTTTAAAGCTTCCCTATCAAACTTTTAAGTGTTGGAGATGAAAACTAAGGAAGGTTAACTCTTCAATTTAAAATCCCATTTAAATTAAAAGGCCTCTAATTCTAAAAAACTCTTTATACAAAAATATGCTTCTTACTTCCCCGGTTATTTTTTTCTTTAGTCTCTTTCCGACAAAAACCAAATAAGTGGAAGAAGTGAAGAACTAATTCATCCACTATGAGCTTAAGTAAATAATAAATTATTCATCATCATAAATAATTAAATAAATTAATACCGTTAAGTTTATCGAATCAGAGGTATGCGCAGCGTTGAATTATCGTCGTCTTTAACTCTACCTATAATTAACATTTTTATTGACATTATGGCTTAGTTATAGCTATATTATATAGTTAGGTTATGGCTAGTTTAATATACCTAAATCAACAATTACTGTATCTATTTTAAAGAGTTTCTATTAAATATTACATGTTTTTTCTTTAATTTAAACTTTTAAAATAATTTATTTATTTTCCCTATTTATCTTTCCTTATTATCTTCTTTTAACCATTTTGTCTTCTAAATATTCATTTGGGTCCTCTTATACTGCAATTACACTCTAGTTCCGGGACTTTCCGTTAAGTTATTTTTTTTTTTTTTTTTTTTTTTTTTTCACAGGAGTTTCCACCAATGGTGGGATTCCTTAACCTATATATTGTCTATTGCCTCCTTCCAGACTTTTCGGTCTAAGGCCCATTCTTCTCGTAGACCATGCCCCATCAAGGAATCTTCTACTTCGTTATTCCATGTTTTCCTTGGTCTACCTCGTCTTCTCCTTCCATCTATTTTCCAGGAATGGACAACTTTTGGCATTCTTTCCTCGGGCATCCTTTTCAGATGACCAAACCATTTCAGCCATTTTTTTTCTATTTCTTCCAGAATGTTTTTTTCAACTTCCATTTTTTCTCTAATGGATTCGTTTCTCACCTTTTCCATCCTGGATATTCCTGCCGCTCGGCGCCAGTAGTCCATTTCGGTGGCCAGGAGTTTCTTCCGAAGACTGCCCTTTATGGTCCAGGTTTCTGCTCCAAGTTAAATAAATATATATATATATATATATATATATATATATATATATATATATTAATCATAATTATTAATAAATGAACTAGAGCGTAATTACATTATAAGGGACCCAAATGAATGTTTAGGAAAAAAAATAAAAAAATAATATATATCTAATCTTGGACATTGGAGTAATTAAGAACATAACAAATTGGAGTTAATCTCATGCTAAAAATAACATTTTATTAATACAAATATACAACTATATAATAGATATCAATTATACAAAAACTATAATAGCTAAAAATAACAATTGATTAACAATCCATTGTTGCATCTCTAGATAGAAAATCCATAACAGTGCACTATAAAAAGTAGTATGTCCTCTAAAAACACATGATTGGCAACCAGCTTACGTATATATATATATATATATATATATATATATATATATATATATATATATATATATATATACATATATATACATATATATTATTTTTATTAAGACCTAAAACCCTGAAAATGTAAGAAATTCCGAAAATTTCGTTACTAGGTTATAAGTTTGGAATTGTTTTTAATAAGCATGTTATAAAAAGCCCATCCCTAACTTATTGATTATAATATAGAATTCTTCCTACTAATAATATAAATACATATAGAAAAAGATAGTTAAATATTTCTATTTTTATTTCTTTTTTTTCATTATTTCTTCTAAACATTCATTTAGGTCCCTTATACTGTAATTACACTCTAGTTCGTCGACTATCCGCTATGTTAATTATATATATATACAAGTTAAATATCACCGACAGGAAACTGTTCAGAAACAGAGAACAGCCCAATTATGATAAATATTAATAAGACTTTTTATGAGCACTTTTTAATAACAATAATAATAATCCAAAAATGTAACCATGTGTCATATAAAATATTAAATGTTTCAATGCATCTCTTGGTATTAATGTGAATGCTGTCACATCCCTGTCCTTGATTTATACATATACTAGCATTCCCCGTCGCGGCTTTGCCCGCGAGCCTTTAAAATCAATTCTGTGATCATTATATTGGTATTGATTTAATATAATATGTTAAGTGATGTTAAGGAGATTTATTAGAATCGGAGCTTTCGGTAGGTGGACGCTGCCGGCTCGGCAGAAGAGAGGGAGACGCGCAATGAAGAGAGTTCACTAAAACCGCCGAAACAAAAAATTGCTTACTCGTCGTGAACGCTTCCTTTTTCCGAAAACATGGTTTTCGACGCCCCGTAGAGGCTTTAGAGTTAAACTCTTCGTATCAAAATCTTTAAAATGAGTCCAAATTCGATATTTTTTCTCGAAGAGCATAAATAGGTGTCCGTTAGAGGTAAACGACAATTTCGCCATTTAAACCCCTTAGGGGTTAAATTTTTGAAATTCCTTTCTTAGTGGTTACCTACATCGCGTTTAAAATCTAAATTCTGAAATTCAAGTTTCTATCATTAGTAGTTTTTGCTCTGCGTTGATTCTGTCAGTCAGGACAAAGCCTCTTATATATAGAGAGATATATACATTTATTTATTTATTATGGCATAAAAACGTTGGTTACTAGGTATATAAGTTTGGAATTGTTGTTAATAAACATGTTATAAGAAGATAAGATGACTTCACTACTAACTTATTGATTGTAATATAGAATTCTTCCTACTAATAATATAAATACATATAGGAAAAGAGAGTTTAATATTTCTGACACAAAGAGCAAACAAGGGAAGGAAAATTGTATTTCCTGATCCGATATAGCTACAACAACAACAATTTGGAAAATTATTTAGGGAATATATCTTGACAAGTTCTCATGATGTTCACTATATAAGATTTAAGAGAGGAAGGGAGAAGTTGGGAGGGTGGGATAGCAATTTGATGCAGTGGTCGAGAGAAGGGAGGTCGTCACGTAGGGCGGACGTGATGCTAAAGCTTCCTCCAGCTCCAGGAGCCTGGAGCCGGTAATTATTCGCGACTTTTCCAGAGGTTCGGGGGGGAATAAAGCACCCTGTTAAAAATGACCTCCGTCTAGAGGAGGCAATGTAATTTCCATCCCCTGACAGATCAAAGCCAACACCGAAGCTCAGACAAATTAGCTTTTTTCGCCTCCTTCCACTTTGTTTTTCTTCCTCCATGTCAGAAGGGACTTCCTTCTTCCTTCTGTTTATTTTGCCTAAATTAGAGATTGATTTCCATTTGAGAGCCCACCAACCCCCACCGACACTCCCCCTTCTTCGCCATCTTCCCCTCAGGAGTAAAAGCCTCATTCCGATTGATGATTTTATTTATATTTTCTACCTTTTATTCCCTAAATGTTTTCTGAAGGAAAGGGGGGGAGGATACAAAATTATTGGCAACGCTTCTCTCTTTTTAAAAATTGTATTTATGAGGGAATTTCCACTAGTTCCAAGCATTAATAAATGTGATACAGGTCTTTTTCGTTTAATCCCCGCATCTCTAATTTGTTGATCAAAATATAAACATGTGATTAAATCACCGTAACCATACGTCAACGTTAAATCGTCAAATATAAAAACATATGGTTTAATATCCCAGACCGTTTGTTCGAAAGAACTAAGCTGTTGGAACGAACTGTTTAATTCTAGATTGATCGAGCTCCATCTACGGCGTTCCATCAGCTTCCACGGTGACCTCGAACCTTCCCGAAGGTTCATTGTACGACTAATTCTAAGGAGCGAGTGACTGGGCCATTTAGTCTTAGTCTGTGTCTTGTCTGTGATGCTCAAGCCATATGATAACTGTGCTATAACGTTATCATTTTTGTAACCTGCTCGAATAATTGAGTTGTATTAATTCGTTGGCATTGATAATTATATATTTTTGTTTAATTAATATTTATTAAACCACAGAAGTGTTAAAATACGATTAATGAACATATATTTTTTATTTGCAATTTGATTGTATATTGATTGTTATTGCGCTATTGATTGTATTGCGCTTTATTTCAATTATAGGATGATTTTAAAGATATGGATAAATTTCTTCAAGAAAAAGGCCTGCTGCACAAGGAAAGACAATGCCGGAATGGGCACATTGTGATATTATATAAGAGAGGAATAGGTTATAGAAAAGGTACGTCGTCGGTTCGAAACTTCCTTTAAATACAGCAATTATGTTCATTTATGCTTGGACTAAAAATTATACAACCACCTTATTCAAGAGGAATTAGGTATGTCAGCGGAAACTGCTACTAATTGGAAAAATTATTGAAGGGAGGTTGCGAAGATTCTCTCATCCCAAATGATGGTAGGAGGAAATGCGAAAAAATATAATGTAGGCCGATTATATCCACAACAGTGGGTTTTCGGGTGGATATTCCAGCAAACAAAAGAATGTATCATCTATGCAGGGCCTAACAGGAAGGAATCATACCTATTAGCATGCATTTAAGAAAGCATTCTTCTCCAAACAATTATAATATCAGATTTATGGAAGGCCTACATTCAGATAGGAAAAAATGACGGATATTACTTCAAACATTATACTGTCAACCACTCTGAACATTTCGTTGATCCGTCAAGTGGAGCGCACACACAATCTATTGAGTCTCTATGGGCTGCAGCCAAAAGAAGAAATAAAATAGAGGCTAGAACTAAACGATCATTATTGGATTCTTGCCTTTGTGAATTCATGTAGAGACATATGAACAAAGACAATAATCATTTTGAGGTAATCCTGAATGATATATTGACATTTTGGTCATTAGAGTAACAGTTAGTAAATGCAAATATTTTTTTATAAACACGTGTTTCATTTTAACACTAAAATATGATGCGGGGGTTAAACGAAAAAGACCCGAGCGTCAATTATCAGGACAGTATTTTGGGTAAACATTTACCCAAGTTGAGACGTTAATTTTATTTTAAATATTTTAGAACTTAGGAATCAAAACCTGCTAATCCCAGTTTTAAATTTTGGCAATAATACACAACCAATACAAAAAGAAATTAATTCGGGTTTTATGTTGTTATTTATAAATTCTTTACTTTTATAAGTAATTTCAGGGAAAGTCTTAAGATCGTTAAAAAATTCAACTTCCGGCTTTTAAAGTAAATACACGTTTTGGGGTCCCGTTTCCAAATAACCAAGTCCAGCGGAATGGTGTGAGCCGACTAGCTCAAAAACGGTAAACCTCATGAATCTGAAATTTGATATTTAAACTAGACATATGCCGGTGATGTAACAACAATTTCATCATAGTTGAGTAATCGAAGGGGTACTCATTTCATAAATTTTATATATTTTAATTTTTTTTTATATTTTCTTTATATTTTGCTATTTGCCGATTGTTATTAAATGTCCCCTTGCTCCGGGTTAAAATGCTGTATGTAATTGAATAAGAAAAGTACGATTAATGAAAACCTATTCATTATTAGTTGATATCTTTGAACCAACTGGTGTATACCACTTAACATTAGTATAGGGTACCAGCTAACAATGTAAATCATTCTTCTATCCATGTAAATCATTCTTCGAATTGGCTTTGCTTTTTTTACTCTCAGCAAGCAAACCAGCGGAGGTGTATGTTAAAAACAAGCGGCGTGAAATGTAAAAAAAAACCAAACATTTTTTATCGGGTTTTGAACTGGCTATCTTCTGATTATCAGTCATATGTTTTCAGGTGCAAAGCGTATTTCCTAACGCGTTAGCCCACTCGGCCACCCTCCACCGATTCTATTTAATCTGAAATCTTTCACTGGAATGGTTAACTAAAAATAAAATATTTTTTTTTTTTTTTTTTTTTTACAATTGACTTCCCTAAGTGAAAGGAACGTACTTAGTTACTGTTAATCCCATCATTGGATATAATAGTCAAGTAAATGTGAATGAGATAGACATCCGTCCCAGGAAGGGTTGTCCAATCAATTTCTAGCAGTGTCAGGGAACTGGATGGAAAGCCCCAGGAGTTGCCTGTATTGGAATGTCTCCCTCCAAGACGGATGAGCCCTTATTTCGCTAGGCAGTTGAGCCGCTGAAAGGTTGAGCGATGCGGTCTTTCATTCATTTGTAGTCTTTTGAACGACTTTATTACCTCATCTAGCCTCCGACAAACTGGTTCAATACAGTTCATCAGGTTAAAGGATTTAATAGATAGATAAATTTAATAAAACTGTTTTAACGTAAAACGTTTGGCCATATTTCATTATGCAACTGCCTGTTATATGGCTATATCGACGGGACTTGAGAAAGGTTGACGGGCTCTTATAGCATAGCGGTTAGCGCACAGCAACGATGATGCAGAGACCCGGGTTCGAATCCAAAATAAAATTAAAATTTTTATCGTTGTAGGAAATCCAGGTTTATTTTTCCTAAAAAAAAATATAATAATTCATTCGTGTTTGGATAAAATGGCTTGATTCGTGAAAAGTTTTTTTTTCTCGTCTTCTTAAATTCACAATTTATTATAAACACCAGTTTCTTTTGAAATACTATAGTTTCATCTATTATTCAGTAATAAAGAAGCACAATCAAACAGAATTTTATGATTTTTAAAAGTTTAATAAATCGTTGTTTAAGCTTCACCTTCGAGTTAAGTCCTTTATTCCAAATACCAGTCTGAATAATTATATTTAATTTATTCATTATTGTTATCATTGTTGTTATTCTCCATGCAGATTTGCACCTGCGCAGTGGCGCATCAAGCAAAATGGTCACATATTTAATATTATAATTGATTTAAAATATAATATCATGCTTTTATGCGCATAGAAGTTTTAATGGATCTTAGTTTTAATAACAAATAATAATCAATTATTTACGATACAAAGTATGTTTACGGAGTAAGTTAATTACTTCCTACAACCATCCAAGAAATATGTTTTAATAAATTTTATTAAAGGACCATTTAATCATATACAACGCCGAACTGTACCCGCTACATTTAATAGGGTTGATAACAGCGCGACAAATAAAATGGACATATGAAACAGCGAAACATGGCAGTGAATGAATCACTGAAAGATTAATAAGGGATGCTGTCAGTTCAATAGTGATTAATAAGGGTTGCGCTAGGTTGATTTTTATTTTTTTGTCATAAAAAATAAAAATCTCCTGATCTCTATTTTTTTGTAAATTTATTTATTTTTATTTTCCTTTAATAATAATAATAATTTCTGAGTAATACTTTTTTAGAGAAGAAATATAATACATAAATTAAATTAAATACATATTTATACTTGATAAAACCAATATGGGCATCTCTTCACAGATATACGGAACAGCTAAAAAAACCCACTTACAACGACTTTAGACCTTTCAATCATAAATTTTAAGACTCATTGTAAAAGCACCATGGTACGTGACTAACAAAACACTGCATACTTACTTACACTTAAACCAACATATAAAGACACTTATAAACGTTTTCATACTCACATACAAGGCCACTTCAACCGACTGATAAGAGACATGGAACAGCTAATATACCAATAAATGGGATATTACAAAGGCGTTGGATGAGAGATCTCCTTCGTTAACAAACAAGATTAGCTGACACAAGCCAGGGAAGAGGTACTGTCGGGTGCCATCCTTCCCCATGCCTAACATGCCCTTATTTAATTAGCATAGCTCACATTTCCTGATTGCCGAAGTTTGTTGACAGGCCCAAAGATGTGAAGACAAAAAAAAAAAAAGAAATATAAATTTGTTTAATATTTTCCATGATATATTTTCTGCTGTAGTTTGTTAAGAATATTGTTATGAATTTTTAGCAACAGACAAATCATAGAGTAAGACGATTTCTAGTAAAAATACAAAGTAGATTGAGAGATGGGGCTTTATCAGAGGAACCGCTACGGATCGGAAGGGGTAAGATTGAGTTTGGATGAGCATTCTTCGCTTTGAGGAGAGGCCGGCTCTGGAGAGTTTTTTAATAATGGCAAGGAGAGGTCCAAGGCGGGATCCATAAGATTCCTCTGTCAGTAGTAAATCGAAAAACTTGGGCTGATCTCCGGGCTCCACCTCCTCTCAGGATCCACTTATATTGAAATAATGGGCCCTTTACCACTTGTAATCCTCCTGTATTTATTCAAAAAGTTTCCTCCCTCATGGCTCAGAAGTGGATTATAGGACGCCTGGAGGAGGGGAGATAGGGAAAACCGCTCGGAAACACAGAAAGAATGACGGGGCTAAGGGTTAGGATGAAAAAAAAAATTAAATACAATTGCTTTCTAAATTCACCTACCTAACTTCTAAGAGGATTGGCGGCGATTGAAAATTTGTTACTATTCATGAACGATTATTAAAAGGGGCACCTGTGGTGTAGTGATCAGCATAACAAACTATTACACAGGAGGTCGAGGGCATTGCATGTCATAGATTTTTTAAAGGGAGTAAATAAAATGGGCGCAAAGTTGAGGTACGGACTTATACGAAGTCATATAATCGTTAAAGATTAGTATCCTAATTGTACCTGGATAGGATAAATTTATGACATCGTCCGCCATAGCAGCATAAAGTGATATTAAATGAACAAATAAACGGTTTTTACTATTTTAAAAGGAACATTATAAAAACCTTATAAAAGACGCATTGTAGAAAAAAATCAATTTAGGAAACCCCAAGGTTCAATTCGGTATTACCAAAGACTTCCCATTACGTCAAAACCTAATTTCAAAAGATTTAACAATGAATTATTGCTATGATTTTACCACTTATCAAAGTAAGTCAAGAAAACCTATATTGAGATTTTCATACGAAAAAGTAGTACGAAGTCGTTACAATGTTGTAGGGAGAGTAGTAAGTCAGCATTTAAAGTGGTTGAGTTGATTTTACACCGAAACATGCTTTTTATGAATAAACCTAATTCCAGCAGTTCAAAATAAAAATGTAAAAATATCAAAAGGTAAACGGGTTTTCTTCACTTACTACCGCTCAATTCTCTCAACGCCTCAATTGTTGCTCGTTAATATCAAAATTTAACTGCATCGTGTAATGACCACCTTGTTATGTTGTGGTGTAGTACTTTGTAATGCTAAAGTCCAGATTTTGGCTTATAATGAGTAAAATGTAAAAAACGGTTAAAATAGCGGTGGAATTTTTTTTCTCTCTAAGAAATAAAAAAGTGCAAAGGACACATATGAACATCAATTAAGGATTCCACGATTGGATTTTCCTTTTGAGGGAGCGGCGAGTGTGAAATTAGTTTCTCGTTAAAGGTCGTAAAGGGGGAGTAGGATATACGAGGGGGATAAGGGGGGGGGATAGTATCGTTGGTCGTTGAAGTCAATTTACCTCGCGCCCTTCCTCTGAGGTAGAACCTCATTTTATGAAGAGAAATGCAAAACGACATGTCCATGTTTGTTTATAAATATTTATGAGACTCCGAGAGCTTTGCCCCCGTTCCGACCCGGCAGAACCGAAGCGGTATTTATCCGGAAGTAGAATATTTTTCTCTGATGTGTATGAACAAGCGTTTTGTATACTCCGATGGCATTGTTTAATTTGTATTCGCCCGCCCCCTCAATCCATATTATTTCACGATCGTTGGGTTCTATGTGCGGAGAAAATGGAGCGAGAATTGTTTTGTATATATATTTACAATACCGTATTTACGGCTCGTTTGTAAAAAATGCGAAATAGGCTACATCCTTACTTCTATAACAGCAGGCACTACAACATCTACATTCTGTTTCACAGTTTGATGTTACATCACATTTAAATCAAAACTTCCAGCAGCAACTAAGATAACATAGATGGAAAAAAAAAAAAAAACTTGTAATAAGTATATAACAAAAACTCAGTTAGAATTGATCATGCTAATCGGAAAGTATGCATATGTAAGATTTTTTTAATATATGAAAAACAAAATTCACTGTTTTCAAAAAAGCACGAGGATGTAAGAATCAGAGAATTAGAACAAAACAATGGGCAAAGAATTACCATGAGTGGCGAACAAGGGGGAAATCTTTTTCTCCTTTTTATTGTTGCCCTGTTTATATATATTTTAATAGAATAGAATAAAGGCTTAGCAAACTCGAAGCCGACACCAATCACTCCCTTCATACCTCAATCTAGAACCTCCCGTTCAATTCCACACTCCACTAGATCTTTCCTCCCATCTTCGCCTCCGAATACCCCTCAGACCTTTTCCAGCCAAAAAAAAAAAACACTTATTAATCTATTTGGTATTCGTTGGCGAATAAGAATCGATGTTTCGCACGCCCACTTAAATTGACGCGCTGCTGTAATTTCGATTAAATTTACCGGATTAAGATGTGCACCATTGGCATTTGCCTGCCGAATAATCCTTTTTCGGCCTACGCATGCTTTACTTTTTAGGCCAAAATCTGGACTTGAGCATTATAAAGTACACACTACATAACAAGGTGGTCATTACTCCACAAGTGACTCCAAGCAATTAAATTTTGATATTAACGAGCAACAATTGAGGCGTTGAGATGGATAAGGTAGTAAGTCAAGAAAACCCGTTATTATTTTGATATTTTTACATTTTGATTTTGATCTGCTGAAATTAGGTTTATTCAAAGGCTTTAAATCTTTGTTCATCCCTTACTGTCGCATTGGTTAAGAACCGTCGGAAGAGTTATAGTTTTGCAAATGTAGTTTCCTTGTTTTGAATAAGTAAATAAGTCAGCCGTTCATTTGAAATGTACTTGTTATAAATTAAATCCGTTATCAACAGTTGGTGAACAATTAGTAAATTCCAATACCTCTTAAGTGATAAGATTCATTTAATCGGTTTAATGTCCGTAGTCAGTATACACAATTTTAGTATTTTTAATGAATTTAAACTCCTAATAACGAAAACATCATTATTTTGCTATAATGTTCAAAATTTATTTTTGAGAAAAATTTACTTAAGCCCTTATTCACTGGGGTGGCAGATATCATGGAACAGCGAAAACTATACGGCTGATTCAGCTGATAGAACATAATGCTAGTAAACTAAAGGTTTCCGATGGACATAGAACTGCTTGATTGCTCCAGAATTTGTAGAAGGGAGTTTTCTCAAAATTTGTAGATCGATTAAAATTAATTCCTTCAAAAAGGATCATTTTTGTTATTACTCAAATTAAAACTTTAAACTTTGATTTCGAATAAAGATCCAATGACTATTTGGACCACTTGTATTCATATATTTTTTTTTCTAATAGATAGATAAGATATGAGTGTATGGTGGTACGCATAATACATTTATAATGGTATATTGAATAAATAAAGAAATTTATATTTATGTTGTGTTAATTTTATATCGGCATATTTGAGAATCGACTAGCTAGAGTGATCGCCGATGCCGAGTGAGGTGCCTAAAGATTTAATTACCTCCAAACAAAGAGCTTATAATCCAAGGATTCTCAGTTCAATCCCCGATCGCCTCCATTAATTAACAAGGAAATTGTCTTATTAACAATCTTCCTTGTTCGCAACAAGGGTCGTTTAAGGATTAACTCTTCCATAGAGTAGCTTGATATTTAAAATTTAATCTTTTGATTGAATATTTATTTGCTTATCCCATGTTCAGAAGCTATGTTTTATGAGTTAATTAATTATACCTTTGGCAACAAACCCATCTCGTCTTATAGTAGAAAAAATATTAGTTGTAGTTGTTTCTTTCCATTTCTATGTTCTTAATGTCAACATATATAAATGATACAGTTAAAAATTATTACCCCTCGGATGGAAATTTTTTTTTTCTGAAACGAGCTTCTGGGACATAATCAGAATTTAAAATAGATTAATCGTTTATGTCTATCCATAACCAAATTGAATTCAGTATTTATAATAAAATAGTAGTAGTAAAAATAGTAGAAATAAATTTTCTACAGATACGAAATATGGTACAGAAATTAAAGCTGTACCATGATTAGTATACTAAAAAATTGTTCTTCAGTAATATTTACAAAAAGAAGCCAATTTTTTTATTGTTATGATATTAAAAACTAGTTTTTAAAAACGGTTTTAAAGGTAGAGCGTATTAATGATTGTACAACTGTTTCCCTTACTTTTTTTTAAGACAAATTCAGAGATTTTTTTTTTTGCCTAACGTGTACAGTCATTTATAGAAAAAGGATACCTCAAACAACGTTAATTTCAAAGACATGTCTTATGTCTTACGTTGAAATTACAATAATCAATGGATATTAAAGCTTTATTTTAATTAGTGTAGAAAAAACAATGGTTCTTTATTAATATTTAGAAAAGGATGTGTTACAAGAAGCCAATTTTGTGATTGCTAAGATATTAAAAACCAGTTTTTAAAAAACGTTTTAAAGGTAGAGCGTGTAATTGCTTATACACCTGTTTTCCTTACGTTTTATTAAGACAAATTTAGAGATTCTTTTATTTTATTTTTTTTTTTTTTCTTAATGTGTACATTCATTTATAGAAAAGGAATACTACTAACAACGTTAATTTCGAAGAGATGTCTTATGTTGACATTATAATATTTAATGGATATTAAAGTTTTGCTTTAATCAGTTTAGAAAAAAAATGGTTCTTCAATAATATTTAGAAAACGGTATGTTACAACGAGCCAATTTTCTTACAGCTATGACATTAAAAACTGGTTTTCAAAGGTAGAGAGTATTAATGATTGTAAAACTGTTTTCCATACTTTTTTTTAAGACAAATTGAGAGATTTTTTCTTGCATAACGTATATAGTTATTTATAGAAAAGGGATACTACAACAACGTTAATTTCAAAGAGATGTATTATGTTGAAATTATAATATTCAATGGATATCAAAGCTGTACTTTAATTAGTGTAGAAAAAAAATTATTCTTGAATGATATTTAGAAAAAGGTATGATACAAGAAACCTATATTGTGATTTTTATGAAATTAAAAACCTGTTTTTAAAAAGCATTTTTAATGTAAAGCATATTCATGATTGTTCATTAATTTTTTTTTTAGACAAATTTAGAGATTTTTTGAAGGAAAAAAATTTGTCCTGTTTGTCATATTTATATATAAATACTAAACAGCAGAATTACTATTATATTTATAACACTTTCCTAGCTTAAGATTTAGTATATTACATTTTCATTGGAGCTTAAATCGAAAAACTAATGATTTTAAAATTTCGACTTGTATCGCTATTCTTGCCGACCGGCAATCTGTCAGAAATAAACGATTCGCAAATCTAAAATTATTTCATCTTGCAAATCCTACTAAAGGAAATATATTTATGGGACATTACCGGGACAACAATGGAAAAAAAAAATAGGCTTTATCAATTACTTACTTTTATTATTACATTCCTATAAAGCAAGATTAGCCAATCATAATATTTTAAACTTCTTTTTTTCCTAGGATTATTAAAACATAATAAATTAATACGCATTTTCAAATTCTACAATTCAAATGATCCTATTTTCAAAATAACTTTAAAAATACATTTATAAAAAAACACTACCTTTGATGTAGTTTTTTTAGAATATCAATGGGAGTTATTTTTTTAATGTTTTGTTTTGTTTGTGCTTTTCTGTTTTCATATCATGTCATGTCAGCATATTTACTTATTACGCTAGTAGATAGAAAATTTAATAATGTCACAAGTAATGATATGTAAATAAATAAAATTTATATGTATATAAATCATATTTATATGATGTAGTTATTATATGGAACCTTATGCATTAATTAAAATACTATCCATTATTCAGCAAATTTATTTTAGTATTAGTTGCTGAAAATTCCCGTATACAATTTTTCGTGCATTCAACCATTTATAATTTTACTCAAATAATGACCTCAAGGCAGAATATAAATTAGCCCAATTTTTTAAAAAAATACATTTATAAATAAAAATAATCGGGTAACACTTATACTCTATTATTCCTCGGTGTTACTGATATCGTGCCGCTTACTTCGGCCTTGGTGGCTTATTTATTGCGTAAACGGGATTCAAAAACTGATATAATAAAGCTCATCGAGGGCATGAAAAAGAAGCGATGGGAGTTCGCTTATAATAAGCTCATGGAACCCATCGAATAGGCCACGCCCAGAAGTAACATAGCCGAAGATTTAACAATAATTTTTGTAACAATGAAAAATCGCTTATACTTCAATTTAAAAACCTTCTCAGAATTTTCGAATTTAGCCTCAACTTCAATTCATACTAATACCATACAAGTAATTTTTTTTTAATTATCGTTACATCGGAAAAACATCTGGAGCTCATCACAATGACAAAACTGATAATGTTGTCAGACTCATTGGATTCGACAAGAGCTAATCTTCTGGATTCATGCAGAATATACACGCATCTGATTAACGCAGGTCTCTAAACAAACGTGGGACGTTTTGCAATCAGCCGTGCACTGATAGGGTCACTGAGTGGACATGTCATTCCGAAACGAAAATAAGCCAAATCACAGTGGCATGGTGCATTTGAAGGGGATCTGCACCCCTCCCTCCGCCCTCCCCCCCAGTTATTCTCCGTTCTCATTTGTGATTAAATTCATGACTTTTTTTTTTATGATTTTCAATTGCTGCAAACTAAAAGAAAACTTTTTAATGGGGTCTGCGACAACGATTAAGTGACTAAGTACGGAAAAGAATATATCGTCGTTGATACTGCAAAAGGTAGCATGTCATTAAAAGCTGCAGGAGAACAAAAAATCATTTTATTTGCAATATATTTTTTTAGTTGTTTTGTTTGATTATCGAAAGAAACATTAAAACTTTTTTTGTAACCGACTTCAAAATTTCCTTATTGGCTGGTGTCACTCTTGATTAATGGCCAAGCGAATCCTGAAATTCGAATATTTTTTATTGTTCATGATTCGTCTTTTGTATTTAGAGGTGGCATACTTCGTCTTTTAGGAGCCTAGGATTACTCGTTTTGATTAAAAATCCAAAAAAATTGCAAATTCGAAAATTTCTATCGTACGACCTTTTGCAGTATCTACGACGATGATTACTTCCACTTATAAGTCAGTTTTGTTATTCCTAAGGATTATATGTATGATCTTGGATTCCAATATACCGGACTGATGGACTTCACTATTACCATACTTCTTATACGGCGATTTATATAAATATTATTCTATAACATGAATAAATTGTTTTAGCACATCGAACCTAGAACTGTAAACGTATTCCATTAACATATAAAAAGTACTATTAACCTAGAAAATACTTCCGAAAAGGATCTTCGATAATATCTTTAAAGTTAAGTTGAAATGCTGAACACTATTTCAATCTATGAATAGTTCACAACTGAACCTGAAAAGGTACTTTACTTCTAAATGTGGACCTCAGGAAAAAATTGATATAAATAACATTTATGAAGAAAACGAGTTAGTTGTGAAATATAGAAGCATATATCCAACTATTTGGATTGGTAGAGATAAGTTTTATAACAAGAGTGATAAGTTTTAACAGCTAAGTGTGTCAAATTCGTTGAAATAGGATAAACCGAAAAAGAGATTTAATTTATTTGTTTTGTATTAATAAGTAATATAAAACTTTCATGCTTTCGATTAAATAAGGAAAATAATTTAATTTATGATTTAATAAAAAAAAAAAAAATCACCCCTATCAGACGTATTACATACTTGACGGAATATGTTCTCTTCATTAAAATTTAAAACTTTATATCTTTAAAATACCTTAGACAGAGTTTAAACCCCTTCTCAACGCCGGTTTACTGTTTCGAAACAGCGTCATACGTCTTAAAGTATTTATAGCAAATCGTTATATATAAATAATTCCGGACTGGAAGAGGAGATTCGAACGAGATGCCGGTTTGAATACGTGATTGACGTGAATTCATAACGCCCCTAGGAGCTCCTCTGAATAAACATGCCGGGGAGCAGCCATGCTTCAATCATTTCCATATAATCATATGGAAGCAGTCGGATTTTTTTTCGGATATATTCTTTAAACGAGTGACAAAATATAGATTTATGAAATGTATAAGGTAATGATGTTATTCGCTTCTGATATAATCCGTTGTTTTTATATTGTTAGGTACATCTGTATCTTCAAAGTGCAGATTGATAACCCCCATTTTCGCTTGGGTTAATGGAATTGGAAATAAGCAACGATACTCTTTTATTCATTGTTATTTCTTTGAAAAAGTGATAATTCTTTAAAAATGAAAAAGGCTAAACTAACCCGGAGATCCGTCCGATGACGAGACCCCAAATTTCGAAGGACCATATCTACCGGGTCATAACTTTATTTTATAAACAGTTTAAAGTTCAAGCCATTCGGTTTTAAATAACAGATTAAATTGATTCATCCATCTTCGCTCTAAATATTCTATGGAACACTTTATTTTCAAAAACCTTACGGCAGTGCTCATCCCCTGCGTAATGTAAGCGCCCACATATTGTAAGTGTACCCTGAAAGTAAAGAATTGCTGAAGTATTGCAGTAATGTCAATATCGGGGTAGAAGTAAAGTATTTATTTATTTAATCATAATGTGCTATCAGGGAAGCACCATTTACAAATAGATTCTATCGGCTAAACAAACATACAGTATTTCATTATTCATTTTTAAAATATAACATAAACATAAAAATACAAAAATTTATTCAAAATGTCATCTCTTTTAAAAAATAATTCTACATCTTTCGTCAAACGTTGATTATCAAAAGAAACATTAAAACTTTTTTTGCAACAGACATCAAATGTTCCTTATTGGCTGGTGTCACTCTGGATTAATGACCCAGGGAATCCTGAAATTCGAATATTTTTTACTGTTCATGATTTTTCTTTTCTATTTAGAGGTGGCATTCTTCGGCTTTTAGGAGCCTAAAACTACTCGTTTTAATTAAAAATCCAATAAAATCGAAAATTTCTGACGTACGACCTTTTGCAGTATCTACGACAATGATTACTTCCACTTATAAGTCAGTTATAAGGTTTTGTTATTCCTAAGGATTATATGATCTTGGATCTATTACCATACTTCTTATACGGCGATTTATATAAATATTATTCTATAACATGTATAAATTGTTTTAGCACATCGAACCTAGAACTGTGAACGTATTCCATTAACATATAAAAAGTACTATTAACCTAGGAAATACTTCCGAAAAGGATCTTCGATAAAATCATTAACGTCTTCAACACTCTGCCGAATAATATAATTACTATAAGTAAGTGCATGAATTCACCTTCGAACATCAGAAACATGCAGGATTAAAAAAAAAAAAAAAAAAAAAAAACACAAACTCTTTATATTTTAATGTTCTAGATTTTATAGTTAACTTGCATGAACAATAGAAAATACATGACAACTGCTGACAAGCTAGATAGAAGGAGACTAAAAAGAAGCTGAATGAGAGACCTTCTCTCCTGACTTAGAACAACTTGAAGGACAAATTTGTACCCCGGAAAGATGAGCTGGTTTGTAATTTTCTAGCTTTCCTGCCTTATAGCTGAAATGCCTGTCACATAAATTTCTTCTTCCCATCGCGTTCCCTAATTTTCGCAACTTCTTGACAAGCATAGATAAAACCATGAAAGGAAATATTTTTTTTTGTATAATTGTTTTTATTTATTGTTTTTTTTTTCTTCAATAAATTAAAAATAGGTGGGATCTGTTCTTTATCACTCGCCTAATGTTTAGAAATATAAACGACTGTTAAAATAGGAAAGGAAGATAACAGGGTACTTTTATTCAACTCTTTTCTTTCATATTAACAGTTCAAACTTGGGCCTAAGGAGGCATACAAAAGGAAAGACCCATAATTAGTTTCAGTGACTCTGCTGTAAGCTTAAAATTTGCATTCAAAGCCGACTTACTTAGTACACTCCTGTGCCATGAGATAAGTGCATCCATTGCATATTGAGTGAGCATACGCCATCGCAAGGGACCCATAATCGCATAAGCACGATATTGGCTAATTAGACAAACACTATTTGTGAAGCTAAGATGTTGAACAAGTGTTTAGGGGTTGGCGCTTAAGTGGAAGAGCCCCTCAAGTGCTTAAAAGCACTTAGTGATAGTAGGCCCTCCGAGTAACATATGCCTTACTTCACTCTATTTAATTATTAAACCCCGTGTACACTCCCTCTTTAACTTTCACCTTCCTGCTAAGCTTGTCGTTTACAAGATTATTTTACTAACCGGTTACGTAGCTAGGAAAGGAGCCACCGAAAATAAACGCGTAGTAGTGCCGGTGTGTTGATAATATATATTACATACAATATAAATCATTTATAATGTATCGATAAAATATAGGATTGCAACTACAATATTATAATAACCATCTAAATAAAATTGTGATTAATTATGACGATATCCATTACAAATTTGAGTACAAACGAACATAATAAAATACAACCCTGAAATAGATTAATAATAATAATACTGAAGCAAAGGTTCGATACCGAAAGAACTAATGGCTCCCTATATATCTCAATCCTCAGATCCTAAATGGACAACAGCCCTCACAGAATCCTCCCACTTTCGCCTTGGTCTAACTCTCGGACGTTTTCCAGAAGGCAAAGTGGCTATTAATCTATTAGGCATTCGTTCACAAGTTAGCAGGTACATTTTAACCAACTCGTGGGTATAACTTTATTCTAAGCAGTTTCTTATTATTATATCAAGCGGATATTGTTAAACCTTTTGGCACTGTGTAACCGTGTACATCTGTCTATTTCAAAAACCTTAAGCCTTTGCTCACCCCTTAATTAAAGAGGCCCTTAATACAATTAATTTTGGAACCGAAAAATAACAAGAAATTTCCTTCTTTAATGAGCTTATATCCCTTAAAGCCTTAAATTCCCCTCAATTTCTTTTCTTTTTTCGATCTATCATAGAAAATAAATATTTAAATTTCTCTACGGCATCAAACGCTTTTTCCTCTGTATTTCAATATCGCCAAAATAGCTCTGTGTCTTATGGATTTCTTGAATAAAATGAAAAAATTACGCCTTCAAATAAAATACGATTGTATTAAGTATTCAATTTCCACTTATATTTTCATTCTTACAAATCAATGTAACATGGGAATGTTAGACTTTTGGAAAGCAACTCATTCCGGGCTTGATCAACCAAAGCCTTTAAAATTGTTATTGAAAATATTCCAATTTCTTTAATGTATTTTTTTACTGAACTTAAAATCTGTAATGATTATGTCCATATAGCTTAGTATGTATGTAGATTATCCAACATTATTATCCAACTTTTAGTATGAATTTTTTACAATAGCTACGGTTTAATTTTCAATTATGATGATTTAAAAATAAAAAAAAAGAGTATTTTCATTCGTCTTTTTTTCGATTGATACTTTGTCTTTTGTTGTTAGAAATATATTACCAATACATATTGTAAACTTCTATGTAAATACTTATTCGCTGTACTTAACAAACCATCATACAGCTGAATGTGAACATTTCTAACGTTTAATAGGATACTAATTGTGCTTCAGGCTCATTTAAAGAAATAAGAAGTCTAAAGATGAAACTCTCCCAGACAACGACCATTTTTTAAGCCAAGAGGGAACCAGCTGTTTGTCTTAAAATGGCCATTGTTCCATAATTAATTGTTCCTCAAGATCTTTGCAGTTATTAGTTTGCATGAGCTACAGCAGATGTTTTTAATCCCCACTCATCTCCAGCGAGGCTTATACTAAGGGTAGTTCTTTCTGCTTTTTCTTTTATCTGATCCAACTTCTTTAAGGGATGAAACAGAAGCTTTTAATTACCCTTGACATCTCCCGGCTCATTTTTATTTGGGATTTTTTTTTGTTTTTTACTTTACTGCCACAGACGTCTTGAAAGAAAAATTTATACCGAAGTGATTAATCACTCCTTGTAATAATTACTGTACTTTTTATACATAACGCTTCACATTGTTACAAGATTCACGGCTTGATGGATGAACAAAATAGAAAACAATAATAAAAGCATCATTATTTTTAAGCATTGTAAAAAAATAAAATATCTATCTAAAATAACTATCTATCGGTCAACCAACAGCATTTTAACTTCATAATACTTTAACAGTTATCAATTTTTTTAACTCCTAATATAGACTTACTCTCAAATCTTTTAATTCCTTTGGAACTATAAAACAATTATACTTATCGTCGCCAATGCTTCTAAATCATAGTTATCGCCATCTTTCTTATTCTTATGGACTAATAGCCTTAGCTCAGCTATTCTGAAAATACTTGAACGTGTTATTCAATATCAAATCTTGTTACATCTTTAGGTTAAGCTTACGATATAAAAACTTTTGTGATAGAAAAGCATTTATTAACTAACAATACATAACAATAAGTGCTTACTCTCATACCATGTGTTTAGGCAACCAGCTATCATTAACATGATTAACATAATAATAAATAAAATAAATAAATAATAAAGGCTTAACGAACCCGAAGGTTCGATGCCGACACCACCAATCGCTCCCTGCACACCTCCATCCATCGACCTTCTTCCAGACCTAACTTCGATAGATCCGCCCTAACGCAATCCTCCCACCTCCGTCTCGGCCTGCCCCTCGGACGTTTCCCATTCGGCACCGCGCTTATTAATCTTTTCGGAATACGTTCACAGCCAAGTTTTGCAATTTTACACGCCCATTTTATTCGTCTTGCTGCAATCACGTCAATTATATTTACTGGGTAAAGTTCACTCAGTTCGGCGTTGTGTAAGCGTCTAAATTCTCCGGTTATTTCATCCCTCTTAGGTCCAAATATTTTACGCAGTACTTTATTTTCAAAAACTCTAAGCCGTTGCTCATCCCTCAATGTCAGCGGCCAAGTTTCGCATCCGTAAACGACCGTTGGAAGAATAATAGTTTTGTAAATCCTAATTTTTAAGTTTTGGGACAGAAGGCGGAAGCTAAGCAATTTCGCGACTGAAAAGTAGCAAGCATTACCGGCATTTAATCTAGCCTTAATTTCCTCATCGATTTCGTTTTTTCTAGTTACCATCGCCCCTAAATATCTAAATTTCTCTACCTGTTCAAACGTATTCCCCCCTACACTGATATCAGCGAAATCCTCACCACTTCTACGACTAACCATATATTTTGTCTTATCCGTATTCATTTCCAGTCCAAGTTCTTGTCCGGCTTTCATCAACGTTTTTGTGTTCATTTCTATGGTTTCCACGTCCTCCCCAAGCAATACCAAATCATCGGCATATCCGAGCACGGGTATATTCCCTCCCAAATTCAAACCCTTTCCGGTACGTGTCACCTCCCTAATGGCATATTCCAGCGCTAAATTAAATAAAACAGGTGAGAGAGAATCTCCTTGTTTCAAACCAGAGCGGACCTCGAACTTCTCAGAAAAATAATTACAGATTCTAACTTTATTGAACGTTTCAGTCATACACATTTTTACTAAGTTTACTAATTTTTTCGGTATTCCCTGCTCGACCAGAATGTTATACAACTTTTGGCGGTTAATAGAGTCATATGCCTTTTTGAAATCGATAAAAAGTTGATGTACGATTCCGTTATATTCTAATTTTTTCTCTAATATTTGGCGAAGAGAGAATATTTGGTCTACGGTTGATCGGTTTTGCCTGAAACCACATTGATATTCTCCGATAATTTCCTCGGCGTATTCAGTGATTCGACTAGTTAGGATTAACGTAAATATTTTATAGCAAACCGGAAGGAGTGAGATTCCACGATAGTTATTGCAATCCGTTTTTGATCCCTTTTTGTGAATCGGAATGAGAATAGACTCTTTCCACTCTTCGGGTATCTTTTCTTGTTCCCATATCTTTTTAACCAAAAGAAATATTTTTGATATCCCAGCTTCCCCGCATGCCTTGATTAGTTCGCTAGGGACATTATCTGTTCCCGCTGCTTTATGAGATTTTAATTTTCCAATGGCTATTTCAACCTCCTCTTTACTCGGTTCTACTACTAACGGTTCAGCACTCTGGTATTCCGAAGAGGAAGATAGATTATTATTTTCCGTATTTAAAATACTATCGAAATAATCCTTGAACCGTCTTAAGATGTCCACCGGATCGGCCAAGATATTGTTATTTTCATCCCTAATTCCAGTTGTAACCGGGCCCGACCGTTTACGAATTCTGTTTATGCCTTCGTACATGGCTTTAACGTTATTCTCGATTTTGTTACTTTCGATCGCTATTATTTTATTTTTGAGATATTCTCGCTTTTTAAATTTTAGTAGTTTAGTTGTTTCTTTTCTTGATGCTCGAAAGTTAGCAAGATTGATTTCGTTAGGAATATTTAACGCTTCTAATTTAGCAGCTTTTCTTTTGTCGCACATGTTAATACATTCATCATCGAACCAAGGTTTATTTTTATTTTCCCTTTTTCCAAGACACGAGTTACCGACCTCTTTTATACTATCCCTGATACCTTCCCACAACTTATCAATGTCTTCGTTATCCTCGTCAGACGATTCCAACGCCTCAAACCTATTTTTGACTTCCAGTTCGAATTGTTTTCTAACCGTCGGAATTTTTAACTTCTCCAAATTATAATTATCATAATTAAAACCAGCCTCATTTTTCCTCTGTATTATAAGTCTCTGGCGAATTTTCGCGATTACTAGTTCATGATCCGACCCGCATTCGGCCCCACGATATGATCGAATATTAATTACGCTATTTTGCCACCTACGTTGAACCAAGACGTGATCAATTTGATTACGGGTTTGCGAATCCGGAGACGTCCAAGTATATTTATGTATATCTTTATGTTTAAACGTAGTACTTTTGATTATTAGGTTTTTCGAGGTGGCAAAATTTATTAGTCGTATTCCGTTTTCATTACTATATTCATGTAAACTTTCTCTACCGATCGTAGGATAATATACTTGTTCCCTCCCTACCTTTGCATTTGCGTCTCCCAGAATAATTTTTATGTAGCTTCGCGGTAGTTTGTCATAAATCGATTCAAGTTTTTCATAGAATTCACATTTAACTTCATCGTCACTATCTTCAGTAGGTGCGTGTATATTGATCAAAGCGATTTTAAACCACCGACCCTGAAATATAGCTACCGATAACCTATCTCCGTAAAATCGAACGTCCTTCAACGCGGAAAGTAACCTATTTCTAATCAGAAATCCGGTGCCTAAACAATAGTTTCCGCTCCCACCGTACCACAAAGTGTACTTCCCTTCCCTCAACGAACCCTCCCCTGGCCAGCGGACCTCTTGCAGCGCCACTATATCTAATCTATACCCTATTACCTCATTCGTGACGGATTTTAACCCACCCGCTGTATTTAAACTTCTTACGTTCCACGTCCCTATGCTTAGATCTATATTTTTAAACTTGCGGCATGAATCCCCTAAAGCAGTCCCCACCCGGAGACCCGAACGGGGGACTAGTTTACCTCCGGATAATGAGCGTTTTACTTTAGGGAGATCCATGACTTTTTTGTGGTGTTTGGGTGAACTAATAAAATGTGAGTAGGGCGTTCAAACCTACGTCACACCCTCCAGCAAGCCTGGGGGGCCGCTCTCATTGTTGGTCAGCGAGTCCTACGGACTTAGCCGGGAGGAACTTCCTAGGAATTTCCACCGACCATCCCCACATCCGCCACCCGTGGGACGCTCCCCATACGCGGTAATGAGACCCGCGCGAGGAACATGATTAACATACCAAAAAAAAAAAAAATAAATAATAACTAAAAGCAAATAATTATCTGTAATTAAAGAAAAAATAAACAAAAAGTGAAGAGGATATTCTGGACAAGTAGATACATATAACTCGAAGATGACTGCTGAATAAATTAATAAAGGTTACTTCAATCATAATTTATAATTCTTGTGTTGAATTATTTCACATTAGTATATTTATTAATAGCATAAATTATTATCATTTATAAGTATCGATTATTTCCCCGATATTTTATATTTTTCCGCATCTGATGACAGAAATATTTTTTTTCACAACTGTTGAACGTCGTTAATATAATATTTTTATTGACCCATTGAAAATATTTATGAAATTCATCGTTGTTAAATACCGCTTTCTCTTTTTTTTTTTCTTTTTTTCCGGAAAGCACTCCCTACCATTTTACAGTGGCTCTTAAAGGTATTTTATCCTCCCTGAATATGAACTCCAGTCTGGGTCCTTCAACACTTTCCCGGAAAGGGCCGTTCAGAACAATTTTCCATCCCTTGTAATCCATGGAACGCATGGACTCTCGACTATACTTCGGTCTCGTATATTGTCTTCTCTCTTCTCTGGAGAATCCTCATTAACTTCAACAAAATTACTTTAACATAAGATTAATTTATATTTAATTTACTGTTCATCAAAATTAATGAATGTTAATTGGAAGGGAGGGCATGGAAAACTTTTCTGAAAGCAATTACCCTGGTTATCATTATATAAAATTGTTATCATCTTTCTTTCCTCGATTCTGCTTCCAGCTCCATAAGAACTTTGCCCTTAATTTGTATACTTATTTAAAATTGCAGGTAGCTTGGCGTCTAAAGCTCATAATGTTACTCATTCTTGAGTCTTAGAAACCGGCTCTCAAAAATGTTGTAGAGGAAAGTAGTGTAATACCTTATTTACAAAGTTCCTTTTCTATCATATAATTACGAATACTGAGGTATGCGTTCGGTATAATAATTCTCTTGGCGGGATTTACTAAACGGCGATTTTTTGGAATATTTCCATCTATTATAATCTCCTTATGTTAAGGCGCAAAATTTCTACCTGTTCTTTGTTCGATATCTAATTGCTTGGGGTTCGACGTACGCCTCTGATTGTTTGTAGCGCAATGACATACTCCCTGCTCGATGGTTTATGAGTCTACATGATTCGGCAATACGTAGGGTAGCTTGTCTAGGGTTTCTGTTACGTTAGATAGTGTTCATTCATTACCTGTTCCTATGTTCTCTGGGTTCTTTATATTTGATTCTAGATCTAAATTGGTTCTGCTTGTCGATTCCTGATCTACAAATAATTTCAAACTTGTTTAAAAAAAATTATAAATATTGTTTTACAAACAATCATTGATTAAGTAACGTTACAAATACTTTCCTATTCACTTTCACCGAGATGCGTTCAGAAGACGCACCCTCGGGTTTTCTTGGCCAAATCCACTGCATTTCAAAAACTTCTGATACAAAACCGATTATGCTTCTTCTAAATTACTTTAACTCAGCCTTCTCCTAGCGCTGATGACCTGAATATCAGCTATTCAATTCTTGGAAAATATGTTTATGATTTTCTACTAATATAAATAAGAGCTGCTTTTATAATGATAATCATTTGCGTAGTTAGAACTATTTTTTCTTTTTATATATATATTTAAATTCAAAATCTCTTCACTGCTTAAAATTAAAAACTGAGAACATCCAATGATATCGTAGCTAATTAATAGAATATATACCCATATAAGGTACCAAAAGAAAAGTTTATTAGCAGTTTGGAACTGAAGTGCGAATGTGATTGGGAATTGGCCAAAGGGGTCCCCGGGAAGTAGGGATTGAAATAGTTCTCGACTTGAACAAGGAAACTTGCTGTAATTAAGGTGCTCCACTGTTTACTGTTATTTGTCTGCAAAAGTAGTCCCGGGAAAGTTCATCAATTTATAAGGAATCAATGGAAGAGACCTTTCTCTCTCTTCTCTTCAGACAAAACCCATTCATTGAATGGATACGGAACCAGGGATTAATTAATTATTTCAGCTGCGACCCAATTGAAATTAAATTTCTAACTTGAGTTATATAGAGATATTGTGGAATCGAACAAAATAATTCGATTCAATTCAAAGGACTTCCATAGTTCTCATGATAATCTTACTTGAATATAGTTTATTGTTATATAGTTCTGTATAGTTAAGTGTAATATAGTTTAGTTGTGTATAGTCGCCTCGAAAAAATAATTCCTTCTCACTTAATAAGGTGTGATAGAATTATACATATAAAACGATATGAGGTAATTCATTTTATATGTGTACTATGTTCTTGAATATATATAATTTAGTTTTTTGGAATTTACTACAGAACTTATTTTTCAGTTGCAAAATAACTTAACTCATACCTTCCGTCCCAAAATTTAAAAATTAGAACTTACAAAACTGTAATTCTTCCGACGGTTCTTTACGCTTAAGGTAAGGGATGAGCAACGCCTTAAGGTCTTTGAAAATAATGAACTGCGCAGAATATTTGGATGATTCAACTGGATAATTTAGACGGCTACATTGTGCGTGAACTGTAACCGGAAGTGGGCGTGCAAAATTGCGAGTCTTAGTAGCGAAAGAATTCCTGAAAGATTGATAAAAGCTTCGCCGACTGGAAAACGTCCGAGGGTTAGGCAAAGGTGGGAGGATTCATTTAGGGCTGATCTAGTGGAGTTGGGATCGGACGGGAGGAGGTGGATGGAGCTGAGGTAGGGAGCGATTGGTGGTGTCGGCATCGGGCCTTCGGGTTAGTTAATCCTTTATTATAGTATATTATTACACAGAACTTCTACTAATAGCCGCGTGCACAATAGTCGTTTAAATGGGATTGTTTACTTAAATAGATGTTGTTAAATAGAAAAACAGACAATGCTGTTTTTTCGTGGTGTATAATGTGGAAGCGCTTGATCAAACTTAGTGATAAGTGTGATAAGGGCTAAACAGCCCTAAAGTTAAACAGCCAGGAATTGTCGCATAAACACACGTTAACTTAACCTCAAATTATTTCTGTTCACTAATTCATTGGACAATAGTGCCTGTTGCTTAAAGTGCTAATAACATTCATTCTTTGTTACGTCCTAAGTTCTTTTTATTTTTTGTTTTGCTTTTTGATTTATATTCAAAATAATATCAGAGTTTATGAGCACCTTCTAACGACGGATTAACGAAACGATTCTGATAATTATTACATCTATATTTTACATCATATAAACATAGCAGTTGTTAAAACACGGAAACTTGTTCAAACCACGTTTACCTGATTCCCTCTTTTAATAGAGAATTGTAAACTCATTCTTTGATTCGATACTCAAAAGTAAACTTACTTATCTAACATGCAACTAACGCATAGATGACTTATTTCGCAGTCAGATCTAAAAAAAAAGAAACATGATTTTCTAGTGAATTTAAAGTTTAAATGTCGAATAAAATTCGATCAGAATAGATACCAACCCTCCAATTAATCTTTTCATTATGCAACAAATCTTTCTGGATAATAACTGCCTTTTTTGTCTGTTTAAAACAGAAAAAAAGATAAAACATTATAATATAATTTTTTTTTTAATATAATATATTAAACTTCTTAATAAAAAAATTCACAGATCTTGCTTAGATTGAGATAAAAATTTGACTATCATCCGAAATACTCTTTCGACGCAATCAGGATTCAATCATAATTGAAAATGACCGATCTTAATTTAGCATGATTCGGATAAGTCAGGAAGGAATTCAGTGCTGTAAGATGTGAATAGAAAATTCTAACTAAAAGCCTTTTTCTCAAAAAAATATATAGATCTAATAATTCATCAAAGTTCTTCGGACTTGGGACCAAGAGGCATCAAGATTGAAATCCGTCCCAGATTTTTGCGTACTAAAGGAAAAGATGTCTAGTTGACAGAACTATGTCTTTAGATTCGACGGAATGATTTACTGACTCAGATTAAAAAGAAATTTTCTGTTTTCCTGGGTTATAAATGAAATTGGAGGTTTAAAGGTGCCACCTTCCACCTGATTTGGCGATTCTCTGACAGGTTGATTTTAAATCCGCATTTGTAAAACCTAAGTTTTTGTTTTCTGATTGATAATGAATTCTCCACTTTATTAGATTTTCATCGTTTAAAATTTAAATACATCCACATGACTTAATAAAATGTATTAGTCAGCCAAAGGGAAACCACTATTGTATTATTTATTCATTCTAAAACAAAGCGGACAAACTTTTTTGAACTATCAAAACCGAAATATATGAAAGCATGTATACATGTATTCGTTCTACGAATCCGCGTTCCGCTTTAACTAATTTGACGTAAATTTCAATAGAATTAAACACTCCAGTTTTCTACATAGGCCCATCCATTAATAAATTAATTTAATAAATTATATGAAAACCTTTTACATTGGATTACTAAATTATCCCTAATAGCAACGATTTACCGAAGCGAGAAATCCTCTCTCCCGAATCTCTAGCACAATATTTAGCAATGCTAAAACCGACGCACAAACACGTCAGAGAATGGTTCGTAAACATAACTTGATGAATATTCACCATAAATTTACAAGGAATGCCTAATGTCCTAACACATCATGTTAAACGGAAATTTAGTAATGCTAGCTGTTTTGTCGATCGTGATCATTTCAACATTCAACATATCAGAAACAGATGATCGGACCTTCCCACCTGATAAGATGATTTTAGAAAAAAAATTAAAAAACTGAAAAGGAAACATAAATAAACCGGGCGAGTTATCAATTTTAAACTGTCTGTAATGGTGTAATGGGTCCCGAGTACTTAAGGTAAGCACTAACTCCCTTAAGACTTCCACGAGCTAAGCAGTTGTCTAAGAAGAAAGGAACCTACTTGTACTAAGTACAAACACTTTGTTGTTCTTTTGTCCCCGTTCGGAGAAATCTGTTCAATACTAACGAACAATATTGGTTTTTCGTTTATGTTCCAGGTAAGCCCTCTCTCGAAGTTGCCGCTAAGTAGGATTTATTCCGTCTTGGAGGGTATGCTACTTATTGTTCTCAATATTCGGTGTTACTCCGCCATCCGTCTCTGATTCAAAAGGGATAAATTCCAACAAGACAGAGATCCTACACCCTTTGTTTCCTGAGTCACTTGAAAACGGAAACTTGTTCTCATGTTAAAGGAATTAGAGGCCTTCAGGAATCCATTGTGTAAAATGTGTTAAATTGTAAGATTCTGATACGTATGACTTATGAATAATGCCATATAATTTTTTCTGCTCCAATCGAAGACTTGATACTTCAATAGAAACTTGAACAATGAACCTTAGTATGAACATACTCTTCAAAAGTATTACTAAATTAAATCCTTGAAACGGAAGACTTAGTTTACAAATCTATTGTTGCTGCGTGAAAAGTTTTAGGTCCAAATTTAAAAATAGCGCTTTATTTGTTTGCAAATAACTTTGCAGATTTTAAACATATTTATTAGTAAATATAGCACTTAAAACGGTTAGAAACCTTCTGAATGTTTAAATTAATTCTTCAAGATGTTACCTAAAAGATATAAAAATCTGAAGTCTTGTGATAATAAATAAAGTAATTAATATTTATTTCGGACTTAACACTCAGCAGACCTCGAAGTAAAATTATAATTTTAGTTTCGATGTACAAGGAATAGAAATAGAAATGTACAGCAGATAGTTTATTAGCTTTCCAAAATATGTACATGTATGTGAGTTAAGTAGAGTTGATGTGGATCATAAGATGTGAGTTAAGTAAGCATATATTATTTATCAAAGCCTTTTTTTTGTCGGTACGCCATAACTCCCTTAATACTTCATCGAATTACATGAATGAGGTATCATTTTAAAGCTTTCCTTAACCCCTACACCGGAAAAATATACAAATCACCCATTTCGCCTTCGATTGTGAAGTTATAAGCGCAAAACCGCGGTTCGAGAAAAGCTAAATGGTGTATTTCAATTTCATTGAAACCCGTGTATATCTTTACCTATCCGTCTATTGATGTTGTCATGTGTTACGACAACCTAGACGAAATTAGTTATTTTTGACCATTTCTTACCAAATCAGTAAATTTCTTCTCCTATTCAACATTACCAACTCGGTAAATATATAAATATTTTTATTAAAATTTGTTTATAAAAAATACCTGAGAAATTAAGTTTCGTGATAGTCTCTCTACAAAGTCTAAATTCCGAGATTTCACCGTCGTTTTCCTTATTACAAATTCCTTTTGAACTCTAATTAATATGATCTGTACCTTTAGAACAGGATGATAGTGACCAAATAACAGTAGATTACATGACGTTAAATTAAAATTATACAGAATATGTATAACTTTGTTCCTTTGTTCAATAGATGCGGGGTCATTAATATGATTAGTTATTCGATAGCTAAAATTTAAATTAATGTTTAAAAAAAAAAAACATTTCAGGGTAGTAGTAGATATAGTTGGTTCTTGTACAGGAAACAATATTCAGAACTAAAGATGAACTTTAACCCTTTCCACTCGGTACCGTTTTACCTACCGACAACTCGACGGAACTTACTTGCGAAAGGTACACCCTAAACAAAACGGAAACGTAATATTACATAGTAAAATTTTAGAACCAGGTAAGGAATTGTAATGAAATCTGGGTTATATGCATTTGTGAACCTTCAAGAACACATAGTTACAAAAAAAAAATCAAAATTTATTTTTTTAATTATATATATTTTTTATTTAGGAGTTTCTTCAATATGAAGTTTTCCTCATCCTTGATATTTTTTTTATACCTTTATATTAATATCAAAATTTATTTGCTTTAATTTTAATTTTTTTTATAATTTTTTATTAATTTCAATTTTTTTTTAATTTTATAGTTTTTAAATAATATTATATTAATTTCCATTTTTTTTTAATTTTATATTTTTTCAATAATTTTATATTAACTTTAAAATTTCTTTTCTGCCCTGAAGGATCTAAGTGACTACCATCTGATATATACCGGATTAATCTCCCACCTAATAAAAAAATTTACATGTAACGGATAACGGATGCACAATTTAATGTACAATATTATCATAAATAGTAATGGCGCCTCTCTGGCGCCGTTCGAGCTGCAGTATTAAATAGGATGACGCCTGAGAGTGCAATGGGTTAAAGCATCATCAAATGAGAGATCGTTCTGTGAGTGGAGGAGGGGACAATAAGCGATTTTCAAATGTAGTTAAATACGTGACCGATTGATTTGGCGCGATCCATATCTCCTTTACATGATAAACTCCAGTCACATCCGACCCCAACTAAGTCCAAGCTTCCTTCTTTATATCTCATTATTCTCTGAGGCATCTGATTAAACAATAATAAAGGCTCAACGAACCCGAAGGCTCGATGCCGACACAACCAATTCCTCCCTAGATACATCCAAACACCTCCCCCGACCAATTCCAACCCCACCAGTTCAATCCGCATAGAATCCTCCAATCTTTGTCTCGGACTTTTGCCAGTCGGGAAAGCGCTTATTAATCGCTCAATTATTCCTTCGCAACATTTTTTTATATTGTATATGCCGGGTGAAAGCCAGACAAATTCTACAGTGCTTAGCAATCTGAATACTTCTGTTAAATCATCCTTCTACGGTCCTAACATTCTACGTAGCACTTTATTTTCAAAAACCTCAAGGGGTGGTTCATATCTTAATAAGCGGCGGTCTTTTACATCCTTAAAGAACTGTCGGAAGAATTATAGTTTTGTGAATTTTAGTGTTTGCGTTTCGGGAGATAACGGGCGAGCGTAATAAATTTGAAACCGAAAAATAACAATAATTTCCCCCGTCAACCTTGTCTCAGCATTCACTTTAATTACGTTTATTCTAACTATCGAAATTTCTCTATCGCTTCAAACGTTTTATTTTCTACATCAATAACCCCAAAATCGTCACTATTTAGCAGCTGTTGTATGATTCTTCTAATCAGTATTTTTTTCTAACCTAAACGCTTTACCATTGTCATATTTCATAAACATTTTCGAATTTACTTTTGGTGTAATCACCAAGTAGTATCAAATTATCGGCATAATCGAGAATGGATATATTTCCTCATAGATTCAAACCTCTTCCGGTATGTATAACTTCCCTATTGACAGATTCCAAAGCCAAATCCCCTGGTTTTATTCCAGAGCTATTGTTAAATCACTCAGGAAAAGTAATTACAGATTCTGACTTTATTGAATGTTTCGATCATAAACATCCTAACTATATTTACCAACTTCTTTGATATTCCTAGCTCAGTCAGAATATTACAGAATGTAATACTATCAAATAAAGAGTTATATACTAAAAAAAAAAAAACTTTCAGATTACTCCGATTCATAAAGTTTTTAATATTTATTTCCCTAGCAAAGATCACCGTAAAACTGGATAGGAATATATTACCGTTTCAAGATCATATGTAATACCGTTCTGCTGATTTGTTGTTTTATTTTTTTTGGCTCCCATAATATCTAACTTTTTTCTCTAGCACGGAATACGTTCCTAAAAAGTGTATATTGGGGACAGAGGAACTTCCTGGGTTATTTTTGATGTTAAGCGTAGTAGGGAAGGACATTTGTAAAAAGAAGGATCCCTGAAAAACTGCAGTAGTATAACTTTTATCTAAAGAGGAGGGGACCGGAATCCTTTTTACTGCACACTGAAGGGTAACTGGATACGATTGACTGACTCATTATCGTTACTTTTTTTTTTTTTTTTTCTCACTGTGTTCCCGATGACTGAAAATTGCGACCTAAAAGGGATAGCAGCGAGCGGATGGCTTTGGCCAGGTTGGAATTAGCAATTCAGGGAGAACAGTGGAGTAGGACACAACTGCCCCACCGGGGAGCCACAGCCCAATTTAACCCTTTGTAAATTCAGGACGGATCTCCTTTGCATCCAGCAAACTCCCCCTCCCCCCACGCCTACCCCCCCTCCCGAGTTTCCGAAATCAAGAGTGAGCGTCAACCCCTGTAGAATAGAACGCGAACGATAATTAAACACGAAGTATGTACCACCTCCTAATTTCTCAGGGATCCTTCTATTCCTACTACCCTTGATATCAAAAATAATACAGGAAGTTCCTCTTTCCCCAATAAATACTCTTTAGGAATATATTCCGTTCTAGAGAAAAAAGAAGAAAAAAGTTAGATATTATGGGATCAAAATAAACAAATCAGCTAAGTACTTAGTTCACGCATAATTTCCGCAAACTTTAAAATTCGAATTTTAATCCCTACGGTCGTTTAGGGATGCGAAACGTGGCATAGCTAACACTGAGGGATGAGAAGCGCCTAACGGTTTTTGGAAAATAAGGTACGGCATAGATAGAATATTTTGGCCGTTGATTGACGAATCAACCTGAGAATTGAGACTTTTACACAACGCCTAACTGAGTAAACTACGCGAATAGAAAGAAAGAAAATTTATGATTATTTTATCAGCTTACAACGCAAAAAACATCATGATAATAAGAGGGAACACGTGACTCATTTGAAAAACAATTAAAACCGCACTCATAAGCTACCGACCAATTTAGTAGACTTAAATTTATACATTACCCAACAAGAAAAAGTAAAACTACTCCACGTTATTTGGCGATTTAATTTTAGGTTACCTCAATGAGAAGTATGTCTAATAACTGAATCATCTTACTTGAAAATATAGATATTAATGAATAATATAGTATAAAGTACTAAATATATTTATAAACTTTAAAAATATAGTTTCCACTATATTTCATTAGAATTTTGTAAATATTGATTATAGAAGATATTACTTTTGATTTTATTGACTCATTAATGACATAATTATTAATTAGTCATGGTTAATTTGAGGATGGGGTAGATAAATGTATTACATCGATCCTCCGTCTGAACTATTATCCAGGTGGAAAACCTCATTTGCCTAGGAAAATGTATGTATGTATGATATACAGAGTGCTTATCGGTAAAATCGGTTTTCATAAGGGTGGACTAGGGTGGGATTGAAATATCGGTAACAATTACTGGTTGAGTGGAAAGATAAACTATACCCTGGAACGGAAAAGTGTTAGCTATTGGACACACCTTCGATGGGTAAGGGTCGCGCATAAATTACATTGGGTTCCGCTATGGTAAACATACCTCCACGTATTGACCATTCTACCAAGCGGATAGTAACAGCAATATTCCGCCATTTAGTTAACATGAGTGAGTAGAAGAAAGTTACGATTCCTATGATTATGAAGTAATAATTAATGAATAAGTGATATGCATGAACATAAGATTCTAGACAATATCTATTTTTCAGTTTCGGACTTTGAATTTTTAGAAATCATAGCGACCTAGAAAATTAGATGTAAAAATATAATTTTTTTTTATATCAAATCTCAAATCTTGGAATTAAGATGTTAATTACATATAGCTAATTAATGAAACACAAATTTAAAGTTTTTATTAATTACAAAAATTACATTTTATAGTTGAACCCCCTTTATCCGGGGTAATGATGGGCCACAGATAATCGAAAACCCCGGGTAATCGAATTGCAACATTTTATTGACTTAATGTGACAGAAAAAAAGATTAATTAAACAAAACAAAAACTGGAGAAAATTACTTTTATCAACAAACAAACGTTTTAACAAGCAACAAACGAACAAAAGTGACAAATGAACTCCTTCACCGCGTTTTTGCATGAACCACTGATAGAGAGCTTCATCTACGTCCTTAGGTAGAGTTCTTCATTGTTTTCCAAGGACACGGTGTTTGGGCCGAAGACGATACGAAGTCGGAAATGTCTTTTTTCTTCTTCAAAATGTCACGAACAAATTGCTCGCCGATTCCTTATTCGGCGGACAATGTTTTAACACTTTCACCTTTTTCTACTCGGTTTATAATGGTTAATTTCTATTCAAGCGTTAAAACAACAGGTTGTCTTTTTTGTGACATTTTATTTGTTAGTATTATAATGGAGACTAAATCACAACTGAGAATATTTTGTTTTGTAGTCAAACTGGGCAGAGTAGGGAGTTTCCTAGAAAGACTTGAAAACAATATCGTTCCTAGAATATGAATTGGAGTAATCGTCACCGGAAACATCTCATCATATTATTGCCAGTGTTGTTCCATTTCTTATTTTATTTCATACTTTCTTAGAACAATAGGTAATTAACCATTGTGTAATCGTTAAAACATTTACTTAAAAAAAAAAAAGATTGGTACCTCGGAACCCCGGTTTATAGAGCCTCTATTAACCGGATAATGGGGTCCTACTGTAGTTTAATTATTTGTAAATAAATACTATTGAAGAAATTTTAAACATTATTTTAATTTGAAGGTACTTATAATAAAACGAGACTATTTTTTCTATTAGACCCTTAATGTGTTTTGGATTGTTCAGACAGGAATTACTCAAGGGAATTTTATAGAAATCCCTTATACTCTTAAGAGTGTCCCATTAAAGAAAGAGACTAATGCTCCTTCACGCATCAAACCAATTTTAAGTTTACGTTCTTTGTTATAAAACTCCTTGGTGTACAATTCCGAACAACGATTATTTTACATAAATAGTTTTAAGTATTTAAAAGGCTTTTTGGTAATGCATACGTCCCTGGAATATCACCCTCTTACATATCCGACACTTTTACTAAGACGAAATAAAGAAATATTAATTAATCTATGATAAGAAGATCTATGAATTCAAAGACTTAATCCACAATCGCAATATATATAAATAAATAGACGTAATTTAAAATTAGAAAAAAAAAAACGCGATGCCTACTAGTCATAAAACGTACGAGAGGTAAGCTAAGAAGAAGATGGAAGGATTACGTTAAGGCAGATCTGTAAAAGTTCGGTATGGACGGACGAAGGTATATCGGGAGCAAAATATGTCGCCGTATGACCTGGTTCGTTAAGCCTTTATTGATTCATTTATTATAAAAAAAAAAAAAAAAAAAAAAAAAAAAAAAAAAAAAAAATACGGATATAGAGAGTAATTAACAGTCCTGCTGACATACATACTGATCGCGGGTAATATTCTGCGTATTAATAAATTTTATTTTATTAAAAAAATAATTATTTGATTATGACGCTGTTATTACTGATTTTTAGAGTAGGCTTCATCAATACGTTTAAAATCGTCAAAATACTACACAAATCTAGTGATTCTTGGCAGAAGGAGAAGGTTTCGTTAATAACAAATCAGTTCTTATAAAATTCTTTAAAAAACTTAAAGAAACTCATGGCAAAATATACTTCTATCTTCACTTGTATATTTCTTTGGTATTATTATGTGTAGGTTTATGCCGGAACCTGATAAGTATGCAATCTTTTGAGAAACGTTCTTCAATCGAATCCAATTCGAATTTAATCCATATTCGTAATTCAATCGATTCCATTAAGTTTAAATTTTTATCCCCTAGTCCAAAAGATTTTTTAATTCGAATCGGTACATTCCGAGATCGACGGCAAAGAAGCTCCATATAATTAGTATTAAGAATAGATATAAACGTTGTATTTTTAGACAAATTCCTTCAATACTGTATATTAACCTGGGTTTAAATATTTTTTATTCACTAAATTTTATTATTTGAAGTTATAATTCACAATATCAGATAAATAATATAGAGTCAACTCAAGTCATTCAAAAAGTAATATTTGTGAAAATACATTAATACAAAAGTAACCACATGATTCGATCTTCAGACCAAGAATAAGACTCTAGTCCATTGCTCCTTATATTTAGTCTGAAATCGAATATTCTAGAAGATTCTCGAAATGCATAGAACATTCTCGAACAATAACCCGAACATGTACTAGAACAGTTTGTACCTATTCTTACAAAAAGTCTAGAAAACTTAAAAATGTTACGCAACTGTTTTGTTTCACGTTATAATATGATAAAACATTTTATAAAAAAAAAAAAATTAAACCGACTTTGATAACTAGGAACCAGTAAAAATAAATCTACTAAAGAGTATGAAATGATCACCTTCTGTTCTTTATGAATACACAGCAAAATTGAAAATTGTATGAAAGCGGGAAAATGCTGAAAATGAATAATTTTATTTTTATTTGTACGAATACACACTAAAACGAACACCCTCACCCTACCCTTTCCCCTGGCCCGGTAAACCCCGCATAGCCTGAAAGACGAGGAAGGGCAGGACAAAAAAAAAAAAAAAGGCTTATACGTGTTGAATTAAGTAACCTCCTCTTTCGAAGTCGGTTAAAAAAGAGGTGTGGACGGGTCTCGATTTTCCGAAACGAATACTGATAATTAACGGGACCAACGGGGTTGGATGGAGGGTGGAGGGCGGTGAAGGGGCCTCTCGAGCCAAGAGTAAATAAACTCGCGGAGAAGGAAATTGCGAGAGCGGGGAAACAATTTGTAGGGGCATTATTCTCTCCTGTTGGAGTCCTCTACTCGGCTTAACGCCATCCCGATCATTTCCTCGTCCTCCTTTCAGTCAGCGAAAACCTAGAACCTTATTCAGAAATCTGATAACCGAGTCTCTGAAAAAGTTAGCCAAGTACTCTTCTGGAACGTCGTAATTGAAAAATACTCGTATATATTTTTCTTTACTATGTCATTCGTTAATTAAAAATACTTGAATATTATTTAGTTGCTTCCAACAAAACATAAAACAAAACCATCCCAGGCCGAGACGATCGTACAAAGGTACGATTAAAACGGGTCATTAAAAATCCCTTTTAATATTTTATAAAACAGTTATTTTTTTCGAATTCATGCTAAATTCAAATCGGATATTGATAATGTATTTTAAGCAGAACTTCACTATGATATTGGGAAGTTTGTAAGCGAAACTCGTTTCCATGGAGAAATCACGATTCTTGAACTGAGGGGGGGGGGGGAGGGGCATCAGAATAGGCTTTGTTTTGTCCTATACCCTCCTCGGGCCGGCCATTCCTTAACCGACAAGATATATAGCAAACTCTATTCTTGTCCTTTCGGCTCACTGGTGGCGACCATTAAGCAAGGTTATATTCAAGGGCCTGTTATAAGTATAATAACGATCGTATTTTTTGTGTTATCTATTTTTTAAGAAATGCTTATTAAGTTTAACCTGTATGTATATACCTAATAATATTTCTAATAAGTTGTCACATCGTTACCCCCAGTAAATTAGTGTAATAATACTATAATTATTTCAAAAAAATTATTTATGTTTATAAATATAAACCCACACTAATGATTTTAATACAAATATTTGTAAATATTGACCAAAACTGAATTTCAAGACAGAGAACTACCATATGTTGGTGAATTAATAATCAATAATAAATACATTATTATTTATTTGCAAAAGAATTTCTTGTACAAATAACATACAAAATAAAACAATTATTTTTGACTAGCAGCGCTGGGGATTACATACAAATAAGAATTAAATGTAGAAATAATCTTGACACTTTCATATTGAAAAGAAAATAATTAGCAGCTCAATAATAACAAACTAGCCAGAACAACAAACACTTTCAGTTTTTCAGTCCATAGCACAACATATTACAAAACAATATAGTCTAGTTAATTTCTGAATACTGTCTACATTTAAAATTTGCTCTACACTCACTGATTCAGAAAATAATTCATAATGAATATAATCATTAAATAATTCAGAATCTATTATGAGAAATTATCGGCGATTATGTCCGTATTGTTTTATTCGTAATTAGCCGTTCTGCTAATACGATAACCCTTTTTCGTTTTTATTTTTAACGTATTTTATATTACATATAAAATTTATTTAAAATAAAAATTTATTTAAAAGTGTGTGTATGTGTAAATTGAAGATAAAATATGATTAATGTTATTTATTTTTATAAAACAACTTTGTTTATATAATAACAATAATAATTTATTTAAAAGTGTGTGTATGTGTAAATTGAAGATAAAATATGATTAAAATTATTTATTTTTATAAAACAACTTTGTTTATATAATAACAACTTTGTTTATGTAATAAACAATTTTGCTTATATTTTGGGTTTTGTGAGCATATTAGGAATAAATTAAAATATTTATTTATATTTAGGAACTTGTTTCTCAATTACAGAATTGTTTCAATCAAAGAATCAATAATATAGGAATGAATGCATCATACTTAGTTCAGAACTTAATATTAAATTATTTATACATTTTGCAACGCAATTAATTTCCTTTATTTTTTTTTTTCAGGTCAGTAACCAAAAGCCACCAGCTAGTTTAAAGATAAGGTAACAAAATAATTTTAAAACTTCTATAAAACCTTAAAGCATCCTCGTTTATACATAAGTGTAGTAATGATCATATTGTATCATGAAACGTAAAAATTCCTTCCAATAGTATTAACTGTTTCTTTCCATAATTTTGAAAATTAAAAAAAATTATGAAGACCTACTTAATTATACATTCTATACAAACTTGGTAAGATATAGGGGTATGATTTTATTCCGGTTACATGGAAATAGCGGAGGAAATTGTGAGGAGAAGGTGAGGGATGTTTAGCTATTTAGATAGCTTAGGGGAGAGGGTAAAGGGAGTGGGGGAGTAAGCGGGCGAGAACAAAGATGAGGCGAAGAGATAAGCAGCTCCCAGTAGTTTGTCAGCTCATAAACCACCCCGGGCTAGATGGTGTGAAAAATTAAGAGCACTCTTTATACTTATAGCCTCTTGGAAATTTGTCATTGGAGCCCAGAGAATTGCCCCTGTTTGGAAATGTACGCCTCCAGTTGTAAATGTATTCCCATCTTTAATGGTACCGTGAGACTTAATAAAAAAAAAAAAAAGAGAAAAAGAACTGCTTAGAATAAAACATTTATACATCAGAATATATCTACACATTCATTATTTCTTTTAGAACTTGAAATAATAATGATCGAAATCAAATACAACGTTGTTGATTGATTTTTTAAGTAAATAAACAGTTGTTTTCAAAAAATGCAAATTTATTTTAATCTGAAAGTAATAATTTGTTTAGGAATGAAGCGCACTATATGACTTTTCAATTTTCTACTATGAAGATGTTTTCCGACATATTCAATTACTAGTACCGTAAGTGGCCTTTTCTCGAGCGCTACGGAATTTCACGTGTGAGGCGTAGACGAACACGGGAATTCGAGTTTCACGTACGAGGCGAAGCCGAGTACGGGAATATTTTGAGTAAGCTCGGGAAAAGCACTTTTGGTACGTGTTATGAACGATATTTTTCATTACACTGCAAACTGGCAGTATAACAGAAATCTCAAACTAACATAATTAATTAACTTAAATTATAATTTCTGCACTAGTATACTGTTTGATTAGTTTATTGATCAACAAACAAAAGCTGAATACAAATTAAATAAAATACTGAAATAAATAAGGGTTCTAAGAATTTTAGAAATTGAAATTAATATTTACTGTACAGTTTCGGTGGATTTTCAGTTTTCTTGATTTCAATTTTTCATTAAACATCTGTTCTTAATACAATTACCAAGCGCTACTGGTGGCCGGTAAACGAAATAACAAGTACACCGAAAATTTTCGGTGAACTTATAAATTTTCCGTGACCGTGCAAATTTTCGGTGCACTTTAGAAGTAAACGGGAAACAGCTGCTTTCTGTACTGTTTGCATGTATCGAAAGTAGTTACTTTCCGTGCAGTGTGATGAAAAGTTAATTTCTGATCTATTACTAACAATTAAAAATCATTTGGCGATTCTTAATATATCGAAGGTATCTTACAACAAGCACTTACAACACGATGGCAAATTTCGCATGCGGAATACACTAACTGCTCATAGTTAACAATACAAGGTGTACAGAGCGTGCGAAAAGAGTCAACAACGTGTTTTAAGAGTTTGTTAAAACATAAGTAACCTATTGATTTAAGTGAAGTGTTACTACCTTCGAAGAATAAAATATCGCCGTCGACTTCTGATTGTTAATTATCGGCGGTTGTTTTGAACCCTATTTATCGATTCTTATTTACGATATATCGTCGAAAAGCATGATCTTTCAGTCCTAAACTCTATTATTGTTTCTATAACCTCCTAAAATTATATTTATAAAAAAAATAATAATAAAAAACGAATCCATGGAAAGTACTTCCGAGTAGCTCCAGGGTCAATGGAACAAACATTATTCTTGGTACACAACTGTGTGAATTACTGACTCCATTTTCCAATAATAAAGAAACGAATTTTCATTGCGAAAGAAAGTATAGTGCTCCTTCTTTGTCAGCACTTCCAAATTTAAAAAAAAAAAAAAACTCGATTTTTAGACGAAAAAAAAGGATGTTAAGTGGGCGCACCACACCATATTTTTTTTTTTTTATATTCCAGTTTTCAAAATATAAAATCTGATAGAAAAGAGTTAAATTTTGCATTAAGAAAACAATTTATTTTTAATTTTACTAATAATATAATATATTTTACATCGAACAGTGAAAAGTATGTATGAATCCTTCGGTAGTTCATAAATGATATGAAGAAAGAACTGAAATTTGTTCCCATTGTTCCAACAAAATCGAGCCATTGTTGAATTGAAACCATTATGTTTCAACCATTCTTCTAATTAAATTAATTAATGCGAATTTCGTTAAAATTATTTTACGATGTTATTATATATTATTATCATGGTATGGGGTCTTTTAATTTGGAACGATTCGTCAGGGTCAAGACAGGTACATAACATTCCACTCTGGGGGCCATAATACAACGACCCCCCCCCCCCACCAAACTCCCTCCAACCCAATGTATTGTCAAGAGGAAGAATTAATTGTTACTCGTATAAAATAAAATCAAAAAATAAAATAAAGCATTATTATAATTCTAATTATTGAAGTTAATTGAATAAACAGTCAATTTCTTGTATCCTATATACTCAATTTCTTCTAGCTCCGTTACTATGGTTTTTGCGAATTCATTGACTGTTAAATCAATTGATTCAAATACGCCATAATACCTCAGGTATAAAAAACCTATTTATATAATAAGCTCAAATTCTGTAGTTCACATTTTTACGCGTATATACTCAGATAGATTATCTCGTTAACTCTTAGTATGGGGGATATTTTTTTTCCTCATCATTATTTTAAATTTTAAAAATTACTTGATTATTTTTCGCATTGTATTTAGCTTGGTAATTAAAATAAAGTCGAAATTTAAGACCGTCAATGATACATATTTGGCTCCATTCAGAATTTCTTATAAATCTCCTTATATGGACATGCAATATTTTTATTTAATTTTAACGAGCTGGGTACTTGTAATTTTTTAATAAATAATATGGATCAGATGTAAAATGATTTTTTTTAATTTAGGTAAATACAACAAAAACATTTCGGTTGGTTGGTTTAAGAGATTCTCCTTAAAATGGCATTTATTTTAAATAATTTATTTTTTTAATAATTTATTTACTTTTAATTTATGAAAAAACTTGATTTTCCAATTACGTCTCTGTCAATTCATTATTTATTTATATCGCCTGTAAATTAGTGCAATTAGTGCATTTCAGCGCTTCCGTACTAAATCAAAGTAAATGTACCAGAAAAGCCTTAGCATCTGAAATCGATAGACTTTTTTTTTAAATTAAGCTTAGAGCAGTTAAAAAAATTGTCCAACAAATATGTAAATGATAACCATAACAGATTTACAATAATACACTGGAAAATACAAAAATGCATACAAAATTTATTGATTTTTTTGTCTCGAAATATTCTAACTTGTCACAGTCGTCCAGTTCCAATTAATACTGTTATTAGAATGTTTTCTTGATCATGTATAATAATAATTATAAATAATAATTATCCATGATCAACAAACCATTGTGAGTGAGTAGTTCCTGACTACTATGGTATAAGATTATAAATAAAAAAATAACATCTTTATAATTATAATCACTGAAATTATATTCTTATAATATTCTTGAAAATAAATGATTTCACAAGCTGATTAAGCACATAAAAAAAAAAAAAAAAAAAAAAAAAAACACGAGTTTTCCATAGTTTGTATTTGAATATGTGAATTATCATATACATTTTCTATAGCTCTATTTCCCAAATACAAAACATTAGCACTTATTTTCTGACATCAGCTTCATTGAATGTATCTAATTTTTTTTTTTTTTTTTTTTTTTAATAACGATAATAGATTGGTTTTTATTCCTTTAATCTTGCAGTATTTCGAAGTTGTATTTCTGTTCAAAATGTAAAATGTTTTAGGAATTCAAAAATAAATTTATACATTAAAAAAAATATTTCTGAGAACAATTAAAATGTTTAACAAAGCACTTCAGTATAAAATGAAATACTTTCCTTTTAAGTAATAAGAATTGCTATACTAAAATATAATATGAATAATAATTATTATTCATATTGTATTTTATGAATAATAAATGTAATTCATACATTGTATAATAATGTATTATATAATGTAATCATTACATGTAAAATACATACTAGAAAAAAGATCGTATAACAACAATGCAATCAAAACTAAGGCGCTTCCAATCAAACAAAAAAAAAATTATGAAAGCAAATGAAATCGAGTTAACAATCACTTGCTTCAAATTAAAACATGCCTGCGAAATTCTAACAATGAAATATTCAAAAGCAGAGTAAATGTTCAACGATTAATTAGCTAATTATTCATGTGCACGACTAATTAGAAAACGAATGTCATTTAAATAATTTATGTTTTTTTTTTCATGTGCTCGTAAAATCGACTTCTTTTACATCGAGTATTGCCAAGATTGAATATTGTTAATATATATTATATATTGTTCTACATGACTTTAAAAATGCTTAAAAATAATATTTAAATAATCTTATTATAAGAAGAGATGACAATAGCCATAACCTGGAAACGAACCCGCGTCATGATCTAATTATTAAGGTCTTAGGCATTTTTATAACGTTTTTCCTCGATGATAAAAAAAATTTATTAAATTATATAATAATTATTTCAAAATAATAAAAGACTAAATTTCTATATTATTTGTTTAATAATTCGTTGATAAATTGATATTATCAGCAATAATAATTGGTAGGCACCAAATTGTAAAAATATGATAACAAGGATTTATTAACCTAAAATTACTGTAATTATTCATTATTATAAATAATTACAATAATATGAAATAAATCCAAACTTTGTTCTTTTACAAATTGCTGTTAGCCGCTTAACTGCGACATGCGCAAATCAAATTATGAAGATTAAAAAAAAAAAAAATCTTTTATGGATACATATAATCCTACATATATTGTTTTGCTTTGGCGAAATAGGACTTGTGATTGCAAGTCTTGGGGCAAAAAAAAAAAAAAAAAAAAAAAAAAAAAAAAAAAAAATCCTACATTTATAAAAAATAACTTTAAACATTTGATTATGAAAGAAGTAGAATGACTGAGAATGAGACCAGTAATGATTCATGTAAAACAAAAAGCTGGTGAGTTTTGATAATAATTTTGAGGTTGACGATATGATTTATGCATAAATATACACCAGCTTATTACATGCATGTCCATTTTTCTATAATAATTAAAACCTTGTTGCAGTTTGTTTCCTATTTACTACTAACTAAATTTTGTGATTTAATGTTATAAAGAATAAAATGAGATACTATTGTTTGGAGTGAGATTGGATAGTTTTGAATTTTTAAATACTAGTATAATTTCATGAACCTTTGCCGATTGTAATACATATGAGGCAGATTGTAATAACTTGTCTTGTGGAACCTGTCCAATTATCATTTCATATGATTCACTATTTTACATCGAATTGTTGAATAATTCTCTTGCTACTACTGGACTAGTTATTGAACAAGGTGAATAAATCTCGACACGAAGACGAGATAGAAGAGGAAGACGTCCTTGGAGTTAGGAAGTCATCACCGAGCGGTCTCCGTCCAAGGAAGCAGTAAATAAAGGATGAGTGGGCATTTCTATTAGCCCGGACTCTACTCCACCGGTGCCAGGTCGGAAATCAATTCCTGACGCCAAGTTACCTAGCTAGCCCGTCCCGTCTCTACAATATGGGCCAATTTGGCAAAGGGCCAACACTTGGAGGGCTCTCTACCCCCACCAGCAACTTCATTACACCAACTTGCCCACTTGTTCTGTCAGCTACCATGCCCCAAATTCAATCTTTATAGCAGTAATTTTATAGTAGAGTGAAGATGATTTATTAACTTACTATGCTGCCATCGAAAGGAGGAAAGCGGTAACTTAAAATTTGTGAGGTAATAGTTTCGTTGTGAAATGTTGGATTCATTTGACGCACTATAAAAAAAACACTAACAAGTCCGGGTGTTAAGCGTTAACTAAAATTATCTGTTTACTGCTTTTCTGTATTGTATCGGATGGAAAATTTCACAATGGATCCAAAGATACCATTATCTCACAATTATTGAGTTACTGCTTTTCTCCTTTCTTAGCATAGCTGAGGACTATAGATTGGATTAGTCGATAAAAAAAAATACATATATAAAAAATCTGGTGCGTGCACGCAACACACAACTTTCACTTACCAACTTACTTAGATAAGAAATTGACGTGTTTTGTTAAATATCATTTCCCAAAGTCACACATTTTTCTACATTCATATCTTATTTTTATTAATCGTTAAAGCCGTTTTTGAGTAAATAAAAAATCCCGTGAAAATGATACAAAATTAATTAAGTAAAGTCCCCCCTCCGGTTAATAAATTTTGATGAAATTTTTACAGACATATCTCGGGCATATAAATACATCAAATACCCAGTTTGATCAAAATCGTTAGAGCCGTTTTTGAGAAAATAAAAAAAAACACGTGAAAATGTTACAAAATTTATTAAGTAAAGTCCCCCCTCCGGTTAATAAATTTTGATGAAATTTTTACAGACATATCTCGGGCATATAAATACATCAAATACCCAGTTTGATCAAAATCGTTAGAGCCGTTTTTGAGAAAATAAAAAAAAACACGTGAAAATGTTACAAAATTTATTAAGTAAAGTCCCCCCTCCGGTTAATCAATTTTGATGAAATTTTTACAGTCATATATCGGGCATATAAATACATCAAATACCCAGTTTGATCAAAATCGTTAAAGCCGATTTAGAGTAAATAAAAAAAACACGTGAAAATGTTACAAAATTTATTAAGTAAAGTCCCCCCTTCGGTTGATCAATTTTGATGAAATGTTGGCTATCACATATTTGGCATATACATACATCAAATACCCAGTTTGATCAAAATCTTTAAAGTCGTTTTTGAGTAAATAAAAAAAACAAGTGAAAATGATACAAAATTTATTAAGTAAACTCCCCCCTCCGGTTAATCAATTTTGATGAAATTTTTACAGCCATATCTCGGGCATATAAATAGATGAAATACTCAGTTTAATCAAAATCGTTAGAGCCGTTTTTGAGAAAATCGAAAAAAACCTAAAAAGTTATTAAGTAAAGTACCCCCTCCATTTAAGTAATTTTGATGAAATTTATGCTGTCACATCGCGGGCATATACCTACACTAAATACCCAATTTCATGATCGCACGGTTTATAGTTTTTGAGCTAGTCTGTTCACACACACACACACACACACACACAGACACACACACAGACACACACACACACAGACCATTTCGCGGGACTTGGTCATTTCGACTCAGGGGACCCCAAAACGTGTATTTCCGTTGAAAACCGGAAGTCGAAATTTTTCACGATCGCAATACTTCCACTTACTATATATTTCATATATAGGTAAGTGAGGCAGCAGTGGGATGCTATGCAGACATGCCTAACATCCAACTGCTGCAACAACCCGTATTGCCTCAACAGGCAGGGTAGGGTGAAAATAAATAAATAAATAAAATATAGGTAAGTGAAAGTAAAAAAAGAGAGCACGGAAAAAGAGAGAGGTGGGAAGTGTATCAATGTTAAATTCGGAAGATGATGGATCTGAAATTTTTATTTGGACCTTTTTTTTTTTTTTTTTTAAGGATCTTTTGTAAAACAATAATTCCACAAATATTTTATAGAATATGTCTGTGAAGTGTCTAGGTCGAATATAGTCCAAAATATGTGAAATAGCTGAAAAGGAAAATTGAGGTGGAATTTAAGTAAGACGTTCATTGGAAATGTAGGAATTATAATTAGCTCTTGCCTATTTGTTTTCTTTATGATTCAGAAAATAATTGATAATTAACAATCAGAATTTTCAGTAATTTTTTTTTTTTTTTTTTTTTTTTTTTTGTGAGCCGAGGTTTACGATCCAAACATGTGGAGCTTCGTCAGGGCTTGCTAAGTCAAGACTAATATAGAGATTCAAAAAAGATCAAATAGGCTCTCTAAATAAAAAGAAAATTTGGCTGAAAATCCTGTTTATCAATCATCCTAATATTATAATTTATGTTTCACTATAAAAAAATAATTTTTTTTAATGAAAATTACCCAGGTTTTAAGTTAGCTCCAGAAACGGTTTTTATTTTATATAGGTAGTGAAAGGAAAAATTAAGTCTAATATTCCAAAATCAACCTAATCAATTTTCCAATTTTATTAAATTCAGTTTTTAAAAATTATTTTGTACATTATTATCTTTAGAGAAAATAATTTATGTACTAAAAAAAAAAAAAAAACTATTTCTTACCGGCTCTTATCAATATTATTGTATTTACTTCCAACATTTTTTTCATAAAAATGATAGAGGGAAATGATGTATCTCAAAAAATTAATTTATCATAATCATTTACCGTAAATAAAATTAAAGAAAGCTCTAAGTAAATTATTTAATTGGTAACGTTTACCCCGTACTTAATCATTAGATGCTTGATATTTATAATTTTTACAATAAAATAATTTCATAAATATTTTATAGGCTATATAACCAATATAAAGAAGTATACAGATTTTGAGTCGCAGGATTCGTTGAAAACAGTCTTTAGGTGACGATTTATATTTGATTCAATTTAACAATTAGATGTAAACCTTCTAATTATATTATAAATCCATTAAGACTCTTGAATAATATTTTCATTTAGAGTTATTATATTAAAAAAATAATAAAATTTTTTGTAGATATTGTAGTTTATTTTTTCTCTATTCCAGGCAAAATATTTAATAAAATTAATAATTTTAGTCATATTATATTTTTTTAAATAACCGGATAACACAATAATACGATTATAAATTTTTCATTATTATTATTAGAGGTGTGGTGATAAATACCGGAAAGGGTTTGAATCTGGGGGGAAATATATCCGTACTCGCTTACGCTGATGATTTGGTTTTGCTTGGCGACGACGTGGAAACGATAGAACTAAATACAAAAGCATTGATGGAAGCCGGAAAAGAAGTAGGGCTAGAAATAAATACGGAAAAAACAAAATATATGGTTAGTTGTAGAAACGGTGACAATTTTGGCGATATTGAAGTAGAAGAGGAAATATTCGAAGCCGTTGAGAAATTTAGATATTTAGGATCTACTGTAACTAGAAAAAACGAAATCGAAGAGGAAATTAAGGCTAGATTAAAGGCGGGAAATGCTTGTTATTTCTCGGTTGCAAAATTACTTGGGTCACGCCTTTTATCCCGAAATTTAAAAATTAGGATTTACAAAACTATAATTCTTCCGACTGTTCTTTACGGTTGTGAAACATGGCCGCTTACAGTAAGGGATGAGAAACGCCTTATGGTGTTTGAAAATAAAGTGCTGCGTAGAATATTCGGGCCGAAGAAAGATGAGTCAACAGGAGAATTTAGACGGCTACACAATGCGGAATTGCGTGAACTTTACCCGGCAAATGTAATCGAGTCTATAACTGCGCGTCGGCTAAAGTGGGCATGCAAAATGACGAGTCTTAGTAGTGAACGAATTCCTAAAAGATTGATAAACGCTTTGCCGACTGGAAAACGGCCGAGGGGTAGGCCTAGGCGAAGGTGGGAAGATTCGGTGAAAGCAGATCTTGTGAATTTGGGGTTGGACGGTGGTAGGTGGATGGAAGTATGTAGGGATCGATTGGTGGTGTCGGCGTCGGGCCTTCGGGTCCGTTAAGCCTTATTGTATTGTATTGTATTGTATTATTAGAGGTGTAACTTATCAGCTTACCACCTAATCCGTCACAATGCACAAAAGGTAAAAAAAAATAAATATATATATATATATTTTTTTTTGTTAGTAAATTTAGGAAAATGATTGTTGTCGCCTTGTATTTGATATAAGCAACTGGTCAATTCTTTAAAGTTATTTTTTATATATGTATGTCATATTGTATGTATCAATAAAAGATTTTTTTTTTAATTTTCATAATTTTATTTGCACATGTCGAATTTGAGCGGCTATCAGCAATTTGTAAAAGAATAAAGTTTGGATTTATTTAATATTAACATATAACTGCCAAATTGGCCCCAATGTGATTGGTTATAGAGCTATGGGCAGTCTGCCACTGTACCATGGTGACCATGGCTTGCAGCAACGTGAGGTTTGGGCTGCCCCTCCATGCTGTCTGTACTCCCGCAAGCAAAAAAAATGTCTGTAAGAAGACCACACTGCGCGGCAAAAGGTCTCATTAGGCCTAATGCGCCAACCGAAAAAAAAAAAAATTGTCATTATCAGCACATAGTTCAATGTACCATATAATGGGGATTAAAAAAAAAAAAAAATTATTATAGACTGAGTACATGAAACGAACGAATGAAAAAGAATATCAAGAAGTGAGAGGTTGATTCCATGAACCAAACAAGTCCAAGTAAATTAGTACTCTAGAAAAAAAAATAAGAAATTAGACTAGTTAGAATGATCGTGGAAGGCACATTTTTATGTATCTAGCATAAATGTAATAATCATTGTTACAATTTAAACATAATGTCTTAAATTGTTACAATTTTTTTGTGTTTTTTGTTTTCGTCACGGAAGAAAAAAAGGGAATTTATTCTTTCAACATAGCTCTTTTCATTATCAGTGAAGAGTACCCCAATTAATTTAATTCTTTATTAAAAATGAAGTATTTACTCTCCTTTATTATTTTTTTTTATTTTTATTTTAATAAAGTAATCATTTCTAATTCGGCTTTGTATAGTAAGATAAAAAAAATCATACAATACAATACAATACAATACAATAAGGCTTAACGGACCCGAAGGCCCGACGCCGACACCACCAATCGATCCCTACATACTTCCATCCACCTACCACCGTCCAACCCCAAATTCACAAGATCTGCTTTCACCGAATCTTCCCACCTTCGCCTAGGCCTACCCCTCGGCCGTTTTCCAGTCGGCAAAGCGTTTATCAATCTTTTAGGAATTCGTTCACTACTAAGACTCGTCATTTTGCATGCCCACTTTAGCCGACGCGCAGTTATAGACTCGATTACATTTGCCGGGTAAAGTTCACGCAATTCCGCATTGTGTAGCCGTCTAAATTCTCCTGTTGACTCATCTTTCTTCGGCCCGAATATTCTACGCAGCACTTTATTTTCAAACACCATAAGGCGTTTCTCATCCCTTACTGTAAGCGGCCATGTTTCACAACCGTAAAGAACAGTCGGAAGAATTATAGTTTTGTAAATCCTAATTTTTAAATTTCGGGATAAAAGGCGTGACCCAAGTAATTTTGCAACCGAGAAATAACAAGCATTTCCCGCCTTTAATCTAGCCTTAATTTCCTCTTCGATTTCGTTTTTTCTAGTTACAGTAGATCCTAAATATCTAAATTTCTCAACGGCTTCGAATATTTCCTCTTCTACTTCAATATCGCCAAAATTGTCACCGTTTCTACAACTAACCATATATTTTGTTTTTTCCGTATTTATTTCTAGCCCTACTTCTTTTCCGGCTTCCATCAATGCTTTTGTATTTAGTTCTATCGTTTCCACGTCGTCGCCAAGCAAAACCAAATCATCAGCGTAAGCGAGTACGGATATATTTCCCCCCAGATTCAAACCCTTTCCGGTATTTATCACCTCCCTAATGACATATTCCAGAGCTAAATTAAATAAAACAGGGGATAGCGAATCCCCCTGTTTCAAACCAGAGTGAACCTCGAACTTGTCAGAAAAATAACGACCGATTCTTATTTTATTGAACGTTTCGGTCATACACATTTTTACTAAGTTTACTAACTTCTTCGGTATTCCTAGTTCAGTCAGGATGTTATACAGTTTATTGCGGTCTATTGAATCATAAGCTTTTTTAAAGTCGACATACAGTTGATGAACAATACCATTGTATTCTAATTTTTTCTCTAATATTTGACGGAGGGAGAATATTTGGTCTACGGTAGATCGGTTCCGTCTGAAACCACATTGATAATCTCCGATAATTTCCTCGGCGTATTCGGTTATTCGGCTAGTCAGTATTGACGTAAATACTTTATAGCAGACCGGAAGTAGTGAGATCCCACGGTAGTTATTAGTGTCTGTCCGCGACCCCTTCTTGTGAATCGGTATAAGTATAGACTCTTTCCATTCTTCGGGTACTTTCTCATACTCCCAGATCTTTTTAATCAAAAGATGTATTTTTGAAATCCCAGCTTCCCCACATGATTTGATTAGTTCGCTAGGAATATTATCCGTCCCCGCTGCTTTATAGGATTTTAATTTTCCGATGGCTATTTCGACTTCCCCTATACTCGGTTCTTCTAATAACGGTTCAGCACTTTGAAATTCCAAAAGTGGTGATAGACGGGTATTTTCCGGATTCAAAATACTATCAAAGTGCTCTTTGAACTTCCTTACTATGTCTACCGGATCCGCTATGATGTTATTATTATTATCCCTAATACCAGTCGTAACTGGTCCTAGACGTTTACGTGATAAATTTATGCCTTTATACATATCTCTAACGTTATTTTTTATTCCATTATTTTCTATTTCTATTATTTTGTTTTTGAGATATTCTCTTTTTTTATTTTTAAGCAATTTAGTCGTTTCGTTCCTTATGCCTCGAAAGTAGGCACGATTGTCTTCGCTAGGATTATCTAAAACTTTGAGTTTAGCGGCTTTTCTTTTCTCACACGAGTTTAAACATTCTTCATCGAACCATGGTTTATTCTTATTATTTTCCCTTTTGCCCAGACACAAATTACTGACCTCTTTAATATTATCCCTAATCCCTACCCACAATTGATCAATGTCTTCACCATTCTCTGTCGATGGTTCTAATACGTCAAATCTATTCTTGAGTTCAATTTCGAATTGTTTTCTAATCGCCGGAATTTTAAGTTTCTCCAGATTAAAATATTCGGTATGAGATCCGGTTTGTAACCTTTTTTTTATTGATAGTCTTTGCCGAACTTTAGCGACTACTAGTTCGTGATCCGACCCGCATTCCGCCCCTCGGTACGACCTAACATTAATAACACTATTTTGCCACCTATGCTGCACCAAAACGTGATCGATTTGATTTCTTGTTTGTGAATCCGGTGATGTCCAGGTATATTTGTGAATATCTTTATGTTTAAAAGTTGTACTTTTGATTATTAAATTTTTAGAAGTAGCAAAGTTAATCAATCGTATTCCGTTATCATTACTAATTTCGTGTAAACTTTCTTTTCCAATTGTCGGATAATATATTTTTTCCCTGCCCACCTTTGCATTAGCGTCTCCTAAAACTATCTTCATGTAATTTCGCGGTAATTTATCGAAGACCCACTCTAGTTTATCGTAAAATTCCGACTTAACTTCGTCATCGCTGTCTTCGGTCGGAGAATGTATGTTTATTAACGCGATTTTAAACCACCGCCCCTGAAATACAACTACTGATATCCTGTCCCCGAAAAATTGAACGTCCCTCAAAGCGGATATCAACCTATTCCTAATCAGAAACCCAGTGCCTAAACAATAATTTTCGCCCCCGCCGTACCAAATTGTGTACTTACCTTCTCTTAAAGAGCCCTCCCCCGGCCAGCGTACCTCTTGCAGCGCCACGATATCTATACCGTACCTCTCAACCTCATTCGAAACCGATTTTAACCCACCCGCTGTATTCAAACTTCTCACGTTCCACGTCCCTAATACTAAATCTCTTAATTTCAACTTTCGCCATGATTCCCCTAAAGCAGTCCCCACCCGGAGACCCGAACGGGGGACTAGTTTACCTCCGGATAATGAGCGTTTTACCTTAGGAGAATCCATGACTGTTTGTGGTGTTTGGGTGAACTAAAAAATGTGAGTAGGGCGTTCAAACCTACGTCACACCCTCCAGCAAGCCTGGGGGGGCGCTCTCATTGTTGGTCAGCGAGTCCTACGGACTTAGCCGGGAGGAACTTCCTAGGAATTTCCACCGACCATCCCCACATCCGCCACCCGTGGGACGCTCCCCATACGCGGTAATGAGACCCGCGCGAGGAAAAAAAAAAAAAAAAAAAAAAAAAAAAAAAAAAAAAAAAAAAAAAAAAAAAATCATAAAATACCTTATTTAAAAAACATTATTCTTAGCATAGGAAAAAAATTAAATCACAAACATACAATGGACTTTCTTTTCTAAAACTTATTAAGAACCAATTTAAAAAGTGACATTTTTAATTATCACTCTCTTAAACGATACTCAAACTGTCATTAGATTTTTTTTTCATAATTATCTGCTTCTGATTTTTGTACTTACCCCTTCATTAATTAATGTCCTATAAATCGATAAGTTGATATAATCCGAAGAGAAGAAAATATTATCCTGTAATTTTTTTTTTTTTATGTAAACAAGAATTTTTATTTAAATCGAGTTTTCCAACAATAAATTATTTACGGGAAAAGTTTCTGAAACCTAATAATCACGATATTTTCAAGGTATAGTAAAAGTTAGTTAACTAATAATTCAAAAACAATCCATCGCACAGGGAATGGTATTCTCATTAAAATATAAGATCAATGAACTACCAATCGAATGAAATATTTTTAGATAAAATAGTTTACTTCGTAACGCCTATATCGATAAGTAAAGTTCGGAAATGTTTAACATTTTGGTAGGAGAATGAATTGAGCTTATGTCTCGATGCCTCAAAACCGGCTACTCCAAATGAAAAATATTGCATTTAAACTTTGTAGAGCATCGGATTCTGAGGAAAACGAGATCCAAAATTAAAGCTGTGTAATGCCTAATTTCCTAATTTTTAGGGAAAAACTAAAAAAAAAAAAAAAATATATAAAAATTCTTCCTTCAATGTTAGTGGCCACGTTTCGCATCTGTATAGGATCGTAAGAAGAGTTATAGTGAAATGAAGTGAAGCAAGCATTTCTCGCGTCTTCAATTTCGGCTCTATTAGTTTATTTTACGTATTGTAACACTTATGTGGGTCAACAAAAATTTATTTAACCAAAATATGACGATATCAATGCCAAACGAATTATCACAACATAAATATTAGAGCAGGTTTCAAAAATGATAATTATAACACACAAATCATATGTCTTGAGCTTCGCAGTCAAGACACAGACTAAAGGTAAGGCCACACCGAATTCGCATCCGCGTGTGTGAACGGTTACTATCTATCCTTCGTAAATGAATCAGATCCGTGCTGCGGTGCGGACATGATGTGTGGCCTGACCTTAAGACTAACTGGCCCCGTCACTCGCTCCTTATATATAGTCGCAAAACGAACCATCTGGAAGGTTCGGGATCCTCCTGAAAGGTTCCATGTCGAAAAGATCTAGGCCCGTCCACGTGCTCCAACGGTTTGTTCCGACCAATAGTCGTTCCAACAAAAGGTTTGGGATTATAAACCATATGAAGGGGTCGTGGAAAAATAGTGCCAAACAATATTTTCAACAAAAATAAACTGCAGCTGCAGTCTGCTCTATATTATGTAGGACTATATGTCTAAGATGAAAATGTTACCCAACAACAACCTGAACGGTTATTGTTTGGGGGGGGGGGGCGGGTGGAAGGTTGTTGTTGTGGGGTGTTGTTGGGCGTGAAATTGTTGTTTGGGATGGGGGTTGTTGTTTGGGGGGGAGGTTGTTGTTTGGGTGAAGGTTGTTGTTTGGAGTAACATATAGAGCCTCTATAGACATATTTAGGTAGCATTTCCTTTATAGGAACTTATAGTCTTACGTAATTTACAGCAGACTGCAGCTACATTTCATTATTGTTAAAAATGTTGCTTGGCATTATTTTGCCTCGACCCCTTCACATTTTTTTTATTTATTAGATTATCGATTTAACGTTACAGTATTTTGTTTCATCCAATCATTCTTTACCACTTCTTCCTAATTTGGAAGTCATCTATTGTTGAGCCTGGGGCAGGAGGGCCAAAATCGTCAAGGAAACGCTAGTTTTAAATTGTTTAACAATCCTATAAGTAACAAAAATTATGAGAAGTATATACGATAATAATGATTTACAACCGCTTACTATTATATCGCTTGAATTGCCGTAATACAGAGTATTCAGTCAGTTTGTGCAGCGGCTGCCTACCCCTTCTGGAAAGGTCCATTATGAATAAACGAGGAGTTGGGTGAAGGGCAAGGGAGGGGTTTTTGTAATTCAATTTTCTCCAGGAAGGCTACACATAAGGCTCGAGGTATTCAAACATTTAATAGCCCTCTTGCGCTGGAGGCCGCCCGCTCTTTCAGTTCATCAAACGAAGCAAATATTCTATTTTTGGAATCCGCTTATTCCTACTCAATATTGGGTCTCTCCGCCTTTCATCGGTACATCGAATAGATCGTTAGTTTGAATTCCGTATATTGAAATACTAATATCCAAGGCTATAACATACTATAACAATTACTTCGAACTTAAATAATTGAAATGGAATGACTGAGTGAGAGTTCTATAAAATAAAAAAAATAAAATAAAAAACTGATTCGTTTATTTACTTCATAGCGGACGAAACTCCCACACATTATACTGTCGGTATATAACTGAGGTTGTGATGTTTTTCTGAGAGATCTCTCTGCTCCGTTCAGAGCCTGAGTTGTCCGGTCTGTCGTTAGTCTGTATAAACATTTTTTATAAATTGAATAACGCAAGAACAAATCGATCGGCACCTTAGAGCCAAAACGTCCTAAAGCCATTTAAATTGAGTCTCAACTTAACAAAATTTGATGCTACCACTAACTATCGATTTATCTTATAATAAAAATTAGGCTTTATAAACTAGATACTTTTTGTTTATGATATTTTACTTTTTATTCAAGACGCGGATGTGAGTTACCTAAAAACCTAAATATAAATAAAGAATATTGAAATAAATAAAAACTATGACATAAGTCTTACTCGTGTTGCATGATAGCCGGAATCCGTAACTATAACAAAGTACTTCATTTTTCAGAAAACGACAGCTATATTATATTCTGCTAATATTATATATCTTTATTTAAATTTTTTTTTGAAAAACTATTTAAGGATATGTATAAGGTTTGTTCCAACTTTATTTATTTATTCTTCCTACCTTGCCTCTTAAGGCAATTGGCTCGGAAACCCCTATGCCCCGTGAGGAACTGTGAGACCCAATAGTCAGGGACAACCCATGTGGCTTTTAGCCTGGAATGAACGGTGGGGAAGTATTTCCTTAGGGTAGCCCCTTTTATTGTCGTCACCCATCGCTGGTTCCATTATTCTATCGTGTCCTCACGAATAATACTTCTCCATCTTCGTGGGTCTTCACCTATCCTCACTCGAAGGTTTACCGGTATATCCGCAATGCCTTCCCTCTTCGCTTTGTTTCTGAAGCAATCTTCTCGCAAGAGGAGGTCAATTGGGATTGCTCCTGCTAAGACCTGCACTGCCTCGTGAGACACTGTTCTGTACGCCCTGGTGACTCGCAGCAGAGCCATCCGCTGAATCGTCGCCAACTTCTTGTTCTGTTGGTGCGGGAGGTGCTGACTCCATGCTGGGGACGCATACCTCAGGATACCCAGAATCACTCCTTTGTAGATGGTCAGTGTGGCTGTGAACCTAAGACCCCAAAAGGTGCCCCCAATGCGACAAAGACCATTAAGGGCTAAGGCCACCCTATTTCTTATGTATTCCAGACGAGGTGTTAAATTGAATTTTTGTCCAAACTTGATGCCACGGTAGGTTACAACCTCATTTGGACTTATCCTTTCTCCCTCAATATTAAGAGTAATAGGGTGGGCCCTATCGGTCTTGCCCCTCAAAAGAATGGACTGTGTCTTGGCAGCCGCCATCCTTAACTTTTTTCTCTCGCACCATCGAGCTACTATGTTGGCGCATCTTTCGGCTTCATGTTTCAGTCTGGCTCTGCTGTTCGAAGCCACCACGACGGCTAGGTCATCGACATAAGCCGTGGCCGGGAACCGCTCCTCTTCTAGAAGTCCCAGCAACTCGTCAAACACTAGTTTCCACAGAGCAGGGCCAAGGACAGACCCCTGCGGACAACCTCTTTCCACACTCTCTTCTACTTCAAAGAAGCTACCTTTTATCTTCAGTCTTCGGTCCTGAAGGTAGCTTCTCAAAAGGTCATAAAACTTGCTGTGAGCTTCATATTTTTGCAACTGCTGGAGTACGCCATGCCATCAAACGCTGTCAAAGGCGGAGGAGATATCAAAGAGGAGAAGCATGACATATTTCTCCGCCTTTTCTTCGACATCGCGGCGCACTCTCAGCAGAGCATCAGCGGTTCCCTTGTCTTTAGTGCTTCCGTACTGCCATGGATGGCTCGCCCTTGATAAGACTTGCCCTTGATAAGACGCCCTTGATAAGGTTTGTTCCAACTACCACTTAAAACACTTCGATAACTAACAGACTGCTCATGTTCTTCCCACACTCATTTGTTTCTAAACATAATTGGTTGGTTTTCCCATTCCATTCATTGAGCATTAAAACAGTTTTGAGCATTGTTTAACATGTTTCAATAGCTTCTTGTTACATACTTTACGTTATGTATGCCATATGTGTTTTCAATTATTATTCTCAAGTGACTTAGTTTCAGAATAAAGTTCTGTTTTCTATCTATCTATGTAACTTTTTTTTTATTCTATCACTACTGCAAATATTTTCTTAAACACAAATCGATGATAGTTATAGACACTCTACATCGATACACATCGATAATATGGTGATAATCAATTGTCGCCAAAAGGGGGAGAGGAGAGGTAACCTAGTTACAACACAATATAATTTTGTGGCCATTCCCCGGAGAATCAAACTCGGGATGTTTTTGAGTCTAGTCTCCCGCCCGAACTCATTGGAACACCAAACCAGCTTTACGTCAATAAAAGATTGAATAATTGAACATGGTCCAATTACCACTTTAGAATTTACCGGTTTTTGTTTCGGTTAAAATTAATTTTTAAAAATCTATTGTAGTTTGTTTTAAAATAATAATAAATTAATATTGTAACGCAAAACAAAATCATATGATGTTACATTGATAAGAGCTCTAGACTTCTTGTTGGAATTGTTGCATAACTGTTTTAGTACGTGTTCTAGATTTTACGAGAATCTTCAGAAGGTTAGTCGTGCTCTGACACCAAAGCATTTGAATACTTTTGTGTAACTTTATTGTTACTAGTAGTAACTTTTTTAATCATTCGAGTTTTTCTGAAATTTTGAATTATAATTTTCCTCAAATTAAAATTATTTAAACTCATGTTATACAATATCGATTAAGTATATAGTACATTATGTCAACCCTTTCCTTTTTACAAGTATTTAGTCCTGATACTAAAAAAACACTCCTGAAAAGAACATAATAATAAAAAAATTTATGGCATTTGAAAGTACCTATTTAGTAGTCAACTACCTAGTTAAAAACATCCAAGCAAAAAGTAGAAAGGGTAAGAATCCGAGACTCTTGGCGATCCAATCAAGAATCCGGCTGACCACAGAACCGCGCAGGGCGATGAAAAGGACCAATTATACTCAGAGTGGACTGTTTGCAGAAGAAGTGCTGCCGATGACTCTGGATATTACTCCGGAGGGAAGGGTTTATTGGAGCTTGAGAGACGTGAGGAGAGGATCCTTCATATAGACACCTCTCTCGGCTATAACGGGGCAAGACAATGGTTGCGTGCTCTCTTCCGCTACCAGATGCCGCCACTTCCGGTATTGGTTTCACCCCCTGGAAATTATTTATTGCTACACCACCTAAAAGATATTGTGCACATACATCACTACAAGAATTAATGCGTTGCAGGTATGGAGGAAAGAACGAAGTATTTCTTCTCATGCTCCCCATATACCGTGCTTTTTGAATATAATTTATTGAAATATTGGAAAACAATTTGTGAATCTAGAGAGGAAAAAAACTCTCTCGATATGTAGATTATTAATATTGGTTACAAAGACGATATTTTCCATAGGGGTTCCACAAGGAGCGGTTCTGTCACCTTTCTCTTTTTATTCACTAATCGTTGGTGGTTCTTGGTAGCTAGCGTAGCTGCTTTTGCAGATGATATTATTATATCAAGTAGAGGCCTAAATGCTAAAAGGGCCCTAGACCAAGTCAAAGTGGAAGTGCGGAAGAAATGAAAGAATTAAAAATTGGGGAAAGGTTCTATCCAAAGAGAAAAAAATTCAATTAAACTCAGAAATTTCGGGAAGAAAATTATTATGAGTCTACATGTTATAAATTTTGATGTATGAATTTAACAAAATTTCATAAAACTAAATAAATGTGTTTTGTGTCCGCTTTATGTATTTATAAAATGTGAACTGTTAATTAATTGTTAAAGAAAAAGAAATGTAATGAGCATCCGAGGAAAGCATGAAAAAGCTAGAAAAAATGGGATATTAAAAAAAAATCTTAACTTCAGTTAAGATAAAACACTATAAAAATAAAATACAAACTCTCTAAATAGCTCTAATAAAGATATATATTTATTTTCTTCATATGCTTGTTAATCCTTATGTTTTCCTATATATATTAATTGATTGTTTCTTTTATATTTATAAAGGTAATCTAATAGGTGCTCAAATTATATCTAATGTCATATTTTTTTAATATTCAACACTCCTTTGCTCGCGCTGGACATGAGAGATACAGGATTTTTTTTTTGTATCTGCAAATTGGTGACGATGGAAGTTAGATTATTTATACTTTTTAAAATTTCGCTCAACAGCCATTTTGTATTTGAGACACCCAAAGCTATACGAACTGAAAATATCCCTCAAGGACTACAGCGATTCATTACTAAATTTTCATCGGCCATCATTCATGGATCCACCGTTATTCTGACGTAGTAAATATTAGGTCAACGGACACTTTTATTTAATTCTAAATTACCAAATCTGTTAATTAAACAATTTAATAGAAGATGAGGGAATTGGACTACTGAGCCCTATCCAAATAGTTATTAACGATTGGTGAGCTCAGCGAGGAAAGATTTAAATTAGTTTTAATCCTGAAGCTAATAAGGAGACGGGAGCGGTTGCTTTTAATTAAACTGAAGAAGGGATCTAATTATCCATGCCCAACATTGCGGCTCAGTTATGGAACAATAACTCCACTCTCGGCCCTCCATCTCCAGCCCGCCCTAAACAGATACTGCCCCTCCCTCCATCCCCCCCTGCTACCGTTAACTTGTACCTGGATTATTAAAAACAAATCCTCGTCTTCTTTCATCCGCGAAAAATCTGACTTGGGTCGGAGGAGTAATCAGGGATCCGAAATTTCAAGAAATAGGAGTGGAAAAATTAAACCTAAGGTAAAGATCTCTTGTTGGTTCTTGACCTATTACGGAACATATTAGTTACATTTCATCAATTATAACTATTAAAACAATTAATAGCAATTCTCTCCAGTATCCTCTTTCAGAAAAGAAGATTTATCTTCACCTTCTCAATCCAATTACTCCATCTCAAATAAAAAAAATCACCGAAACTAGTATTGTAATGATGAAGATTCATAATAAGGGATGGGATTTTCATGTATTTTCATATTTTCTTCTGAGGCCTAGAAATGCAGATATATGCATTCTAAATGGTTTTTACCATGATATAAATAATTTATAACCATTTTTATTTGCCATATTTTTCAATAGTTTGTTGTTTTTAAATATTTTTACATATATTTCGATGAATACATATTTTTGTCCATATTTTAAAACTTTTAGGTCATTTACGTTAAAGTAATTTATTATTTACTTGTTTTACGTATATTCAATCAACACCTAGAATAGATAAAGTGTAAAGCAGAGAATAGAACGTAGGGATAACGAATTTCTTGGAAAATCAGAAAGTACAATGCAATATCTACAGTTCTCAGAAATTTCGATCCCCTCTTTCCATAAGGTGCCCTTACACGTTCGGTTTTTTCGCCGGTTTGGAACGACGGTCCGGACCGATGAAAAAAACCGAACGTGTAAGGGCAAAAACCGGTTTGGAACGAAGTCCGGGCAACCTGTCGGAGACAGAATTCAGGAACGTCGGGTTGGACTGAACCGACCGTGTAAGGGCGCACCGTTCCAAACCGTCGGTTATTTGCTCTTTAAATTAAGAACATTATTGGTGCTCTGTTTATATTAGTTTAGTTTTCCATACGAAAAATAGTTTAATAAACATTGATATATTTATTACAGGTACAATATTAAAAAAAAACAAATATTATTACGTATATTCGCCTCAAATATGAATCTGTCATCTTCGTCAACTACAAAAAAAAAATGCAATTATCGATGTTTTCATTACATATTATTTAAGTTTATTTTCCTCAAAATAGGGACGAACATAGTTCCCGATGGAAATTTAAATGATATACAAAATTAAATAAAAGTGATTTTGATTTCTTTTTTTTGTCCGATGGCTCAATATAAATTAAGAAATCCTAGCAGTGCAGTTTAACAACATGAATGTAGAACATCTCTAGGAACTGCCCGCATTACCTATCGTCCCCCTTACAATACAAATACAATAATTCTAAAATAAAAAAAATATTTTAAAAACTTTAATGAATCCATTTTAGACATAAGATTTCCGTCGGCTACATGAAATTCAAACAATTACCATTATCTTTGCTTTTATTATTAATTATTGCATTTTTCCCCCCTCGACATATGGACAAACATTCTTGGGATAGAATTTTAAATTTTAATAAAAGTTATTTTGAATTATTCTGTCTGATGGATAGTTGAAGTCTGGTACAGGGACTTGCAAATGGTTTCATAAAATGTTTTTTCGTTTTTTTTTTTATTAGAAAAATAATTAGGAAATTTCGGCATTTAAAAACCACAAATGAGTCATAATTGGAAAATTTATTTGAATTAAAATATTTATAATTATTAGAATCAAGGGTTGAACGGACGGAATGGAACGAACGTGTAAGGACTTATCTGCCGCCGTTCCAAACTGACGGTTTTTCCCCCACCATTTTCCTTCGTGCAAACCGATGGCTCGGAACGGTGAAAAAACCGAACGTGTAAGGGCACCTTTACATCGATGCCTCATCCTTTACAATGCTTATATCGCCTTAGTTGCTTTATAAATTCGTCTAACTTTTTTTTTTTAACTCAAGATAAGAACATTATTACTTTTTTTAAATATAAAAATAATAATGAGAACACGTCATAATTCAGTTGAGCGCCAACTACCATATTATAACACTAATGAGGTTTGAAATAATTTGTATTAAAAGAAAAGTATAATTAACTACACCAAATATTGTTAACAACGTTACAAAAACTAACTACTACTAAAAATACAGTAACACGAAAGTAATCTTATTCATTCGAGGTACAGAGCAAGACTAAGACTCCATTCGAGAAGGACGTAGAATATTCTCAAAAAATCTAGAAAAGGTACTGAAACAGTTATGTAACTGTTCCAACAAACAGTCTAGAACTCTTTTCAGCGTAACAGACAAAATTACACGATTCCGTTTCACTTTACTGTATTATCTTGAATAAAATTTCATTCAAATTATACTGAAATATAAATTGAATAAATTAAAAATTCTTTCTTCTTGTCTGGATTTATCCACCTCTGAATTTTTGGCCTACTTCTTTTTCACCTCCGATTTCATTTCATTCTATTTATCTTTCTGCTTTTTTACTTCCCCCACAGCCTGACTAACTATTTAGTACAGTGAGCAGATATAATTAGAGTCATGTAATAATTATTTATTATTTAATCAATAATTAAATTATAAACTGAGTACATATTCACAGATATAATTAACAAGCAAAAGTTCAAGAAAATAATACTGAATTCGGTTTTACACGCTAGAATTCGCTATATAGAGCTATTAAATCTCGCATATGAAAAATCGATTAATTTTGAAAAAATAAGTTTACTTTAAATAAGTTACCTCGAGCTGTACCTCACTATAATAGTTCGTGTGTTATAAATACAATACTCATTCTAAAATTTGTTTAACAAAGTTTCGAAAAGATTACTTCCAATTACAGCTGCATAATAGGGCTGTTAAATCTAACCACTGATTCAGTTTCTAATCCTTATAGTTAAGGTAATATTTCCTTTTCCCATTAACTCTACAACATAAAAAATATTTTGTTTAAAAAAATTATAAAAATAAATTAAGGAATAATTCGTTAGTTTATTCGTGTATAAGTTAGTAATGTTTATTGAAAATATGAACTTACATTTTAAGATAGAAGGCAAATGTAGTATTAACTTTAGTATTGCTAAATTATTGATTATTTAAATATTCTAGTTCACTAATCTATAGCCCTTACAATACTATATTCCTGCCAGGATAAACATACCGCTGATCCGCTTTCAATTTACCATTAATCAATTCCTCTACAACTCAAAGGAGCGCTTATCAATAATTAATTTATTTGAGCATAATACAGGAATTATCACGAAACGCAGGTGTAATTTGCCCATGATTAAATTATTGACAAAGGGCGTGGAATTAATGTAACAGAAACTCGGGGAAACTGAGAGACAGGGAGAAATTAATTAAATCACAATGACTAAATAAGCCGCCATCTCCTTTTGTCCAGGTGTGCTTCTCCTCCTCTCAGATCTCCATCAATTGGGGGATTCCTCGACACCTCTGTTCCGGCTGGTTTATTCTCTGATGTCTTATCTTCAAGCTCTTCAAAGCATTCGCAAACAATACTTAGCTTGGAGATGCTTAATAAGTCTGTTTCACCAGGAAAAAAAAATATATATCCAGACAACTAAAGTCCCAAATTTATTCTGTAAAGATTTTTCTGACTTAATCATCAGTACGGGTCATAAAAAAACAAAGAAATGGGAAAGGTGGGTAAAACAATCAAGAACTTAATTGAAGTAATATCAATAATTAGTTTTTTGTTTTCTTTTATTGAATTTTTCTGTGACCTTAAAGAGAAAATAATTATTTAGTTATCGAAAAAACAGCTAGATTACGTTTTTTGTAAAAGTGCGCATTGATATAGAATATCAAAGAACAGAACAGAAAACACAATCTGTGTCCATCGAAGTCCATTAAATATAATAAGCTAGGAAGAAAAAAAAAAAATAATAAAAAATAACTGAACAAATATTAAAGTATAGAGTCAAATAGTATAGTACATATATGGATAACCAAAGTATAGAGCTTAACTGTTTACACTTTTTTTTTTTTAAGAATTGAGAATAATTAGTTCGAACATTAGAATAATATATTAACTGTCCTAACTAAATTGAATAAAAAACACAATAATAAACATTTTAATTAACAGATAATAATATTAAATAAAATCAAAGTTAAAGTTGCTTATGCTGTTTAAAATAATTCATCTAAACATAAGTAATTGTACAGTAAAGAAAAAAAAAAGAACTAAGTATAGTAAACTGTATACAAAACTGATTTTGAAAAACCCAAACTTAACGTGAGAAAAAAAAGTAAATAATGAAAGTATACCATTATTGTGTGGATCCAGACATAGATATATATACGTTTAAAAAAAATGTTTCATGCCAATAAAAAAATAGTTTTAAGCTGTATAAATTTTTTTTGGATCTTAAATATTCAAGTTTCATATCAAAGTTTTCTTCATTTGCTAAGTATTCTAAATACTTTCTATGAATCCATTTATGTAAGGCGTGGGAGCGATTCGTGCTGTCGGAATTTCATTGTTATTATTTATTTTCAATGAAATTTCATAATTATCGTTATTATTGCTCAAGAATGTAAGAAAATGAAGTTAGGTGAAAAATTATACCCACCACAAAATCTAAAAAAAGACAATCTCCTTATTTATCATAACAATTTTCGGTAAAGGAACCTCCACGGAAATTCAAAAACTGTTCTCCCATAATAAAAATTAATCATATTTTTCAGGAAAGCCCAAATTTCACTTCACAACTCAATATAATGTCATTAAAGCCTGAAATAAGAGAAGGTATTAAAGATAACAACGATAGGATAAAATCGTTATTCAGATTATTGAAATCAAACAATACACTGCAGATTGATAAAGGAACTACAGAGGAAAAAATCTAATAAATTCTAAAATGACGACATTAAGAAAATAAAAAAAAATATTAAAAGGTACAGCGCCTAGGCATCTAATCTGAGGCATTATTTCTACTTAAAAAATGGAATGATATGTATCTTCAGAAAAAATAAAATAAAAAAATCAAGCTAGAGTCAAAACATGAAAAAAACATTTTTTAGGATGGGATATAAATTGTAAGATAAGCAGTAATTTGATGATGATAGTTGACAGATAAGCCTCTGGCTTTATATCAAGAGGAAAACTGTGGAAAAGTTTTATCCGGAGAAAAAATATGGGCTTGGCACCTTCGCGACCACAGAGCCATACCGTAACCACTCCAATATCTGCCAACGTAAATAAAGCGTCCAAGCTGTGAATTATAAATAAGGGAGGCCCCGAAGCCTGAATAAGTTGTCGTCCAATTCCCCCTACCTTCCCTGCGCCATGGGGACCAAACGGCGTCCAAACAGAATATGATTTGAACCTTATATGGAGAAAAGGTTATATACAATTTAAACTTATTTAAGTAAAAAATATTTTATCTATTTTGTTCCTGGCTTTGGGTACAATAAGAACTAATCGGTCTTACTCTTGGTGTGAAGTCATGGAAGTCGAGATGGAAAAGGTATATAGCACTGAGCAATACATTACCCGTTTCAAGTGATATAAATATTTCTGTAGTTGGAAAGAAATCAAGCAAAATGCCCAAACAGTGATAGGAGATTAATTCAAAAGGATGCAGAAGAAAATGGAAGACCACAATCTCAATGCAGAGGTCAAGTAACCATGATCAAGCGTTGAAGATCAACAAGTTTAGGGAAGAAGGAAAGAAAATAAAGGACATTTTTGTAAAATTTGCGATTCATAATACTGCTTAGACGATTCTGCATTATGTTTCATCCTGAACGAAGTTCAACTTCAAAAAGATTGACGGTTCAATATATTATTAAACAATAGTTTTCCAGCTCTAAAGGTTTTAAACATCAAACCCCGCTACTCTTGTGCTACTGCTAAAGTTTTACAGTTTATATAACTACTAAAAAAAATATTTGAGGATAAATGTTTTTTCAGAACACATCTAAATATCAGTTGCTATATTTTTACAAAAATGTCTATATAGCTTTATTAATGATATCATAAACTACGCAATAAAAAAGCAAGAGAAAAAAAAAAAGGTGCAGTCCTGGATAGATGGATAGATGCTATCGAGGAAAAGTCAAGAACCGATGAAGAATTAGTGAAGAAACTGTGTTTCCTGTAAGAACTACGGAACAGAGGAAGAAGAAGAAAAAAAATTTAAACGTTTAAAGCAACACTGAAATATTATTTGTATGTTAGGTCTTTCTTCCAAAGTTCAGAAGTTAATAAATTAACTATAATTATAAATTAACTATAATTATTTAAAGTTATAGTATAATATGTACTACCAAATCAAACCTAACTCTCACACCTCAGGATTTAATTATTGTTAGAATAATCCTTCAGTTGTTTTTCCTATTAAGCCATTGTTTCTGGTACGTGATGAATCATTTGCGTATCTCGAATCGAGCATTGTCAAATGAAATTTATTGTCTTTTAAATTCATTCATCAAATTAATTTATTGTCAAAATGTAAAATAAATAGGATAATCTGGCAATTGAACTTGATTTCGCTCAGGTCACCTCGTTGCCCAACCTAGAAGCAATGCTATCTCAAAGATTATTGGATCTATTATCCTTCGTGGATGATATTCCAGTTTTTTCTTTTTTTTTTAACGAACTAAATCTGTGTTTCTGAATCCTTAAACATGTGTACTTTTATATGCTTGTTTGATATTTGTTTGCTGATGTAAAGAGTCGGCGACAATCCGCCATTCTGCAGCAGAATTTTACCTTGTGAATAATTCATCGTGTAAGAGTAAGACATCTTAGCCTTCCTACTCCGTTCTTTCGCCTGAGGGGAGGATCCGGTAACTAGGGGGTGCGCTTTGATGACGGTCCCAGAAAATGAAGTTATGGTTACGGAGTGATCCCATCATGTCTTCTATTTGCACTAATAATTGATGCTCTCCTCACGTCAAAGGGTTTCCCTTTAGTTGAATTTTAAATTTCCCGCTTCCTACCCCTCCTGGGGAACGAATCTCCTTGATTCAAAGAGAACTAGCAAGGCATTTCCCCAATCAGTCTTGTCAAGCTTTGATAACTTCCAAGTTAGTTTGATTATATTACAGTACAACCTAGTCTTCGAGTCGTTTAGTAAACACCATCAAATTCATGCGCGTTTTGCTTATCAATGAAGAGAGGATTTTTATTAGAATATCAATTCAATGCAGAGTTTATAGCCAATAATTTATTTATTAAATTATCAAAAGAGCCGAACAACATTTGAAAACAAGGCTTATATTAAATAAAATGTCGTATTTTCAATCGGGCCTGTAAAGTATGCATGCATAAATAATATTTTGTTAACCAACGAAGTATCCAAGTCTGTGATTTTCGAAAAGTATATTTACATATCATTCGGATATTTGTCCAGCATTGGAAGAATTCATATATGACTTTTTTTTTCTTCAAATTTAGTTATATAGACTTTTTTAGCACCAGATACTTACGTCGATGATTAAAGAAATAAAAATTATTATTGATAATCTATATATTTTTATAATTTATGAAATGGAGATTATCAAAACCAGGACTTATCCAGGATATTAAATATTTATTTCATTTATCCACTATTTATATCGTTCCGACCAAGCCCTTCTTCTCAGGTTTATATCTGAAGTGTAGGTCTCTCACAGTTTTAAGGAAACTATTGTCTTCTTTGGGACTATAATAGTCTTTAATAAATGTTTAATTAGACATGATTTAAACATTATTAATAATAATTATATCTGAAGAGAAATGGAAGGGATTCAGACCCGGGTCCCTTTATCACCGTTGCAGCGCTCTTACCATTCAAGATATCGAGGATCAGTATCCAAACCATACCTGGAATTTTTAAATTTTTCTATATTATAATTAAAGCTTAACGAACTCCAAGGTTCGACGCCGACACCACAACTCGCTCCACGCACCCCTCCATCCACCGACCGGCCTATAGACCCAGCTCCAAAAGATCTACATTATATTTAAAGAAATATTTAACATGAAAACCTTTCAATCATATCCACTTATGGGCAATGTCCAGTCCCTGATACCGTAAATTCAGCGACATTAGCCGGTTTCATGGGATCATTAAAGGGGGGGGGGTAGAAAGATAGGGTTACGGATCCCTGATAGCTCAATCGGTTAGAGCGCTGCAACGGTAAAAATCCCACATATGGCCAATCCTTGATCTTCAGATAAAATCATTTAAAAAATATACTTGAAATTACCCATTGTGATTAAAATTGGATTTAACTTAATTAATAATGTTGGACAAGGAGCAGTATAAAGTAGGAAAAAAAACAAGATTCCAAGTTACATCATAAAAAATATTGTACATTATAGTAATATTAATTAACGAACTCGTATAGTAGATAATCCTCACTATGTTTTGAAATTATAAAAAAAAATCAATAAATAAAAAAAAATACTTCATTCATAAATTCCGACCGAAATGACTGTATAAATTTGAAGACATTATTAATTAATGAACATAATCATGTACATCAGTGAATTCTATAAGCATTGATGGATACGGGTGTAAGCATGACGAGGTTAACAGCCACCCCCCTCCCACCGGTAAGCACCTTTAACAGTTGACTAAGGGAAACCTCAAGGTTTATTAGGTGATTAGGGGTGAAGAGAGGGCGAGTCGGTTGTAAAGTGGCCTCCCATTGGCTGTTCCGCGTCTAAAGGCTGTTCTGATTCGCCGGCTCCAGGACCAACCAGATCTCCCTCTACTATTCTCTCTCCTTCCTCATCGTTCTCCCTTTTAATTAGACACGGAAAAAGGTAATTTGTTCCTTCACTTCTATGGTCTTGTTATTCAGCTCTTTGAATATTCAAAAGAAATGCTGAATAAAGTGACTGATTATTGATCCATCCGAATACAAACGAGTAGAAGGAGCTATTTATTTATCTTTTATTTTCTCTTCTTTTTAAAATCTTTAAGATAAAACTTTCTTAAACTTGTTCTTCAGAAGAAGAAATAAGTAGCTGAATACTATCTTATTTGAATGGTACCTAATTTATTTTATTTTCAGCACAATAATTATTTTGATGATAAAAATGAATTGGAGTTCAGCTATAGGTAATTTTTAAATTAAAATTAAAAGAACCGACAAATAAATTAAAGAACAATAATAATTTAAAAAATGGACAAAATAAACATAATATAAAATTTTGTACTTAAAATAAATTTCAATTGTTCCTCAAAAATACGAACACTCCTTAATAGATTATAATGCCATTCTAGATAGAAAAATATGTCCAACAAGACTTGACTGAGCCTCTCTATGAAGAAAAATTCTTATATGATTAGAAGATTCGTAAAAAGAACTCGATATACTAAAAACTAATTAATAATGTAAATATATCATTTTTTACAGGTCAAAACAATCATCATCAATATTCTAACACTAATGTCAGACAAACAATAACAACTGAAATTGTCAAAAAGGTTACAGAAAGCATCAACTGGCGGCACAGTAACACAAAATTAACCATCTGATTCAAGCTTCAAAGCATGACTAACAACTCTCCAGTCCGTCGCTCCTTATATTTTTTCTGAATCAGAACATTCTAGAATGTTCCAGACAAGCGTAGAAGGTACTCGAACAGTCACGAACATTTAATAGAACAGTTTGTTCCAACAACTAGTCTAGAACTCTTCTCAATCATATGTTTTGCGTTTCATGTTACAATATCCTAAATTTTAACGTGATGTGTTATGCTAGTGACACAGGAATCTCAGGTTAGTGACTGCGGTATTCAAAACGGATGATGTCTTAACTTGAATGAACGGAATGATATCTTAAATTTTGGCATAATTATGTAGTTCATTTTTAATATAACAAGTTCATCTCTTCTCTTGTGGACATAAAAATGGGAAGTCCAGTACTTCTCTCTAAACCGCCTGCTAAATAACGAGAGGGATTGAATGAAATAAGCTCTTGAATATTTCTGTTATTCAAGGGTATTCCTCTCGAATAACCTTAACGCTCCTCATTTTGTCAAAATTTATATCATCCAAAAAGACCTTAGAAATTTGGCTAGACCTAGGTATCAGGCTTTCATAATAATCTCCCGAATCATCCGAAGCCACTTAATTCCAAACTCGCTTTCTCCTCTATTCCTCACAATACTTCGAGGCATCTAAAATGCCCTGTGGACCATCAAAGTTAAATAATTGTTTTTTATTTCATAGCCTTATTTGTTGCATTTTTGTCAGTGCAGAAGTAAATCGCAATTTACACTAATAAAATATTAATAATAAACGATCCCGAGTACGCTAATTGCTCCCTACACACCCCACCCCCATTCAATACCCCTTTCCAATCCCGACTCCACTAGACCACCAGTCCTACCAGAATGCTCCCATCTGCGTCTCGGACGCTTTCTACACGACAAACCGCTTAATAATCACTCATGTATTTTATCGCAACTCAGCTTAGTACTTTTGCCTGCCCATTTTAACTGAACCGCGGCTGTAACTACGTTTGTAATTACTGGGTAAAATTATGCAATTTACCATCTAAGTTCTCTTATTAATTTATCTAACTTCGGTCCAACGAAACACATCATTAGCAGCAAATAAAAAAATATATATGTGTTTTACATACTTAAATGTTGAAGGTAACCTGTTATTAGTGTTAATGTTTAATTTAATGTTGTATTTAAACTTTTACACAATCCGAATGAGGTATGAAATTTTAGCATCTCCAGGAGTATTATTTAAGGACATCACTACAGGAGAGGAGACTAGTTCTTTTAACCTTTCCCCCACCAATGCACTTAACAAAAATCTCATCTCATTTAGAAGTGGCTGGCTAGCTGGCGACGGGGAGACGCAGTGAGCTTTTAAAATAATTAAGGTGTATCAGTTAGGCGTACACAGGTGTCCCGAACCGTCTAATTAGGCCCGAACACTCAACTAGATGTGGACGAGACAAATATCGGGCATCAATGTCTTGTACTCGCTCCCTCCAGCTCCATGGAATCCACAATGGATTAATGCGGTGGAAAATTAAGAGTCGGGCTTCTTCCTTTATTGCCTTCTATAGCCTCTCCTTGTTCTTTGAAATTAAAATGGCCTCCATTCCCTTTCCAGACTGGAGTGGGTATACTTCACCTAATGGAATTCAAATATTCCAGCGACCGCTCTCCCCCGTTATCATCCAGGCCTCTCACCGAAAAAGAGATCTCTATGCGGGTTTGATTTAAGGTTCTAATTGGGTGGCCCTCATCCTACAACATTAATTATATTCGCCTGAAGAAAAAAAAATAGCAGCGTATTTTTTTTTTTAAATTAATAATTATAATTACTATTAAACTTCTTCATAAAGGTTTCATTGATTGTAACATAAAGAAATAAAAATAAATCTAATCATCGATAACCTGCAACTTAACTTCTTCTTAACTATTGTAAATAAACACACAATAAACAATATTAGGTATACATATTTATCTACAGAAACGATCAATAATATATATATTTCCCATATTGTAGGAGACGAAACAATAACAAAAGAAAATATAAACTAAGTCAAATTGCTGTTTACCTTCATTATTGAAATATACATTTATAGGTTATATAATTGTCTGAATTGCTATTAATTATTCATCTGTTATAAGTTGTCGTAATTTGAGGCAGTTTATTGAGTAGTAATACAGGTTAGTTAAGGTCTGGTAATCATAAATAGTCAGCAGCGTGGTAAATACTATTCTCTTCCATGTAATCAAGTAAATATTTTTCTCTATCGGTTGGGCAATGAAAATAAAAGTGCTCTTTCATTTGTTTCAATCATTATTCCCTTTATGATAAACAATAATTTTATTCGAGTTACTCATTCTAATTTGAGCTGCTATACGTATTTTATGGATAGTAAACCGTTATTGAAGATAATTTTGATATTTTTTAAAATCAACAATATTTCTTTAAAGAGGATTGTAGGAACTGTTGTAAACTTTATTGATATTGATACCAAGATAGTGGTTTTCGAGGGATTCTATAACTTCATGTTTGTTGTTAACTATTTTCGCTAGGTCTTGAACTGCTGTTAGCCCTATCACTTCAAGATTAATTATTAGTATATTGACCCAGTTAACAAGAACCTTTTTATTGTTTACATTCATATACTGTGATATAGAAACAAACGGAGGTAATTTATGATGTCTGTAATATTGGTTCGTAATTTGTTATGTTTGCTAGAGGCTATTATTTTAATTTCTATAATGGTGTATATATTGTAGCTATGTAAGTTATTTTCAATGAATTTATGTGTATGTATGTATATTTATATATCAGATATTATCAATAATGGCCAACTCTATTTGTATTGGGAAAAACCCCAAATGCAAATAAACTGTATTCTATTCTATTCTTCTATTCTATTCTACTATTAAACTTCAAAGGTTCCAATCAGAACTACTGCGACTCAATTAACCAAAGTGCCCTTGTAATTGACTAACCAAACAGTACACACTGAACTACTTCAACCAACAATTGACCAAGCACAATTACACTCTACAAACGTTTTACACTAATACGAAACTTGGCTACAGCTGATATCCCTAGAAATACGAGGACGAGATCAAAAAGGCGTTGGATGAGAGATCCCCTTACTTAAACAACCCTTGTAATTGGATAGAGCCAGGGAAGAGGTGCTGTTGGGTTATTTTCCTTCCCTATGCCTAGCATGTCATTATTTCCACTGTTGTCATCTCATTTGGCGACTGTAAACATGCTTTTGACAGTTGCTAAGCATTAATAAAAAAAAATTAATAAATAAAATTTTAAATAGTAAGTACTAATCAGTTACTTAATTAAGTAACCTGACTGATATTAAGCAAAACCTAGATGATAATGGTTCACATTACAGATTAGATTAGATTTTATTATGGACACACAACGTCTAGTTCACATTACATTTAGAGGAGGATAAAAAAAAACTCTAGACAGATATCATGGACTTAATTTTTTTTTTAAAGAGAACTTAGGAACAGCGGTTTCTGGGCATGACCTACTGCTAATCTGTTGTTTTATGTGAAGTCATATTAGCGGACTCCCATCGCGTTCATTTAAATAAAAGCCGTTTGCTCGCTTTAAAGGGATGAATATACCCCAACGTTTTTCAGACATCGTTCAGAGCCGCACTTAAAAAGTTTTTTCTCTATAAAACATTATCTTTGAAGACAAATGGAACGAATTATCCTAACCACAAGAGTTCAATCGGAAATGGCTTTGTATGTAAAACGGTTTTTTAAGTAAAGAAGCGGATGTCTAAAAACCGGATAGTATGGAAACACTTTACGAACAATAGGTTATTATCCAATATTCATAATGAACTTACTAAAATCTTAATATTTTTTGAAAAATGCACGAATTGGACCGAAAGAGGAGCAATTGTTTTTTGTTTTGTTTTTTTAAAGAAGATACCAGAGCATGCATGCATTTAATTCATTCAAAAAAGTTAATTCATTTATTTTGAACATTAAAAATATTTGATTGCCAATTTTAAATCCACCAATTGTACAAAAAATCGGATATTATCTAGTTAGTTAATATAAAATTAGTTACTTCAAAAATAAACGTCAAAATTATATATAATTATAAATTATTTACAAAAATGCCCTGTCAATCAACGACGGGCGCAAATCAAATTATGGGGTAAAAAAATCAATCATCATCGAATCACTGGTCCGGATGTATAATGACACAAATGCAAAGATTGGAATTTGAAAGTACTAGCAAAAGAAATTCAATTTCACTTTGTCCAAATAGAATGGTCCATAAATTCATTGGCGATTTATTTTAATGACACTTTTATCAACCTGAACACATCTAGTTAAGGCATTTATTTTATTTACTTTTTTTGCGCAGCAACATAATATTACAATTAAAAATAAGTGTTTGCAGTTATTTCATTATACTTCCGTACCTTATCATTTATCTCAGTATGTTTTCAGAATGAAACAGGTTTGTTTGTATTTTTATCTTAATATTTTAATTTGTTCCTGTCAATTAACTTTGATCATCAGGATTCTTTTGGATTGTACTCTAATCTAATACTGTAATGTGAATCAGGAAGTATAGTACTCAACGGTATCTTTTCCTAGTCTTGTTTCAGTTTTGCTTGTTTTTGAACGAAGGAGATCTCTGAACCAACGCCTTTATTTATCTCCTCCTTATAGGCAAGTCAGCTCTAGCCATTATAAATTGCTTAGGATACCCTAGTTAATTGGTACGGAAACGTTTACATAGAGTCAACTGTTTGCATGGCTAATTCAGTATGCAAGGTTTTGTTGGTTGTGTGCCCTAGTAATTAAATAAATAAAACGTTTGACCTTATTACAATGATGAAAAAAAAAAAAAAATGAAATTCGAGTCTTATTTCTTTCTCCTCCTCTTTCTCGATAGGGAAGAGAGCACGATATATTGTCTTCGGGAATAAAAAGAAAATATAAACAGGAAATACAAAATAATGGATCGCCGAAAAGAATGAAAGGGAACACGGATGATTTATTTGTCGCCAGCTCTAGACATTTACAGGAGGAGTTGGAATACGTATCCTGGAGCAGGGGCTATTTGTTGTGAGTTTTTTGTTACGGTGGAGGAGGCCGATGAACAATGGACAATGGGAAGAAAAATGAGGGACCCTCGAATAGAGGGCGAGGAAGAGGATCTTACCACCAAAAATCCTTACCCTTTCCTTCCCCCATTCCCCTCGCCCTTTCCCAAAGCCCTCACACCACCCTTGATGGACGACCTACACTTTCCAAAGGATCTGGATATCTGACCTGCCGCAGAGCCTGTTAACTACCCAGCGTAAACAACCCCAAAAACAATTTAGTTGTCTCCATTGGAGAGAAAAATCCTTGAGTTGTTCGCGAAAAGCAGACGAAGCTTTTTTTAAAATCATATTTTCGGCTAAGCAGATTAAATATTATTCCTTAAAGTATCCAATTATCTGTACCTCAAAACCAGTCTATCGTAAGCCAACTAATGAGGAGAGCTTAAAAATGTAAAAAAAATGAGTTAAGACGAATTACTCAGCAAAAAATTATTCATATTAATAAAATTGTATAAACTTTACCCGTTTATGTGTATTGTTTTAAATTAAATTGTTTTAAATTAGTAATTAAAACTAGATTTACTCAGAACTAGGCTCAGGGATATTTTTTTGAGATTATTTTTGGCTGTGCAAACCTAGAAAAAGAAAAAGACGATTTTTCAACGGACTTCTAGAATTATTGATATATAGATATGTTGATTTATTAACCTGAAAATTAGTAACATGTGGAAGGTCTGTCTGGTTCCGAGTTACAGATATGTATTGGAATTAATTTTTAATGGAAATATTTTATTAAATTAAACAATGGGAATATTAAATAGTGCTTAACATTCTTATGTATATCGATGGTTCGACTACGAGTTCATGAAAACATAAAGGTATAGTAAGTATATCTTGTATAATACCAAAAGTTGAGGAGTATAAATAGAACTTCGGGAAATGCGTGCAATTTGGTGATGGTCAGCGATTGAACTCTGATAACGATAAGTTTTTAACTCAGGAGTAAAAAGTAATAGGCTATTCACTTAGGGTGGGAAAGTTTTCTGAAAATACTAAGTATATAATTAATGATCCGTTTCTTTAATTATATAATTAATGATTATCCTTTAGATGTGTGAATTTTAAAAATTGGCATACAAATTCCAATATACTACGTCAGCTGCTTAGCAGCTTAATTATTTTTAAAAAGGTGGTCTAGATTCTATGCAATATTTCAGAGGGTACGCCAGCACTGAAAATAGCTCATTTTTAAATAAAATCGTGTTTCCTTTATTATCCTTTAGATCTCTATTATCCTTTAGAAATTGGCAAACAAATTCCAAGTAGAATTTGTGAGCTAATTAACAGCATAAAAAAAATTTAGCTAGATTCTACGCAATATTTTAGAGGGTATGCGCTAGTCATGCAAATAACTCTTTTTTAAGTAAATTTAGTGTTTCCTTTATTAAGCTTTAGATGTACGAATTTTAAAAATTGGCACACGAATTTCAGGTTACTATGTGAGCTAATTAAGAGCATAAAAATTTTTAAAATAAAATTGGCTAGATTCTACGCAATATTTCAGAGAGTACGCCAGGCATTCAAATAACTCATTTTTAAATCAAATTCGAGTAAAACTCGTGTTATATCTATAATCTTGCTTCATTACACACATGTATTATTAAAGCAATATGTCTCCAAGAAATATTGGAAAGAGTCAACGAAACAAATGTTAGTATTTGGGGTAAACCTGCGATATCTTACATTAAGGTATAGGATATGTCACTACCTAAGTACACTGAAGTGCCAAGAGACAGTTGCAGAAAAATGCAATAGATAAAAAGCTTAAATGAAACAGCCAAATCACAATATAAAACTAATTTTCTTAATCAGTATATATTATAAAGCAAAGTGTACAATGTGCGTGCCGTAAAGGCTCAAAAACGACTCAACGCACGTTTAAGAGAGTTATGTCAGCGTGTTGCTATAAAACCCATAACGGAGAAGAAGGTTTCTGTTTTTCTCTTAAGGGTGTAAAATTGAAGAGAAAAGGACTGGAATTTTAAGACTCTCGCACCATTTAATTAGCCTCTCTGAGATTGAGATACGAGGTTATGAATGAAAAATGTAGTTCGAGCTCCAGGCTACCAGGAAGCGCTAGGGTGCGTTTCACTCAATGTTTATTGTTCATTCATTCCGTTCAGTTTGTAAAGGTTAAATATTTTTTCAGCTGTTCTTTTTAAATTACTTTTAAAATTGTTTCACCATTTCTTTCTAAATAAAATAATGATTTTACATATCTGCAATCAATTAGAAAACCGACTGGATACCTTACAAAATTAATTTTCTCATAAGAAGGTTAATTGATTTACACATTATATTTAATCAATATATAACATCTATTTAAGTAAATTTAATGCAATATGACTGAACATTTTTTAGTAGTACAGTGAGCGAAATAAACAGACATAAGGCAAAAAAGAAGAGCTGAATTGACTGATTATAAATCGAAAATAAAAAGTTTGAAGTGTTCTTATTGTATGCAATTATGAAAAATGGTTTTATTACTATGTATGATGAGCATTCCAGTTGATGAAATGACTAACTCCAATTACAGCATTTTTTCAATAAGATTTTATCACCCCTCATAGTTCAGGATAAAAAGAAATATAGGAAATATAGAAATATAGAAATATAGGATTCAGAATCACAGAAACCATCAAAAACGATGCATGACTCGACAAAGTTGCAGCAAAATTAATTGTTTATTCGCCATTTTCAGCCCCCTTGAAAGTATATAGGGTTCCTTATTTGGGCGGACTCTGCAGATCTCGAATTTTAATATTGATAATATGTTAAAAGTTTCAAGAAACTGCTATTTTTGTTCTATATTTCCTTTAATTGTAAAGTCTTTCTGTTATTGAAACTACCACACAACTACCGGAGCGAAGCCGGGCACCCTAGCTAGTTAACTCTAAAAAATAGTAATAGTTTAATAATTATTTGAAAGCATCCAGATTTCCTAGGTCATTCAAAGCTAACTAGAGTTTTTTCAAACAAATTTTATGTAAAGGTAGCATTAAGTTAAATGTCGTATTTAATGAATTAAGATGAAAAATGGTGTAACTCTAGAGGTACACAATGATAATATAAGGGTTAAATAAATGAAAGATATCACCACATAAAATTAATTTTTTTAAATGAAATTAATTAAGCATCATTTTCAATTGAATAAAAGAAATTACTTATTTGAAAGCTTCCAGATTTCCTCGACATTCAAAGCTGACTTGAGTTTATTCCAAACACGTTGAATGTCGTATATAATAATTAAATATAAAAATGATGTTCCTCCAGAGGTATACAATGCGAATATAAGGGTTTAATAAATTTACCCGTTTACCATGTATATATAATTTTCATAATCTATTGAAAAACATAATAATTTTTGGTCGAATAAAATCTAGAAAAAATATTGCTTATTTCAAAGCGTCTGGATTCACAAACCCATTCAAAGAGGACATTATTCAAAACGTTTAATGTGAATAGGTTCATACTGTAAGATACATATAATTGGATAAAGTTGTGCCTCCAAAGTAACACGATACATGTATAAGGATTAAATAAATAAACCTACACATCACCACACATAAAACTAATTTCTTAAAAGATTGATAAATTTAATAATTTTGGGTTGAATAAAAAGGAAAAAAAAATGTTAAAACATCTAAGATTTCCTCGGCAATTAGGAATTGGCTTTAGTTTTTTCGAAACAACTTTAAAGTGAATTAGTCGCCTTCTGTTATATGTTTATAAATGTATAACACAGAGTATGGTAAATGAAAACCATAGTTAATTTCTTCGAACAAACTGCTGTTTACCACATAACGGGTATATTGTGATACCACATTTTGGGTATATTGTGAGATAGCTAAAAATATATCAATTAAATCATGGATTTTAATCAATTGGCTTTGCTTTCTGTATTATTAACCAGCAAATTAGCGGAGGCGTGTGTTTAAAAAAGCGGCGTGAAAGGTAATATAAAAATACTTTTTTTAGAATAACACATGTTTTATTTTGTGGAGGAATTAATTTTTGCTTTGTGGAGGTCGAGTATAATAATCAAAATGTATTCTGTAGATCTGATTTATTATACTGTAGGACACTATATTTGAAAAATAATCACATTAATATAACATTAGATATAAAAAATAAAAATTCATTCTATAATAAAAAATCGCCCTTTCACATAAAATCAACGAAAAGATCTTTCACTAATGAATATGATTGTGTAAATTTTCTGATTAAAGTGCCCACTTAAAAAAGGTAAATTCAAAAATATGTCAGGAATACTTTGAATTTCGCATTGCGATGCATATTCTTCCGATGTTTTTATGTAAAACAGAACTATCAAGTTTTACTGAAACAATTTTTTTCCAAAATAAATTAGTTTTATAAAACTTTTATTGCCTAAAGCGATGATTTAAAATTAGTAAAGCTTGAAGAAATAATAGGTAATTGGGATCTTCTTTCATTATTAATTTTATCGTAAACCTAAACTTGCGCAAGAAATTTTGAATATTTTAATATCTAAAGTATATCGCATAACAAAAACGAAATTATCATAGTCCTAGTTAGAAATGATAAGGAAGAAGTTGATTGACCGTAGGGAATATGAGTATTGATTATGGAAATTCAGGCGAAATTTCTGAAAATATTATTTGAAAAAATATATTAAAATTCATTTGTTGTTTTTTCATTATAATTTTAAAGTTGAATGAGAAATGTTGAAAATAATGGAATGCTTACATAATGAATATCTAGTTTGGAGAATATTTTTTTTTTTCGTTCGTTATATCTCTTCTTCTGAATCCTATAAAATACCTAAATAAGATCTTACCGAATCCTCCCATCTAGGGTTCAGTCGAGGTTTCGAACATAAATAATACTTCTTATATTATCGCTATTATTTTCAAATAAAACAAATAACGTCATTACAGAAACTTATTGTGAATATATTTGGTATTGTACGTTTTGTAAAAGAATTTAAAATTTATGAATTTAAAAAGAGTAGAATTATAAAATAACTAATTTCAACGTGCGTTAAAAAGTTTCAATTTAAGTAAACACAATTTGAACTTAACGGATAACATGAATTGCTCATATCCAACTGTAGGCCTCCCACCCCATCTATTGGTCATGTAAACTAATTTACCAGAATAATTAATTGTAATTTGTATGCCCCCCTGTTATTGGCAATTCCTTGTCTAAATATTATGTAAATTGAGTTAATCTCTATCTCCCGGTCGATTGGAATTCAAATTTAAAAGTCTTCCGTATAACAGAAGTTTCAATTAATTCACTCAATCTATTCCAGCTCGGTGAATTAAAATTCGTTTTAATCGGACCGAATGTCTTTTTTCTATCGAAGCAGATGTTAAATACACAAAGATAGATATATATATATGTGTGTATATATATATATATATATATATATATATATATATATATATATATATATATATACCTTTGAATTATTATATAACTCCGAAAAAATCAAACCTGAAGGTTCGATGCCGACACTAGCTCTCTACATAACTCCGCAATCCTCCTACCTCCGTCTTGGCCTGCCACATAACAATTTATTAGGGTAGCCATTATTGTAAGGCTGTTGCAATAAAAATGTGATGGATGATAGCAAATAATATAAGAAATGGAGTCGGAGCAAAATGCTTATAAAAGTAATAATTATGTAAATTATTTACTAAATTATTACGTCTTTAACTATACAATAAAATACTTTATTTATTCTATTTCATTTGTATTTTATCGAGATGCTTCCATTCCACCATCTAGAATCTAAAATCTAAAACAAAAAAAATTAAATTAATCTCAAATCCCTATTTTTTAAAATTAATTATTGAACGTTAAAAACGTTTTTTAAATTTTTGGTGTTCATATCTTCGTTTAAAAAACTGAATAAGCTCCTATATCTTTCAGATTAATTAGGGGTTGTGAGGGTGAGTATTACATATTCGGATAATATAACGCGATTTGCAATTAATCTAATTTTCACCTTTGTATTTAATGTGCGCTTCCAAATATTTTCATTTTTTGAAAAATTCATTTATCTATTTTATTTTATTTTTTGCACAAAAAATCCATTTCGTAGAAATTGATTTCAAGAATCATCTTAGTACCAATTACATAGCTAATAATTTAAAAGAAACATTAATTTTCTATTAAACGCCTGCTTGGTTTAGAGGACAAATACAACCCTTTTATAATGGCTCACATAAATCTTATATATCATATAATAAAGATTAAACGATACCGACGGTTCAATGTCAGTTCAAAATAAACATGACTTAGAATTAAAAAAACATATTTCATTCCGTTACAGTGCATGAGCATTATTATTGTTCCGTAAAAGAGCAACGTGTAAAAGCATTGAAAAATGCTACAAACGTCTGTCACTTTTCCTATTTTATTTAGTCTTTATATGAAGGATCTTATTGAAAAGGAGTACCCTATAAATTTCTTCATTTGAGATCAACAAATGGTACGATAAACTGAAAGTCGTATTCTGAAATTCCATATGGGAAGTGGCAGAGGGGGGTAAGAAAAGGGACAAAAAAAAAAAACTAACTCGGGTCTTGAGACTAGACAAGAAAGCGAATGATGTAGCTTGCTTTACGAGCGGTGCTACACAGGACAGAGGGAATAAATTTTAGAATAATCGCTGTTTCCGGATAAGTTTTATTGTGTGTCTTCTTGTTGAGTTGGTCCCAAGCATTCCATACCACTTACCCTCCCGCTTTATAACGGCAGTAAAACAAGGAACCGACTCGCACTATTCACTAAAGCCATTATTACTGGAAGATTCAGTTCGTCATTTAACAATCGTATAAAAATATAGCTTCGAGCCCTCATCAGCCATAAAGACTCCCATAAAAGCGATGTAGTTAATTTTAATTATTCAGCTCAGAATTGAGAAACATCGATGATGAGGAAAAATAGATCGATAACATATTCATCAACAAAATTTTAATAAACAAACAACTGTATTAGAATGCATAACTACAATATTACACCCATGCTATTAATATATAAATGCATTTTACGATAACAATACTCTTTATAACATATTATTTGTTTTGTACTTTTAGTTTAGCTATCTACACTTATCACATCATCAATGCTAGACTACCATAATACGAAAAAAGTATAATTTCATTTTATATTTTATCTAGGAACCAGTTCAACTGACCTAAACAAGGGGAAACCAACATATTTTAAGATATAACCTGAACTTATGATATTTAACGATGTTCGTTTCAGTTGATTTGTCTTGTCCATAAAATTTAACAATAATAATAAAAGCATAATAAACCCGAAGGACCGATGCCGACACCACCAATTGCTCCCTACACACTCAATTTCATCTACTTTCCCCGTGCAATCCCAACTCCACAAGATCAGCACTGTTCCACGACCTTCTTTCCAGTCGACAAAGCGATTATCAATCTTGGAAGTATTCGGTCGCAATTAAGACTCGCAATTTTGTACGCCAATTTTAACCGTCGCGCATTATCTTAAAAGATATTGATATAAGAGATTTTGATGAAATTTTTTTTGCAGAATTATTTACTAATTTATTACTTTTGCAGATACTGAATGAAAACAACCCCCGCCCCTCCCCAACCCGTGCGTGGTAAAAAACGAATCCGAAGAAATGAAACAATTTTGGTACGGTCATAGTGTAGTTAGTGTGCTAAAGCTATCTTCTTCAAAAACTAATAATATTAGTGGTTGTGGTTTCTTAAACTAAAATATTTGCTCTTCTAACTTTAAATAATTGCCTTACTCTGTACTTAAAAGATTAAATGGAACACTGGATGTGTCATTTCTTATGGGTTATATGGATTATGTCACAAAAAGAGAGATGAATGAAATTTTAGATTATTATTTAGTTGACTTGCTATGGCTTAAACGGCTTATATGCTTCTCCCATTTGATGTTTCAGAACAAATTTCTACGTTCTCACCCTGATTATAAAAAGGTGGTTTTGCCCGTAGGTTCACTCCCCGTATTCAGCGAATTTCCAGGCAGATTTGTTTAGTTTAAATTAAACAAAAAAAAATATATACGAATGGTATAAGTTGTAAATATTTTTATAAGTCCTCCCATAAAAAGTTGTTTTTTGTTAGGGATTTAGAATACTACTCTTTAACTCCAACATCCAACTTCCAATATTTAGTATACTATTCTGTCAGTACCGCTGTGCCATTCTCCTAAAGTCATTCCTAATTATATTATCTCTGAAACAAAATAGCTTCTGCTTTCGTGTTCTAAGAATTCGTTATCTTCTCTGGACAATACTTAATGCACTTATAAGTCGCCAAGGATTCTCTATTAGTAATGACTGAAAAAGGGGGATGTATGTAATTTTAGATTATAATGATAATTATTACTACAATGTACTGTAGTCGGTACTATTTCTACTAAACCCCCCCCCAAAATAAACAAAAAAACAAACAGCTTTGTTCGTATTGGTGATCGACTGAAAAGTACAAGGAAATAGGCGTACCAATTCGGTGAATATATCGAACTACTTAAAGGTATTACGACTTACCGCAGGTGTTGATTGTTTTGAAGAAATAATACCAGCCACAATACTCAAAAATTATTATAAATAACTAATATTTAATATAAGAAATACAATTATTAAAATTCTTGTGAACAATAAAATCCTGCAATAAATTCTGATATTGGAGATTCGGGTTTGCCAGTGATCGGTCGCTGATAGTATTATAATAGCAGTTCGTAGCATTGGCATCGAACCTTTCCGTTTCTTTTAATACAATCTCCATCAGAATTATCTACATCAGAATAGCTTTAGGTGCTGTGTAGTCTGCTATATTCCTATTATTTCTAAATATAAATAATATTTTATTATGGTTATATAAATTTGATATGTATGTTTAGTAAGGGCTATATTATATTATATTTATAATATTACAAAAGGCAATATGTTTTATTATATGATATATTGCTAGGTATGATAGGATATTATATTATTGATAATTCAGTATGATTATATTTAATTATGTGTATAATGGGGAATAGATTAGATTAGATAAATTAGTGAATATGTTCGTGTAGATAAATAATAATTTGAATTAGTATAGGCCCAAAGTGTACTATAAAGCCGTTGTTATCGCCCCTAATACTGAGAAAGCCCTACTGCAGAAACAGTCATTCGTACAGAGTACCGAGCTAAAGTATGTAAGGGTGTCCTGCCTCAACCAACTTTGCTCCTGGCCGACCCACTACATAACACCTTTTTAAGTAATTTTAATTGTATCATTACATTAGTAATTGATTATTCGATGTATTAACTATAGATACTCTTAAAGGTACATGGATATTTTTAAAACTCTATTGCAATAAATTTTGGAAATATAACAAGCTGATCCCCCCCCCCCCACATTATTTTAAGTTAATTTAAAATTATAATGAGCTTTATATGTGCTAGAACGTTTCAATAACATCAAATATCTACATTTATTTTCAAAATTACACACACAAACACAAATGTCGTGAAACGTATTATAGTTTTTATTGCGTTGTTTTAAATCGCTTCTGCCGTGAACCATGGGTTATATTGCCTGGATAAATTACAGATCCCGTAATCCGCCTTTGTGCTTTTGTGACACATAGGCTCTAAATAAAGGATTTCCCTCTGAGTTGGCTTTGAATCTCCTCGTTGGAACAATACATCAAACCATAAATTTATCTCTCGATTAGTGTCCCCGCCAGGGCTTTATAGAATCGAAAGGGTTGTATTACATGGAGATCTCGTACCCCCACTGCTTTATGTGTTTATGAGTCCATAAAAATACTGATAATTCAATTTGCAACCAAATAGATAAAAATTTTCTATAACACGCATGTATACTTTTGGGGCTTTTATGTCCATTAACTGATTAAGTATAATGAAACATATATAGTATGTAACATTATTTTAATAAAAAAAATTATGTTGAAGAAGCAAAAAAAGTATCACTAATACTGTTCCTATACCTAATTTTATTCCATTCCTATACTACTAAATCGCCAATGATCCTGTAGGGTAGAGGCGAAGAACAAGAAAAAAAAAATCATATTAATGAAAAAATAAATAAACAATATAATAACTAAAATAAATAAATAACAAAATAAATAAGATTATGATAGATCTTTCATTGTCTGGTCCATGGAATTCTATTCCCCCTTTTATCCGTTATTCCAATACCCTCTCCACCTTTAAATCCCGATTATTTCATAACTTCATAACCATCCAGAGGCTCTAAAGCCCTCTATGTATATTATTTAATTTTAATCTTAAGGGACACGTCCCGGGACAAATAAATAAAAAAATTATTTATTTATCTCTTTATCGTGATTTGATTTCCAATTGTGTTAGGTTATTTATTTGAATTTACTTAATGCAGCAACGGTTAATTGAAATTTGCTGCCGTGGTATTCCTAAATTTTGCCTATTCAGGTAAGTATAATTAGAATAGTAGTCTATATCTTCTAGTAACATTCAGACCATAATAATTAAAACATAAAAATATAAAAAAAAAAAAAAAAAAACGGTCCACTTCAACCCATGAAGGGTCTTGGGTTCAGTACTGTGTTACGAAGCACTGTTTCTTGGTCAGATCACGATCAACTTTACAACGGCTGGGTTTACCCAAGAAGGGTCTCTAAGCCATAGGGACGATATGTTACAGAATATCAGATATCCTTACCACGTATGCTACCCCACTTCCAAAATAAATAAAATTTGCAAAATTATAATTACAAAAAGCAAATCTAGGGGTTTATGACACAAAATAATATCAATCTGCAATATCACCCCTTTTTGAATTTTCTTAATTACAACTTTTACTTATTGGAGAACTTAGTAAAACTAGGAGGAACATAAATTTTACAAAGGACACTGTACTCTGACTTACTTACACAACAATTTTTTTTTTTTTGTTACAGTTATAGGAGCGACGCAGATAAAAACTAGCAGAGGGTGTAAAGTCCCCTGCCTAGGGGAGTTGCAGTATTAAAAACTCTCAACTGCTGTAAAACCAAGAAGAGAGGGGAGGCAGTTGTAAAAAGTCAAAAGCAGCACACGCTACGTTTCACTGCCATACGCTCCCACTCCCACTTTTAAATTTCTTAGCAGTCATTAAAAGTTAAAAATAGATTACATAACGCGTGTACAGTTTAAATTTCACGCGGACCAAGTCCATCAAATACATTTTTGAGACGAAAAATTTATTTCAGTGATTCAGTAATTCTCAAAAAAAAAAAAAAAAAAAAAAAAAACGGGGTAGTTAGTCTATAATTATTTCAGCCAGGTCAGAATTGTTAAACATGGTCGCATAACATACAATAATCTTAGTGATACATTTGGTTAAATAATTGGTGGTAAACATTGGTTTAAAATAACCATTAAACATTTGAAAAATTGAATAATAACAAAATTTGGTGATGAAAAAAAAATTAGCTACAGGAAAAGCCCTCCTTTTTTTACCTCTTATTTTTATAAGCTACTGCTATTACCTTATACAATCCTTAAATACAACAGCCCAAACCTCTAACCTGTGCTTCTCTTTTCACAGAACTGCCCCTTTAAAAAATCTTTCATCTGGAATTCTTACGTAAAAGTTCATCCCTTACATCCTTTAAAACCAAACTCTTACTCCACCTCCTTAATCACTAATCTTCCGAAAACTTGTAAAATAGGGAACATATTTATTTGATTTTTATTATCGTTTTTCAAGCCCAAAAGTTTTGAAGCTCATCAAACGATATCGTAATGTTCTTTTATATTATAGTTTGATTTGTTTTGTGATTTTACTTTTATTTTTAATCATTATACACATATTTTTTTCAACCAGTCGGACGAATGGCTCTTGATTCGTACATGTTGGTTTCTTTCTTTTAAACTAGCCGGACAAATGGCTCTGGATCTGACCATGTTCTGTTATTCGAAGGGTACTACATGTCCCAGAATAAAAATTACTTCCTTCTATTCATGAGACACTGAAGAACGTATACCCCTAAGGAACCACATGAAGGAAAGATTATTTCGTACGAAGAAAATGAATCTGAACACTAAAATCGCACTATTCCAAACCCTAATTCATCTCGCGCAAAAGTACATATTTAATTACATTTATTTACTTAAATTCACCAAAATTCTTTTTATTCAACATTTTCGTCTCCTCATGACTAAATGAATAGTGGAAATAGGATTTGCACTGGCAAGTCTTGAAAAAAAAAAAAAAACCCAAAAAAAACACAAAAAAACAAGAGCTATGTTCTTATTGACCATATTAGTGATCGACTGGAAAGTACAAGGAAAGGGGCCCACCAATACGGTGAATAAGTTGAACTACTTAACAGTATCGCGACTTACCACAGGTGTTGATTGTTTTGGAGAAATAATACCAGCCAAAATATTATAAATAATTAATATATAATACAAAAGATACAATTATTAAAGTTCTTGTAAACAAAATATTCCGCCAATGTAATTTGCATGTCTTAAGGTGATGATATTGAAGATTTGGGTTTGCCAGGGATAGGTCGCTGAAAGTATTATAATAGCGGATCACAGTTTAGGCATCGAACCTTTCCGATTCTTTTCACACAATCTAAAATCAGAATAGCTTGAGGTGCTGTATAGTCTGCTCTATACTAATGAATAGGATTTGCTCTGGCAAGTCTTGAAGCAAAAAAAAAAAAAAAAAATTACTAAAAACCCTACAAATCAATTATTACTACACGCCCCTAAAAATTTCCTATTATTACAGCAATTTGATCTGGGTTTTATTGGTAAAGATATTTGAAAAGGAACGATCTGTATTTGTTTTAATACACTTCCTTCCTCCCTTTATACGCTTTGGGTATTAAAATATTCCCTATATAAAAAAAAAAACACCCTTTGGCGATGAATATTGAAAAGCCGTAAGGAGTTTGAAAAGAAAATCTGTATTAGCAGAAGAGGGGAAAAGGTGAGGGAGACCTAATAAGGTAGTAACCGAAAACCACTGATTAAGCTCCCTTTGAGAGGACCTTATGAAAGACCTATCTCAAAAGGCTTTGAGGAACACAAACACACAGACTTCCACCTCTTTAGCGTTACATACCTTTTCGCCTTTTCCCCCTTCGCTATATTCTTAAACTGATTCCATCTGAGAAGCTCTCTGATTCATGACTTCCCATCCTTTTATGTAAAGTATTATAAGTAAATCCCTTCATTCCTCCGTCGTTCTGGAGTTGCCCCGACAAAGAAGTTTCCTCGCGGGATCTCATATTCCCGTTCGGAATGAAGAAGGCTCAAGGGATTTTAACAATGAAATTTCCTCGCTTTTCCTGTGAATAGTACTAAGGTAACAATTATTTACAGGATTAAAAAAAAATCTTTTCGAGTTTTGCTTTTCAGTGATGATAATTCATTCGATGTGTACTTTCCCCACCCTGTCTATTAAGTAATCAGTTATCAAATCTAATCATATTGAAAGCTCCATAAAATCCACCGGAAGAGGCATTTTAATAGGGCATTTAATAGTAGTCAAGAAAATTCAACTCAAATTTAATTTACCTTTTGTTCGGAATGCATTTCACAGTAACACAGAAAATATGTACAGTAGAAATGTGTACAGGAATACCTAGAGAACGCATACAACATACAATCCCTAAAATATAATCTCTAATTGGATTAATAGTGGTCGGGGTCATAGAGTTACTATGACCACATTTATTTGACTTAAGAGTAGGTACATGACTGGATTTATTCCTTACTATAACTAGAACATTCAATGAAATTTTCAATTCCAAAAACAATTATTTTTTAAACGTTTCTTCATAAATGCAAAAACATTGAAAACAATACAAAGCTTTACCAATAAAGAAAAACAATTTTTTTTTTTCTTACACTTTTACCACAGTTTATTATTGTGTATGTGGCGCAGAATACGTGGTTGCAAAATAGAAAGGTATTGACTAAAAAATATTGAGATAATGGTATCGTTGGATTCGTTCTGAAATCATCTATTCCATGCTAAATGAAAAATCAGAAAACCGCTTATTTTAATTTTGACTTATATATTTTTTTTTTTTATATAGTTTTTAGTGCTTTTCAATGGAGCATCGTATGGAAAATTTCACGACGAATCCAGCGATGCCATTTATCTCACATTTTTAGTTATTCCTTTCCTTCATAGCTGGGTACCATATGACTGTAAAAAAAATACAATAAAATTATTAACTTGAATCAACGTCGTAAAATGATTATTATTATTAAACGGCCGCAATTAAATGTAGTCTTCGGCAAAAATATTATAAAGAATAAACGAATTTATATAATGCAGAACTAAATTTAGAACTGAGTTTAATTGAATCTTTATCTTTGATTTGTAAATATCTGCTAACTTCTATCAGATATTAAATACGCACCACCGAGTGAATTTGTTTTGAACGTCTAGTACTTAAAAAATAAATTATATATATATATATATATATATATATATATATATATATATGTGTGTGTGTGTGTGTATATATTGTAATTTATGTGCTATGAACGCAGAATGAGATCATAAAAATATGAGAAAATTTTGTTTGTGACATTTGATAATGTAATGTTTTGCTTTAACATGCAATAGGGTAGAAAACCGAACAGCTTAATTAAATAAGTTTTTGGAATAAATAAGAAATAATTATTTAATAATTATAATGATTTAAAAAAATTAATCGATGTAATAATATTTATTTATTTATTTTTTTTTTTTGTTGCCTCTACACTCGAAGGTCATTGGCAACATCTGTATTTCATACTTTGTGATAGTACTTTGTTAGTTTCAAGTATTCTATTGTTTTTTTTACTGCTGTCTCATTGTCTTCAAGATTTTTCTCTAAAGATCCCAAATCTAATTTTCTCCTTAGGTTTTCATAGACTTTACAACTTTGTAGTGGGTGCCCTACAGTTATTTGTACCTTACATATTCTGCTTGTAGGAGCTTAGAGACCTTTCAACAAGTAAGCATGCAAGAACATACAGTGCCCGATCCATAGTCGGCAAAGAGTCTTATAGTCCATAGGCAAAGAGTCCATAGTCTTCCCTACGCGATTTTTTGTTGGAGGTGGTCCATTCACTCGGGTTCTTCTTTATCCCCGTTAGTTTGGATTCTTCTTGGTTCCATTTGGTCTGCCATATTTTATGGATTTGAAGCCTTATTGTTTTTAAGAAGTTATCTAAAGGAATTTTATTTATTATTGTCACCTCGCAGGCTTCTGGAATTCTCGCTATTCGTAATATTAATAATTCGCAATATTAAAAATCTCAATTTTAATTAAGTAGTGAATTGATACAAACATTTTTATATTTCGAATATTGCTGTCGAAAAAAGTGAAGCTTGTGGAAAAAGTTATATCAGCCAGCAACATAAACTCCTGATGTTTACAAAAAATACGCTTTCTTATTTTATCATATTTATCCTATTAACCCCATACTGAGGTTTCATCCTTTCATTTGGAAATTTCCCAACTATTAAGTCCCACCAAATTTTCTTTATTTTTGTAGGGTCTAAACATCTATCTCTCTCAAATATAATTCCTTCCTTGGGTCGCCTTTGTCATTATGGAACATATTCATTACACTTTCGTTCATCCTCTTTATTCCATTAAAACCCATCGATGAGAAAATCCTAATTCAAGACCTCCTATTACCCATTAGTTTAAAAGAGCATCAGCGTCCAGGAATCCACACGATACACAAATACTAAATAAAACATAGGAAAGCTGTGAAGAAAGATGACTGATGTTCACACACATTATGTTTTCTTCTTTGTCGGTTAGCTAAGTATGAGGGTTTCCTTTGTTGGGGTGGAGTTAGCGAGCCGCGAGTGGTTGCTCCAGACTCGATACTCCTAATCCGTTTTGTCGTCCATTAGCTGACAGAGAGGAGGGCAGAAAAAGGGCAGATGGGGGCTGAGCAAACACTCCATTATTCAGCTGCCCTTTATCATTTCGCCAGCTAAGTCCCTACTGCTCTTCAAGGGTCATCCTTTCGACTCTACTGGATAGACTTCTTGCTTTTATTGAATATTCTCTCGATGGGAAGGGTCATAGCTCATTAAATGAAATATCATTTAAACAGAAAAAAATCCATTACGCTGTGTTAAAATACTACATATTAGTGGTGGCATTACTAAACTTCCTTGTGGACATTTTAAAATATGCAAGTTTTGTAACGTCACCACTCATACACCCAAATAATATCGTTATCATTTATTCGTTGTTTCATGTCCGGAAAGGTATATCCAAAATTCACCATCTCCAAGACACCTCAGTATACTAAAATTGCCCCTCGGGTAGTATAACAGTAATACTTCGTGTCGATGAAGAGTTTTAAGTGTTCATACTCTTCGACTAAATAATTATTATTATTTTTATTACTAAATATGTGCAAATTTCAAGGTTTCAAGGCAGATTTCTTATTATAGATTTAATTATCTAAGAATTTGGCATACCTTTATTTTACCTATTTTATTTTTTTGTAATTTAGCCATTTAGTAAGTATTTATGTAATTTTAAAAATAAAAATTTATTAGAAAAAAAAATTGTAACTTAAGATTCCTTCTTTCTTAAGAGTATCTTAAAGTTCTACATCCGTAGTTATTGAAATTATTCCTCTCGAACACTGGCGAAAAAAGTATGCAACGAGTAGGGTTTACACTTTACACTATATCAGCTAGTTCCCCAAACAAAAATGACTGACACAACAATCATTAAAAATTATATATATACATATATATATATATATAACAATAAAGAATAAGAAATCAAATCAAAAATAGATACACAAAGCTTTGAGTTTCCGGTGGGACCATTCCACTGTGACATTTGATAATGTATTGTTTTGCTACAACATGTAATAGGGTAGAAAATTGAACAGCTTAAGGTCTGGCCACACATGGCCGCACCGGATCCGCACCGCGGTAATAATATAGGTTATTTATCTAAGGTAGTATGTAAGTTAAATTAAAAATATTCTGAACATAACCTATATTAATGCTGCGGTGCGGATCCGGTGCGGACATGTGTGGCCAGACCATTAATTAAATAATTCTTTATGAGTTCTTGGAATATTATATCGAAATACAAATATTTCATTTTAATCAATATTCAAATATTCCTATTGTATGATGGTCGATTTAGTAATTGTTTTGATAGATTGTATAGAGGGCCGTTGATTTGCCTCGTACGAAAAAAGTGCATTTGTGGTTTGTTTTATTAAAAAAAAAAAAAAAAAAAAAAAACCTTCATTTCTGTGGGTGGCTGGTTATGTTATGCCAGTGTGAAGCTCCTATTTGCATTGCAATGAATTTTTAAATAAGAAATTGAGGCGTAACTGGAAAATAATGTAAGTGCAGTATTATTGCTTTTGAGTGATAAAAAAAAAAAAAAAAAACTAGTAGCTAAAATTAAATTTAGTTCTAAAAATGACAGTACATATTATAAACTTACCCAATCATGAGATAATACGTTTCTGCCAAATAATTTCAAGTTTAGTTTTCTCCATCTTCAATTTTTCTATTCGTTAACTATATCACTTTTTCCTTAAGTATCGATATCGATATCAACAATCATCTACATGTCCAATAATATCGATTACACAGCTGTGAATATTTTTTTTTTTGGTGAATTGAATCTTTCTTATAGCTGATTTTAGCTATGCTTTGGGCGCTGATTCCAGTAATGCAACCAGAGTTTTTCTATCAGCACATACTTTTTTAGCTATAGATAAAACAATCCAAAATAGACGTGTAAATGAATTATTTTAGCACGCTTTTTTCCTTATTTTAGAATATTAAAATATTGGCTGGCTGTATATGATTGTAAGAATAAAAAAATAATAACATCATTTTAATTACTTTTTGTTACGGTATACTGCATATGGTATACATGGGATACCCACAAGATGGCAGATTACTGCCGGGACCTAAAACTGTTTGAAGTGATATTCAAATAAGTCACGCAAAAGAAGCTTCCGAAGTGTGGAAAGTAATGGGTATAGTTACAAAGTGCTTATGTAGATAATGTGTGTCTTTATGTGGTATTGATTTAAAATGTTTTATGCAATCTGCAGACCTGAGTCCAAATTTCATTATTTTTTTTTCCACCTGTTATTAATCTGTATTAATTATATGTATTCCAGTAATTACATTTTAAGGTATAAGTCACGTCATTACTATATCTTAACAACTAGAGCTGATAGAGGAAAACTAATGGCAAATTTGGATTCAGCACACCAATTATACTCAGAGCCAGCTGTATAACTCTCGGCACCAAGAAAAATATCGTATCTGAAGAAGTTTCACTACTTTATTAGTAGGGAAAAAGCTTGTGGTTGTAACTTGTGGCTTTCACTGTGTTTTTGTAGTAACGTCCATGAGAGAAATATAGTTTTTTTTCTTCGATTTTTGTTACTTCTCTGTTAACAATCCCAATTATTTAATTAATGTCGTAGAATTTATTCAATAATTGTGCGCAAGATTGTTTATTGAGGTTTTCAGGCGTACAACTTCTAGGTCATCAACGCCTAGAAGGTATTGGAGGGTGCGCAAGATAAATTAAGCGAAATTACAATTTTCTTTCTCTCTCTCTTTTTTTCTTCTTTTTTTGCAGTAAAATTGAAGAATATATTGGTTCCGAACTGATGGACAGCTCTAGACAGTCCCACTGGGTCAATCAATGTGAGATAGCTGGGACACACGTCCACGTCGAAGGGAGATTGAATTATGGATCCTGAACCGTGGGCTTACAGGGTATTCGGACCACGCGCGCCCCCTACCCTCAGGTCTCCCCCCCCCCTCGCTGATTGCAGTCTTATAAATATTTTATAATCCGTAACTAAGTAACATGATTAAGGTAGCCTAGGGGAATAATTCAGGTTGTCTTTTTGTCTCCTACGGGACCTCTTTTCCATCCCTTGTTACTTTTAAAAGGGAAAGTTAGACTGGCTCAGTGGCTCGGAAGCCCTGGCGGAGGGGAAAATACAAAGGGAAAATAAAAAAGCTTAAATCACGGTGGATACTCCACCCCTTCCCTCGCCTGGATATTGTCAGACATCAGGAGTCAGAGTATGCCTCGCTAGGTTCATAGGTTTATCCACTCAAGCGTATTTAGGAACTATATTATAGTTCGCTCAACATAAAATGTTATTTTATTTATTATAAATTTAATATGATTTTATCATATTCATTGCAATAGGAATGACAGAAGAAGATAAAATAAAAACTGATGAAAAAACTTTAATATAAATATGCTGTTTTAAGAAGTTTTACTTTCACTTACATATATACGAAATATATCTTAAGAGAAAGTATTGCGATCGTGAAAGATTTCGACTTCCGGTTTTCAACGTTATTACACGTTTTGGGGCCCCTTCCCATGCACACATTAAATATTACTATAAAAGACGATATTTCACTCTAAAGAAAATTTTAAAGACAAAAAAGATACTCACTATAATCTACAATAAAATTATTTCTAATTCTTTCTTCTTTTTTTTTGTCGGTACGCCATTACTTTCTTGATTCTTTATCACAGTCAATGAGAGATCATTTTGAAAACGTCTTTACCCTCCCGCCTGGAAATATAATTAGATGCTCTAAGAAAACTCTGGATAAGATCTATAAATTAACGAAAATTATTTTGCTAATAGTACATTAAATAACATCTTTAAAGATGTTATTTAATTTTATTTTGTTTAATGTAAGGCTATTTTATTTGTGTAAACATGGTGAGGCATCGAAAAAAAGTCCTAGTATTAAGTATATTAAGTCCTAGTAAATGACCTACTATTACTAATCCAAATAGTTTAATGAAAATCTCAATTGACGGTCCAAAATAAATTAACTGACTAACATATTGTAAACATTGAAATCTCCAAGCCGGAATAGGCGCTTGGACCGAACTGTTTTTTGTTTTTTGTCAATTACTGAAATGTAGAAATAAAAAATTTCTTTTTATTTATTTTATTTTTACTAATATAAAATTTAAAATCGAACCCATTCGGATATCAAAACTTTTATACAACTATGCAAATTTAGATCTTTTTATAACAATTCATTAACTTCGAAAAATGTTATGATTTTATTTAATATTTTATGAAAAAATAAAAGGAATATTTGAGGTGAAACTTCCCTTTTTATTAAAAGCTAATGGCCATTACTGTTTCGGATTATACATTACATGCATCAACAGTTGTTCAGGGCAGCTTAATGTTATTCCATAATGGATTCCATTATCAAGATTTATATGGTTGGACTTCGAATAATTTACTTGCGAATAATTCGATGCACGAATTATAAACCAAAATAAAATCGATTTATTCATAAACGCACTCTCTCCGAAAATCTTTTTCATCACATTTTTAAGCCTTTTAATATGTAAAATAGGTTGTAATGTTATACAAATGGCCCTATTATCAATATAATTAAAAAAAATAGTTAATCATAAATTAGGAATAATAGTTATTTATTCACTAACCTTTGTTCAACAGCGAACCTTGATGCAATCGAGATTGGTAGTTTATTTGAATGAGCGGCTCATAAACATTTTTCATCACGGTTTCATTTTTATATTTAAATCATTATATTATTATAATATAAATTATAATCATTTTAGACACCTTATATGATATAATTATTATTCAGGAAATGATTCTACCTTTTAAATAAAATGATTTTGAACTCGAATTAAACTAATTCGTGAACTGCGGTTGAATAATGTAATTTTTATGTTTTTTTAATTTTGTTCTTAATGTAAAAAATAAAAACAATAAGATTGGGAAGAATGACACTGCTTCATCTAGATGGAAGTGGTGTTTTAATAAAAATTCATTTATTTATTTATTTAATTACATTTTACGTGCCGTGTACAACAAGGGCTAGAGGCACCACACTCTGTTTACATTATAGAGACTATATTAAATACTCGTAATTTTATACATGAAGAAATACATAGAGACTACATTTAACAGAGTTAATTTTATACATATTTCTAAAAATTAGTTTCTTTATGAAATTCAAATAAGTTTTTTGAAAATTCTGGTCCTTGAATATCCCTTGAAGTGGTGTATTCCTCGCTGCTTCCAGTCCTCGACAATTTTCTACAATGTGTTCGACTTTGAAATTTGTATTACATCTTCGACATGTAGGTAGAAAAATACATATACAAATCGTAATTTTCAACAAAATCTAAAATCATTAACTTAATTGTTTTACTTGCGATATCTATAGATATATATAACTTATAACGCCACATATTATATACTGGAAATCAATTTGTATGATTTCAGTTAAATGACCAATAAATGCAGAATATCAGCTGATGTGGTAAACAGGATTAAAAAATTATCATTGCTCAAATAAAAATCATTTGTTGAATGCTAATTGTTTTTATAATTATTAAATAATCAATATATATTATAAAGCAAAGTGTACAATGTGCGTGCCGAAAAGGCTCAAAAACGACTACACGTACTATCAAGAATGTTATGTCGTCATATTGCCCTATTGCCCCTAACGATAAAGAAGGTTTCAGTTTTCATTTTAAGTGTGTAATGTTGAAAGGACAAGGGCTGTAATTTTAAGCCTCTCGCTACATGTAATTAGCCCCTCTAATAAGCCCAGGCGAGTTTATGAATGAAAAAATTTAGTTCGTCATTTGGAAGCCAGGAGCGCTAGCTAAGCTCAATTCATAAGATTATCGTTCATTACTTCGGTTTGTTATGGTTTTAGCTTCAGCTGTTTTCTTTAAATTACACGAGATTATGTATAAATAATTATTTTTTCCTTTTTATTTTTCAATAAGGTCATTACATCTCTACAATGAATTGAAATTAAAAATAAAGAAAACTAACTGGATTCCTAAGCGAATCAAGTGTTACAGAAGAGGAAAGAATTAGTCGAAACATTGCCTTTAATCAATTTACAACAAAAGAAAAATTGCTTATTAGTGTAGTGAGCGAATAAAAACTAACACTGAATAAAATAGATAATATGAATAAAAGATAAACCTAATGGAATATATACCGAAAATAAAGTGTTCATATAATATTTCTGTTCTGTCCGTAAATTTTCAACCGAATTCGAAAAAGGAGAAGTTACTCAACTTGATAAGGATGCGGTATCGTCATGAGAATGGTATCAATGGAATCAGAACACAGAAACCATAAAAAATGGTACATACCGGTACAGATTTGCTGCCAAAATATTTTTCTTAATCAAGAAAAGGGAAGAAAACGCATTGAGAGAACCGCATTAGTAGTAATTAAGATTAGTAATAATAAAAACTCTGACTCTGAGGTTTCGAAACTTACCACTAATACTAAACTGAAGTTTCAGGATGGTACAAATTTTGTTTTAATCATGATTAATTTTGGTCTATTTTTATGTACTATTACATTTTAAAGTTATTGTTTCATTCCACCTATTCCACAACTCCCTGAGCGAAGCCGGGCCCCACAGCTAGTATTATTTAAAGATAAAAGATTATGCAGGGCCGGCAAGAATACCCGAGTCTTCTGCATATCAGCCGCAGCGCTCATAACGATTGAGCTATCTTGGGACCTATCCTAGCCGCGTCAACCTTCTCTCTTCAACGATCCGACCAATCAAGATTCGCCACATTGCAGCGAAGCAACGGGAGGCCGGATGCATTCCTGCATCTGCGACAGATATGCAGAAGACCCGGGTTCGTTTCCCGGCCCTGAAAAATCTTTTGTCTTCTAATAAAACTATTTTAAAATAAAAATCATTCATTAACTTTTATCTGATCAAACCGCTATCTATATACAATGGTCATCAAGAAAACTGGAAGTTTGGTTTCACTAGCTCATGTAATTCTCTCAGTTGATATATTGAGAAGACCATACTTTCAAATATACCCCGGATAACTTCTCATTTATTCAGCAAAGAAAAATCATTCGTAGTCGTTAGGCATTTATTAGAGCACCTCAGATTAACTATCCCTGTACGTAGAACTGGAAACGAAGAAAAAAGAAGTAAATGAATCCCTTACTTAGTCAGCATGCAACCCCCAGCTGACCCTTAGTCCATCCCTAACAGAAAAAGTTTTCCCTTTAGTATGCTACCCTCTATCTTACTTTAGCCTCCTGTAATCCCACACCAGTATTTCTTTTCTATTTTTTTTTTTTTTTTTTTTTTTGAAACTTCGTTTAAAACTCTGGATGGAGAATCAGATAGGCCTTATGCATCTTAAATAAATAGCTGTCAAAAGATTTGAAATGAATTCGACAACTACATAAATCGTCTTCCCAAATCCTCAAGTCAATGTATCAGCTTATATAAGATTATTATAATATTTAGCTTAATATTATTATTATCACATTATAATTTATTTATCTTTCTTTATTACAATATTTAATAATTAATAATTATTTCCACACATACGCCACCAGTGGAACGCTTCGGGGAATGAGACCCGCGCGAGGAAACTATATTACGTATGGGACATAATATATGGATTTTAAATAAATGTATTAGAAGAGAAAAGATTTACCAAGGCCAGGAATCAAACCCAGGTCCTCTGCAACTCCATCAAAAAAAGATTAATGCCATTAAAACTCTGGTAGTATCGACTCTTTCCGGCATGTTTTAACCAATGCCTAAATGTCTTTTAATTCTTATGTCATCCACTGCACTTAGCGAAACACTTTTTTATAAGACATATTAATCCTGTAAGAAATAAAAAAACTAAAAGTAAAAGAAAAAAAAAGTAATACTGGAAAAAAGTTAAAATCTTTTAAACAAGTGGGTACAATAATAAAAAAGGGGGTGGTTCAACTTTCAGATGACAGGACAAAAATAACAGCACTTTAAAATGGACGGAAAAATATATAATCAACCAGATGAATTCCTAAACTGCATATTTAAAGCAGAAAACGTTAATTATTAATGAGCAGGGATAGGATTTTTAAGTAATAAAAATTTCAGAATATGTACATAAATATTTGCAAATATATGTAATAATAAAAAAATATGGACGAAAAAAAAGGAAGAAATGAAAATATGGATTGAAAATTAAAATATTTAAAAAGTTCAGTATTCTATAATACATATATATAAAAAATCAATATACCTTTAAAATACTTATAAAATATCAAAATTTAAAAAAATGTAGTTTACCTAATTAACACATATTAAACTTTCTTACCTTCAAAATCAAAAAAGTTGCAAATAAGATGCATTATAAGATTTTCGTCGGAGAATCTACATCGATTCGGTCGAAGTAAAGCTTTGTATTTGCTGAACCATCCTTCCACGTCGACTGACGCGTCATTCGATTTATTTTCTACGTGTTTAACCGTTTTCAATTGCTGTAAAACCAACAATCGTTGATCCGTTGAAATGTTTTTTTGGCAGCACCAACAATACAGTACACCTTCACTGTCAAATTCAAATGTTTCTTCTGCAAACTCCGCGACGTGCTTGGCGGCTAAGCTTTTTCTGTTTTCTTACCGTTTTGGCATATCACACACTAGGTATGAACTTGTCACTAAACTTATAAAGCAACTAAGGCAATAATTTCTGAGAACTGTCGATATTGCTTTGTGCATTTTGATTTTCCAAGGTTTTTTTTTAATCCCTACCTTCATTCTGTGCTTTGCATTTTATTTATTCTAGGTATTGATTGAATATTTGTAAAACAAGTAAATAACTAACTATAATTTTAAAGTAAATTCACTAAAAGTTGTAAATTATGGACACAAATGTGTATTTATTGAAATATATGTAAACATATTAACCAAAAATGTGATATCATGAGGAATCATATGCTACAACAAGCCCTGTGTGTTACCTGAACGGCAGACCTATCCTACGTGTGAGGATAAAACAAATCCAATTTAGTAAGGATGGGGTATGGGGATTACGGGGAGAAATATGTTCAGACTAAAAGTCCATAGTATCGGCTTTGAGATTGGAAGCGGGTTTTTGTCCATTGTATTTGTTTTTGGTTCCAAAAATAGGGTGGCGGGATGGCCGAGTGGGCAAACGCGTTAGAAAATACGATAGAAAATTCTGTTTGGAAACATGAAGATAGCAAGTTCAAAACCCGGAGCCAGGGGAAAATTTAATTAATCTCGGCATCAATCCCCCACCCTCTCCCCTGGCCCGGAAAACCCAGTATAGCCTACAAGGCGAGGAAGGGGAGGAACAAAAAAAAAAAAAATAATAAGGTTCCAAAAATACGATACTCGCAGTAAAAATACTAGATAATGTTTTTTTTTCTTTTTTTATATTTTTTAAAAATTTAATTTCTCGATTCTATAATAGGTTTCCATTACTTTACAAGGAATTGAAAAAAGAATATTCCAATTCCAGTGTCAAGTAATCTCCCTCACTGGACAACAATGTATAGATATTTTTAAAATAGATAAAATATGGATTTACGTTTGGGGAGGACGTGGAAGCCATAGAAATGAACACAAAAACGTTGATGAAAGCCGGAAAAGAACTTGGACTAGAAATAAATACGGATAAAACAAAATATATGGTTAGTCGTAGAAGTGGTGAGGATTTCGCTGATATCAATGTAGGGGGGAATACGTTTAAACACGTAGAGAAATTTAGATATTTAGGGGCGATGGTAACTAGAAAAAACGATATCGATGAGGAAATTAAGGCTAGATTAAAAGCCGGTAATGCTTGCTACTTTTCAGTCGCGAAATTGCTTAGCTCACGCCTTCTGTCCCGAAACTTAAAATTTAGAATTTACAAAACTATTATTCTTCCAACGGTCCTTTACGGATGCGAAGCTTGGCCGCTGACATTGAGGGATGAGCAACGGCTTAGAGTTTTTGAAAATAAAGTATTGCACAGAATTTTCGGACCGAAGAGGAATGAACTAACTGGAGAATTTAGACGCTTACATAAAGCCGAACTGAGCGAGCTTTACCCAGTAAATATAATTGACGTGATTGCAGCAAGACGAATAAAATGGGCGTGTAAAATTACGAAACTTGGCTGTGAACGAATCCCGAAAAGATTAATAAGCGCGGTGCCAAATGGGAAACGTCCAAGGGGGAGGCCTAGACAGATCGAGGTGTGCAGGGAGCGAGTGGTGGTGTCGGCATCGAACCTTCGGGTTCGTTAAGCCTTTATTATTATTATTATTATTGATTTACGTAAATCCGTATTAATTCAGCGTGGTCAGTAATTGGCTTTTTAAATGAAAAAAAAGAAGAAGAAGAAGAAAGGTTAATCTTTATTCAGCTGGAATTAGATTAACTCACAAGTTCACTCAGTTCGGCGTAGTGTAAACATCAGGATTCTCCGGTACGGGTATATGCGGAAGAGGGAGGAATCTACCGCGTACTTCAGACATTTGCAGAACGCTAAACTGAGTGAACTGTACCCGGTAAATAAAATAAGAGGTGATGCAGCGCAAAGAATAACATGAGCGTGTAAAATTGCGAAATTTGGTAATGAACGAATTCCATAAAGATTAATAAGTCCGAGAGGTAGGCCGCGGCGGAGATAGGAGGATTGCGTGAAGGCTTTGTCGAAGTAGGGTCTGGATAACGGTCGGTGGTTAGTTGTGGTGTGGGCCACGAACTTTCGGTTTCATTAAGCCTTCATTATTATTAATATTAGTTGAAATCATTTAATAGTTATTTGTATGTTTGCGCAGCTATTTGTCTCATAATGCTAACTCTAATAGGCTCAAAACTTGTCTTCGCGTTTTTCCAGTATAATTGACGTTATGGTTCCTGCACCAAATTCATCTTATATATCTCTTAAAGTGGATTAAATGGAAGAAATTTTTTCTAAAAATCAAATTGTTAAATATTGGAATCAGTTTGTTTAAAAAAAAAGAAATCATTAATAAAATAAACCCACTTCGGCGCTTTTATAATGGTATAAATATTATAAACAAGAATAGTTGGTTAATTATGAAATTGTAAGAATCGTATTGACAAGATGTCATTATATCCTACAATATCCAGAGATGCTGACGTTGTAGAGTATATTTACGAGTAAACCGCTGTTAGATGACCCGTTTAACCATATCGCCGACGTCTCCATCACTGAAAGCAATCCATCAGGCAAACTGCTTGGCATTAGAGGGAGGGTTAGAACATATGTCGGGGTAAGATATGATGTAGCCCCTAGGAGACTAGCCCTTAAGAGGCCCTTAACAAGTAGATTTAAATGCGGGTCCGATGGGAGGGCTGGATATTGCAGAGATTTACGATGTTGATCCAAGTGCTACCAATGGCCTTTATTCCCAACCCTCTCCCTCCTAATTTCTTCTAGACTTTTTTTTTCTTCCTCATCCTTTTCTTCTTTCTCATTCTTTTATCCTCCCTCCTTTCCTCCCCTACCGGCAGCCCTGCTTTCAAGCGAAAAACTTTTAATAAAGCCGTAATAGCGGTACAGTTCAGAAAATGGGCCTCGCTTCACCCCATTGCAAAGCAGATGGAATTCATCCATGGAATCAGGCCCAGATATTTTTAGTCGTTATTTCTTCAGTCATATTGGTTTAGTGGGAAAAAATATTCACTAAATGCAAGGTTTATAACTAATCAGGATAATTTAAAAAAAAGAAAAAAAAAAAAAGAAAGGAATAACTTCTCGAATTTTTTGTTTTTTTCAATCATTTATTTTTCCAATGTTTCCGGCTTCTAACGACTCTTCCTCAGGCGAGACGTAAAAGAATGGTGTGACATTAAAGCAGTTTTTAAATTTTATTAATAAAAATCACTGTCATACATTTATGACATAAACAGCAGTGACAATGCAAATGGTTGTGGAATATTTGATAGTGTTAATCCGGATTATACTGTGAAGATGGGTCAGAAGCCAGAAAAGTTGGAAGAAATAAATTATTAAAAAATCAAAAATGGAAGAGGTTCCTTCTTTTTAAACAAAAAGCTGAAAAAAAAATATAAACAGAATAGTGTATATTTCTACTCATTATATGTATATTTTTTAGTCACTCAATTTTTATTGAATATGCTTTTTACGGATCAAATAATTAATGTATAATTACATCATCAACCTCCTTTATAAAACAACTTTCCTTTTATATCAGTTACATCCATTATACTCATGATTCGGGAATTATCACTATGGCGGTCAACAATACAAAGATGGTAGAGGAATCGGGAGATAATCTGTGCAAAAAAATAAAATAAAATAGATTTTGAGTATAACTAGTCGTTGGACGAACAATATTTTCTGTAAATATTCCAACTTATTAAAATATTTTTGTTTGTTTTAAAGTACTGTTGAAAGTACGAATGATTATAGATTGGCTTATAAAGTTTATTATTTTTAACATCTGGTTTCGTTCTTTGGAAATATTTTTCCTCAAAACTTTTAAAACCGATTTAAGAACTTTCTCTCGACATAATTTTATTTTCGGCTACCAAGTTGGCCCCCCATTTTCCTGGAAGAAAGCGGACTGTCAGCCAAAATCTAATTCTTTCCGAATGCCGCTGCCCAGAATAAAAGGTGAGCACAATACATTCTACCCGGGCTTGCGGTCTTTTGTTGCAACTGTTTACTTTGTTTCGTCTTCTCTTGTTCTCCCCCAGTCAATCGCTTCCCTTTTGTTTTTATTCCTTTATATCTTTTACTTCATCTTTAGCCTATCTCCCAAGGGCTGGAGAAGCTCCCTGTCTAAGTAGTTCTTTTCTTCTTTTATTATTTTTTTTTTTATCGCTCCTTTTTTTTAAAATCTTCTGACTTTAAGTCCCTTAAATTTCGCAACCGTGTTGAATTCAACATGTTCGACAAAAATTATGCGGACAAAAATTCCGCCAACCAAAATCTTAAAAAATTAAATATTAGAGGATAAGCATATGTTCTAATTATAATTACTATACCTCAATTCTATTAGAACCTAATAAGGATAGAAGTAATAATGATTTAATTTTAAGTTCCTTCAGAAAATAGTTTTCAAAATTCAAGAATTCGATCTTATAGTATACTATTTGTAAATGGCAGGACATGTTCATATGCTTATGATATATCTTAATATATTGAAATATGTAAAATATTAAAATATATTTTATATATTTTAAATCGACTGAAAAAATGATAAAAGACGTATAGAAATCCATACAAGGCTTGTTGTGCGTTCATCGTTATAACATTTTTTGGTTAGAAAGGTACCGTTTTCACATTCGATATTTTGGTTTAGTAAAGCGAATATATAAAATCACACCTATAACCGTAATTATAAAAAAATTTAATTTTTTCTTTAGTGGCTAAATAGACCTTTCTTAAACAATTTTATATATTTTCAGTAAAATTTTATAATGTACCTATATAAACATTAAAGTCGCGCAAAAATATAAATATTCATTTTACTTAACTACATCACTAAAGTCCGTTTGGTTAACATTTTATAGGACTTTCCCATTCTAAACCATCCTTTAGCAAAATATAGGTCCATATTTCTCTCACCAATTTACTAAAATAAATATAATATTTAAACTAAAGAATAATCAATTAAAATTACTAGTATAATTAACGGATAATTGAGTCATAAGGGGCAAATTTTTCTTTATGTTAGGGTTATTTATTAAACTTTGAACTTTTTTCATTTCATGAAATATTCATTGAATTTGGCGTCAAAATAAATGTACATTTAAAAAAGACGACAGTACATTTTCTTGATTTCTTGATTGCTATTAGTTAATTATATCATAGTAATTATAATTTCATCTGAATCTCTGTATACAATAAAAAAGAAAAAAAGCCATATATTGACAAAACGTAAATTGTTTTTCGTGTAAGTTTATTTATTAACGGTATAATATCATAGCATAATATCATTAAAAATAAACTACATTAAATTGCAACATACCTAAAGCTAAAGTAGTTATTTCGCTGTAATCAATTTTGAAAAAATTAGCAATTCTTGCTACTTTATCGGTATTATGAATTATACTCATGTTGAATTTTTACATTTCTTGTTTCATAATATAACGCTTATCAGCTAGAAACGTTCTAATATCGGAAGCAGGTATTTATTCTTTAATATAATATTAATTTTAAATTATTTATATAATGAGAGTAATGATTAATCTATTGTAAATTAATTAATCATGGCACATGAAAAAATCATTTAAGTAAAATGGTATCTCCTGTGAACCTGATAAACGATGCCTAATTTGACCCTTATTATTTATTTATAAATATTAGAATTTTTAATGTGGACGTTAAAAATATTGCCCCATCATGAAACTTATAATATATTTTTATTTTCTTGTTTTTTTTTTGTTCCATTAAAAAATTGGATATTACGCGAATAATTTATTACTGTCTAAAATGTTTTTTTCTTTTTTTATTCTTTTATCAAGTATACATTGCAAGCAAAGAAAGTTAAATAAGTACCCTTTGCATTATGTTTCACTTGATAAAGAGCTCGGGGCTTGGAACACTTAATGTATTAATGAGGCAATTTATCGACTTTGCTCACAAACGGTCTCTACACAGAGCCTTTTAGCTTAGTCGCTTATTTCCATTTGTCTCCGTGTTGCCTCTGCCAAATATTTAATGCCCTCTTCAAGCCAATTATTCCTCATTATTTTCTAAAACCTGAATTTTCTGTCTGTATCTTAGAACTTTCGTTATTCGAAATATTGTTTAAAAATCTTCATTTTTTCATAATTGAATTGATAAAACTAAATTCAGGTGTATCATAATTAAGCCGCTCCCTACAAACCTCACTCTACTTTAAAGCGATCCACCCACCTTCGCCTCGGTTGGCCCATCGTAAGCTTAGCAATCGACGGAGCGCTTATTAACATTGGATACCAGAGATACCTTATAAACAATTCCTATAGAACTTAGAAGCTATAAATCGCAGGAAATTTGAAAAACTGTCCCATTTAAAAATAAGTTAGATTCAAAATTCTAACTCTTTGATTTTGCAAAATTGAATTAATGTTTGTCATTGCTTTGAATTTTAAAAATATTTTAAGGATAATATTCGGTCAACAAACTACAAAACAGTGTAAAACTATTTTATAGTATATATATATTTTATTATAGTATATTGTATTATCTATTATATAGTTTATATATAAACTATTTTATAATATATTTTATATATTATATCACTGGTGTTTGGTCAAAAGAGGTTGTCATGAAATGTGAAGCTTGAACAACGATTTGTATTTATTTATCCCAGATTAATAAACGAAACTATATTCTTTCAACAGAGACTGTAATAAATTATGAATAACGAATAAATTATAGCCAAATATGAATTTTAAGAAGATGTGGCAAAAAAAAAATTATGAATTAATCCCTTTTGCCCAAACCTGAATGATATAGTATATTACGTAGAGTATGAGTATATTATAAATATTATATATTACAATTTTACACTATTTTCCAGTTTATTGACCGCCTCCCCGGACTATTCTCATTCATATAATATTTTCATCATCATCTATCCAATTAAAAATATTTTATTCATTGTTATATATGAATATGTTCTTTTTTTTGTATTTTTATTTGATGATATAAGTATTTCTTATGACCAATGCACCGGTTGAAATGGGCATGCGAAATAGTGAGTCTTAGTTGCGAAAAATAATATCTTAAATATAAACGCTTTGCCTCTCTGGGGTAAGGAGGCCGAGGCGAAGGAGGGAGAATTTTTGGAGGGCTGATATGGATTTGGGATTGAACGAGACAGTGGATGGCTACTAGTGGTTTCGGCATCGAACACATTCCGGTTGTTTAAGCCGTTATTAATATTTTTTTATTGTACTTATTTAAAATTTTAATTTTGACAAATTTGATATAAAGTTGTCCATCTGCAAGATTATTTTAATTAAAACATCCACTTAAATATTTTTGGCGGTGATTTTTACTCAATATTTCATAAAAATCATTTAGCAGACGAAAAGCAAAGGAACCTTCATGGCTTATTTTTTTATTAAAACTCAATTAAAAGTTAGCAGCATTGGGAAATCTGGAATTATAAAAAAAAAAAAACGATATATTTCCTTTTTGTGAAAATCCCAATTTTATTCTGCGTTTAATCCAACCTACATTGATGCTCCCCCAGATATTTAGATCAGAAATTAATTTCATTGGAACTGAATTTTTTAATTTTTTTTTTTTAAGAAGTTTGTTTTTCAATTTTACTGGAGATACATGAACTGAAACATGTAAGGGGGGAGTCCTGACCCAGTTTAAATTCACCGTTAACTAATTTTTGGACACCTTGCGAATTGGTTTCCATCTGTTCAATGCCATTAATTAAAAAAAAAAAAAAAATGAAACGTGAAATTGTATTTTTCAATTACAAATCAAATTCTATAAAAAATAAATACAACGGATACAAATAATATAGTTTTTATTTAAACGATTATACATTGTAATCATGACATTCGTAAGTAATTTCAATATTTCAAAAATATAATTATAAAAAGAAAATCAGCACGTTCATCCCCTTACGATTTTAAGAATCTCTAATTTAAAATCCGAACTACAGAAACAGTAAATAAGAATTAATAGACTGTAAAATATTATTACAGCTCAGTTGGTAGTAACATACCATATACTATTATATTATACTAATAATATTTTCACTTCTTATTCTTTAATCATTAAGAATAAATCCCGATAAATCATTACGTTTTGCAAATTCTTATTTAATTATCAACTAAAAATTATGTTTAACCAATAGTCCGGCTGATTGAAGTACTGGTCAATTGACGTCCGGATAATCTGCGTTCGGTTATCCACGTTTTTCTGCACCTAAATTTTCATTTGATTGAATGGGGAAGCTTTATGAATTTTTAACAAGTATCTCTGGTTTTTTTTTTTTTTTTTTTTAGGAATCAAAACTATAACTCTTAATTCATTTGTGATAGAAATTAACCTGATGTTGTTTGCAACTAGGCTTATGATATAAACGACAATTGAACTTCTTTATTTTTATGTGAAAAAAATAAATCTCGGCTTTTGAAAACCCTTAGCAATTCTTTTTAAATGTGTACATATGTTCTTAAATAAAATTATAGTAAAAAGTAAGGTAGAGAGTTAGAAGGAAAGGACGCAAGACTTGGCCCTAAATAGGTGTCGGGACTCCATGAGGGCATGTGTTATTCCCTTTGTTGGGACAAGTTTAAACGTAGAATCAAGTAAAAACGGGTGAGTTTAATTTGAATGCGACACTACACAAAGGGCCCTGCGGCCGGCGACGTCCATTGTCAAGGGATAGCAATAGTAGAAGGGCCATTACAAATGCATTAAGGGCCGGAGAGATGATGCTAATACGCGGCCACACAATGCCTCCAGTCGCCCTTTTATACTTCTCTTTGTTAAAAATATCTAATGGCGGCCAGTCCTACCTCCCCCCCCCCTCACCCTTAAGGATCCTCACGATTAACTGTCTTCATATTCTACCACCATTCTCTTTCCGTCATTCTTTCGTTTAGCTTTATCTCTTGTTGTTGACTTTTATTTTCCTTTTTTTTCCCCCATGATCTAGAGAGTACTTTAAATGTCGACTCGTCCTTTAGGCAACGAGCTATTAGAGGGTTGAAGATTTAATGCTGAGTTCCAGAATGAAATAATCGTTGATGTTTTTATAAAATCCGTTTAACTTATATTATACATTTGCCTGTGTTTGTGTGTGTTATACTAGGGTTGTTGAGGTTCTTTCAATAATAAACTACTGTATTATAGTCATAATATAGTTATTATTTATTGACTAAACCTCAACAATTCTATTATAACATTAAATATCAACAGTCACTAAAAAATATCCTATAAATATATGTATATATATATAAATTTTTTTTTGCGATGAATTTGACACAACCGTGGTGGTAAAGCTTCGTAAAAGTAATACGGCTGGTAAGGGTTCGAATCCCGAATCATCGATAATCTAAACAACAAGGTTCAAATATCAAGCATTCGCCTGGAAAACTCGTCCTATATATAAAATATAGGATAAAATATATTATGTATAAAATATAATACATAAAAGAATAATTTTTTTCATAATTAGATTTTAAAGTGAGGAAACAACTTTATACAGATGAGCAGAAGTGCATGATTTAGCTATTAATTAATAAGCATCATAGAAGTAGCTGTATTCTCCTTTCGTAAAATTTATCGCATTTTTTAATAATCGAATTGTGAAACCTGGCAGTGAACGAATTATTAAAAGAGTACTAAGCACTGACAGCGAAACGTCCGAGGTGTAGGCTAAGAAGTAGGTGGGAGGATTGCATTAAGGCGGATCTGTCTGTCTGTTTGGATTGGACTTGGTCGGAGGATGGAGGAGTGGTGTCGGGATAGAACCATCAAGTTCTTTAATATTTATTCAATAACAAAATAATACAACAGTGGCTGAAGCTAGGGCATAAGGAATCCAGGCATATTTTCTTTAATAATGTGAATGAATGAACCCATCCCGACCCTGTGGTTCCAGCGTTGCTTAGTTCTGTATTCCTATTTTATTGTTCCTACTAGTCTTCTGAACAAAAGATGACCTAATGACCTTATTTATTATATAAGGTTAATATATAACATTTAATACATAGTATTCGATTTTTTATAAATATGTCCTCATCAAAGCTGTTCAACCTATTTCTCTTGATTTCTGTTATCGTTTATTGGTTTTATTTCTTGTTGTAAGTTAAAGGTTTAAAAAACAAAAAAAAAACAATAGAAAATAGCAAACTGACAATAGAGAGTAGCTGCTCCTAATATAGTATGAGTCTCAAAAGACCACCTTGCAATAGCAGCAAATTATATTCATTGTTCATTTCCTCTAAACAGTTATTCTGTACAATACAAGCATTGGAACTGACCCAATCAAACTGATCGTGTCAAAATCTGATTGGACAACAATCAGCCACAGCGAAGAGAGATTAGTGCTGAAGTAGAAAGCGTACGTGGTAAATTAGCCATGTGCTCTGTCTTCATTTCACGTTATGCTTTTACTCCACTCCACTCCACCATTCCCAAAACAGCATCCACTCCAGCATAGCTGACCACTAATGAAGTTTGTGTCAGTCGCAAACTGTTTGAAATGTTTCATCTTGTCAACTGTTCAAAGCTCATTTCCGTCGGGGTCCTGTTTGATAAACAACCCCTCTTCGTTTCGATTCCTCTTCACAAAGCCTCTTCTCTCTCCAGCAGGACGTTCTTATTTTCGAGTTCCTGAAAATCTTCATATTATATTTAGTTAGTAATGATAAATTTATTGCCATATAAAGGACTCGAAGCAATAAAATTCTACAAAAAATTAACCATAACCACTATTTAAATATTTCATCTAAGCCAGTATATCCGAAACATAATTATTTATAGTTACAATTTTATCTTATGGGCATAAATTTTTGGCCGCAGGAAATATGTAACTTGGTAAGATGGATAATTGTTCACATGAGTCATATTGTTGGTGTAAAGCTTTAGTTCACTTTAGCTCAAAACTCCAGATTCAAGAAATTTTACTGTGTCTCTTATATAAATTACATATAAATTGGCAGGATTGAAAAAAAGCGATATCTTCAAGCTGATATCTGAAATCATTAAAATATACATAACTCACGTGAAATATTTTCTTTCAACGTTTCCAGAGTTTTGGCCACAGAAATTGTGTACAAGTAATTTTTAAAATATGAAGAAAGGTCAAGGATATAAAAAATAAAAAAAATGCCTTCTCATTTCTTTCTTTCTTTATTCTCTTCGTTAAGCGGCTTTGTCCAGAACCAGATTCTTTAACTTGTCCGTGTCCACTTGAAATCCGTTTTCGCAGATCCATTCCCAACAATATTAAATTTTAGGTCGTATTTTAAATAAAAAAAGTTCTTATTATGTATTCTTATTATAGATTCAATTAATATCAACGTTACGTCCAAGACCATTGGATCCTAAGGTTAGATACAGACACTACCAGTTTCTACCTAGTCTTATCTAATTAATTATTTAAATTGAACCACCACATCAATAGGAAGGTTATGAGAGCTAGCAATGCTTTTAGCATCTTATTATAAACATCAAATCAAAATTGAAGCCACGACTTACAATAATTTTGTACAAAACCATTTTATGTCCACCATTGATGTATGGTTGGGAAGCATGGGATGCTAAATTGTGTTCAAAACAGATCATCAAGTCAAAAACAAAACCTACGAATCGCATTGGCGGATCTAGGGGGGGGGGGACTGTGGGAACAAATAATGTGCAGAACAATTAGAATCTTAGTCGTTGGAAAGGAACATAAAGGTAAAAAAGCTGATAAGCAGATCCAAATGAAGTGCTGTGGGGCTGCAGCCCACCTTAACGATCTGCTGGATCCGCCTATGACGAATCGCAATAGGTACCCCACGGTTTATTGGAAATGAACAACTCCATCGAGAACTGGACATACGAAATGAATTTATCAAAAAGTTTCATGAAATCTGTTAAGAGAGATGTTACCTCCAACCCTGGGGGAAGAACAATTTCCCGTAGACTAAACCAAGACTTTTAGAAAGCATTCTTTTATAGCATGTGCCGTATTTACTTTATTTTATTTTCTCTATTTAAATTTTATTCGTAAATTATGGCATGCTTATTATGTTCATTACTTATTAGTGTGATACAAACATGGTTTCTTGCAAGAGACCATTCCCTCGCCTATTCTATTGAAATTAGTATATACACCGCTGTAAGTAAGAAGCCGAGCTGGAATAAATCATGATTAAGAGCAGTTCAAAGTTATCCTCCCACTATCTTCTCGGAATTTCGCCAGTCATCACATGACATATTAACCATTTGCTGATTTGCTTGTTAGATAGCGTTAATATTTTCGAAATAATTTCACGTAATTCTGCATGATCGAAGCCTATTGAACAATTACCTGGATTCCAGGTAGGTCCAGTATTCTAACAAATACATTTTTTTTTTTTTTTTTTTTTTAAAGGCGTTACTCAACCATTAATTTAAGCTGCCTTGTTTGTTTCTATGGCGGTCTTTTGAATTAATATACTTTATGAAAAAAAAAAAAAATATTTTTCAAGAGCACCGTGAAAATTTTGATAACCTGTGATAGCAGAGAGAAAATCCAGGAACTTATTATCTTCTCAGCCCTAACTAGTTTTCCTTGAGGGTTTTCCACATTTTCCACTGACTCACTTGGACTTGCTCCCTTAAGACTCCCAAGGAAGCGATCGAGTGCGGAAGTTGGACCGCCGCCCGCTCCACCAACCTGGCACAGTGTCCACCCATCTAAATTTTAATGAGTCAGCGTCCTTTGTGTAGGCTGTTGACTTCATCTTCTTCCCCGAGGACCTCTGGAGGATTCTTGTCCCAGGAGTCGCTGGCGAATCGGGACTTCCTCAAGTACCTACCTACTCGTTTGTTTTCCCCAACCTCCAAGTGGAATTGGGGACAATCATTAGGGAATGATTCAGCACTTTATATTCTATTTACATTATTTTTAGAAGTATATTAAACTTACTAACTCGACGAACTTCCTACCGACTTATCTACATAATTGAAAAAATATATGTTTTTATAACTTATTACAAAAGTCGTTATGTACCATAAAGTTAGTTATTTTTACGTAAATTGTTTATTCTTCTTACTAATTTTAAAGGAAAGTATATGGTACATAAGTAGTAGGTAGTTCACTCTGTAAACTTAATTTGAATTACGTATTTTTGATTAATAAGTGTTTATGTCTGTACCACGTGTAACTAAATAACTTAATGTTTAAATAACTAGACATTACTTTATTATTTCAAAAATAAAATGGCGGAATTATGTTGATTTTTTGTCGGCGTTTATACACTTATTCTGCCATTCCAAGTTGACAGGAATCCATCTAATCGAAAATCATAAAAATCTGTCCATCCGCTCTTGAGTTTAAAATATATTGTAGCTTATACGACTTCGATTTCTAAGTAACTATTGTATTATTCAATTTTTTTACCATTAAATATAATAAAATAAAAATGATTGTATATTTATAAATATTAAAAAAAAATACAAGAAAACAATACACATATATAAGTCAGTCAGGCACATATTTCTACATAAGCAATTCCCAAGAGTTACGAAAATAGTCAGTGATCCCAAGCTAAACGGAAAGAAATATCAAAATTACGTTATTCGAATTAACTTCACTGTATAGACTATCATTAATGTTTAAGGCACTTACCTTAAACATTAGTAAGAATAATGGCATTTTATTTGATAGGATGTTTTTTTTAATTATTGATACAATTTAAACTATTTTTTAATAAAAGCTAAATATTGAATTGTAAGAAGCATAAACACGTAAAGCATAAATAAATTGTTCACAATAACTTTACACAGTGAAAAGAAAATATCACTAATGTCGGATATTCTTGCCGGAATTAGCGTTGTATACCTATCCTTATATTAAATTAACATTATTCAACAGTAAATGGAAGGCTTTTTTGTTTTCACAAATCTTAGATATAATTGATATAAAATAGTTTTGTAAGCTATTTTTAATTTCAGAAAATCGAGAATTTAATCTTAAAGAAAATAAAAATATAATGCAAGTGCTATTTTCTTTAAAAAGAAAAAATGCGTTCACATTAACTTTACACAGTAAACAGAAAATACCACTAATGTGGCATACACTTGCCAGATTTCCGGACTGCACAGCAAATTACAAAAGAAAATTAAATCAAATACAAGTAATTCACAATAACTGTAAAGAGTGAGTTATCACTAATACACCATAAACATGCCTTAAAATTAGTAAGAAGAATAAGCAATATGTATAAAAATAAATCATAAACCGAAAGACGAATAAAAATAGCTGACAAGTGCAAAGTTTAAAAAAAAAATAGCATATTATTTTTAATATTTGACAAATAATGAAGGGATTTTTTTTTTTAAATATTCATACAATTTTAACTAAGTTTAATTTAAAGCGAATTGAGAATTGAATTTTAAAAAATATGAATACGTTCCCCATATTAACGTTAAGTAGTCAAAAGAAGGAAAATATCACTAATGATTGAAAAGTGAGACAGGAGTAACTTTACGTGTTGTGTCCATATTTTTTCATTATTTAACAACGAATAATAGGAGATTTAAAAAAATCTATTATACTATTTGCCTGTTTTTAATTAAAGCGAATTCATGATCCACTCTTTAGGATAATAAAAACAGCTCACAAGCCCGATAGCGTTGGACAAAAACCTAAAATACGTTCTTCACGTTAACTTAACACATTGAACAGAAAGTATCATCAGTGTAGCATACACTTGCCAAATTAATTATGCTTCTCTGCAAATTACATGCGTGACAAAAATTAATAATCGAAAAATTACACGGAGTTGACATTAAATAATATTCGCATATTATTTTACAATATTTAACAATAAATGTAACTTCCTTATTTAATATTTGATATAGCGTGACAATTTTTTTTGATAATGCGAATTAAGAATCCAATCTGAAGACCAATAAAAATATCGTAAATCGTGTTAAAAAAAAAAATAAAAAGTGGACTAATTTGTCCATTTAGTGAGGTATCTGAAACATTATCAATCTTTTTTTTTAATGTTAATTTAATCATTTTAATTGTCATGCTACCATTAAATTTGATATAATTGAAGCATATTTTTAATTACAGTGAATTAGGAATGCAATCGTTAGACGAATAAAAATAGCTTTATTGTACTAACTTAATAAATTTAACAAAAAATATCATCAGTGTAGCATACACCTACCACATTTGGCGCTGCTCTGCAAATTACACGGTGACAAAAATTAATAATAAAAATAATTGTACAGGAATAACTTTATTAATTATTTGAATATTATTGTATACCGTGTAGTATCATGATAATCATAATCATAATCATGATATAATTTAACCATTTTTTTTATTATAGTGAATAAAAAATGCAATCGTAAAACGAATAAAAATAGCGTGTAAGTGCTATCGTGTTAAAAAACAAATAAAAGAATATTTTCATTACGTTACAAAGTTTACAAATTGAACAGAAAATATCATCAGTACATGATTATAAATACACTTACCACATTTGGCGCTTCTCTGCAAATTACATAGTGACAAAAATTAATTGAATAAATTGAATATTATTGTACATTAGTTAGCTACAAACGACACTCCTTTTTTAATATTTGACATAACGACAAATTTTTTTATTTCAGCAAATTAAGAATACAATCTTAGACCAATAAAAATAGCTTAAAAGTGTTATTGTGTTAGAAAATAAATAAATCAAATATATTGCCTTCACGTTAACATAACTCATTGTACAAAACATATCATCAGTGTAGTATATACTTGCCACATTAGGCGCTGTTCTAGGAATAACTTTCTTAATTATTATTAAATATTATTGTACATTATTTTTAAATATTTTTTATAGGAAGAGAATAGATTGGCTTTGGCCGGGATTTGTACCTTGAATTCTTTAACACTTATAAGACCCTCTTGCCACTTGAGATACCAGGCACATATCGTGATCAAGTCAATCCTTTTTCTTCTCTGACTCCTTTCCAATAGATCTTGCAATTTTGGGGAATTATGCGGGATAGTGGAATAATTAGTCCATTTAGTGAGGTCTCTGGATCATAGTCAATTTTTTTTAAATGTTAATTTAATCATTTTTCTTGTCATGCTACAATCATAATTCTTAATATTATCTTATTATGATCATGACAAGGAAAATTATTAAATTATTCTATTGTACATTAATTTGCAATAAACGAAACTCTTATTTTTTTAATCTATATAAATAAAGTTGAAATTCTGTTTGTTTGTTTGTTAATTTGTTCTTTATAGAAATCCATACCGTTTGTCCTAAATTCTCCAAATTTCGCTCAGTGGTTCTTTGATACCAGGTGCGAACACCTGTCCATATTAAAATTGCATAACTTCAGCCGATCTTCAGCTGATATTCTTTATTGTTATAAAAACCATAATGATCTAACTTTACAATGTTTTTTTTACGAAATCGACCGTTTCTTTAGAAAAATGAAATTCCCCGTGGTAAACTGGGATATACAGCCATAATATATGTATATAAAGATGAAATTCTGTTTGTTCTTTAAAGAAATCCTTACCGTTTGTCCTAAATTCTCCAAATTCCGCTCAGTGGTTCTTTTATACCAGCTGCGAACAACTGTCCATATTAAAATTGCATAACTTCAGCCGATATTCTTTATTTTCCAAAGTTCGCTAAGTGATTCTTTCAGACCAGGTGCGAACACCTGATCATATTAAAATTGCATAACTTCAGCCGATCTTCAGCTGATATTCTTGATTGTTATAAAAACCATAATGATCTCACTTCACTAGGTTTTTTTTTACGAAATCGACCGTTTCTTTAGAAAAATGAAATTCCCCGGGATATACAGCTATAATCTATGTATATAAAGATGAAATTCTGTTTGTTCTTTAAAGAAATCCATACCGTTTGTTCTCTCAAATTTCGCTCACTGGTTCTTTTATACCAGGTGCGAACACCTGATCATATTAAAATTGCATAACTTCAGCCAATCTTCAGCTGATATTCTTTATTGTTATAAAAATCGTTTTGTTCTCGCTTTACATTGTTCTTACATACACCTTACATTGAGCCGATAAAAGTCTCAGTTTATAGATTTAAAAAAAAGAAATTCTCCGGGTGAAACCGGGATATACAGCTAGTATTTAATAATTTAAACAGGTTTTTAATTACAGCGAATTAAGAATGCAATCTTTAGAGGAATAAAAATAGCTTAAATGTGCTATCGTGTTAAAGAAAAATAAAAAAATATTCCCTTCATGTTAACATTAAAAATTGAACAAACAAAATCATCAGTGTAACATACACTTGCCAGATTAGGCGCTGGTCTGCAAAGTACATAGTGACAAATTAATAATAAAAAATCACTCGGGATTGACAATAAATGAAACTTTTTTTTTACTATTTGATATAAATTAAGCAATTTTTTAATTACAGCCTATTAAGAATGTAATTACAGCGAATTAAGAATGCAATCTTTAGAGGAATAAAAATAGCTTAAATGTGCTATCGTGTTAAAGAAAAATAAAAAAATATTCCCTTCATGTTAACATTACACATTGAACAAACAAAATCATCAGTGTAGCATACACTTGCCAGATTAGGCGCTGGTCTGCAAAGTACATAGTGACAAATTAATAATAAAAAATCACTCGGAATTGACAATAAATGAAACTTTTTTTTACTATTTGATATAAATTAAGCAATTTTTTAATTACAGCCTATTAAGAATGTAATTACAGCGAATTAAGAATGCAATCTTTAGAGGAATAAAAATAGCTTAAATGTGCTATCGTGTTAAAGAAAAATAAAAAAATATTCACTTCATGTTAACATTACACATTGAACAAACAAAATCATCAGTGTAGCATACACTTGCCAGATTAGGCGCTGGTCTGCAAAGTACATAGTGACAAATTAATAATAAAAAATCACTCGGGATTGACAATAAATGAAACTTTTTTTTTCCTATTTGATATAAATTAAGCAATTTTTTAATTACAGCCTATTAAGAATGTAATTACAGCGAATTAAGAATGGAATCTTAAGAGGAATAAAAATAGCTTAAATGTGCTATCGTGTTAAAGAAAAATAAACAAATATTCCCTTCATGTTAACATTACACATTGAACAAACAAAATCATCAGTGTAGCATACACTTGCCAGATTAGGCGCTGGTCTGCAAAGTACATAGTGACAAATTAATAATAAAAAATCACTCGGGATTGACAATAAATGAAACTTTTTTTTTTACTATTAGATATAAATTAAGCAATTTTTTAATTACAGCCTATTAAGAATGTAATGTAATATTAAGATATGTGTAATGTAATATTAAGACGAATAGGGAAAGCAAAAAAGTGCTATCCTTTAAGAAAAAAAAAATGGCAACCTCTGAGTCTGTTCAGTGAGGCCGTCACCGAACAGAATCGAGCGGGCTTGGGCGTGAATCGAACCCGCACCACCATCGTGGGAGTCGGAGACGCTATCCCCTCGGCCACGCCGGGGCCCAACAAATAAATTAAAAATAGTTTCTTCAAGTTAAATTTATCTATTGAACAGAAAATATCACCAATGTAGAATACATATGAAGAGTCCACGGAAGAAAGGGGGGATGTCATTTGGAGTGCTTTCCGAGAAAATCGAGTTTTTAGGTTTGGATCTTTAATTACTTACGTATCTTTTATCATTTTTCTTCAATTTTTTTATATGTCCTTTTCCTTTTTGTTTTGCGTGTCAAAATAATAAATTTGCCCGAAACAGACATATCACGCTCTAAATAAAAATGTTTTAGTACAAAAAAAACAATTTAAACATAACAGGAAGGGGGATAGTCATAGACGCTCCCCCTTTCTTCCCTGTTTTATTGATGAAATGGTGATATTAATACACAATCCATATAACTTCTAACATGACTCTCCCCCATTCTAGGTTTTTCCGCGTGGACATTCCCCCTTTCTTCCGAGTACGTGGTTCTTTCCATCGCTTCTAATCAACCGACTGTCATTGTTTCTGACTATATCTTTTCACCAACATATTCTACTCATCTAGACGAACAATTATATGTATATAACTAAAATTCGGAAAAAAATGACTCTCCCCCTTTCTTCCGTGGACTCTTCATATGCCGTATTTGGCGCTGCCAATGGTATAGCAAGAAAAATTACTCGTTGAAAAATTCACGCAGGACTGACTTTACCTATTATACTTATATTGTTTTACATTATTTAACAATAAATGAAGCTTCTCCTTTTTAATATTCATATAACTTGACAATTTTTTTTATTACAGCAATAATAATAAAATTAAAAAATAATAAAAATAGCGCACTAGAAAAAACAAAACAAATCCTATACAAATATCAACACACGTAGATCAAATCAACTATTCAATGCATGAAATTAACAGAAATTATCAGAACAGCTATTGTCGGATCCACATCCAAGAATATAGGTGGTATAACAATATTAATTAGAATATGTCGCTGTTACAGTCCTAATTAAAACAAAAATAACTTTTGATAATTCTTTACTGTTTAAGGATAAGCAGGTATTAGTCAAGTTTATAGTGTAATATTATGACAAGGGTACTCAGCGTATTTTATTGAAAATTGTGGTCACAGATGTACTTTATGAAAATGGCTTAGTGTCGAAACGTTTAACTGAATATTGTAAAAGTTAGAGGTGAATAAATGATCTATAAAAAAAAATTTATTCGTTTTCTCTTTAAAGTAAAACACCAAGGAATACATTTCATTTAATCAAGAATTCTAGTTATACCAATATACCAAATTTTATATAATTAATAAGAATTTTACGAAAATTGATTTAAAAAAAAAGTAATTACCTCAACTGAACAGAAATAATCAGAATAAGTAGTGGGGAACGCACACTACATAGAAGGGGTGTTATAATTGATTGAAGAGATGGCATTGTAGTTTAAAAAATTCAAATTATCATTAAATTCCTGAAATTTACATAAATAATTGGAGTATCTAATGCCGTATACTCCTTCATTTTATTTTAAATATCACGGTTTACATTTAAGATTAAATCTGAAATCAGGATGTGTAACATTGCCACCACATTTATGATTGAATGAAGCGAGCAATGTTAGAACGTATGACCTGCTAATACGAAACCCTGTAGGATCCCAGCATGATGTAATAATTTACAAGATGGGAACATAGCATCCGCTCGTAAATTGGTACTAGCCCGATACGGGAGTTCTCTTAGAGCGTTGGAGGTAGCTAAGATTAGGAAAGGGAGATCCACAGGAGGAGGGAATGGGTATTTATGGCAGTGCCCAGCTAACAAGTATTTAGGTGTTCCGGTCACTACCTGCCAAGCACTAAGTTCCTCTTCTCCTGCCGTGGATGGCTACTTCCAGCCGATGGAAAACCCCACATGTGCGCAGAAAATGCTGAAATATGGGATATCCCAAGTTTCTACAAATCCAAATTTTGTTATCTAATAATTCAATTATCAAATAGTAAAATTGTTGGGTAATGTTACGATATTAATGCTAAATGTGCTTTTACACTACGCAAACTTTGCCCTCGAACACGCAATCCCCCGAACCTTGCTGTACCGGCGAACCACGAACAACTATTTATACTGATTGAAACGTGAAGTAGAGCGAACAATGTCTGACCGCACCTAAGCACCTTGATACAATAATTTTCATTACAAAGGCTGACTTGGAACACGAAGCTGTTCTGGCTTTTGCTCTGACTCATTATGGATAAAAGCAACGTCAGAAAAATGCTAAAAGAAGGTCTGGAAGCTTATCTTAACTAACACAAAAGCAACACAAGCGCAATCCCAGAACGTACCTGTTCAAGTTCGTGTCTTATTTAGATTTGCCGAACAGTGTTTGGGACAGGCTGTACGAGGAAAGGGTCTAGGGTGAAGTTCTTACAGTTTACAAGCACCTTAAAAGGCCAATATTCGCTTTGGAGATGTCGAAAGTGGGAAAGAGGAAAAGCTAGGGGAACTACTATAAGGCTGATCCGTCGGAGTTACATCAAACAAGAAAAGAAGTGAAGAGCAGAGAAGAATAGAAGAGACTGAAAGAGGAATTTGGCTGAGGGAAACTTTAAATTAAATAGAAAAAACTATAACATTAAGGGGAAAATATATAATTTAAAACATTTACTTTGAAGGTATGAAATCTATTTTGTCTTTCCAAATTCAATTAAGAGATCTTAAGTTATTATATTTCTGCCACCAAACAAATCCATGAATAGGATTCATGATGATTCCTACTGTTCCCATATTTTATTTTGTTACACTCCTATCAAGAGCCTACATGCTTTCTACTGTAGATGACGGATTTCGTTTTTAAGGTTCACAGTCCGAAGTACAAAGCTGAAACCAGAAAAGTTAGGAGTTATGCAACTGTAGCTTCACAAACAGTTAGAAATAAAGATACTTTAAGGCCTAACACTCTGTTACACCACGCTAATTAATGTTTTTATTTTCCAGTTCTGCAGATTCTATATACGACGGAAAGTTTGTTTTTATCAATTCCTGCATTTCTTATTTTATTCCTTATTGTTGAATGAAAAGAAAGATTAACCCATGCAATAAAAGTAAAAAAAAAATCTATTGCAGCACACGGAATCAACATTTCTTTTCCTGTTGCATTTAACATTAATTTTAAGCAATAAACACCTAGGAATAAATTTGGTGCCGTATTTTGCTGTACACAAGTTCTTTAATCAATCATAAGATCCATGTAAAAGTTAACTAAATGGAATTTTATTAATTTCTACAAAGCACTTTGCGCAAATGTGTAAAATGCATTATGCGACGTATGTTTAAAAGCAAAACTCCCCGATTTTCCACGCAAACGAAAACTAAAGACGTTCTATCAAAATGGTTTTAATTAGTCATATATTGGCACGAAGTCACTCACAGATATTATATACGTTCTTTATATAAAAAATTAAATAATTTGAAGAAATACATTTGGAATATAAGAAAGAAGCAATAGAACGCGTTGTATGCGTCAAAAAATAATAATAATAATAGAAAATTTTTCAAAATTTTCAACTTGCGGCATGAATCCCCTAAAGCAGTCCCCACCCGGAGACCCGAACGGGGGACTAGTTTACCTCCGGATAATGAGCGTTTTACTTTAGGGAGATCCATGACTTTTTTTGTGGTGTTTGGGTGAACTAAAAAAATGTGAGTAGGGCGTTCAAACCTACGTCACACCCTCCAGCAAGCCTGGGGGGCCGCTCTCATTGTTGGTCAGCGAGTCCTACGGACTTAGCCGGGAGGAACTTCCTAGGAATTTCCACCGACCATCCCCACATCCGCCACCCGTGGGACGCTCCCCATACGCGGTAATGAGACCCGCGCGAGGATGCGTCAAAAAAAGAAGGAAGAAATATGTGTAAAAAATAAATACGATTCATTATTGTAATATTATTGTAGAATATGAATTATAATGATTGTGGATAACTGTTAAGGAAACCAATCGCAGTTATCGAACGAAACAGGGGAAACGGTTTCTAGCAAACCGTTATTAAGTGATTCTGAGGGACGAGTATACCCTATTAGGTGTTATTCTCCCTTGGCACTGATTCAGTTTTACAATCCACCAACCCTTGTCTCCTTCCTAATATCCATTTTCCCTATTTGCTCATAGATGGGAAAATGATAGGCATCAGTCATCGAAGACAGCCACGCAGTGATGTAAAACTATCGATATGTAATATACTGTATATTATCGAACTTAAACTATCAAATCCGTGTACAACAGATCACTATGACGTAACGAACCAAAACACATTTGGACCTAAAATCAAATAGCAAGCAAAGAAAGAACAAGGTCCTCATTCTGTCCAAACGAGAACGAACGGGATAAACTTACTTTCTAAAAATATAAAGTACAGATAATATCATAATACCATTTAGGTTTCATTCGTTCTTCATGAACCTTATTTTTTTCTCTTTAGATAGAGGTGGTTATGTTTTAGAAAATCTCCAATTCAGAACGTGATATTTTTTTATATTATAACAGAAATCTATGTTCAAATATTAGGCCAAGAAAATCTTTCAACTTGTTTTAACCACCTCTAAAAATTAATGAGTAATAATTAATAATTGCAAAGATGGGGGAAATGAGTAACAATTATTGGTAAAGTTGTGGATCTTATGCAGAACCCAGGCCCAACTGATTTTTTCAAGTAACCGGTTTCAACAGTGCTTAACATGCGATTAACCTGTTCAATTTAAATACTAAGAAAAAAAAAACATGTATCAAAATGTACATTTTAATTCATTTAATAATTATAAAGCAAAATTTAAATCAGTAACACCGTTAAAAAAAATAACTTAGAGTGACTTAAAAGTTACTTTATGCTTTGTGATTCTATGAAAGACAAGGCAAAACTGAAACTTTATCGGATCACGTTTTTATTTATGATACAATATGGGCCAACCCTGAAAGGCGTAGAACATTCCAAACAGATGATCACGTACTAATCTCGTATATACCTAACGACTACAACCGTTCCTGGCAACCATAGAAATAGAATGTAAATATGTAAAAAGAAATAAACAAAGCCAAACGACTAAATAATATATATGATGTGGAAATCCTTGGTGCATACACTGGAAAAAATCACTGGTGATCGGCTTCTGCCAAAGACCCGAAGATGATATTAAAATAAAATGGTGTAATATATAAACCTTAAAGAACCCGGGTTCTTTTTTACATTACCCACACCAGTTACTTTTTGATAACTAGTTTTTTATATTTTTATCAAATAACAACAGTTATTCAACTACATATGTCTATTTTAAAAGAAAAAAATTATACATGAAGAACCTACTAGATTTTAAAAAACGTTGAAGTTGTTTTTGTTAATAATAAATCTGATACATCTGAGTGGTGTTCTTAAATCAGTTTCTTTATAATGTCGCAGTTTCTTTATAATGTCTAATTAACCATAAAACAATTACATTCCTTTTTATTGTAACTGTTTTTTTTGGAAAACTTCATTTTGGGAGACCTTCAAAACCTTACGGTATAATTATAATTGCTCACTTTCAGTTTTCTGAACAGTATAAGTGGGTGATTAATTGAAATGAAAAGAATAGTGAATCATTTAAAAACTTCGGCACCTAATTGATAGTAATATGAATCATAGATATATAAGAAAAGTGTAAATAAATGAATGTAAGAGGCCAAGAAGGGCAACAAATAGTTCCAATAGGATTTTTTTTTTTTTCATGAGTACATTTACCGGTACACGAGATGATTCTAAATTGCCCTTTTTAAAAGAGAGAAAAAGATTTTAAGGAGAGACATATGTTAGACGGAGAAGTGAGATTCCATCTCTGTCAGGTTTGGAGGGATCGGGGATGATGAAGCATTGTGGAAGTTTTTACAGTTCTAAGTTTGATGAGAAAACTTTTTCATGTTGCGGTTTGTAGCTTTATATCCTCATGCCCCTCCACCTCAACCCCCCCCCCCTGTATCACTGACACACCCTCACCTCTTCCTAACTTTATTTTACCTGCCATATTTGTCTGAGCTTAGTCCATTAGTAAGCTTTCGTTTAGCTATATAGAAATAATTAAAAAAAATTATTTAACTATCATAACTCATCAACAAATAATCGTCATTGACTTTTATAATTATTTCCAAAATGTTTAAAATTTGCGAATAAAACAAACAGCACGGTATCAATAAATTCAAATCGGGTCCTATTCAGATAAGGTATGCCAGTCACTTTTTTGACAGTTAACGGTTATTTTTATTGAAAAAATTGGAAATATCGTTCGTCCAATGCTAAGCTAAAAAAACTCAAAATTACAATTAAAACAAAAAATAAATTCACAAATTATCTCATAAATTTCCTCTGCTATATATGTGCAAGACGACATATATCAAAGGATTTAAGAGAAGACCCTTTAATTGAAGGGGTCGGGGCAAAATAGGGCCAAGCAACATTTTTCACAAAAATAAACTGTAGCTGAAATCTGCTGTATATTACCTAGGACTGTATGTCTATGTTGGAAATGCCACCTAAATATGACTCTCGAGGCTCTTTTTAGTCATATTTAGGTGGCATTTCCATCATAGACATGTAGTCCTACGTAATATACAGCAGACTGCAGCTGCAGTTTATTTTTGTTAAAAATGTTGCTTGGCACTATTTTGCCCCGACCCCTTCAATTGACTAAACTAAAAATTCGATTTTTGTTTTTTATTTAAATCAGACTTGCATTGGAAAATCGATTGTACTCAATCGAAAGCACCAAATAATATCAAGTGGGTAATGAAATATTTAAAGCTAAAGAAATAAAATTGTAGAATATTTTAATTTATAACGTTCACATGAAAATCAATTAGGTGCAAGATTTCAGATTTGTAACAATCGTAATAGATAAACCGATAAAAACGCCGTATTTTCTTAATTGTTGAAAGAACATATCACAGTTAGGTGATCATTGCGCTTTGTCAATTGTATTGTTAATTTAGTAAAAATATCTATAGTTTTAGTTCACTAATGAACATGTCATGTAGAGTTCAATAATATAACATGTCATGTGCCAATTTATTATTGTCTTCACAATGAGCATCACATCATTAATAAGATCAATGTTACCTCTTTAAAATTAACAAAAATAAGAAAGGTATTAAATATTAAAGATATTTACATATTATTAAGAAAAAAAATATACCTGCCAAAAGTAACATAATATTTTAACTTCATCAGCGAATATTTATTTTTTATGATACATATATCTAACTTTTATATCGAAGCAAAAAAAAAAAAAAAAAAACCTGTACCATTACAACCCATAAAGGGTGTTGGGTTCAGTACTATGTAAGGAAGAGTACTGTTTCTTGGTCAGCGGTCGTGCTAGGAGGTGATTTGACCGTGATCACGCTCAACCGCCAGGTTCTTTCCCCTTAATTTTTTTTTAATTAAGGGTACCCACTTTATAGAGGCTGGGTTTGCCCCAGGAGGGTCTCTCGGCCCAAGAGACGAACTGTGGCGAATAATAAAGATATCATAAGCCATGTCAGATTCGAACTCGGGACCTTAAGCACAGCAGTCCACTGCCTTACCAGTGGGCTACCCCGCTCCCGAATCAAAAGTGTTATTTATTATTTCTGGTTAAATGTAAGATACCAGAATAGTCCTTACCATACTATTATATTTTTTAGAAGTTCGGTTTTCTCGTTTCGCGTTCAAAGGTGGCTTTGGGGAAGGATGCCTTGTCAGGAGTTTCAAGCAATAACTAGTTCTAGATAAACGCTTGAACGTTTGGCCGAAAGGTCGATAAAAATTAAACTATTATACAGTTTATTTGTTAATTAACGAAAATTCATCGCTAATTCTGCCACTTTACATTCTTTGTCGACATATAGTTAATTTGGAGTTCTACGAATTAGATTTTCCTTGTACAGAGCTGCTTGAACATTTTGAAGGGATAAGAACATTAGTAAGAATCATCTTCGTTGAACTTAAGAATATCATTTCTCCGAATATCAAATATGCCATGGAACCAGCAAGCGTAAGATACTATCGTCGTGCAGAGTTATACCAAGGGATAGCTTTAAGAACGGCAACTTGGGAGTAACCAAAAGTTTGACGCAAACCATCCTGAACCCATTGGAAGATGGAGTCAAGTAATAGCGCCGGGGAGGTGGGGGTTCTGGAAAGCTTGCCGTCCTATTAGAGTACAATCCTTGCTCCTTCCGACTCGCTGAGAAAGGATCGCGGGCACTTTCAAGGGAATCAATGCAAGGGGAACTGCGACGCCGAAACTTATTGTATAAAGGCTTTATTCTGGTTTAATTTAAGGCATTCGGGAAGGGAACCGCAGAAGCCATTAAACCTGAACCTTAAGAAAAGTGCACAATTATTTAAGTAGATGTAAAACTGATTTGTTTTCAGTCGGGGAGGAAGAGAGAGGGGGAGAGTGAGACGAAGAGAGAGAGAAAGCATGAGACGGATGAGAAGTGCGGCATCTTGTTAATTTCACTGAGTGCAGTTGAAAGCCATTATAAAGCCTCTCCTTATTAGATTTCAATTGACGTCCCCGCTCCTACTTCTTACTTCCACCCCCCCCACCCGCAAACCCCGCCCAAACCAGCTCATGGCCTCCTAATTATTCAAAGTGCCATACTTTTAATCCAAAATACCAGATTGAATTATGTAACATGGATCCCGAAGAGTAATGGACAGCTTATTAGTGGACGGATTAGTAATAAAATCATATTTCTCTAAGATGCCTCCTGGTTGCCCCTCAGATATTTGTTTATTATGTTATCAGGAACAACCATCATCACGTTAGTAGTTTACACATGGTGATCTAAATCTGTTTACCATTTCAAACACACATTCATGGCCACAATGTGTCGAATAACTTCCCACACCGTTAAGTTCGAGATATTTAGGATATTCATTTCTACGTCTCACTCTATCATTCATAATAATAGTTAGTACTTCTTCCTCAGCAACAGTCCGAATAACTAAAGTTCAAATGTATTCTAATACGTGAAAAAAAATCATATGATTTTGTCTGTTACATTGAAAAGAGTTTTGACTATTTATGGGAAATGTTACGTAATCTGGTGTTCCTATGTTCTAGATGTTTTCAAATGATCAAGGCCTTTCTGGATTGGTCTATTTTGATCTCAATACAAGAAGCGAGAAATAAGTCTTGCTCTGTACATTGGGATCATAATTTTGCGAAACAGGATTCAAACTATTTTGATACCTGTCACTTATCTAAGAGCACATTGTTATCTTTAAAAAAGTAAAAAAAATAATAATATTAATAATTAAGTTAATAAGAACATACGAAATTTTTAAATAAGTCTTTATTAAATATATTCCTGTAGGCAATAAAGAAGGAAACTAAATTAAAGTATCTTATAACAAGTTACTTGAGATTTTAGTTAGGATTAAGAAGATTTAGGATGCTCTGGAGAGAGAGAGTGAGAGGCAGTAAGCTAAAGGGTAGTCTCCTGTTTTCCCCTCTGACCTGAGCCTCTTAGCCTAAAACGTCTACTCAAATGTCTCAAACTACCCCAGTTTCTTGTTTAGATCGTTCTTGAAGAACCGGTTGCCATCTTCAGAATTTATCATATAATGTTACCATGTCGACTACCAAACATTGTTCCAGTCCAGGTTAGACGCTAAACTGATTAAAATTATAAATGTGTCATACCTTCTGGATTAGAGGTAACCAATTAATTTAACAAAACAAAGGACTAATTCAACACCCTATTATGAAACCTACTTTGACATATGTTGCAAAACCTGTTGGAGGTGTATAATAGTTATTTAGGGCGTAAAACAGCATAGTCATTTTTTTTTGACATTCTCGGAACCAAAATACTCCTTAACATAATCAGTTATAATTCATTGTATTTTTTAAGAGGCCAGAAAAAAATTGTGATGTTAATGGGGTACATTATTATAATTATTTTGACATATTTCTACAAAAAAAAAATTAATTTTTTTATAATGACTGTGCTTCTCTAGGAAATATCATATAAATTAAGAATTAAAAATTTTTGAAATAGAAATAATGATGAAAATATTGGTCTTGGTATTTTACTATTATTTTTACCTTTCGCATTTCCGAAATTAGTTTTCATTAATTCACATTTAATATTGAAAATTACTTCCATTCCTCTTTTCAGTAAGACTTTTTATACCCAATAAATGTCCTCAAATCGTAACAAGTTTAAAGATGGCATTTAATTTAGCAAGGGAGTACTTAGGAAAGGGGAGGGAGTAGGAGGAAAGGGGGTGACAGGAAAGAATTCGGCCAATAATTAAGGAGCCCGATCAGAAAGTACTAACAATATTACTGTTCCTAATGAAAGGGGGGGTCGACAGTCTGTAGGAGTTTGTCTTTTCAAAAATCTATAACCACCCCCCCTCTTCCCCTCCAAAGCAGTAATAGGGCAGTAATAGGATGCTAGCTATGTCCCGCACTTGAAAGCCCCAAAAATTGGCGCCTAATTGACGGACTCGAAGGACGGAAAATTCATTAGTCCGACATGGGGCAGGCAGGGTTGGGGGAGAGGGATATGCCTCGGGGTAGCATTTTCAGGACCGGAAAAGCGGCAATCAGTAAAGTGGTGAAATCAGAAATCATACGCAAAAAGTCGAGGTGAACGATTCTACCCTTTCAGATAGCCATTACAATGCTGAGTAGATGTTCACATGGTTCAATCAACTGTGTAACGGTCTTTTATTACGAATCATCTAGGATTTGTAGAATATATTTCTTGACGTACTTTTTATCCAACTAGTTTGATGCATAGTGGATTTTTCTGTATTCGTTGACAGTAAACCTCCTCTCCTGTATAACTAAGCATTCCTCTTTTACTATACTAAATACTCCTACAATTTACTTTTTACAAGATTTTATTTTTCTTTCAATTTCCATCAATTTTCATTATAGATAATCTATAATTTGCCGTAAAAAAAGATTTCACTATTAATATTGTAATGAGGCATATGATGTAATTTGCCTCTCTTCTTGCCTTCCTCGTTTCTAAGGCTTATTTCTTATTTATTTACAGCCCTTACTTACAGTTCTTTACAATTTTTTATTTAGTTCTATCATTCTATCAAAACAAAATCATTGGCCTAACCGAGCCTTTTCCGATACGTATCACCCCCCATAATGACAAACTCTAATAAAATAGAACAAGAGATAGCGAATCCACTTGTTTCAGAGCGAACGTCAAACCTCTCAGAAAAATGATTACCGACTCTAACTCTATTGAATGTTTGGTTCATACACATCCTAACTAGATTTACTAACTTCTTAGGTAATCATAGTTCATTCAGAATAGAATACGGCTTTTTGCGATCCCCAGAATCGTAACCCTTTTTAATGTAGATATATAGCAGATCTACACTACCGCTACATTTTAGTCTTTTCTTTAATAGTTGACGGAGAGGGAATAATTGGTTTACGGTTGAATAGTTACGTCAAAATCCGCATTGATAGTCTCCGATTATTTTCACAGCGTTTTCAGTGCTTCGACTTGTCAGGATTAACGTAAATATTTTATAATATCCCCTATAATTACTAGTATCTCTCCGCGACCCCTTCTTGGGAATCGGAATAAGTATAGACTCCTTCCATTCTTCGGTCATTTTTTCATTCCCTCATATCTTTTTAATCAAAAGATTTATTTTAGAAATGATTTAGGGTGATCCCTGAAGAAAGAATATGATAGAAAGTAGGAAGAGTAGCCGGGTCAGATACCAAATTGGAGATGATACAGAAGGAATTTAAAACAATATTGGATTTTTTTTTTATATCCACCGCATTAACTGGCTCTCCCGGTTAACCGACGACGTCTCTCTCTCGACGATGACGGATAAGCGGGAGTTCTACTGGTAACCTATAAAGAACTGGTAGAGAACTTGCTTTAATCTTTATCTAGAGTTTAGTAGGGCAATGACATCTGCCTATAGAAGCACTAGCACTACGATTCCGGAGGCCGATGGTGGGTAAAATTTTGATGATGAGGCCTCCCTAAACTTCTTGCTTGAAATTTAAAAATGTGGCTGTATGCTAATAATAGAATCACAGGTAATAACATTTTATATCGATTTTTTAAAATTATTTTATTGCGAAAATACACTCAAATAGTTTGGAACCCTTTGTGGCTTAACTTTTACTTTATGGCAATAAAACGCAATGAGGCAGGAAGAAAAAATAAATAATACATGTAGAAATTTAGAGATGTATACAGATTTATTAAAATACTGGGTCAAAATAAAATTTACAATGCTTTAAAACTCTTAGTATCTTAAAATTTCAACTCTTAACTCGTGGTCTATAATAATTCAACATGCAGAATACCATTTTTTAGGTAAAATGATAAGAATTTACTTACACCACATGCTTTCATTAGTTCGCTAGGAATATTATCGGTGCCCGCTGCTTCATAAGATTTAACTTATTCTAAAATAAATACATTTAACTAATTAATAAATCCATAAATTTAAATTATTTTAAATCCGTAAAATAACTATATTAGAGTAAATAATAACTATTATAAAATAACTAATAACTGTATCCGCTAATAATTAACTATATTAAAATAACTACATCCGCAAAATAACATATCAAATCCGTTAAATCCATATATATTTTTTTTTTTTTTGCTTCATATTTTATTAGCACATGTCAACTAAGTGAAAATCAGGCAAATGAGAGAAACTGCTGTTATGCAGGCATTTTAGGCATGAGGGAAGGTTTTAAGGAAGTTTTTCAGGAGACGAGGTCTCTCATCTAACTCCTTTTCAGTCGCCTCATAAAGGGCATGCCAGTCGTGGCCATGTCATTAATAAGTCTGCTGTTGTGTCCGTGCAATTTGATACGGAACCCATAATAGAGGATTCTTATTTGTTCGTCGATAGTTGGTAGTTGTGAGTCTGTACCTACGTAGTGTTTTGTTACTAACGTACAAAGGTGCGTTCGTTACTAGTTGTAAAATTTTGGATAGGAAGGTTTGTAGTTTTGTTAAGTGTCTTATTTTTGGTGAACCATAAAACATAAAGGTGTATGTCCAAATGGGTTTCAGTAAGTATGTGTATGTATTGAGTTTCTACCTGATTCTCAGTTTCGATGATTTGGAAAATAGCGAATAAGGTATTTTCAGTCGTTTGTTTAATGTCTATCTTTTCATTTTGAAAATTCATAAATTTAACTTATATTTTCAAAATCTTATTTATCAACAATATCGCTCATTATTAATACAATTTAATTAACTGAGTAGAGTCTCAGTAATTTAAAACTATGGTTGGTATATGAAGTTCCTACGCCCGTGCATAGTCAACATTTCTATAGGGGGGGGGCCTTGGGACGTTGAGGGCGAGTTGCTCGGGAAGCCTGGGGGGGAACGGTATGCGCCCCGGAATCCGATACCCCTCGCTCTCCTGTGTCAATTAAAATTCTCTCTCCTCCATCCTCCAGTCAGTTGCGCAATTTAATTTCAGGATCCAAAACTCCAGGACAAAGTCTTGACGCTTCCGAAGAAATTTGCGAGAAATGGAGAAAAGGGCATATTGATCGAATAAAGATTCCTCTTTAATAAAATTTATTTTTTATTATAATTTTTTTTTTGGGAAGGAGGGCGTTAATTAACTGAACTCTGTAATTTGCTCGTTAAAGTTAATTGCACAAATCAACAATCAATAGTTTTTTTGAAGAATGAATTATCGCTGTTCATTTATAAATTAAAATGTAAGGATCATTAAGACCTAACCAAGTGCCTATTTTTGGACACTTTCTAATTTTAGTTTCACAAAGGGTGAAGAGAATTACCCTCTGGCGGATCTTGACGAATTATTTTTGGAGTTCTTTTCTCTTCGGATAATAAATAATTGTAGCGTATTTTGCAGTTCAGCTAATGGACCCTAGAAGCCGAAGAAAATGACAACATTTAACTGCACTCTTTTATATCTCCTTTTAAAATTTGATAGCGACATGATATCGCACAATTTTTTTGATTTTGTTGTAGATTTAAGGAAATATACAAGTGTTTCTTATACATATTGTTTACTGAAGGTCAATAGAATATGATGGTCGTATTGGCCTACGAATCTCTTGAGAGGGGTCACCAGTGGATTAATAGTGGTTGATAGTGGTTAGCTAAACTAATATTTTTTTTAACCACGAACCTCCAAAAAGATTTCCAGCTAGATCCCTGTTGAGACTAACACAGTCCTTTCCCTTTTTAGAGACATCGTTTTCAGATCTGTAATCCTCACTAAGCAGACGATTGTTTAATTAATATTGTCGCTTAATAATCTTGAGGGCATTCGTTCGCAACAAAAACTCAATTTCGCACGCCCTTTTAAACCAACGCACTCGTATATCTTCGATTACATTTACCGGGTAGGTTTCATGCAATTATGCATTGTGTATCCGTCCGAATTCTCCTGTTGAATAATCCTTCGGCGGCACAAAAATTCTTCGGAGTAAAATTTATTTCTTAGACCTTATAAATGACTCATGAAGTTAAAAAAAAAGGGTCGCTCATAATAATACCAGAAATTAAAAAAAAAGGTATCCACATCATAGAAGCTAGGTTTACCAAAGGAGGGTCTCCCGGCCCCGGAAGCGATCGGTGGTAGAATATCCTGTCATAGCCGGATTTCAATATGGAACCTGCATAGCACTTGGATTTCCTCACCACGGAGCTGCCCCATTACGCAAACATTACGAAATACTATGGACTTGAAAGTACAAAAATGTACTATTTATTAAATTCTGTTGTTATTTTTTCCTACATCTATTGTTAACATAAAATATATTTATTATTACAATAGGATAGTACGAAATTAAACATGTAAATATATGATTATTTTTTGTTTCAGGTACTGTTTCTACATCTACTAAAACAATTACTGTCAGTATAACATTAAGTAGGTAAGTGATATTAATTGTAAATAGAAACTACAAATGTCAAGCAGACATTCTTTAATACTCAGTCTTAATTAAAATTAAATCATTTTGAGCGATATGACCGTTATGAGATCCATTTGAACTCACGGTATTGAGCTTTTGGGCTCCACCAAACCATCAAATTCCTCTCGAATCCATAATCCTTCAGAAACTACTGAATGAACCGTATTTTTTCAGAAGTTGTATCATCCAAAAAGAACTTAATATTCCATATGCCACCAATTTGGCACGGTCTATATACTAATACTTGCATATCAAACTCTCAGAATCACTTGTTTCCATCCTCGCTTCCTCTTCTATCCATGACAATCCTTCAAGAAAGAAAATGGTCTCGGCTCTTCTTAGTTAGCCGTATTATTCGAGTTCTACAAATGGGTAGTTTCTATACAAGATTTTTCATGACATTTTCTTTTATTTTTTACTATCACAATTACCAAATGTATCGTATAAGAATATTCCAATATACATTAGTTGAGAAAGCGCTATTCACGGTTGAATGATGATTTAATCCCTGATGCAAGGGGAACAATAAGACGAGGATGTCTTAGATAAGGAGATTGGGAGGCGAAGGTACTCGCTGTACTCGGAGGCACACCGTCATAATCCCATCTGAGAAAGGATGAAGTGGTTTCAATTAAGGCAAGGGAATCTCTCTCTCGGATACAGCCCTTAATAGCTCGGCGCAGTGTTCGCGGACTATACTCAACTCAACCAAAAGGCAACCTGTATGGGACCGATGGAATCTTATTGTAATTTAAGGAAATATTTCTTGCTTTTTTGTAATGAATTGTGAATACAGTATGAGTATATTAATTATTTAGTGTATTAAAATATAAATTATATGAAGCAGAAATCTTAGTTTGTTGCCTTAATTTATGATTTATGCTACTGAGAATGGCCACATATTAAGGAAAAAGATGGCAACCGTGAACAATAGTCGACCTGTAAATCTACAAACGGCAATCAAACAGTATGTTTATCAGATGTAGATGAAAATAGTTAAAGCTACTAAACAAGAACAGAGACGAACGTAAAAGAATCTACTCTACTATGCCAACCAAGATGAATTTCCATAATAGATACAAAAATAAAAAATAAAAATAAAATTTCGCTGAGGTACTATACACGCTAAGTTTTTTTTGTGTAAATTTTTTTTTTATCTCTCTAAATTTACTTACTCATTGTACATGTAAATCTAATAAAGAAGCAAGCAACATAGCAATAAAATAAATTACGCAAAAAGCCGTGGGGATAAACCAATAGTATTACTAAATATTTTTCGTTCAAAGGGTGAAAATAATTTGGCTTTTTTGGTGCTCCTTTCTATTTTCATGTTAACATAAAATTTGAGAAATTTGTAAATTTAAAAGTTACTTCTTTTAGGTAACCCTATTTACGGTAACGCGCCTTTCGGATATTAAGGGGTTAAAAGTAGAAACATATATCAGCCCAATTTTTTATTTATTTATAACAGAATCCATTAATCATTATAAGATATCAAAGAGGTTTTACAAGTTGTTGAAAAGTTATTGTTCATGATATTCTTGAAATACCAATAATTTAGTGTGAATTTTCAAATTTCACATGTCTGAAATGAACAAATTTGAAGCTTTCAAGTTCGCAAAAAGACACCTTTTTAAACAAATTTTAATTATATTTGACATTTAAAAAAATAATTTATAGCCTTAGATATCGATTAAAACATAAATAAAAATAAAAAATATCATTAATATCGATGATTGAATGCATATCTGGGACAAAAGGATGAATAGATCCGTAGACCTTTTTATTTTAAAGTCTGATAGTATAGAAATCAAAGGAAAAGGTAGCAATGAGATAAATGAGAGCTTTCTGTTACTTGAGATTTAAATAAATGAAAGGGGGGGGAGAGAATTAAAAAAAAAATTAAAATTAATGAATATGTCTTATAATAAATGTGGAAATCTTGAAAAGATATTGGTTAAAATGATTATGAAAAACGTTTTTCTCACTTTTAATATCAATATTTTTAATCAGTATTTTAATGCGATCTAGGAAAAATTGGTAGAATTTGCACATCCCAGCATATAGAGTGAATTAATAACATAAATACTAACTATCAATGCCAGGAGAAAAACAGGATTGCCCCAGCTTTATCTCTAAACCCGTGCAGACATAAACAAAACCTTGGATGGGCCCAATAAAATGTATCCCAGAAATGATTTCCTCCATCTCCCAATCCTCGACCGCAGCCATTACAAGGTTCAGCTTGGAGGTGGGAATACCCCCTTTACGACCTCAACATCTACAGCCCTCAAGAACATTACCGTAAGGAAGGATTCTACCTTTCCCATTCAATGCGAGATTTCATCCAAAAACCGGAAACCTCTTAACGAAATAGAAACAAGGAGGGATTCTTCCGTTTTTCACCGTTTCTCAACTTCTCATACACTAGCATGATTTAAAAGTGCAAGTATTTCCAATTTATTTTTATTTAAAAAACATAATTATAATCACGGGTTCGAGTCCCGAAGTGGCCCTAGGTTTTTTTATTGGGAGTAAAAAATCCTTGTCTATGCCGTCCCTCGGATAGGACGTAAAATGGAGGTCCCGAGCCTTTACGATGTAAGGTACTCGTTAAAGATCACTATCCTAATTATACCTGGATAGGCAAAATTATTGGGAGTCCTTAACTATAGCATCGTCCGATTAGCCTTATTGGCATAAAGTGGCGTAAAAACAAACAAACATAATTATACAGATTTTTTTTACTTTCACTTAGTTATATAAGGGAAAGTACTGAAAAATTTCGACTTCTGGTTTTCAACGGGAATAAAACGTTTTGGCGTCCGCTCAGTTCAAATAACCAAGTCGAAATGGTCTGTGGGTGTTTATTAACAGACTAGCGCGAAAACGATAAACTGTACGAACCTGAAATTAGGTATTTCATGTATGTACATGCCATAAATACATACATGCATAAATTTCATTAAATTTGACTAAAGAGAGGGGACACTATTATTCAGTGTTATTTCACGATTATGTTTATTTACATCATTAAAAGATATTTCTTTTTGGCTGTTAGTGCTATTAGGGTTTCTCGATTCATTAAAGAAACTGAATTAATACAATAAATAATTATATCAGATATCAAAAGTTTTATTTAAAAAGTTATATTTATTTATTTAAAAAAATTTATCTGGATTTTATAAATTTACTTAAATTAGTTAATTTTGCTTACAAAGCATATAGAAAAGTTTTTTATCCGAGTTAGATTCATTCGATAAAACTCAGTACAAGTCTCCGAGTGTGAACCGTTCATCTCAGAACGATTTTGCGTGTCTCAGTGTTATTCATCGACTAAAGAATACTGAGGCAACACAACTTAACCCACTACACCACTACGATGATCTCATTAGACAGTGTACCTCCCCCCAAAATAGCTTCTAAATATTAAACTAATTTTCCGGATGGAAAACTTACTGGAATTAGAAAGTTCTCTAATCGACATAGACTTAGGATAGATTAGAACTTATATCGCTACTTACTTTAAGTTCGGAGGGAGATAATAGGGCTACAAAGCAGCTCAGTGTAATGCAGGGAAGTTCATTATTTCCCTCGTATACGGGTAAGATCCATATTTCTATACGAATCCCTTTTCCTTTAAGTTTTATTTTATTTAGTAATTTTATTAAACTAAAAAGTCGTATAAATTCAGAATAATACTACAAACTGTATTAATAAGTTAATATAAATATTACATTTATATTTTAAATAATCGTAAAATTGTTTAAACTTACTAATCATAGTCCTTTGTACAACTCAACGCTAATTATGATTGGAAAGATTCCGTAAGAACCGAGGATGCATTGACAATCTGTTTGTATTAAACTCAGTCATCCAATTTAATATGAACAAAAACAAACCTCTGTTCTTAGTCTTTATCGATTTTAAGAAAGCGTTTGATACTGTAAACCATGAACTTTTATGGAAACAACTAATTGGGGTGGGTCTAAGTGGAAAAATAATCAGATTAGTCAAGAATTTATATGATAGAGCCACTCAATATATAAAAAATGGATTCGAAATAACTGGAAATATTCCTATCACTAAAGGCGTGATGCAGGGAGGGTATCTAAGCCCCGCCCTATTAGTAGTGACATCGAGGATTACTTTAGAAATAAAGGAGCCACAGGAACACCGATTAACGGTTGGTGCGACATTCTTCTATTGTTGGTCGCTGATGATCTCATAATTATTGGGGATTCATTGCAAGATGTTCAGAATAAATTAAACATTCTCCACAACTATTGCACAGAAAACGGCCTTGTCAATGTAGAAAAGGCCAAAACTTTAGTTGTGCATAAAGGCAGACGGGCGAAATACAGAACTCCAGTTTATAATAAAAGACCAATCGAAATTGTTACCGATTATACTTACCTTGGCGTCCTAATTAGTTCCTCAGGGGTATTTCATAAAGCCACAGCTGCAATGACGGCCCGGGCCAAACAGGCAATTGGCGCTGTAATAGACATCTGTGCAAAAACAAAAAACTGCTCTTGGAAAACAACAAATAAATTAAATGAATCCCTAGCACTTAGCACACTTCTGTACTCTTCACCTATCTGGGCACTGAAATACATCGACAGTCTTGAAAACATTCATCAGAGCTTTTATAAAAGATTGTTAAACTTGAACAAATCCACCCCCCAACATATTATTAGAATAGAAGCGCGCTCAACACATATACAAATAGACAAAGGCATTGATGACCTTAGGGTTTTATGCCTTTAAACCCCAATAAACAAAACAAACATATTAGCTATTATATAACAAAAATGACATTAAAGTGTCTAATAAAAATTTTGGAAATGGAAAACATAAGATACCCTAAATTATGTTACCTGAAATTAATGTCTCTACATAATAGCCAAAAATCAAACAAAAAATTAAACTGGGTTTCACAGGTACAGGAAAATTACTAAAATTTCGACCCATTAATATTTTCAGATCCTGTAAAAATAAGAATGGATATCGGAGAAATTACTAACACCAATATCAAAAAAATTAACCTAAAAGATAAAGAATTACTTTCAAAATTTAAATATAGTCTGTTGTACTGTAAATTAGAACCATTAAAGGATGAAGCCAATTATTACCTCTACCGCAATACTACATTTCGATATCTTAGAACTGCAGCACAACTTAGAACCTCTGGCGTACATACCATCAAAATAACCACAAATAATATCACACACCTGATTAACCCCAAAGAAAATTGTACGATATGCAATCTAAACACACCCGAAGACCTTTTTCATATTTTAATCTCTTGCCCAATGTACAACTCCATCCGTAAATTTTATCTTCCGCAATGCCTAACATATGACCAAGATAACTACTTCCATATATTAAACCCCAAAAATAGCAAAGATGTAAAAAATATATATTGTTATATGCAAGAGGCACTAAAAATCCGCTCTTTTATTGTCAATGAATAAGAAAGACATTATATGCAATGAGGAGGTATTTATTTTAATTACTAAATATTTGTAAAGTATGGATAATGGAATAGTGTAGTCTTATGGTATAGAGCAAGAAAAGTCTTAATATTTGTTTTCTGTTTTTTATTATTGTGTATAGGATATTAGCACTATTTATTTTTATATATTATTGATATCTAGCTTTTTACTCCTTGCTACAAGGACATGTATCCTTTAGAGCAATAAAGATTCATTTCATTCATTCATAATCGTAACATTGTTTAAACTTACTAGTCCTTTGTCCTTTGTACAACTCAACGCTAATTATGATTGGCCAGAAGAAATTCGTTTTACTGATGTGACGCATTTTTTAACTAACGGGAAATGTACTTTTTCTTTGATTAATAAGAAGAAATCAGAATTGAGTTATATTTTCAAATAATGTTGAAGATATAATGGTGAAACATCTCCTATAAGTTTAATAATCTAATGTGCTTAATTGAAACCTCAGGTATATTCTTAAATTAAAACAAAATATTTTAAAAAGGGAATTCGAAAGAGCGAAAACTCAAAAGGTGATATAAATTAAATAAAACGAAATTTATTAATTCTTAAGTCAAGGAACTAACTAAACCCCATATCCATCTATAAAATACAACACAAGAACATGTTCGTTTTAACTTCATCTTGACATTTTTTTAATTTTTCTCGGTTTATTGACCAATTTTAAATTAATGAATTTTCGGACGTTTAGTACATGTTTTTTATTGACGGTTTACTGCTAATAGGTCATTTCTGGACTTTTTATTTTTTTTTATTTTGATGAAGTGTCTTTTATCAGAGCATTTATTGTTAAGGTTGCTTTGGCCGAATGATATTTCGAAAAATCGAAAACTTGGATTCAGAGTTTGGTCAAGGGAATTTTACGAATTCAACAAAGTGTTTTTATGGAATGTCACTTATGGCATTCTTACATTAATTTTATTTATTTAATTAATTTTAATTATTTAAATAGCTAATGAAATGGATCATACACTTCAATTGTTTGTATTAGGTTTCTCTCAGTCTGCTAGTTGTAGTTTCGTAACGTAGTGCATATACACCGTCTCTTAACCTTAAAAAGTTTATTTAATTTATTTTTTATAATTTTTTAATTTATATTATTTAAATTTTATTTATTAATTTTAATTTTTGACTAAATTTTATTTTATTCATTTTGACTGCCCTCAACTGCTTCTCCATTTCTTACCAAATAGGCTGCTTAGTTAACTGCTTCATTATATAAAATGATGCTGTGGGGTAAATCCCTTATTTACTATTTCTTCCATACAGCTTTTCCATTAAAAAAATAATTTTTTAAAAATACACTCGTCAAAAAAAAAAAAAAAAAATTAAAATGGACTGATGGACATACTGCTATCTTCCACATAATTCTAGTAAATTGTATTTATTTTTTAATTTTTAGTATGATTTAATTCCTCTATAAGCTGTTAAAATTATATTCAACCAAAAACTAATACTTTTTAATTATATAATTTTTATCTGAAGGAAAAAGATTTGCCATGGCTGGGAATCGAACACAGGTCTCCACATCACCGTCGCAGCTCTTTTAATTATTGAACCAGCCATTTCAGCCTTTTTTCTTCAAACTTTTAAGTTAAAAAACAAATACTCATAAAGTTAAGAAACAAAATAATTTTTGTTTTCTCAACTCTTGATTTTTCGATGTTATGTATCAATATTAGTTTCTATATTTATCCATACTATGTAGATATCCTAGGCCTTATCTCAAATAATGCCCTAATGCATTATTTCAATGAATATTAACCGAATTGAATCAATACAACCGTATTACTAAGAGAAATAAATGCATTCCGTATAATCCTTTAAAATGAAATATGAGTCATAATAATATCTAGAGACCGAATTTATATGTTATAGCAAATTATATTTGATTGAATATAGCGCCTTCTAAACCAAGTACCCATTACACCCAACAATGAATGAATGACATGAACAACAATGACAATGTATTTATACAAAAGGTTAATTTTTTTTTTTTTTTTTTTTTTTTTTTTTTTTTTTTTTTTTTTTTTGGCGAGTGTATAGTTGGTTTCATTGTTCCCGAAGAGAATAAATCGAATAAATCAATGCTTGTTTGTTACTTAATTTTGTTTGTAATAGCATATTATTTATCGCTGATAGCGAACGTGAAATGGCAAATGGAATCCACATTTAATTGAGTCATTATCTGAGTTTAAGCCCTCACTATCTGGGCCCTCTAGCCGGTGAATAATGGCCATTGACTGGGCCAAAACCCACTATTTGACCTATCCATATCCCCCCCCTCACCATTATCCCTAAATTTACCTTGCATATCCCTAATGTGAAAATGAAACTTATCTCCATGGGGAAAAATATATCCGATAGGAGCTGTGTTATCACCTCGTAAAATATTCATAAAAAAAAAAAAAAAGGGAAGTAGCTAAAGCTTAATTATGAGGGTTGCAAATTTAATAGGGTTATCGCATAGGTTTTTTTTTTTTTTTAAGTGTTGTAGTATACATTAATGAATTGGGTGCTATTTATGCATTTTATGAAGTCTAAACTTATATATACTTTATATTTTAAACTTTTATATAGTGATAAATGCGCGAAAAATTAAATATCAAGCATAAGCTACTACTACATAAGCGACTTATGAATATAGTAGCAAATATTGTGACCTAAAAATAATTATGTAAATAGCATTAATATAAAAATTGGAAAATAAGGAAAATGTATTTTGAATATTAATCTTGGGGACTAACGCTTTTCGTTATGTTCTATACCTACCCAGCAACATAAAAATAAAAGTGGCCAAAACGCAAATGTTCTGTACTTAAAAATTACAGGTAAAAAACCCTAATTAAAAAAAAACTACGATATTATTATAAAGATTTGGACCACTTTTAAAGTGTCGTAATTATAGTAGATTATATCCATTCACCGTATGCGCCAAAGATTAAGTATTAAATAAATTGCTATTAAGCTCCGTAGAAAGTAGGTACTATTGAAGATATACATCAATAAATAATTTGAAAATGGTATTATTATGACAATTGGAAAAAAATAAAAATATCTTTTTCAATACTAGCAGGGGTACCCTGTTTCGCTCAGGGAATTGATATGGGATAGTATGAATAAAAGGATAAAATTTAAAATATACAAGGTGTGTATGAAAACTTATTCCTACTATATACAATCCTTTTTTTTTAAACATTTTTCATTTGGATTTTCAGAGTAAAATTGTACAATTTTTTCGAAAGTATAAAGTGTATGGTATATAATAATCCAATTTTAGTATATATACTGTCGAAGCGAGTACTTTTTTTACTAACGAATATACTGTGTATCTTTTTTTTTCTTTTGGGTAACAAACCTTATATGTATCTTTAATAATTTTAAATATTTTATTTGTAAAAAGAAATTATTGACCTCATCCGGGAATCGCACAAAAAGGATCGGTGAAGAGAGAGGATTGCCTAGGCATGGTTGCAAGTCAATCCCACTCGGTGGCGGATCGTCAGCGTACCGCGCATGCACAAGCGCGGGAGACCCGGGTTGTATTATTGGCCAAGCAACCTTTTATATTCAAAACTAAAATTTTTAAAACTATGAAAAATATTTTAATATTTCAACTACAAAAACAAAATTTTCCGTTTTTTTATATTAGTTTTGATAGGTATTGTCTTATATTTCGAGACAACTTTGGATTTTTTTAAATATTAATCAATTTTTTGAGATGAGATCTTTTAAGAGTATTTTTAATACTCATTGATTTCTGTTTCTGTTACGTAAAAGACGTAAACTCCCATACGAAAGCCTTCTTATTTTTTCAAAACAACCTCGTGTAGAAAATTAAAATCATTTGACTTTTAAAGGTTAAGTTCTGCATAATTACCTTTCTCATGAATCGCCCTAGGGAGGAATAAAAAAAAAAAAAAAAAAACTAGACATTGCGCTTCCTCTCCACGCGACATCCTGTAAGTGCGGCAGTATATAGTGTGGAATAAAATGAAATAAATAAAAGCGAGAAAGGGGGATATTGGGGATGAAATAAGAGAAAAGGGTTAGTAGAGGAGGGGCCGGAGACATTAAGGGGGCGGGCAAAGAGACACTCAACTGAGGTGATAAAACTTGTGCCCGGCAAATGTCGCTTTATCTGCTGAGCATGTATCCTCCAGAGTCCTTCCAGACCACTTCCTCCAAATCTTATAACCCGCTCTCGTAGTACTCTCGTAAACTTCATTCCCTACGAGCCTTTAATTGTACTAAATAGCTATTTTATGTCCTCCATATAATCTCGTATTGGGGAGTTAAGTCGAAGAGAGATAGTGACCGGACAATTTTCACCCAATCCACTCTAGTAGACCTAAATTCATGCATACTGTTTATCATCATTAGTCAATCCCATACTATTCCGGACTAGATCAAGAAAAAATAGATAGGAACGGAAACTATCCATAGTATACTATCTAATATGCTAGGTGACATAAGTTTCTAGTAATCGTTTCTAAATTTTAGGATTTTTCATATAAAAAAAGATTAACAATAAATAAATTAATAAATTTTAGGATGATTCATATTGAAAAAAAAGAATACCTCAAAGATTAATAAGCGCTTTACCGACCGGAAAACGCCCGAGGAGTATGCCAAAGAGAAGTGGGAGGATTCGTTAAACCTTTATTTATTCTATTATGTTCATAATAAAAAAGTTTTACGGACTGCCTTTTTGTTTGATTTGTTACTTGAAAAAATTTGACCCCTTATCCATCTTTATTTCACCTCGTCAACGTTTCGGGCCCATTTTGCCAATCTTCAAGACTATCTGCTGTGTGATTTTCATACTTCCAATTTGTCTTTAATATTATTAAAGTATTTCCCGAAATCAGTCTTGTATTTATTATGACATGTTGTCCTCTGACATAATAAACAACGAAAATCATAATAAAAGGCAACGCGAACATAATAAAGATATGACTGATTTAGCACAATATAATAATTAAGACAAATTAGAAATATGACAATAACACAAAAGGGTGTGAGAAGTTAATAATTTATAGTCTTGAAGATAGGCGAAATGGGCCTGAAACGTGGAAAAAGTGAAATAAAGATGGATAATAAAAAGGGGTTAAATTTCTTCAAGTAACAACTCAAACAAAAATAATATTATTATATCCCGAAATAAAGTCATTTCAATTTACTTGCCTTGCCTGTAATAACTAATTTATATTGCCAATATTTTCTTGAAATATCGCAATAAAAATTCAACACTGGTGTATACCCTCTCTTCTTTGGCTTTTCTTTCCCAATACATATTATTAGGGGACCATATTTATTTAAATAAATCATACAATATAACACATAGAATTGGCCCATTAAACAATGCTCATACTCAATAACGGTTATGTTGAAGGAAAAGTAAACTTAATATTAATAATAATATTATGGTTAACCTTTTTATGGTTAAACTGTTTCTGAATAACAACTATCAAAGTGAGAAAACGAAAAAGTCGTGTACAATTATTCTTCCTACTTCATGTTGTTATAATAAGCAGCGATAACTACAATCCAAAAAAAATTACCGACCGAATTCAAAAGTAGATTATAAGGGCGGCGTTTACGTACACATAAAAATAAAAGATTGGTCTATAATTTGTTTAACTTAATCTTGAATCACGCAACACCTCTTCAACTTATCACTAGCAAAAGGCTAATTGTAAATCTCAAAATTTTATATGATAGTATCCATATATACATCAAACTGTTTTTGTTGCCCCCTGTTTTCTAGAAAACTTTTGGGTGTCTCTTCTTAGGAATTATTTTCTTAAGTTAAAATTGATTAATAAGCTTTGCACTAGATATAAATTTATACAAAGTTAATAAATAGATATATACATTAATCGAAATATATATAAAAAACTTGGCTGATATTTAAAATGGACCATCAATATTGTATATCGCTGTGTGACAGTGCCTAAATACATGCTTTAATATATTTTCACATTTTATTTTTCTAAAAAACTATTTGTACAACTAAGTGTTTACCCATTTACTAAATAAATATTTATTATTGGTATTTAATTTTAATTTTTTTTTTAATTTTTGAATACACATTCAACAGCTTTATTCAGCATGAGTCGAGTTCAGAAAAACAAAATCAGATGTATATTACATTGCCACGGAAGGTGTACCGCTGGGTATTTGCTCTTCCTCATGCCTGACATGCCATTATTACAGAAGAGTTATAGTCAGACAATCCACTGATTGTCTATGTTATTTTATACAGGTGTGGATAAATAAAATAAAGTTAAAAAAAAATATGTATATTACATAAACATTTAAAAAGTTAAATAAATGATGAAATGATGAATAAATGAAGGATAACAGAAATAATGTCTTTAAGCTTAAACATCATTGCAGTGTTTAAACTTTATAGCATTATTCTTGATTACAATTTATTTTTATTTTAATGATTATTTATAAAATAATCATAAGTAACTGTACGGCGAATAAACTCCAAACAAATAGTTATAACTGACTGAATCTCTTAAGCCTGTGCTTTATTTTATTTATGAATTGCCGTGATACTCGGTAACCCAAGACACCAAGATAAGTTCTAAAGTTCCGACTTCTATTCAGTAACGAAGTAACTGATACGTGCGTCCATCTTAATGAATCCTTTTTTTTTTTTTTTTTTTGTGGTTTTTACCACAGGCCTCTCTGTTCATCGCAATTATTATAATACTCCACCCTCTGTGACTCAAAGGACATATGATATAGGCAAAGAACCTTTATGGCTTCAGATCCTCACCCAGCCTCAAAGAAATCTGAAACCCTATCTCGATTTTGAGAAATCCACCACCCAAGGAACGGGAGTAGCCAATATAAAGTGTTTAAACTGTTGCATCTATAACCGTATTATTAAAATGGCGAATTACATAACGCTGATTGATAAAATAAATCTAGCTGTAAGAATTACTTAAAAAAACCCTAAATAAAACGAGAAAAGATTGGAATGTTTTTATCGTTAATGAACATATTAGAACAATTTAAAGGTTTGTTTTTTAATTTAAAATTATATGTTAATTTGAGTCTTTCAACAGTTTCTCAACAATCAGCAACTTTGCAGATGTTACTTGGAAATGTTGAAATGGGAAAGGAAAATACACAGCAGTACCTCATCCCTAACGAGAATCTATCAACGTAGTTAGTTGTTTAAAACCCTTAAATCCCGAGACGTATATAAACACATGTACCTAGGTCATAGAACCTTATAAATTATTATTATGCCGCAATCATGCTTCAACAAACATTAGTTACCACCTCCCAACTCCTATGTAGTTGAATTACAGGTTTCCACCAAAAGGCCCATGTTAAACAATAAATAAAAAAAAATCTGGTGCGTGCGCGCAACACACAACTTTCACTTACCAACTTACTTAGATTAGAAATTGACGTGTTTTGCTAAATATCATTTCCCAAAATCACACATTTTTCTACATTCATATCTTATTTTTGTTAATCGTTAAAGCCGTTTTTGAGTAAATAAAAAAACCCGTGAAAATGATACAAAATTTATAAAGTAAAGTCCCCCCTTCGGTTGATCAATTTTGATGAAATGTTGGCTATCACATATTAGGCATATACATACATCAAATACCCAGTTTGATCAAAATCTTTAAAGCCGTTTTTGAGTAAATAAAAAAACACGTGAAAATGATACAAAATGTATTAAGTAAAGTCCACCCTCCGGTTGGTCAATTTTGATGAAATTTTAACAGTCATATCTCGGGCATATACATACATCAAATACCCAGTTTGATCAAAATCGTTAAAGCCGATTTAGAGTAAATAAAAAAAACACGTGAAAATGTTACAAAATTTATTAAGTAAAGTCCCCCCTCCGGTTAATCAATTTTGATGAAATTTTTACAGTCATATCTCGGTCATATAAATAGATGAAATACTCAGTTTAATCAAAATCGTTAGAGCCGTTTTTGAGAAAATCGAAAAAAACCTAAAAAGTTATTAAGTAAAGTACCCCCTCCCTTTAAGTAATTTTGATGAAATTTATGCTGTCACATCGCGGGTATATACCTACACTAAATACCCAATTTCAGGATCGCACGGCTTATAGTTTTTGAGCTAGTCTGTTCACATACACACACACACACACACACACACACAGACACACACACAGACCATTTCGCGGGACTTGGTCATTTCGACTCAGGGGACCCCAAAACGTGTATTTCCGTTGAAAACCGGAAGTCGAAATTTTTCACGATCGCAATACTTCCACTTACTATATATTTCATATATAGGTAAGTGAAAGTAAAAATGTATATATGCATACAAGTATATAGACATTTCCATGTCTAATGTAACCTTTTCCAAGTCTAATGTAACTTTGTCCAAATCAATTTTAACCTTATCCAAGTCAATTTTCACCTTATTCAGACTTGAATATACTAAAAAAGGTTACAATTGACTTGGACAAGGTTACAATTGATCTGGACAAAGTTACATTTCCGGTGGAAATGGTTACCATACACGTGGAAATGCTCTATAATCTTTTTTATTTATTGTTTACCTTGTGGATTGAACCATGGACCTTTTGGTTTACACATATATGTATACCATATACGCTGCAATATATCTTTTAAAAAGAATGAAAAGTCAGAAAGGCAAGATAGTTTTTTGGATTTTTTTTGGAAACAGACTCCCCTATTTTTTCTCCACTTGGTGATAATTTTCAATAGACAATTACGTCCGTTTTTTTGATCATTTTAAGAGTTCGCCTCTAAATATTACAACTCTTAAAATCCTGATAGGGGATAGCCATAGTACCTACAATATTCAGCGTAACAAAAACTATCACTTTATTGAATTAATGGATTTCGTTGACGTGCCCGTCTTTTGCTATTGTATTAGGATGAAAACATGGATGTTGCTCAGGAAAGGTTACTCGAGAATCTCATCAGAATAGCTTGTAGTTTGTGAATCGCCCATGTACCTTAGGATCTTAATCTCTGTTCAATTAATATTTGAATTGAGCATTACCCTCTAGTTCAATGACAACGGCGGCGAGGTACGCTGGAGTGCCCTTCGAGAACCCCTTGCTCCCCTACTTCGGAGGGTAGAGAAGATTAGCAGACTTCTGGAGAGCCTTTAAGAGGGCAACTGAAATTCGATCGATGTAATCGACTCGGATTACCGCTGTTGTTACTCCATCCCCCCCCCCCTTCACCATCACCACTTTCTGACCTGATGACAATAGGCTCTCCTTTCAAAAGAGTCAACTATCCCGAAGTGAAACAAATTTTTAAAAGTCATCCACCCCCCTCTATTTTCAAAAGAAGATATCTCCCATGAACATACTAAATAAAAAATAAGATAAAATAAATGAGTAAGAAAATTTAAGTCTTCATGGTTACCGAGGTTTACTCTACAAATAATTCATATGGGTGATTCTCATTTAATTTGACCATTTAACTTTTTTAGAAATGGAATTTTGGGTTTAAAAAAAGTCAACTTATGAATAAAATTTAATCTGAATTTCATCAATAGGATGTTCAAGAAAACAAAGGTGAAGAAAGTTTGTCAGTTCGTTCAGTATTAGTATTTTTTATTATTTTTTCAACTCAAAAATGAGTTTATTGAGGAGCGTTTCTGTATTTTTATTTACCTACTTATTTTGGTGATGTTTTTTCTTATTTTTTATTCTCGCTCACTCTCGTCACTCCATATCACGGCGTAAAAACTCGTTTGTAAGGCATCGAATCTTTTTTTCCTTTTTAATCAATTAATTAATTAATCAATAATTAATAGGCTGGCGTCTGTTCCTACTCCTTTACTTGCCAAGCTTAGTAGCCTATGCTTTCTCGCTAATTTACCTACGAATAAGTCCTTCTGTCAAGACTTAGGTTTTTCGTTAGATATTTGCAGCTCATTGATCATTTCGTGAAATATATATGATTTTGCTGCAGAGTTTTTACTCAGTTATGTGGCAACGATTCACCCATAATTATTTCGTTCACTGCATTACATGTAGGTCAAATTCAAAGACTGAGCAGTATTTTTACTAGCTCAGTAGACTGAATAGTTTAACAACCTGCCATTTTGCTTATTTCCTTTCTCTTGGCCAACATCTCCTTTTTATTAAGAAAATATTTTTCATTATGTCCTTAGTATATTTTTTCTGTTCTCTATTGCTCCTTCCCACAGCTTGTTAAAATGGCTATACAAAAGAAATGATTCTAATAGGCATTAACAAATAACAATAACAACACTTCCTCACTATTGTTTTTCCGTCGTGTTACGTAACACACCTGACATTTTCACAGAACATCTCCCTCCTTAGCTAAACCAAGTGTCGAACATATATGAGAGGATGAGCTGGAATAAATGTCTCCAACCAACATCTTATGCACGAATAATTCACATTTTTAAATAAACGCTGATACATACAATTAACGTAACACTCGTGACCTATAATTTTTGTGACATACATTATTTTGCATCGGATATCAAATAGCTGCCTATTAGATACTTTCTTCTCCAAGTTTGCACATCGACTGATAGCCGGTATCATCAACAAAGGTTATCATGGCCATTCCCAACATTTTCAAAGAACAGTGTTGCACAGAACAGCCGACAAATCTCGCCTTGATATTTTCTACTAACCTTGGGCACAGATTCATTTTCCTCATTTACATTCGAAGTATTACAGATAACTAAAAATATCATTCACACCTTGAAACACCACCGTATAACAATGAAATACCTCATTGTTCAAATTTAATCAATTATCAGGGGTTCATTTCTGCTTGTGGTGAACTAAGCATAACCTGCTTGGGGACTGTAACACTCGTGTCATTTTCAAACTTCACATTGAGATATTTTGTTTTTTATGATGCCTAGATTCATTTAAATGTTACCATTGTATTGCATATTTATTTATTTATTTGATATTTATTTTATAGCAAACTATAAAATAAATATCCAACAATATTTTTTGGATATCAAAAAATATTGGAAAAATATCATTGGATATGTTTAGTCCGGGGACACTAAATGGTCAATTCATATGAGAATCACCCATATGTCAATTCAAAAATAGACATGAAATAGACATTTTATTCATTACTTTAAAATAATAAGCTATTTAGCCATGTTTACGGTCAAAAACATCCAACAACCTGTGGTGTAGTGGTGAGCACAGAAAAGTAATAAAAAATCGCGGGTTCGTGGTCCGGCAGTTCGCCCTAGGATTTTTTCATGGAAGAAAAGAATCCTTGGCTGTGCCGCCTTCGGAGGTTACGTAAAATGAGGGTCCCAGGCCTCTTCGATGTCAGGTTAAAAAAAACCTAATTATATTAAGTTTATTAAAATATCCTAATTATGCATTGCTAGACAAAATTTAAGACATCCACTATATTAACATCAGATTTTCTATTGCGGAATAAAGTGAGTTTTATGGATAAACTATCCACATGATCAGCCCTGTCTTTTTACTTTCACTTACCTATATATGTAATATATAGTAAGTGGAAGTATTGCGATCGTGAAAAATTTCGACTTCCGGTTTTCAACGGAAATACACGTTTTGGGGTCCCCTGAGTCCAAATGACCAAGTCCCACGAAATGGTCTGTGTGTGTGTGTGTCTGTGTGTGTGTGTGTGTGTGTGTGTGTGAACAGACTAGCTCAAAAACTATAAACCGTGGGAACCTGAAATTGGGTATTTAGTGTAGGTATATGCCCGCGATGTGACAGCAAAAATTTCATCAAAATTGCTCAAAGGGAGGGGGTACTTTATTTAATAACTTTTTACGTTTTTTTCGATTTTCTCAAAAACGGCTCTAACGATTTTGATTAAACTGAGTATTTCATCTATTTATATACCCGAGATATGACTATAAAAATTTCATCAAAATTGATTAACCGGAAGGGGGACTTTACTTAATAAATTTTGTAACATTTTCACGTGTTTTTTTTATTTACTCTAAATCGGCTTTAACGATTTTGATCAAACTGGGTATTTGATGTATTTATATGCCCGAGATATGACTGTAAAAATTTCATCAAAATTGATTAACCGGAGGGGGGACTTTACTTAATAAATTTTGTAACATTTTCACGTGTTTTTTTGATTTTCTCAAAAACGGCTCTAACGATTTTGATTAAACTTAGTATTTGATCTATTAATTTGCCCGAGATATGTCTGTAAAAAATTCATAAAAATTGATCAACCGCAGGGGGCACTTTACTTAATAAATTTTGTATCATTTTTACGTGCTTTTTTTATTTACTCAAAAACGGCTTTCACGATTGTGACCAAACTGGGTATTTGATGCATGTATATGCCAAATATGTGATAGCTAACGTTTCATCAAAATTTATCAACCGAAGGGGGGGCTTTACTTAATAAATTTTGTATCATTTTCACGGGGTTTTTTATTTACTCAAAAACGGCTTTAATGATTAATAAAAATAAGATATGAATGTAGAAAAATGTGTGACTTTGGGAAATGATATTTAACAAAACACGTCAATTTCTTATCTAAGTACGTTGGTAAGTGAAAGTTGTGTGTTGCGCGCACGCACCAGATTTTTATTTACTCAAAAACGGCTTTCACGATTGTGACCAAACTGGGTATTTGATGTATGAATATGCCAAATATGTGATAGCCAACATTTCACCAAAATTGATCAACCGAAGGGGGGACTTTACTTAATAAATTTTGTATCATTTTCACGGGGTTTTTTATTTACTCAAAAACGGCTTTAACGATTAATAAAAATAAGATATGAATGTAGAAAAATGTGTGACTTTGGGAAATGATATTTAACAAAACACGTCAATTTCATATCTAAGTAAGTTGGTAAGTGAAAGTTGTGTGATGCGCGCACGCACCAGATTTTTTATTTTCTTTTTTACATATAATTGATTTATTTCAATGTAGTACTGTTGTAAGAAGAAAATTTAAAATAAAAGAAAAATTAAAATAATTAACTATTTTCGAATAATTTCAGAAGATTTTTAATATTGAATTGGCTTAGAGACGGCCCTGCTGGCTCAGAGGCAGCATAACGCTGGATATCCGGGTCCGAATACCAACCAATCAAACCAAACAAAAGCCAATCTTTTCTCTTAAAAATAATTTAATAATAATTTAAATGTAGGTATGCATGAGGATAAGCCAACCATATTCATTTCTAGATGTCGATTATAGAATCGAATTTATAAATATCGATTATCTGTTTTTGTGTCCATAAATTAATAATGGGCGTAATAATCGTGATATTTATCGCCCTAAAACCCCTATCCTTTCCTATCCTTAATTTTTTTTTTTTATTTTTTTTTAGTGGGACAGTTTCCTGGATTAAATATTGATCAGTTGGAACAAAAATTCAATAATGCAATTTTATTTCTTAAGAAAATGATTTATGAAGGTCCAATACTTGAAGCCTATTGATAGAAGCCATTGGAGCGAAATGTAAACAAGCGGGCTTACCTATTGTTCTAGGAGCTCAGAACACATTTTCCCAGCTTCTATGGACCCCTCCCCCACACCCGAAAGAACATAAACCCTTATACAGCAACCGCCAACAATGCTTCTCAGCCCTTTCTATACTCTCCGCGGAACCACTTGTGGAGCTATCCGTTAATCACCCGGAACGACAAAGGAAACATCTTTTGAAGTCGCCTTTCATCCAAGAACCATCATCTATTTTTGTATCCTAGGTACTTTATAGTCCAAAACTATCATTAATACGCAAGGAGGTCAAGATATATATAAATGGTACTTAAACAAAATACAAAGCCAATATACCATGGCCAGTACAATGTACAGATAGCGTGAATAATCCTGCCGCAGTAATAACATTTTTATTATAAAAAAATATGATTGAAACAACAAAGAAACTATGCTGAAATGTTACCTCTTATGTATTTAATGCACACATACTAATTCGGAACAACTGTCAAATAAAGCACTATTCATTGCCTAGGAGGAACATTGTAATAAAATCATAATGAAATTAAACCGCTTTAATAGATTATGCCTACAAATGTATCAAGCTGTCGTACAACCAACCCTTCAACACAGTTGGATTGTAATTAATTACTTGAGAATTTAATTACAACTCCAACAATATTACTTGCAACATATTTCTATAACATCACTACTTACTAGTAAATATTACTATAATATTCATTTATTTAATGTAATACTATATTACTTTATTTACTAAAATATTATATACTAACTTTATTTACTTTATAATTATATCACTATAAAATGAATATGCTCCATTGAGGAAAACTTGTAAATGCTTTAACTTAAACTTATAGAAATTTTAGAGGTTTTTAAAAAAAAATATATTTGGTTCTTTTAATTTTATAAGAAAATTAACCTGGCTAGAATTTTTTGAAGAATTTTCATCTTTTCTAAATAATTAAATATAATTAAATAATAATTTAGGATTTCTAATTTCCAATTTATACATTCAATAAATAAGTAAAATTGTCATTTTAATATTAAAAATAATCTTTTTTTTTTTTTTTCCTCCCAACAGTAACCCTGCCAGAAGGTAGTTTATTTTTTTATTCTGTAAATACCATACTATACAGTATATAATGTACATGTTTGGTGTGTCGCCGGTGGTACCGCGGAGGCCCGCCTCCAGCACCGTACCCTGCAACAGGGGTTAGCGCCCTGGCAGCGACCAATGTCATAACTGCGTTATGAGAGAGGTCGTCCGAGATGGTCCAGCAGCGCTACAGGCATGGCAGGATCCCAGCACCGAGCAATACCTCCGCAGCATCAACAACGACACTATTTATTACAGAAATTGATAATAGTTTTGCTTTTTAATACAGTTACAAAGTTAATTAGATACATAAAAACACAATCTATATAAAACAAAAAATAAGAATTACCTAAATGGATCACTTAAAACTTAGAATAGATAGAAGAATAGAATTTAAATTTAAAACAGCATTCAGCAAAAATCAATTAAATACCTACAAATCAACTTATTATATTAAAAATAATCTAGTAAAACTAATTCCAGTAGTTAACTACATTTTTAACTACTGACTACTAGTTAAAAAATGTAGTTGCCATACAAATGTCGTTAGTAATTGTAAATACTATCTAACCAAAGTAGTTGTAGTTAGTAGTTGTAAATACATTTTGTGCCCAACTCTGCAATACATACTCCAAAAGAATATAACGCACTATTTACCCTCCAATAACTTGATTAGTAAAGAATTAGTGCTCCACGCAGCCATAATTGTTTTATAATTAGTAACCGCGCTGCGAACGAGCGGCATTTTGTCACGTACTTGTCAACAAACCCGCAACTTGTCTCAAGGCGCTACTCCAGATTCGATTTCAGTTCCTACAAAGGCTGATCATTTATTTATGTGCCGTTGCCGGCGACAAGTTTATTGTAGTCCTTTAGCAAGGGATGAGAACGGCGTGTTCCGACGAAAACCGGTTGACAATTAAATGAACTGCTCGCTCTGGTATTAGTTAGCACCGTCATTGAAGGGGTAGTTACCTGAGTCGTGTCTTGAGTGTCAGTCGAATCATGTTCACTCTCCTCCAATGGCAACTGTAATTAACGACGAAGGTCCATTTTCAAAGCGATGGCTTCCGGCTCTGAGCCTAGGTTTGCCCTTCAATAATACATCAAGTGTTCCAGAAATTTTATAACAACATTAGACTAAGACTCAACTTGTATAGTGAAGTACATATTAGTTCCAGTATCCGAGAGTTTGAAAAAAAAAAAAAAAGTGATTTTTTTTTAGATATTTAGGGTCGATGGTAACTAGAAAAAACGAAATCGATGAGGAAATTAAGGCTGGATTAAAAGCCGGTAATGCTTGCTACTTTTCAGTCGCGAAATTGCTTAGCTCCCGCCTTCTGTCCCAAAACTTAAAAATTAGGATTTACAAAACTATTATTCTTCCAACGGTCGTTTACGGATGCGAAACTTGGCCGCTGACATTGAGGGATCAGCAACGGCTTAGAGTTTTTGAAAATAAAGTACTGCGTAAAATATTTGGACCGAAGAGGGATGAAATAACCGGAGAATTTAGACGCTTACACAACGCCGAACTGAGTGAACTTTACCCAGTAAATATAATTGAAGTGATTGCAGCAAGACGAATAAAATGGGCGTGTAAAATTGCAAAACTTGGCTGTGAACGTATTCCGAAAAGATTAATAAGCGCGGTGCCGAATGGGAAACGTCCGAGGGGCAGGCCTAGACGGAGGTGGGAGGATTGCGTTAGGGCGGATCTATCGAAGTTAGGTCTGGAAGACGGTCGATGGATGGAGGTGTGCAGGGAGCGAGTGGTGGTGTCGGCATCGAACCTTCGGGTTCATTATGCCTTTATTATCCGAGAGTTTGAACTGCTCTTTCTCTTTCCATGGAAATTATCTAGGGAGCAAGTTATACATGAACATCTCCCTCAAGTCAGATCTGAAGTCTTTCCTCTTTAGGTTTCTTCAGTTCACTATGTAAACAACCTTGATGACTCAAAAAGTTTTTAGAAATTTTTTTATTATTTTTTTTTCTTTACTCAAAGAGGGCGCTTAGGTAAAGATTTTAATCCTTCCAAGTAACATTCCAGTTTCCTAAACTACTTCTCTTTCGTCATTTTAGGGTATTTTTAGTATATCACTTACGATATTTGTAGACGATGCTTGTATTTATGTACACAATTACATAAATAAAAACCGGAAGTCGAAATTTTTCACGATCGCAATACTTCCACTTACTATATATTTCATATATAGGTAAGTGAAAGTAAAAAAAGCTATAGCAATACTCAGGAAATATGGCATTATTGTTGCTGAAAAATATGAACATTGCTAAGTAATCCATTATTAGATATTAATGCTACTATATCCTCGTAAACTGATCTTAAGCAAAACCAATATTTTTAAAATATGTAAAAAATAAATGTTTTTCGATGCTTCGCTAGAAGTCTAGGACTACTACTGTTGAGCTGGTTTAATCTGTTGGCGATTTGGTGCTTTTGGCAATGTCTTAACGGCCTCCAAATCACCTCAATAAATAAATAAAATTTGTCAAGATTCTTCTTTGTATTAATTAATTAGAAAAAATATACATAAAAAAAATGATAAAATTTAAATTAGTCAATAAAAAAATGGAAACCCATTGCTTTTTATAACAATTAAGGGTGGATGAATCCAATAACAATAATAACCACAAAACTTAAAGGGTTTATATGAATTATGTAAGATCGTATAATGAATATAACCTGTAAAATAAGACTAATGACCGCCTCTATAAGTGATAAAGAATCAATGAAAAGTAATATGATGAGTTTATGTTTATATATGTGGATTAGTGGTTAGCATGAAAACATCGTGAACTCGGCAAGTGGTCCCAAGATTTTTTAAAAGGAGTAAAATATCCTTGGTCTTGCCATCCTTCCAAGGGGACGTAGAACGAAGGTCCCAAGTCTGTTCGATATAAGGTTAAAGATCCCTATCCTAATTATACCTTACTAGGCAAACTTTTAAGACTTCCACTATAGTCTTGGCGGATTAGCTAAACGAATATTTAGCTAATATTCAAGTCGGAGTATCATAAAGTATTCATTTGAATTCTTGATTTCAATCGTGCCTTTTCTAATGACAGTGAATTCTCCACGTATTAATAGAATCATTAGGTAATCAAACCTAGAAAACTTGAAAGAATTATGGTAGGTTTATGTTAAAAAAATATGTCACACAAATAGAATTAATTAATTCATATTGTTCAATGATTCCTTCATTAAAAACATTGTTTTTTCATTTAAAATAAATAAGTTTCTTTCACCATAATTGCGAAACATATTCTAAAATCCGAAAATCATAAAGTAGGCGATAATTTAGGTTTTTCCTCGACATTCGAATAACCATTCGCTTTTATGCTCGAAAGCGGTAATTTAGAAGCATTAACTTAAGTGCTTGTTGATCTGATAAGACTTAATGGGAGGGCGGACCACGTTACATTAAGAACGACAGACGTTAAAAATACCTTCGACAACACTTGGTGGGGTGCCATTTTCCAGGGATTCCAGCCTTTGTTGATGAGTGGAAACACCGGTTTAACGCAACATATTTAACGATGACTTATGATATTCTTATCATTTTTAAATATTTTCATTAGAGGAGAAAAGATTTGCCATTTACGAAATCAGCGAAGAGAAAGGTGTTGACCTCGCTGGGTACTGCCATAGTAGCGTGATTGGTTTGTGCACCCCGACGGATAGGGTGAGACCCGAGTTCGAGTCCTGCACATTGCAAATTTTTTCTCTTCTAACATAAATCTCTGTAGAATTAAACTCAATCAGCCAAAAAAAACTAAGGTTTTTCAATCAACTCTTAATATTCTACATCCACCGATAGGATGATCTATGCGAATCAGATTTAAAAATCCTGAAGACTGCTATGTTCTTCATCGAATTTGCTGTTGTGAGTGACAAATATATTTAAATCTTTAAGGGAAAATTTTTTTTAGGTTATATTGCTACAATAAAAACTGAACAGTCCAAATTAATTAATACAATTAGTAAAAAACAATTAACCGACCAGAACGTCCAAGAACTGGAATTAGAGAAAGGTTTTTCGAACTTTTGCATGCATTATTGAATTAAGAATCTGAAAATATACTTTCCAAAGAAATGTGTTGTTTTCTTTCTTTGCAAAAAAGTACCCTTAAATGTTTTTTTGTATTTTTTCTGATCAGAGATCGTTCCTGTATACTAAATCATGCCAATTCAGGTATGATTTGAAAGGGATATTTAAAGGTCATAAGTTTTGTACCGCCATATAACCCCCCCCCCTCACAAGGAACCTCATAATGAAGGATTTTTACTCACTATAAAAAATACCTACGGTCATAGAAGTGATCTTGGGTGTAGAAGGTTGTTTGCCAACCACTACACCATAGGTAGCCACTAAAATTTTAGCCATTTATATATGCACATACACGATATTTATAAACTAAATTAATTAATTAAAAAATAAAAAATTAAATAAATTATATTTAACTTCTTGATCGTGGAATATCATCTAATCCAAATCACAAGACTTGCTTGAATGAAACGATAGCTCTAAAAAATCATCTTTAACGATGTGGTTAAAAAAATAAAATCAAGAATTACTTAATTCCCTTTAGATGATGAATGTGCTTATACATTCAGGCGAACCGGATTTTCACATTGACATAAAACGCCACTATACCTGTTTCTTGATTCCAAAAGAATTCTTAATGATTTTAATTATTCGTGGTGACTAAGAGTTGGTGAAGGGCAAGGGGTGGAGTGTAGGGAACGACAAGAATATTAAACCCACGGGATCATCCCGCGGGATAACTCGGAGACAAGCTTTATCCTACTTTAATGTAAAATACGTCAGGAGTCAATCTCCTTTATTCATGGCACAAGCCGCCTTTCCATACCCTGTCAATAACTGTTTCACATGAGTCGACGTCAACGAAATCAACCAGGCATCCAAAAACCAAAAATAAAATTATTTTTCCATGAATGCAAGCCAACGCTAGGTGGTCGGTGATTTGACTTAGTGAACTGAGCGCCAAAACAATATATATAAATATATATATATATATATTTTTTTTTTTAAATGAGGTACCTTTACTTTTTTTTTTTTTTTTTTTTTAACCAACCTTTATTTTTAAAAATGTAAAAGACTAAGTGAAATATATTGTACTTCAAAAGCAATAGAAGTAAGCACAACACTATTTTATAATGTTCAACTTTAACTTAAGTTATACCAAAATATCGTTCACTAAGGCATTACACCGACCAAATATTTCTCCGAAACTCCTTTGTTAACTGTATCCGATTGATTGGTAAGTATGCCGTTTTGAGTGGGTATGATTCAATTAAAAATTGTTATAAATTATTAAATTATGAAGAACCATAAAATAAAACTGTGAAAACATAAGTTCAGATAACCAACGCTATATAGAAGATTTGCATACGCTTATACTAAATGAAATATGTTAGTTCACAAATTATGAAAAATCATAAACTTTGAACATATTCTGGATATTTGTCTCTCTTTACTCAAATTTTGAATAACAAAATATGTATAATAAAAAATTGAACTCAAGAAAAATTCAACGGAAAGTGTCGGGGATGTTTTAACATTAGGTGATTTAAATAAATGTTATAACTGATACTTTTATTTATTATAATTATAAACAGTTGCATTACCTCCTTTTCTTCCAATTTTGTAATTTAAAATATTTATCAAAAAATAGAAGTGTGAATTATTGTAAAGTTAATACCACCGAGAAAAAACTCTCCAGCAACTAATTAATCCCCTTAAAAACGTTTAATTTTTTTTGACTAAGAGTTAGTGGAGGGCAAGGGGTGAGGGGTAGGACACGACTTTATCCTACTTTAATGTAAAACTTTAAAATATCAAAGGATAGCTCAACGGTTAAGAGCGCTGCGACGGGAAGGCAGAGACCCACACTCGATTCCCGGCCGTGGCCAATTTCTTCTCTTCTTATAAAATGATTTAATACCACCAAACCTTATTAATCGAACGAGGTGGAAAACCACAAGAAAATAGTACTTGACGAGTGGGAAAAAAAATATCCAAAAAGCTCTTCTCCGACCTAACTAAATGCAATGTTTATCCAGTGCTATCTAGGAATTCAAAGCACTAAAATAGCAAATAAAACGAATATGTGAGACAATGTTTAGATCTACTAAGGGTACTTCTCATGTTCTCACTCGATTATTACGATTTTTAACACTCGAATTGGATTTCGAGAGTATTACAAAACTTAGGACTGTAAAAAGAAAATATTATTATCAAGGTGTTCTAAAAATATCGGGTCTTTCTACATTTAGGCTGACAGTTACTTTTTAAACAATTACGTTTTATCAACAAATGATTACTTTAAAAGTAATCGCTTTAATTAACATATGACCAGGTAAACATGAATACATAATTATTTTAAATCAATACAAAAAGAATGAAAAAAGAATACATATCAAGCTAAACTGAAAAAAAAAAAAAAAAAAGCAGCCATGTCTTCAAATATTTGATGAAATAAATTTTTGTCTCTGTGCCTCTGACTCCGTAAAAACTCGCACAAATAAAAATCTAAGAGATCTCTCCTTGTGCCACACTCTTTTCTATTTCTCATTTTAGCTTTCGCCCAGAGAGATTCAATAGCTAGTGTGTTGGCTCCAGTAATAGGTTCTACAAAATTTTTTGAATGATTCACTATAAGGTGCACGTAATTCACCTTTTGAAGTTCTGCAACTTCTCATATTGCAAACACACTTTCTTTGTTTAAAATTCAATTTCATTTTGTGCCCTAGATCACAGTTTTTAAAATTAGGTTATAGATAAAGACACCATTATTTTGAAAAAATGTAATACATTTTCTTCTTTATATAACAAAATCAATTCAATTAAATTCATGCCTGTATCCATTTTTCACAGGGAATGACCTCTTTATACAGTTTGTAGATGCCATATGGTTTAATTTATTTTTAAAAAAGGAATGATTAACTGTTTAAAGTAATGATTTGATAATAAAAAGTAACTGGTAGCCTTAATGTAGAAGAGATCCAAAATATCTTCACCTTATGAAAATCGAAAGACGAGAATGAAAGCTTGAATAATTTCCATAAAATTCGCAAATCATTCTGTTTCACTCGTTCACGCCGGGGCTGTAAGTATTGTGATCGAGAAAATCTCCACTTCCGGCAGCCTATCTTTCAACTCTCCGCTCGCTATCCAGGAGTAAATAAACAGGGCCCTTTTCAGTTATATGATGGTTCTCTTTTAATATGATTTTTATTTAGTTTAATTTTTTTAAAACTATTTTGTAGGATAAATTCCATTCAAGTGTATTAAAATAAAAATGTTTTAGAAGTTTACTTTTAATAAACACATTCTTGTAAAATGAAAAAAAAACACAATAACTCGTCCATGTAATCAATTCGTCATCACGGCACCATGAATTCAAATGAACTCTGCTCCCCTCGAATCTCCTATATCTCCTAACAAATGACAGAATAAAAATAACACGAGGATGAATGTGAAAGATCTCCCGAGGACGGAGGGCCTTACAGGGTTCGCCGACGGAATGACAATAGCACCCCCTCATGACTATTCATGGGGCAATAACGGATATAGGACTTAGCGGCCGGGCTCAAATGAAAAATAAGGTAAGGTGGTGGAAGAACGCGGGAGGCATAGCCAAGCGCCGTCATTTGTGAACTCCCCCCTAAGGCAAACAAAAACGCCACCACTTTTTCTTCCTTAAACTGCCATCCTCCTCCCCTCACCGCAAGAATCACGATTAAGAGGGGGCGAGCTAATGACGGGACATCGGGATTCGTCACAAGTAGCGGAGTAAATGAGTGATTATAAGTCCTAGGTATACAGCATCATACATCACCTGTGGGGGAAAGGGGAGGGGGTTAGGAGTGGGGGAAGGTATTAGGGTGGGGACGCGGTATCTAGATGTGACGGGGATTGCAGCTAGGAATAGGCCATTTGTCTTCCTTTCCTTTCTAGAAATCCAATGATATATCCTCTCTCATATTCACCACATTATTGTTTCGGTATTTATAACATTTTACTTGCGCAGTAACAAGAGAGCACTTATCAATGTATATTTAAAGTTATAATGAGGGATATGTATATTAAATTATTAATATTGAGTTTTCGGTTTCTAATTTACTCTGTCACTTCCTCTAGCGTGTTAAATTTTATGTAGTCCCAACAATACCATTCCAAGACCAGTTTATGCTTTCATTTATGTACTCAATGTCTTTAACTCGGCTCTTGTAGGAATTCTTCAAAGAAATTAAAACAAATTTTGGCTCTATCACTTTTTCCTACTCCACTATAGTTCTTCCCCTTTTCCTTTTAGTTTAATTTCTGTGAGGAGTGCAATATACGTACATTTTATGTACTCGTACTCGCACATTTTATGTTTTTATAGTTCTTCCTCCAGTTCTCTTCTATTTTTTATCGTAATTATTTAATAAATGAAATTCATAATTTCTTTACAATAACCTCCGTGGCTACAGCTTCGACAATGTACCCTTATATGAACTATATAGTAGAAACTTAGTAGCTCTATTTGCTTACGCTATCTTCGGGGTGAGCAGTATGGGCTATATTATAAATAGCATATATATAACAATCAGTAGGTCCCCTAAGAGTTTATTCAATTAAATAATGGAAATATATTTAATAACGCTTTTTATTCAAATATTGTTCTTACTGAAAGGGCGATATTGAGTTTAAAGGGAAGTAACTAGAAAAACTAAATTGAAGTATAAGTTAAGGCTAGATTAATGGTGCGAAATTCTTAGAATTTTTCGGTTACAAAATTACTTTTCACACGCCTACTGTTACAAAACATAAATACTATACTTCCAGAAAAATATACTTGCAACAGGACATGAAGGATGTGAAACACGTCCGTTTAAGGACACCATCGAAACTCCGGTTTCGTTTATAATTACACAAATGCAGTGCATGGAGTTTCTCATTCTGAATTGATTATATAATTAGTAAAATATATTTTCTGTAGGTTAGGTGAGCTCAGCCAGGTTTTCACACTCCAGAGTTGATTAACTACTAGCGTCACAGGATGGTTTGTTTTCACACTTATACGGTTCCATTCGGTTTGGTCTGATTTCAGCAGTTGCCGTATAAATACGAAAAGGAATTTGGTACTGAATTGAAACTGGATAAGACCGAAACTATTAGCAACTCTCCATTCCTTTACTCCTAACTAGATAGCAATTGATTAATAAATTTAGATAACTACTAGATCATCGAATATTTAAATTAAAAATCTCCTTATTGATCATTTCTAGGAGGAGGTAACACTTACTAGGAGGTTTAGTCAGAATGTGCTCTTCTGAAAATTTCTTTACCATTCATAATAACAATATTATTTAAAAAAAATTTATTTTCTTGAAATGTTAAGTATCTGAAACTACTAACAACAATTTCCCTTCTTCTTTCATTTCTTTAACAATTCTGAATTATATGCTGCTCTTTTGATCCATTTATCACCGAAAAATACATCTTCATTTTGTACTATTTCTGTGCAGAGATGACAAATGGTATAAATCGCATTGCTCCAGATTCTAAACATTCTTTTTTTCTAATGTTAGATTTTGAGAAAACTACGACAGCAAATCTTAATAAGTCAAACGCCACTAAATTCATGTAGGAAAATAGCGGTTTCGAAAAATAAAAAATAAAATGCATTATAACACTTTGCCATCTGACATGAGATTTCTTTGTATTAAAAATTAAGGAGGATATAGTTTACAATTTATAAGCTTTCTCTATAAGTATTTATAATAGTGTAATACTCATTTGTGGCCCAGAAATAGGCTTAAAATCTGCTCCCGAAACATCTGCAAAACCTTCTACGAAATTTACCCTCGAACCACTTTCACGAAGGCCTGTTCGCCTGTGTTCGGGGGTAGCGCTAGTGTCCCTTTTGCTTGGGTTTTCCCAAGTGACTTGAGGTTTTTGATACTAGTGCGCCGTTGTACTTCGTCTCCTATTTTCTTATCTTTCAGATAATGTAAAATATATTGATAATGGAGATTTTTTCTTCATTAGAAGCTTGCATTGGGTACTACAGCCATATTGGTGGGCTTAACGTCACGTCATGAATAAATGGCTACGGCAAGGTTCGGGGGAGAACCTGATCGAGGGTGAGGTTCGTAGAGTGTAAAGGCACCTTTAGAAAGACATTGGGACCATTTTCTTCTTGTATGTTTAAGCTTGGTATGGAGGTGGTCGGTGTAGGTCGTTTGGCCAGGTACGATCACCTCTAGCGCCGAGACTGGACTTCGGGTGCATTGCTCTGTATATTTAAGCTGTATTTAGTAATACTGCTTACTCCAATCTCGGAATATACTCATTATTTTTAATTAATTGTACTTTTTCTGTTTTTTCAGGGGAAAAGCCGTACAAGTGCCACTGGGAGGGATGCGGGTGGAGCTTCGCGCGCTCGGACGAGCTGACCCGCCACTACAGGAAGCACACGGGGGCAAAACCATTCAAGTGCAAGCATTGCGACCGCTGCTTCTCCAGGTCGGACCATTTGGCCCTCCACATGAAGCGGCACACGTGAGCCAACCCGCTCAACCGACCCCATACACTGCCACCCGAGCTCTCCTAGTCTTTCCCGTGAGACTCTTCGTTGCCAAAATTTACCACCTAGTCTCAAAGAACAAACGATCATTTGTATAATAAAATAAAATTAAAATTAAAAATATATAAAATAAGTTGAACATTTGTAACAACTGATAAAATATATTACTTACTAAACCAATTTTAACTTAAAACAAATTGTATAAATTGCTTTTTTTAAATATCGGCCAGGAGAGAGAATAATCAAGGAGCCAAGAGTGAAAAGAGTCTATTCAATAATATGAAAATTCATAAAGGCCTTGTTAGTACGGGTAAGTTTTTGGAACGAAGTTTTGATCGCTCTTTGACAATGGACAATGATTACAATAGACAAAATATATGTATTTACACGGTTGATTTATTAAATTAATCTTGGATCAAAAATATTACAGCTCAATTATCAAACTAAGAATAATAATCATCAGCAGGTAATAATCTGACCAAGATTAATAAAACAACTTAATCCATCGTATTAATCCTTGTCGGTCAAAAAGCGATGCAACGTTGGTTTCTAAGCTTCGTTACAAAATTTTATTTATGTAAATCAGGCCTGTAGAGTTTTAAACATTGTTCGTTTGGAAGGAAAACGCAACAATTCAAAAATCTGAACTTTTACTGAAAATCTGATAGTATCATTGTTCCTATTTCTCAACTCAATAGATGACGGCTTTCAAGCGATAAATATTAGACTTAAAAATCTATGATTTTTTCTCAGAGAAATACAATAATTGTCACTCTTCTTCCTTACGAACTAATTGAAAAATTACTTTAAGGATAAATATTATTGAATATCTTAAATAATGCTTTTTATTTCATTTCTTCTTCTCATACTAAAAAGTATCTGTTAAATTAAAATTATTAAAATAATTAAAAATATATATGTATAAATCACAAACACGGCAATGATACGAAAATAGGTTCATTACTTGGCTCCCTGATTAAGAATAGGGCCCGTTCTTCATAATTTAAAAAGTTTATTTATTTTATTTTATTGTCTTGGTCTTATTATGAATATTATTTTTGTTTCTTAATTTATTTTGGATTAAGTGAATATATGACCCGAGCAAAGTGGTGGAAGGGCAATATTTTTGTATTTAAAATATTAGTTGTAAAAGTAAAAATTAAACAAAAAAAAAAATCAACAAAAAAAAACAAAACAAATACAAGAGTAACAAAAATTGAGGTATTTGATTGGACTATTTCTAACTTCGTTATAGGAATTAATTTGTAAAGAGGTAGTAAATAATATATATGTATGTGTATATATGTATGCATATACATATATATAAACAAATTAGGAATTATGTAAGGACGGTGGCGGGCTGGACGAGCGGTGTCTCGCCAACACTCATAGATTGTGATACCGAAATCACTCTTAGTTTTATCATTGTTTCTTTTCCCCCTTTTCATTGATTTCCTAATTACAATCCTTTTCCTTTATCTCCCCTCAACCCGATTACCTGAGTCCTTACTCGAAACCCTTAGAAAATTGTTTAGCTTGTTAAAAATTGTTTGAGAATTGATTAGCGTCGAATAAAGAGGGGAAAGCCGCTTCAAAAAACGGCCCCTTCTTCATACTATTGATTCATTAAAATTTAAAAAAAATTAAAATTGTTTTAATAAAATTTTTGGATCGTTAGAATGTTGATTTCAGTTGCTTTTATTACGCGACTGATAGAGCTTTTTATTGATAGTTTATCGCTAATTGCTAATATTATATGGAGAATATGTATTAAGTTTTAACCTTATATTTTATGTATAATGCATTCCTGTTCTATTTCTGTAAACACATTATTAGTAAACTTATTTTGTTTTTCTTTCTTTCTTCTTTTATTACTTTTTGTTTTTTTGAAGAGTGTAAACAGATTTTATTATGATATAAAATATACATAATATATATAAATATATATATATTACTGATTAATATTTTAGTACTTGTAAACATTTTGTACATAACTTGTATTTGGGAATGCATGGATAACATTTTTGTGTATGTAAGATAAGATATTTTAAATGAAAAATTTAAAAAAAAAAAAATATATATATAGAAAATTGTATATTTCCATTCGAGTATTATGAGGTTCGGAGAGAGAAGGTGTGTAAAATAAGCAGAACTTAAATAGTATGTTAAATGTGATGCTTTGAGTGTTATGGAAAGCTGATGATAGAAGAAGGTTTTTTCTTTTCTTTTTTTGTATGAAAAAATGATTGAAACATCATTATAGGCTATAAAATCCGTTTATATGTAAGTGTTTTACACTAAAACTTAATTAATAATGTTAAAAGAAAGGAGAAATTATAAATGTTTTTGACAAAAATAAATAAATAACAAAAAAAACACAACATATTGTGAATGATCTTCCAACGAATAAGATAATACATTTAAAAATATTAAGAGAAAAAAAAAGAAAAAAAGTTTGGTATGTTAATACATTTTTAAATAAAAACCCATTTTCCCTCCTGACCCCAATTACCCTTCCAATTAAAAACCCCTTGATAGCAGGAAAATGGAGATGATGTTTTCTTGTTCTTAATGTACTACTATGCTTATATTTTTTACATTTTTTCTCTCTTTGTAAAAAAAAAAATATATTTAAAAAAATACTTGATTATAAATATATAATATATATATTTTAAATCTTGATGTAAATTTGTATTTTATTTGTTTTGTTCTTGTTGTTTCGTCCGGGCTAAACACTCGGGTCGGATGTCTGTTGTTACCAAACTCTGTATGTCTTCAACAATATATATGTACTCTCAGTACTTGTTACCGTTTCGCCTTCTGCAATGATTCCTTGATGTAAGTTGTAAAAAAAAAAAAAAAAAAAAAAAGGAGAGAAAAACATTATATGTACACTCCTCAGCAATGTACCCCAATACAAAATTGATGAATGGATGTACAACTTGTTGAAAGCAGTACAAAACAGTTCACTGCAGGAGGTGAAGTGGTCCGAATGTTTTTTGTACTATGTTGTTACCTCGTAAGAAATGAGCTCAGACCCTCCTATGGTCCTTGCGTATACAGGCAACCATTGTATACGGTTTTTATTAAAAGAAAGAAAAAAAAAGAAAAAAATTAATAAATAAATACTCCTTTCCCCTGTTAAATCCAATATGTATTTAAAAAGAATAAATTTGTATTTTAAAATTTAAATCTCCATTTCTAATTATTTAGTAATCCTAGCCCTCATTTTCCTGGTTTCGTCCAGTATCATGTAGACGATCCTCCAAAGGCGTAGAAGAAGAAGAAGACCAAACATTTCAGAAGAATAATGTTCAATAAAAAATAAATAAAAAAAGGGACCAAAACAAAACAACAAAGCATAAGTTACAAGAATGTTCTTAACATCGAAAAAAATTCTTCCAAAAATAAATTAGACCTTCCATTTCTTAATACCGACTTTACTAAACATTCGAGAGGTCCACTGTCCACTGTTTTTAAAATCTTAAGGTTGTTGCGGAGAAAAAAAGAATTATTACTTCGTATACTCTTATCCAGCAGTTTCCAAAGATTATTCATATGAAAGTCCATAAATTGTAAATGTGCATAATTAAAGTATATAATTCCTAATTTGAGACATCTAAACGAATCCATTTGTTATATATTTACTAAATGTGAGGAAGAGTTGATATTAATCACGTATTTTCTTTTTAAAGCAGGAACCTTTACGATTTTTGTTTTTTTAATAACTTATTTTCCTCAACGTTTTGGGCTTCTAGCCCATCATAAGGGGATTATCTGGAGTAACATTATCAAATATTCTAAGCCATCTACTTTATCAATAGTTTTTATGTTATAAACATATGCAATGATTAAAATAAATAACATTTTAAAACATTTTTTCGGAGGTAGTGAAACTAAGTCATAGTCACACTCATCTCCTCTGTTTCTAACGAATCGCAAATATATCGATAGCTTCCTTCACAAAAGCCGTTAGATAAATGGAAAATAACTTTAGGAAAAATACAATTTAAAATTCTCTCTTTAAGAGACATTTACGTGCAATGTTTTCCAACTATTCACTGCAGTTAAGTGTAGTTAATCCAGTGAGACGTTACTATTAAGGTACTATTGATGTTGCAAAAGAATTAAGTAAACATAACACACATCTACTGCGGAATAACCTTATATCAAGACGGCATTTCCCTGAAAGCCATCGTGTGCTTAATTCATTTTATCCCAAAATGTCAATTAGCACTTCTGAGAAGTAAGTCATCGATATAATTATTCAGTAAATATATTTGGTGAGCCAAAATAAGATAATCATAATAACAAAATAAATAAAATTAAAGAGAATCGTTTGGTAAAAATACATAAATCGTTATTTGCTTATATTTTTTTTCTCCTACGGTCAACAACTTTCTTCAAATATACTGCCCCATCTGAATTCTTCCGGATCCGCGCTTTCTCAGAAAAGTTAGCAGAGTTAAATCAAATTTCTAAACTGAAGTCCTTGGCAAAGTCCGAACCGAAGAGGCTATGAATACAGTTAAGACCCTCTCCCTACCCCACCCCACCCCATCCACCTTCCAAGATACGACCAATATCGATATGCTCCTTCCAAGTTTCTTCAATATTCCCCAATCCTCCGAGAGCCATTTGGCGTATAGTTTCCCCCAACCCGGCGCAGCTCCCATCTGGGTAACGGCAAAATATGAAACTGCACCCGTTCATATCGGCAGTAAGGCATTGGCCCTGGGCGTTATCGTATCCCCTATTTTTGAAAGGAAATGGATATGACCTATAGGAAAGAGAATATTCAATGCACTCATAGGACGACACCAGTAAATATTGTACCAAAAGCGCAAAGGCTCCCGTTGAAAGTTAATTTTTAAATTGTGTGTACATATTTGAAAAATAAAACATAAAATACTTGCTTACTTCTTTAAAATAGATAATCATTATTAACTTTTATCAATCTGTCAAAAGGTTTCAAGGAGCTGTTTGTTTAAATAAACACTAAGAAAGACATTCAATTCTTGTGTGAATTATTTCTAATTTCTAATCAAGTGTGTAAAGTTTAATATAAGACCAAATTTTATGAACTTTATTCTTATAAACAAATAGCAGGGTTCCAACATATTCTAATATTTTTTTATAATAATGTAACGTTAAACAAAAAAAAGCACAGTTTGGAATGGTTTTATCCTTATTGCTTGAAAAAACTCAACAAACTTGAACAAACAAAGTCATAGCACGTGTTTGTGACTAAGATGTTCGAGTACTACCGACGCAGGCCGAGAAGGTTCTAGAATGTTCTTCTTACGACTATATATAGGGAGCGAGTGACTGGACAGTTAGTCTTTGTTAGAGAGAAGCTTAAGTTATATAATCTGTGTGTTACAAAGTGATAGTTTTTGTAACCTGTTCAAATATTTGTGTTTTTATAATTCATGTAGCATAAAAAAAAATTATTTTTCTTTGAATAAATATTGTTAACTTACATAAGAGTTATGATAATATTGGATTAGTTATTATTTCAGCTGTTAAGTTAAAATTTTAATGAAGTAAATTTGTTAGAATAAATAAGTTAGGTGATCTCAGATCCTATGCACTGTGCAACTACAGAAAAAAATGTACGCTTTTACATTTAGAATAAGCATAAAAAAAAAATAATTGAAAAAAGAACAATAGAACTCATTTTACCGTATATGTTTTTTTCTTACAAATTTAGTTTATTAAATAATTTAACTTTAACTTAATTTTAAAAAATATCAAATATTATTATAAGCATTGCGTAGAATATTCTTGGACCCAGCTACTTTTTATTTTAAGGATAAATTTCATAAAATTTGGTTTTTAATTAAACTTTTCACCATACAAAAGATTTAATTTTTAATGTTTTGAGGTGAGCTGAACACGAATCCAAAAGCAGAAAACCAGAACCGGGCACCAATGTCAAATTTCAGTATTTTTTTTTTTTTAATTATGTGTTTTTAGATATTTTGAGCATTTATGTTTCATTGGAAACTTAAAAACTTCATTTAAGAAGTGTATAGTCGTCGCTAATGGCCTGGGCGGTCAAAGCGACATAAGCCAACATCAAAGTAAAAAATAAAACCTATCTATAATCTATAAAATCTTTTTTTTTTTAAATTACATAACATCAAATAAAATACGTTTCAGTTTTCGAAACTGAAATTGGTGAAGGATATTTCTAACAATAATGTGAAACGATCGAAGTACAAACCCACACAATGCATACAGAGGTAGCAGTTCAAACAAATTAAATCAATGTTAGTATGCGATGGGTCTCTGACATTAATTTGACAACAGACAAATTGACAGGATACCTCATTTTCCTTTGTCCCTCATGATGAAAACATATAATTTTCATTGTAATTTAATTACTGTAATCATCCATAATATTATTAAATTATGATTAATTTTAATCTAATTAAAAAGTTTAGACTCAGATGAATTTTTCGTCAGTAAAAAACTACATACTCATAGTTAGTGAGGAATATAAAAAAGAGAAGTCTGGTAATATCGTAGGTAACCATTTTTGAGAAATGTAGAGACACAAAGAGCAATAACAATATATATATATTACATATATACATTCAAAAATGACAGTTGAATATTCATAATAATTGAATATTCATAATGAACTCTATATTTTATTTCAAGAGATATATGAATCTAATTTTTGAAGGGTCCTCTAAGTCATCTATGTAGTAAGACATTAACAAACTAACCATAGGGAAGATTTTACAATTAAATCCACAGGGTGTCAATAACTAGTTTTTGCACTTTTAACAATAAATATTGCTATATGGTAAAACTATTGAACTTTCGACCCAAAAAAACCTCTCGAGTCTATATAAGCATAGATGAAGAAGAGCTACAGGAAGTTTCAATTTGATCCCTTCATAAAAAGTATTTTTTTTTAATTTCTCCACAGAAATGTAGTCTTAAGGGTGTCTGTACTGTACGGTTTATCCTACATAGTAAGGGTTGCGATCGTGAAAAATTTCGACTTCCTGTTTTCATCAGAAATACAAGTTTTGGGGTACCCTGAGTCCAAATGACCAAGTCAGACAGACAGCAAAAATTTCATCAAAATTGATCAAACGGAAGGGGCACTTTATGTCATAAATTTGTTTCCCATGTTTACGTTTTTATCGAATCTCTCAAAAACGGCTTAAACGACATTGATCAAACTAGTCATGTCTAATGACAATCAAGTATTCTTTAATATGAGGTAAGCTTTGTCATTATTAAAAAGTTCTGAGGGGGTGCAAAAATGGGGAACATTGTTTCTTAACTCACACTAACTCGAATATACAGGTATTTGTACTTTGTTGTTAAGAAAAACCAACTTTTCAGAATTTTTGAGCTATTAGTATTTCTTTTTTCGTCCTCATAGCGAGAGCTTAATAATATTGATAATACGTTGATAAGTAATTTGAAGTATTTATCATGACATTTACTCAATAAAAGAATATGGATATGGTTTCGTTTACTTCTTATGTACATAAAAATAATCTAATCCATCCCGAAAATAGTGCAATTAAAAACGGTCGTAAAGAAAATAGTCTTCATGGGAATAGGTTTCAAATACAATGGAATAAAACGAAAACCCGGTCTCTCATAGCAGTAAAGGTCTCACGAAATATAGCAAAATTGTAAAAATAACAATTAAGGCTCACCGAACCCTAAGGTTCAACATATAAATTATTCTAGATAAAGAGACTGATTTTATTTAATTATAAATACTTTAATTTTAATTCTTCGACAGTCTTATCGTTCCTAAAAAAATTTCCAGCTAATTACTTTTATATTTTTCAGATTGTACTCTATAATACCAGCAAGTGTTTACGTTGCCTTTCCAACCTTTAATTAGCAAACAACTTATCATAGAGAATGATATTTGACCCTCGCTCATTGTTCATCAGCAATTTTAACCGCTGAAAAGAAAACATACTGACAACAGAATACAATTTATGAAAAACCAATAGCACTGCGACCATTTAAAAACTTCTGTAATATTCTATAGATAATAATAATCAGAAAGTTCGTCAAAGGAAATTCAAGATAGTGAAGGAAGAGAAGACCTGAAACAGGAGATAATTAATTATTCGCAATTAATGAGAGAAGGCTGTGAGATGTAACGCCCCACATAAAACCCTATCTCTACGAACAATGCAAATTAATTAACGAAAACCGAAAATATATTTCAGAAGAATAAGACTTGAATATTGAACCATGTTAACTGTGATAGGTATCAAGACATAATAAAAAATAATATAATAGTCAGAAAATTAAAAAAAAAAAAAAAATAATAATAATATGGACAAACGCAATACGCCAACATCTTCGGATATTGATTCAGGCATCACCAACAGAAAATAACCTAAATCACAAATGCCAACATTAACTGCTACATAATATCTATCATGAACAGTCTGAAAAGGAAAATAATTACTGAAACACTAAGTATCGCTACATTTACATCAACAGATACCCCAATACGTATTTAACTCTTCCTGAAATATATGTAGTAACAAATGCATGTCTAAGGATGACTAGAATATATAATCTTTTTTTTAATAATAACATTATTTTTTTTTAGATCTGCTCCTTTACATCATGATAATAGTGAAGTTTTTATAAAGTTCTGACATTTATTTACCAAATTTAAAAGAATGAAACCAATTCGGGGTCACAGTAGCTGAAAAGATTTTTATTTCTATAATACGAGTTAAAATAATATAGAATAAAATATTTTAAGAAAACATTGTTAAGCCGTTATGAATCAATAGAAATATTGAATGGTAAGGATTGCAACAGTTTATTCTTATGTCACATAACGGCTTATAAGTGTAGAATGTTTTTAATTCAATAGTACAATTCATAACATGTATGCTGCAGCTGTACTTTGTAAATTAAAACTAATTATTATCAGTTATTTTTGTAAAATTTCTGTTTTTATATTTCCTTAACCATTACATAATTATAGTATCCATATGTATGCATGTGTGTGTTTATATAAATATCTATACGTATATGTGTGTATACATAAATATTCGTAGATGTTTAGAGGCAGCTCCTGGCAGACGGGATCATACCATGCCAATAAAAAACTTTTTGTTTATATTTTTAAGAAAGAAATTGTACATTTATTAGCAATAAAGCTATCTACCTATCTACTAATTGCTTAAAAAGTCATATTTTACTTGAAAATAATATTCTTTAAGTATGTGCTTTTTTCAAGTTAAAGGAGTGATTCCAGCCATCATCCAGAGCATAAAACAACCCCCACACCCTTCAGATTTTATGAAAATTTCTACATTTAAAGGATGTAAAGGCCTTAGTAAAAACTCCAAATTTTACTTCGGTAAAATTTTGTCTGTTAGTAGTGCATTAAAATTAATCGATGTAAAAGTTAATGTAACACTAACAATGTAGTTCAGGAATTATGGTCACTAAAACTTGTATCTTTGATGTTTCACAGATAAATTAAGCTCCAAACGAACATAAATGTGTCTGGACTTTCCCATTTAAATGAAAAAGCGTGTTTGCTTTGACATCTCACCAAATTGTATGAATTTTTATAAAAATCTAAAAAGAAGTGGCTTATCGTGTCCTATTGTATTACGTCAATATGTTCCTAATTTTTCAGGGAACAGTTTTATATAAAGTAACCTAAAATGTATTCCGTTTTATTTAATCACATCATCCAAATGTAACATCTACAATATGCCTTATATTCATCCTTGTGGTCTTGAATCTTTCTTCTTGGCCATGATGTTTTCTAGGTTAACGAAGGAATCCGATAGTGAGGAAAAATGCACCCCTTTCTTTCAGGAACATCCCAGGCAAAAATAAAAATGTGTAGATCGTAGACTCATATATGTGTGATTTCATGCAGAGGAAAAAGTGACCTGTTTACTAATATTTTAAATGAAAACAGAGATATTACTTCGGAAAAAGATAATTTATAAAAATATTGCTTTTATTTTGTAAAACATATTGTATTACAGCAGAACCCCCTTTATCGGGAGTAATGATGGGTAGTGGGGTCCACGGATAATCGAATTACAACATTTTATTGACTTAATGTGATAGAAAAAAAGATTAATTAAACAAAAAAAAATTGCAGAAAATCACTTTTATCAATAAAACGAACGTTTTAACAACAAATGAACTCCTTCAGCACGTTTTTGCCTGAACCACTGACAGACAGCTTCATCTACATCTTTATCTAGAGTTCTTCATTGTTTTCCGTGGACACGATGTTTAGGCCGACGACGATACGAAGCCGGAAATGTCTTTTTTATTCTTCAAAATGTCACGAACAGTTTAGTCTCCGATTCCTAATTCAGCGGACAATGTTTTAACACTTTAACCCTCTTCTACTCGGTTTGCAATGGATAATTTCTGTTCAAGCGTTAAAACAACGGGTGGTCTTTTTTGCGACATTTTATTAATTCGTATTTAAATGAAGTCTAAATCACAACTGAGAATATTTTGTTTTGTAGTCAAACAGGCCAGAGTAGCGAGTTTCCTAGAAAGACTTGAAAACCAGAGTTGGGCAATTTGTAATCTGAATAATGATTTATGAATATGAATAATTGGTAATCATAAAACAAATGAAAAATGAATAACCATTATTCATAATCAGTACGGAGTATTTTTAATGATTATTGAGTGTTTTTGGTATTCATTTGAAATGAATAATGAATAACTGGTATTTAGTTATTCCCCGGAGTTAATAGAGGCCCGGATAATGGGGCTCCTACTGTATTTTGAAAAGAGCTGAAACTAGTCTTTCAAGGTTACATTAGGAAAACTTTTCCTAAAAAAATCACGTATTAGTAACTTGTAGGCATAGAAGAAACAAGACCAAGAGTTTCAAAATGAACTCTAACAGTTATAATTTGGTTGCCCATGGCAACGTATGATTGGCAACCCGAAGATAGCAAGTTCAAAACACATAGCCAGGGTACATTTAATAATACTCGGCATTAATCCCCACCCCCCTCTCCTGGCCCGGGAAACCTCGTATAGCCTAAAATGCGAAGGAGGGGAGGAAAACATTTTTTTATAATTTGGTTTGGAATGTTCCAAACCAATACCAACATCAATTTTTTTTATGGCTTGAAGATTCTTTATACTATCACTTTTATATGTTATGATAATAATTTGTTGTTATAATTAATACATTATATCGATATCATTTTTTTATGCTTCAAAAGACTGAAGTAAAAAATTCAGTTAGACTTTTTTATAAAAATGAGTTAAACATGTCCTTAATATCGCATAGGCAAAGGTGTAGCTCAGAGAGGAAGAAATTGAACTAATATGGTCGACATTAAGGGTTAGAAGCAAGCCGTGACATAGTACATATGGAGAAAAAGGATAAATAACTAGATTGTGGATATACTCTATAATAATATATTACTTAATTAGTACTATTCTGATCATGAAAAATTAAACAGTAGAATAAATGATAGAGGAAATGAAATAAGGCCATGAGGATGAAGAAGGAATGAGAGATAGCCGGAATCTGTATTGGCCGCATATCTCCGAGCCCAGACTGTCTCTAATCAGTGTCGGGTGGGAGAGAGGGTGGTCCCCAATTTGTGCGCTCTACGTCTTCCTCATACTACCATAGAGTTTTACCCCCCCCCCCCCCCCCCGCAACCCACCCACCACCCCTAATTCTCTCGCTCCCCCCCTCCAATAATTATTAAACACACGTCCGAACCTTCCCCAAGGTCCTCATAGAGCTAATTAAGTTAGGTATTTATAAGTACCGATAATATTACTTGTATATTATTCCATATCCATATACAATTCCATAGGCTGAACGTTAAGACTGTTAAGTCCAAACTTTTTTTTTAATTGCACTAATTGATATTTGCAACTGTATTATAAAATAATACATACTTATAGGTAGTAAATCTGAAAAAGTAAAAATTAAAAAAAATAAAATAATGTGACATGAATAGACTGTCGGTTGCTCCCTAATAATAATTCTAAATAAGGTATCGAGACCATATTTTATTTAGACGCCTCGGTATGGCATTTGGGTGCACATGGCTTTCCAAATTTATAACACTTCAAATGAGACATCAGGTTATATAAATTCAAGATGTTGCTAACCGTTTAAAGTCACAAATAAACCTATAAATATGTTAAAAATCTTTAGTTATGTGCAAGGAAATTACATCAAAATGGAAGACGTTACATTAAAAGAATTAGACCTAAAAAGTAAAACATCCACTTCACGGTAATATCATCGAGACATTAATTGTGTCAATAAGGGATTTTTTCCTCTCTTTACCATCAATGCATCATGATTAAGAGATTTTTATATCACATTTTTATAAAACAATCTTAGTAAATATATTAAATCCACCAATACTCACTTCTATGTTAATTTGTTACCAACACACCTATGTGTTTAATATGTTTTGATATTTCACTACTTGTATAAGTTTTCAAAATTTACATTATATTTTAAAATATGTATTTTTCCTAGTTTGTAGACCAGTTGCATTGGTTTGAAGGAGCAAAAGCTTATGCATCCCTTTATGTTCAATGAACAAATACACCACATTTCATTGCTAAACTCACAAAAACTCAAACCCTTTTATCTTCTCTTTCTTTCTCCCAGTTACCCGTCCAACGAAGATTGAAAAAGCAATGGCCGAGAGGTACAAAAAATCAAGCAAATCACATATATTAAACTTAGTATTTTCAAAATATTTGCTAACTACTGCCTTATTAATAAATACCGAATAGGATGTGTATGTAGACTCTAATCACTTATGACAAACCACACGGGTAAAAAACTAGAGCCTTTTCTACCACAAACACTCCTATCACGATAACTTATCAAATAAGGCTTATCATAATAGAACTTATCATAATATAACTTATTACTTATCGAAATAGAACTTATCACTTATCACAATAGAACTTATCACTAATGACAATGAAGTGCAATCGACGGGTGTTGACATACAACTCCGCTGGGGCTTGTCTAAGCAGCTATTTATAAGTCTTAGGAAGACTCTAGAAGAATCCAATTTCGCATAGAACAAAGTCTTTGATCTTAGCCGGTCGCCAGTCCCATGCCAAACAATGGACGGATTGTTCCCATTGGCGCTTTGTCTTCCCCCACTGGCCACAACAATACATACAAATACAAAATTAGGACATTTCTAGACGAATGGACCAAGACATGACCATGGACATGAACGTTTCTTTAACGAGGCTATGTAGCATAATGATATATGATGCTTCCTCTTCTATAAAAATAAAATCCAAATCTTATTGATAGAGCAGCAGAAAGGGTTCACTGCTCGCTCTATAGATCTAAATGAAAAACGTAATATTATAAATTTATTAGGTAGGAGAGAGCGGGGTTGGTTGGCAACAGTTTTCACTTTTTTGATTGTTGAGTCGTTCCTGTTAATATAATCCCAATAGGGCTGATACAACTGTAAACTCCAAGTATTAGAGTACTTCAAGTATTTTTTTCACAACATAATATTTAATACTCAGATCATAGAAAATTGAAGAATTCGCCAATCCAGAGTACGCCAATTAACCCCCTATGTGGGGCAGGTTGGCCTAGAAGGTGGGGTTGTTTTTTCATCTCATTCAAGTACTGCCTGACACATATTATTTTTATTAAAAGCTGCACTATAATGGTAAAATAATTTTGAATCGGTTTTTAACAGCTTTTAAGGGAAAATAGAATGACAATAGAAGAAGATAGAAGTTTAGACTGTCGTCATTTTTCGCATAAGAAAAATTGCTCTCATCTTCCTCGCTGGAACTAAAGACAATTGGTAGTTTCACCTTTGATTATGTTCATCTTGCTTTTGTGAATTGCTACTGCGCCAAAAAAAAAAGTTGAAGAGAGCCAACTAACCCCACAGGAGAGATCATATGAAAGATGACTGCCAGGACAGGGGAGAAAAATCAAACAAGAAACTGGTTAATCGAAAGGTTAGGTTTTTCAAAGGAGTTTGGGGCTATGTGAACAGAATCGGAGTCAAATGTTTTTCCTTGCCTTTAAACCAACTTTACTGAAAATTTGAAAATTTACTTTCATGTTGTAAAATCAATCAACGAAGCACAGTCTTATCTACACTGTCAGCATCGGATTGAAAACTCAGGACGCCCCGTAATAACGTAAACGACACAAGACTCCCGAGGTCAAGCGGGTCACATGGTACAATGGTGGAGCCTTCACAACAGGTGTGACGGAAACTATAAGCCAATGGCCAACCTACCCCCTATGTCAACAAACCCCGCTCTCCCCTACTTGATAACGAAAACTAAGGGCAACAGCTACAACTTGGAGAAACAGCTATAGAGTCGAAATGGACAATTGGTTAAAGACAAGCGACTATTATTCAGGACATAACATACGTTGATTGGGGTTGTCCTGCTTAAGTATTTCTGCAGGGATTACCCAAAAAATGGCCAAAGCCGAATGGATCAATGAATAAATTAAAGGGGGGATAACACCGAGTGAAGCTAAGGTAGCTCTCCTTGCCCCAGAGACGGAACGGTTTGTTTGTTTTTGAGGGGGCGGTTGGTTTGAGGCTTGCTCTTCTGAGCCTCCCCAAACCCCGGCTGTCAACAGTGGCACCGCAGCCACGTCAAAGGGGACTCCGCAACATGTTGACACTGTCAACTTATCTACCAAGATAAGTAATTAAATATCGCTTTTAACCTTCTTCTACCTTTGATACAGCTTCCAACTCTATGTCGGTTTGCTATAAGATGTCACGGATTTATGTGCGAAAAAAAAAAATAAAATAAAATATATCTTAAATATACAGGTGATAATCTACATAAGGCCATTCTACAAAAATCAAGGAGAGTCTGAACCACCTTTACGGCTTTTTTTAATGAATTTTCGGTGTGTCCTTTCATCCATCAATTTAAGAAAAAAAAAAAATACGAACTTTCAGATTTTTGGACTTACAGCAGCTTTTGAGATAAAATGTTTTGATGTAATAAAAAAAAAAACAAATAGGGTTCTCAAAATATATTTGAGCTAGAAAGATGAACAGATGTCATATTTTTCTGTAATCTGTGCTGTTTGTTTTGTATTATAAATATATTACAAGTCCAAAGAATTTGCAATTTCGTTGGAAATGTCCGCAACCATTAACCAAAATATTATTAAAATACAAGACCTAAGGCTTCAGACCATCCTTGATTCTAAGTGGAATGACAATGTAATAAAACTGAAATGATGTTCGTTGGTATCCTCATCACGTGAGAACGCTGGACTTATTTGGTTACTTTTTCATTTAAAATTCTATTAATACTCTTGAGTCAAGTTGACACGGAAACGAAAATAGGAAAAGTAGCCCATGAGGTGTTAAACAGTGTTATTCGCACATAACATAAAAACTATCAGTTTGATTTCAATTATTTCAGTAAATATTTTTCGATTCCTAACAAATAGAAAAAATAAATCATGGAAACTGTATCATTATTATTGGCATTAATAAAGGTCAACGGAAAGGTTCTAATTTCTTACACGAAAATGCTTTCCCTCAAGCTTGACCGGTGAACTCACGAACATTTTTTGAGCTTCACCCTCCTCTAGTCCTCATACCACGTTCTAATAATGAAATATACAAGACATAATTACTTTTAAATAATTTATTTTTTGAAGAGAAAAGATTTGGCTCCGCCGGGAGTCGAACCCGGGTCTCCTGCGTTACATGCGAGGATGCTAACCGCTACACCACAGAGCTCGGCTCAAGGCAGAGCAAATCCTTCCTCTTCACTGATACCTACTCCCCCTATCTCACAAGTCTTGCGAGTAGTAGCGGGAGGTGGACAATTTTTGTCCAATTTATGATACTTATTGACATAAGTCAATTTTTTAAATTATTTTAATTAATCCAATCTTAAATTGTGGATGACCACAAATTTTAAATTATTTTTAAATAATTTATTTTTTGAAGAGAAAAGATTTGGCTCCGCCGGGAGTCGAACCCGGGTCTCCTGCGTTACATGCGAGGATGCTAACCGCTACACCACAGGATTTGCTCTGCCTTGAGCCGAGCTCTGTGGTGTAGCGGTTAGCATCCTAGCATGTAACGCAGGAGACCCGGGTTCGACTCCCGGCGGAGCCAAATCTTTTCTCTTCAAAAAATAAATTATTTAAAAATAATTTAAAATTTGTGGTCATCCACAATTTAAGATTGGATTAATTAAAAGACATAATTACATATGGGGAAAGGCAGAAGTAATTATTTTTACAAACAATTATTTTCTTTATTTTATATTATTTATTTATTTCTTGTTGTTACCCTAGAAGTATAACCCCGGCGGGAAGGTCGAGATTTATTCGGAGGGTCAACCACGAAATGAAAGTCGACCAACCCATTTCAGCAGGTCAATGTTGCGAGTCGCACGTTAACATGCTCGGCTATCCAGGCCTAAATGAATCTAATTTATTATTTTCATTCGTCGTATTCGAAATATGCGTTGTAGGAAAAGTTGAGAAATCCGAGATAAATGGATATTCCATTGTATTTAAATTTAAGCCGACTTTTTTCCATCCTTGGTTCCTCCCCTGATGTTGATTATCTTTCTAGCCGTTCGAAACAAGAAAGAATAAGAAGCAGTGTCTTTAGAATCCTGTCAATGTCATTACTCTCTATTTCTGGTCAAATTTAATATTTTATTAGAGGTTAAATGTTGATCAGGATTTTCACTTTGAAAAAAATTTTATTTTCAAAAGCCAATGTTTCGATCTAACTTGTGGATCTTCATATGGGCTAAAAGAAAACAAATATATGAGTATCTATGCTAGAGGATGACAATAAATGAATATTTTACAGAACTGATAATAATATAAAAGATAGTAAGCATAATACATGAATATTTAAATAAGTAGCTGGTTAGCATGATAAAATGGAATCTGATATTTACCCACCCACTATTGATATTTACCCTACCACTACCTCTTACCATATTTACCTTCAGTCTTTGTATCTACCTTGACTCCGAAGGTAAATATCAGATTCTATTTTATCTTGCTAACCAGGTACTGATTTAAATATTCTTGTATTATGCTTACCAACTTTTATATTCTTATCAGTTCTGTAAAATTTTCATTTATTGTCATCCTCTAGCATAGATACTCATATATTTGTTTTCTTTTAGACCTGATGAAGATCCACAAGTTGGATCGAAACGTTGGCTTTCGAAAAAAAATGTTTTTTCAAACTGAAAATCCTGATCATCCTTCAACCTATCCTAAAGGTTAACAGTTGACTATCTCTCACCCCTTAATATTTTATTTTTAACATTTTTTAGTTTTTTTCTGGGCGTGGACTATAGCGGGAGGTAATGTTACCTAGAGTTAATGGTACTTTCAGGTACCTAATTAAAAAGAGCCAAGATTAGTAGCTTTAAAATATCCCAGCTTTCGACTTCCACTAGCTATGCTCGCTTTTCAGATCTAAATAATTTTTTTTTATTGTTTTTTTAGCAAAGAAATGAAAAATTTAACTATAACAATATATACGTAATATCATAAATTTAGTAGGTACTTAATAACGAAAACAAAGAGCAACAGCTACAACTTAACTACAAGAGAAACAGCTATGAGAGTTGAAATGGCTACTTGGGCAAGCGACGATTATTCAGAACATAACGTACGTGATGTATGCGCTGCCAACAAACTGTAACTGCTACTTCGTCACAGATCCCGCCCCAAACCCTTCCGTGCCTCCCCCCCCCCCCCTCACAATTCTAAACTAATATCCAACTTGCTTGTTTGCACCCTCGCCCTTTCTCGTCTAGGTCCTCTCCATCAGGGCCGTATTCATTCACCGAATCCCGCTGCTTGATGGAAAGCATTCAACCAAATTGAAGTCGTTAGGCGATTCCAAAGGTAATTTATTTCACTTTAGACAATGGAATAAGGACAGCCTTTGAATCGGAATAAGGAAAGGGTTCAAGTAAAGGATAGAGGGGAAGGTTAAGAACAAAACCTGAAAAAAAAATGCTGCCTTGCAATTTAAAATCAAAGGTTACAGCTAAGTAAGTATATTTCTTTTTTTTCAACTAACGATATTTGTGATTCATAACCAAGAGTGAAAGGAGTTCACATTTCTAATAATTTAAAATTAAATAATTCTCATTAGTAAATAATTTATATAATATTTAAAAGGTCGACGGTCGCCAGAGGTTTAGTAGCACCTTACAATACAAAAGATCACGGGTTCACATCCCGCGAGATTACCTTAGGATTTTTTTAATGATAATAATATAACAATAGGGATCATCTGTGGTGTAGTGGTTAGCGTAGCAACCTAATATAATAATGGTCCGAGCTTATACGATGTCAGGTACCGTTAGCCTTAGTGGAATAAATTGACGTGAAATAAAAAAAAAAAAAAAATGAAGAATATAATATTAAACAGATAATTTAATAAACAATGATATAAATATTAGAATTGCATTTTAATAATATACAAACAATATCTAAATTACATATAATTAATATATTAAACTTAGAATAACTTTTTTTAAATGATTGGTATTTAATGTTAATTGTTATTGTTTAATCGTTATAGTTATTGTTTAATAATTGGTATTGTTTAATTAGTGCGTTGAAATTAGAAAGTAATTGCTATAGATTTTTTAAATTACAAAACAAAAATCTTTTTATTTTATTAATTCTTTCAAATCTAAAAGCTTTAATAAATAACAAGGTAGGCGAATTGATAAAGAGAGTATTTCAAATAGATAGGTAATACGTACAATGGCTTATTTATTTCATTACCGGCTTATATTAATTATTATATTTATACATGGTAATGTGAATTTTATTTAGTTCAAACACTGTCATTTTATAAGCTTGCATTGATAATATTGCATAGCTAACATGTTACACACTAATATGTATTACATATGCACACCTAAATAAGTTTCGGTTTCGGCCCGAAATCAGTTCTGCGGCCGAAATTCGGTTTCGGCTAAAAAATTGGTTTCGGTCAAACACTAAGATGTACCTATATATATTTTTTTATTTTTTAGGTTTTTAGGACTGGTAGGTAAAACAGCAAAAAGAGGTTGCAACAAGATCGAAATATTTGTTTAATAGAGCAGGCGACAAAACCAAGCATTCAATCGGAACTGAAGAAGGAAGGCAAAGGAACGTTTTGCGGAGGACTGAACACAAAAATGGCTGAAAGAGAAGCGAAGGGATGAAAATTGGCCGAAAAGGAGGGAAGAAGGACTGATCAATGATGCAGAATATTGGCTGTTTCGAGGACTCTTTTATCTCAGTCCTCAGCAGGCACTAGGCTAATTTCCCACCCTCATTCCCACTTTAATTTCCCTCCCTAAAGCCCTGTTACTTGCGTGTAAAAGACCAACTCTCGTTGCTTTCATTGGCCCTAGATTGGAATCATAGTCTCTATTTCTGGACCATAGACAAGTTTAAGGGCCGTATTTATGAACGTTCCTAAGGAACGCCTTACTAAAGGCTTCCTTAAAATGCACACCTTTAGCTAACCTTAACACAATTTTCATTTTATAAACGTTCCTTTACGCTTTCCTCTCTTTAAGAAGCCTTAGATCCTAAGGTGTTCCTATAAATTTGATCTGTTTTCCTTCCTTAGTGCTAAGGTAGGTGGTTAGCTACCTTTAGCTTCTCCTTAACTATTTAATAATAGAAATAAAAACAGAAAACAAATATCAGGACTTAAATACTTATTAAAAAGAACCGTTTATTAAGAACAAAACGAATTTTTGGAACTTTTACTTTATTTATATGAGATATAAACAACAAAGGCGGTGAAATATTATTGCACTTTTTAAGGGAAATAAAAATTTTAATATTGGTGAAATATTTTTCTTTTTTCTCCTATATATATTCATCAACTGTTTTCATATGTAGCCATTCTTATTACTAGGCACAATGAGAGAAACATAATTTCTTCATATAAGCAGAATCAAAACAAAATATGTATTATTTTCAATTAATGCATACTTATTTAGTATATTGATAGTATTACTTAAGTGTACAACTTTAATCACAAACATTTTGATACAGATGCTTTTAATCTTTTCCATTTCTACACTTCCAACTTTAATTATGTTTCAGTAGCCAGTATTAGAGCTGCGATTGTAAATATTTGATTATTTAGTGATATAAACATCTCAAAGAATATTAAGTGAATTCATTTTTTTCTTCTGCAAGTAGTAAGGTAAACGTACCTATAGTGGACACTGTTCCAGTAGTGGCCACATGAGACAATTAAATTTTGAAAATAAGGCAGCTAGGCTTTGAATAGGCTTCAAATTTTAAGTGAATGTACCTACTACTATCCAGTACATTCACTCAAAGTTTGAAGCTGATTCAAAGCTTAGCTGCCTTATTTTCAAAATTTAATTGTCCAAGTGGCCACTACTGGAACAGTGTCCACTATAGGTACGTTTACCTTACTGTAATTTGCAATATAATCTTAACTATTGATATAAAAGATAGTTTCACTCAATTACTCATTGACAAAACAAAATCTTGATATGAAATATAGACTGAATCCAATTTGAGATAATTAAATGTAATTTTAATAGTACCAATTTAACATTTTTAAAGTTTATTTATTTATCTATGCCTATTTTACATAAAATGCTTTCATGGAATTAGTTGAAATTATTTAAGTTTGGTATAACAAGTTTTTGGAAGAGTGGTACGAGAAATGTAAAAACAACAGAAATAAATTGATAGACAACTTTTATTTATTATTATATAAAAATGAAAAATAAATAACAGGATAACATAATACACACTAATAAACCAATTCTTTATAAAATGTCAAAACACATGTACATCCATTAAGATTTTTCAATAATTAATATGCTAATACAAAAGTAATAACATTCTACCTGGTAAAGTAAACAATCAGTTTTTTATAATTCATATAAGAATATGAATTATATTGTTGAAAATAAATTTCACTTTACTTATTAAGGAAACTGAAGCTTTAATATTTCACATTTCCAACACACATCTTTTTTTAAATAAGTTGGTTACTAATTTAGACATATCTAACATTTACAACTCCTTCTCATGAAGAAAGATGGAACTAAACCATCCAAGAATATTTTGAAGAATATTAAGAAATATATAATAAATATACAATAGTATCACTTTTTCACTCTCATTTGCATCTTTATCTTATAATAAAGATATTTTTGATTGCTATCCTGAAGAATCCATTAAGCTGTTTTGAAATCGGTTAGATGAAACATTGTATACATTTGTTTGTTCTTTTACACTAACAATGTTTGCACACTATTTAACTTTGAGTGATTTCTACTCCAATTATCATTTTCATATAGTTCTAGAGCTGTAATTGTCACATTAACTACTTAAAACACTCTAAACAACAAAGTAAACAAGAGTGAAGTAAACACTGATGTCAGTTTAGGGAGGTTACACCTAGCGGCAGAGTACTCTTATCAATGTTCTCTGATTGGTTGTTTAGTTACGGTGGCCTTACATTTGTACCTTAATAAAGGCATACTTAGTTAAGAAAAGGAATTGTTAAGGAAAGTTCATAAAATGAGAATTATCTAATGGAACACTTAAGCTTAAAGGTTAGCTTAACATAGGAACCAGTTAAGGTTACCTTAACTGCTTCCTTAGGAACGTTCATAAATCCGGCCCTAAGGGGTGTACGAGCATTACAACCACATCCACTTCCGCCGTTTAGGTTGTATAGTTCCATTTATTATAAGGTTATATCTAAAAAATATTATATTATAAAAAATAAATTGATAGGGTTTAAGGTTGTATAGTTTCGCCGTTTAGGCTATACGGGGTTTCCCGGGCCAGGGGAGAGGGTGGGGGATTAATGCCGAGTATTATTAAATTTCCCCTGGCTCCGGGTTTTGAACTTGCTATCTTCTGGTTCTCAAATCATCTGTCCGGTTGTCAAGTAAATCATTTATAATGTTTGTTTTTTACCACCAAATGAATAAAATATTTTTTTTAAGGATAAAGATTATTATTATAACAAACATAATTTAAAATAAAAGTTATATTTTGTCACATAATAAAATTATAGATATACATATCATACACAAAGTAAAATCATGCTTTATTCAAAATAAAATAAAGAAACTATTTATTTTACTTCGATATAAAATAAAAACTTGTAATATTTTTACAATTTATAATCTATGTATTATAAATTGTATTACGATAACGAAACCTTAAAAAATACTGTTGCAATTACTGATTTTCAAAACAAGAAAAATTCGAATTAAGAAGAAGTTATTGTTGAACTTTTGCTGACCTAAGCTTTGTCCTGCGTTCATTATAAATTATACCAGCTTCAGAGAAAATCTCACCCGGCACCGAAGTTCCCATTGCGCAATATTTTCTCCTGATCACCTCCAATAAATATGGATAGTTAAATCTATTATCTTGCTACCATGTAACTAAGTCACTTTTCCTGCTCAAAATTCTGTCTTCCATGTATCTTTGAACTTCAACTATCGCGCGTGGTAATAATGTCCCGTTGTTGGTAGACTATTTTAGTCAGTAAACCCTATAAACAGTCATTTTCTCGTCATCGCTGTGGATCTCAGTCTCTGAATCTTGTGATTTCTTAGCCGTTTATTCCTGCAGGTTTCTTGAATTACTTCTTTCACTAGACCAATAACATTGTTTTTTACTTTTTCTATACAAGCGCTTTCCGAAGTTTTAAAATGTGGATCAAGGAAAGTGCAAATTGATAGAGTAGTACTCATTTCGACATTACCAAGCCTATCCCTTAAGCCTTTTGAAAGATCACTCAAAACCTTTTTAGCCTCTAGTTTAAATTCTTTTTTAGCAAGCTCTATACAAACAAACAGAGAATTGAGCAGTGAGTACTATGACAAGTGAAGCACTCACGTACAATTCACTTTTTTTCCTATTCGGACTGATCTTTTAACAAATAATATATATATGTAAACAACTCCGGTTATTACCGGAAGTCCAGAATAAAACTAAACAAGAAGGTAAGAAACAAAATAATAGAATGGAAAGGGAATCTATAATATTGACTTTGAGTTTTTAGTAAACTCGGCAGCCCTAAACTCAAAAAAATATTTTTAAAATCCCAAAATTGAACTCTAAAATTATATTAGATTGATTCTTAATATACAAGTAAACTCAGCTAATTTGATTGTTGCTTTTTAATGAGTTGATGAGAATTTGAGGATCTTATTAATCGATGCCAAAACTTTCCAATTATAACCTTACAGTGAAGTTGTCATTCACTGTTGACGTGATTCCTTCAACTGCGACTAAGTCAAAGGTATCTGTCACGGTGACTTTTAAGGAGCTGTCACAGGTCACTACAGTAACTACAGAATATATCTGTCATGCCACACTACTAGATAGAACCAGTGGAGTTCTATATTTTTTCACCAATGTGTCATCCTTAGGTTACTTCGAGAAGAGAGTCCAAAAAGTAAGTAAGTAATATTTATTAACTAAGTAGTATATATTCTTATATTTTCTATTCTAGTCCATCAATACTTCTAATCACCTTCTACAGCTGATCTCATACTACTGCAACGAACCATTGCAGTCACATTTATTATTTTTTTCTTTCACATCAATCAATATAGCAGACACTCTTCTCGTCATAACCTAGTAGGATACATGGAATGAGCTTTTGCACTCATCTCCATATAGGTTCAGGTAAATACCATGACGTCCGAAACAATAGTAACTTGAGAATAAAAGCATCACTTCCAATGTCTGCGATTTGTTAAATATAAATAACAAATACCCGATATTGAGCCCGTACTGATGCTGCTAAACGTGAGCACAGGTGTAGGAGCGTCACTCATAAAACTTGTAGGAAGGCGAGGGGCAAAGTTCAGAAGACATAAATAAAAATTGTCACAGCTAAGGGCACGCAGCAGGCGCGATAAACTTGACGTTGATAGATTACCCGGAACCATCCATGTAGGCCCATCAATGATTGGATGAACAAAAACTCTCTATATACTTATACAATTATTTTACACTCATAGCCCTTATAATAATGAAAAAAAAGAATTTGTGTTGATGAAAAAATAAAATATAATTGTTTATAAATTTAGCTCATTGGTAACGCATCGAGTTACTATGCTCAAAGTCCTGAGTTCGAATACGGCCTGGCGGATATCCTTAATATTCTGTCACTGGTCGTCAAGGTGGCCATGAGACACTCCTGGACCAAACCCAGCCTCTAAAATATGGGTACTCTTAATTGAAAAATATGTACGACAGCTGACCTACAAACAGTACTTCCTTACCATACATAGGACTGAACCCAAAACCCTTCATAGGTTGTTTGATAAAGGTTTATATATATATATATATATATATATATATATATATATATATATATATATATATATATATATATATATATATATATTGTATCACGGAATAAAGTTAAGATTTTCCTAGATTTCCTCAGCAATAAACATTAAGAAACAAAAAATAAAATAAAAAATTCTTACGTTGCCATTATTCTTCATTGATTGAGGTCCGTGGATATTCTTTTCATTTTTGACATGCCGCTTACCCAGTTCTTTTTAGATTCTCTATTTACTCATCTAACAATCCTTTTCAGGAACATCAGATCTTTTACTCTTGTGTTTGTCAATGCAGTCCAATAATCCGAACCATGGAACGCCGAAAAAAAATAAATAAATAAATAATATTGAGAGCCAGAATTGAGTTTCTTTGCTGATCACTTGCCTGCGAACTTAGGTGATAAACAGAGGGTATCACACTTGGTCTCCAAAGAAAAAATCAGAGAAAAAAATAACGATCAACACTAAAAACATCGTGTGTTATTACTTGGCTTACTTATATGATTTTCAAATTGTAATTTACTAATTATACTATAACGAAAACCGTAAAATATGTTTTCTTATGTTGACCTTTGTTTACGGTAGTAGTTAGAGAGCACTCATAAAGAGCGCTTTAAATGTCTAGGGACAAATCTAAAATGTAAGTAGTTATATACTTTTGGACTTGCGTTTGCCTATTCCTTCATTACCTTTGCAAGAATAAACCAGCTATAATTTCTTATTGGAACAAAGCGGATGAGGAAAGAGTCTGAGAAGGGGGTGTAGATACGGAAGAGTTGACAAGGGAAGAAATAGGTGAGGAGGGTCGATAGGAGGGTTGTCCCAGACGTGTTTACGGCGGGAAGCCAAGGAGATACCCCGGATTACCACTGGATAAGAGACTGGTAAATGACGAGGGGTGGAGGGAATTACGGAGCTCAGCTGCAGCAGTTCTTTGTCTTGTCTACGGCCTCTGTCGAGTAGCCTGACAATGGGTAGACCCAGCCCTTCTCTCATAGATATCCTCCTAATCTAAAAACCCAAATTGAGGTTTTTCTTTTGAGCTCTTTAAAAAAAAAAAAAAAAAATTGTTCTCGTTTTTTATTTTTATAAGTATCCTTTTTTCTACGATGAACGAGCTATTTCGGTTATAGAGACTAATTATGAATGGCTCACAGTATAACAGAATTCAAATTAAATTGGTATGGATAGTATGGGAAGATTTCTTAAAACATTCATAGAATTCGGATGAGAAGCATGTATGATAGCAATCCATAAATGAAATCGAATAGGCTACTTATGGTCTGAAAGTTATAACTACGAAACTTTGTAGTAAAAGAATAACTGAAAAATTAATAGACGCAGTGTCGACAGGGATACTTCCGAGCGATAGGCCGAGAAGGAGGTGGGTGGATTCCATTAGGAAGAATATGTAATGTTATAATTGTCGTTTTTTACTTTCACTTACCTATATATGAAATATATAGTAAGTGGAAGTATTGCGATCGTGAAAATTTTCGAATTCCGGTTTTCAACGGAAATACACGTTTTGGGACCCCCTGAGTCGAAATAACCAAGTCCCGCGAAATGGTCTGTGTGTGTGTGTGTGTGTGTATGTGAACAGACTAGCTCAAAAACTATAAACCGTGGGAACCTGAAATTGGGTATTTAGTGTAGGTATATGCCCGCGATGTGACAGCAAAAATTTCATCAAAATTGCTCAACGGGAGGGGGTACTTTATTTAATAACTTTTTACGTTTTTTTCGATTTTCTCAAAAACGGCTCTAACGATTTTGATTAAACTGAGTATTTGATCTATTTATATGCCCCAAATATGACTGTAAAAATTTCATCAAAATTGATTAACCGGAGGGGGGACTTTACTTAATAAAGTTTGTATTATTTTCACGTGTTTTTTTTATTTACTCAAAAACGGTTTTAACGATTTTGATCAAACTTGGTATTTGATGTATTTATATGCCCGAGATATGACTGTAAAAATTTCATTAAAATTGATCAACAGGAGGGGGGACTTTACTTAATAAATTTTGTCCAATTTTTACCTTTTTGATCGATTATCTCAAAAACGGCTTTAACGATTTTTATCAAATTCGTTATGTTTAATGAAAATTAGTTGTTATTTAATATCAGGTAAGCTTTATCATTATTAACATGTTCTGAGGGGGCTTAAATGGGGAAGGGGCTTTTTTTGTTTTTCTATAAAGTACCTTTGTTTTAGTTTATATTGAGAAATTAACTGTCTCTCATCACGCTTAAAAATAAGAAATGGCTAAATATCATATATGAAGAAAATCAAGTAAACATATACAGGAGAACGCATGCGCCGTACGCCTTTAATGACAAACCAATGCGTTATAATTAAACTGTTTTGTTCATTTGAGAAGTGGCAATTAACAAAACGCATTACTTTCTAATCTAAGTAAGTTGGTAAGTGAAAGTTGTGTGTTGCGCGCACGCACCAGATTTTTTTTTTTTATTATTATAACAAAAGGTCTAGCTGTACAGTACAGGCTTCCGAAATTCCTGCATGATTCCCGGAAATATACACATCTCCCCCCCCCCCCCCTCTCGCGTGGAGAGAAAACAAAGATTTCCAGAGAAATTATTAGTATAACAGTTAATACAAAATGCCAGATAGTGACAATTTACTCTTCAAAACTTACATCAAATTAACCTGAGCAAAAGTACCTATGTTATAATTAAGGTCCAAATTCTTAGTTTTCTGTATTTTAACAGGTATAGTCAGTCTCTTTATGTCATAATGGAAATTATTCAGGAATCCTAATATGGATATGAATTTTGTTGGATAGAGTTCTGAACTCGGTTTTATTTATTCATAAGGTCGTTAAATATTTCTTAACTTTGAAAATGGTACCTAACCGAATATTATCCAGGTCGCCCAATAACATTGCTATTGTAGGCATTTCGATTATTTTTTTTTTTTTTTTTTTTTTTTTTTTTTTTTTTTTAAATACCAAAAATGAGTCGAGAAAATATGCTGAAAAATGTTCAAGACTGAGTAACTAGATGAAATTCCTCCTAAGATTAAAAGGGCTTATGAGGAAAAAAAAGAAAATCTGTATTTTTTCTTCCATCATTTTTCAATTTGCAATCCTTTTTTGCTTGTATTGAAAAAAACAAAACACGTTGTTTGAATGATCTCAAATGTTAAAAAAAATTGTTGTTTTTTTCCCCCGACGTATATCAACATCAGTTTTGACTGAATAAACAATCATTGTTGTTTTGGCTACCGATTCCAATCCTTTCTCGACGGCAAACGACTAGTATATTACCTGTCACAACAATAACTGTGATAACAATCGTAATTCGTATTCCAATCTTTTAAATAGAAAACAAAACGGGGTCAGCCATTGGAAGTAATTTTTTTTATTTAATTTGAAAATATGTAAGAAAATAGCCGCATTTTCGATTTAAAATGAGTAATTTACGCACCAGAGAGCGTCTGTAATTAGTCTAAAAATTTTGAATACAATTTTTTTTTTTTTTAATTTTACATTCACGTCTTTATATCTGAGCCAAAAAACTGTGAGGCATATGTCCAAGCGGATTTAAATAAATGGGCGTATTAATTCAGATTGCATATACTTTTCAATTTAGACTTTTACTTATTATTAGGACTTAGCCATTTTCGACTAGGTGAGTATAAAAAAAAACTGTTAATATAGATTTACAAAAGCAAACTATCGAACAACATATATGAACTCTTTATGTTACTTACATCGTGGCCACGGTTGACATTCACGTTAGAAAGCAGCTAAAAAGAAGCTGGATGAGAGACCTCTCCTGTATTGTGGAACTTTCCTCCCTCATGTCTGAAATGCCAGTAAAATTAATTTATGTATACCATCACGTTCGCTGATTGTCGCCAATGGCTTCAATACTCATGAAGAAAAAAAAAAATGAAAATTTCACACACATTTCTAGCCAGAGAAAATGCAAGTATAATTTCCGCAAAATAGACAACATAAGGACAAAATAAAGTGAAATATATGTTAAATCCTATTAGTCTCAAAGCAAATACTACAAAATATATTTGTTTCAGACTGATAGATACCATTTGGGGCTGACTCTAGTTGCATCCCAGTTAAATAAATTCTATCTCCTTGTAATGATCAGAGATGAAATAAATCACAATTGTGGTAATGATTATGAATGGTTAATATTACAACCAATAAATAGAGTGATTCTTGGGACATGAGTTTAATTGTAATCTGAATCATGATAGTGATTGTAAAACGAGGTTATGATTATGACGTAAGTAGTTTTATCCAGTTATGTTATTTTTTTTTTTTTTTAATCATAACCATTATTTTATGACATCTTAGATACCACTATAGAATAGAAATGAAAAACAATTTTTTTAAACAGTTTTTATCTCATAAAAAACCCAATATTAAACAGGCACGCTTTAAACTAATTAAAAAAAAATCGTCAAATACACTAGAAGGTCCAATGAGTTCACAAGGGTAAAGTATATAATTGCGGTATATTAATTTCAATTCAACCCTCTTTGCCGGGACGGCCACATCAGATTTAACGATACACCGCCGAAAGGACGTAAAAAAGTTTCAATAGTCCAATTAGAGTTAATCTTATCTCTGGTGGGGACATTGAAGGCTCCCCGAGTGGAAGAGCGCTCTAATATCCTCGGCCGTATCGGGGCAAACTTGGACCGTAAACATACATTCAATTTGTAAGCTGACCACAAGTTTCGCTTAATCTACCGCGGGCTAATTGATTAATTCACTCCGTGCCCACCTTCACTAGGTTCCCAATCCTTGTCGACGGGATCATTAATTAAATTCTATTCAATATCTCTCCGCATTTATTTTTATTAATAGCTAGCTGAACGTCCGTGATAGCCCTTCCTGCGCTGTATACAATTTTGTTCCCTCAATCCTACAATATTAATCAGTGGAAGAGAAGGCTTTGAAAAGCAGATACTAAGGTTTCAGATGTTGAGGGGAGTGAATTTTTCAGAATGTTGATGTCCAATAACATATCACAAAAAACAAAAAACTTCATATAATTCCTTTCCTGTAAGAGCTGATGTTTTGTTCTTCATCGTACCCTTAATTGCACTTATTACCTGCCAATCAGCAAATATATATGACGGAAACATTAGATATTGGCTTTCTATGCATGAGGAAACAGTCTCCAGCTACCCTTTCGTAATCCTGAAGTGGACGTCTCACATCCAGCTTCTTGCAGCCGCCTTAAAAAAAAAGACATTTCAGCACTTAAAGTATATGGTTATACCAATGTGGATTTTAATAATTTTACTGGCGTAAAATTATAAGATACTATTTTCACTTATCAACCTACTTGGAGGAGAAACCGACGTGTTTGATAAATGTGTAAACCAATTTAGAAAATTCACAGAAAATCTTAGATTTATCCACATTTATTAATCTTTTTTCTTGGTTATTCCCCAAAGTAGTTACAGATTAATTAATATTTATAGGGGGGAAATCCTTATTTCATCAATTGCCGAGTTTTCTTTTAACCGTTTTTCGTAAACAAGTTTATGGTCAATGGTAATCGATAGAAGGGAGATTTACAGTCAGTGAAAAATTGGAACTTAGTTTTCAAATTTTAGTGACTAAGACCTTTCCGGAAACCGACGAAGACGTTTATCGATGATTGTTCCAGCAATAACCACCCTAATTTCATTCTGAAATATATTATCCTTCAAAGCCAGGTTTCGCAATTTCACACGATCGTTTTGTCCGACGCACAGCAATAATCTTTATAATTTTTACTGGGTTCAGTTTATGGGTATTGTGTAAATGCCTTAACTGTCTAAAAGTCTCTCTTTGGTCTAAATATTCGACAAAATGTTCTAATTTCGAAAACCGATGTAATTCAAACTGGAGCCAATGCCTCCGTAAGTGTGCATTACGAACTTATTTAATTTAAAAGAGAAATTCTTTTGTTGTCTTCTTTTTGAAAATAATGGCTTGTAAAAACATAAAAACAATAAAATAAAGCCTACAGATACCAGGTCCTATATATTTTACTATAATAGAGCAGGGCTGTGATAGTCAATTGTTTAGGTATAAATAGGGCACTTTTGCCCAATATTAATTAGTCTCCCTCTGGTCTTTGACCTTGGCGATCTTAGGCACTCTTCTCCCTGCCCGATAGCTCCTGATGCCTCTGGGATGTTTAAACATAGTTGTCTTGTTTTATTTATCTTCTCCTTCCTCACCCCAACTTTAACGCACCTATAAAATCCGGGGGGTTATTCTCCCAGGGCCTGTAACATCGGTTGACCCTCTGTTCAGGTTTCCTTGCTTAGATAAGAGTCCTAGAGCTGTCAAGGCCCACGTTTTCCCGTGGAACTTGCTTTGACCAGCTTTACCTTTCGAGGTGAGAGGGTAGCGTCGCTCTGGCAAGGATACTCCTTCATTCCTTACACCCTATTGGTGGTCCCTCTTTTCAGGCTCTCTCTTATCTCTTGCTCAGACAGAGCTCTAAAATCATCGAGGTCCTTGCTTATCCCTTAGGTTTTACCTTGGTGATTCACTTCAGATAAGTGAAGGGCTGCGTTACTCTGGCAAAATTATCTTTAATAAAATATATTATAGTCACTATCGTGGAGACATCCGTAGAGAGAGTAGGAGCTTATTAAATTTTAATCATCCTAAATATTTAGACCCTCAGGAGAAATATTACATTTTGGCATCCCTTCTGGGGATTGAAAACATTCAGCTCTCTGAAAATATATTAGATATTGGCATCCCTTGTGGGGATTACGTTTATGATAAACAACCTTGGATGAAAGAAAAAATGGAGAAGCCACAACCATTAACGGAATTATCAGAAGATCTTAAAAACCAAGCTCTTGAAGAAAAAGCCTAAATGAAAGCATTAATCCAGAAACAATAAGAAGAAATCAAGAAACAGTCAGAAGTTCTAAAAACTCAATCTTTCTAAGCTAAGTCTGATATGAAAGAATAATATCAGAAGAATTTAAAAACCAATCAAAAAAATTGGAAGAAAAACTGAAAAATGTAACTGATAATAAGGACTTGTTGGAAAACTAGGGAAAAGATTGGGAGAATTAAAAATTGATATGATTAATAAGATAAGAAAAAATGAAGACCGTCTAAATAATCTGGAACAAAATGTTGGAACTAAATTGATATTATTAGAAGAAAAGAATCAGATGGAAGTCACGGATAAATGTAAAAATCTGAAGAAACATTTTAATAAGGAAAATGAAGAAAGGACATTAAACATTTAAAGAGCATTATGGAAAATAATATGGGAGTATTGAACTACCGAGTGAACCTGCTGGATGAAAACGTATCAAGGGGAGTTGAACAGGTTGAAAGGGGAACTTCGTACAGAACACAAACCAACATAGGTAACCTGCCGAGCACAAGCACCGTCAAGGACATCACCGACGTATTCAAGGCTCTGAATTCAACCTTAATACAACAAACTAATAATTCATCCAAAAAAACCCTCTTCTTCAAAAATAGTAAGAAGGATATCCCTACAGAATTTATAAATTTCATAAGGCAACACCTGAGAGATGAAGCTTTGGTATGGTTGTTAATGTAGGAAGCAAATTTAAAAGGAATTGATGCCTTCAGTGAGGAATTTTTGAACAGATTCTGGAAGGGAAAATACAATCCTATATTCTGGAAAGAATTAAATCATGAGAGCTACTATTACCAAACTAATCTAACTCCGCAGCAGTACTTCTGCAATATGATTTTAAGAGAAATTATATGTAAATCTATGGCACGACATTTTGGGAAAACGATAGAAGAAGTCATGCTCTATCAAGGAATCAAGAGTATCGATGGATTTCTTGAGGTATTAAACAGGTTTGGAAGAGACAGAATTTTTCAAAGATATGACTTCTACTACAAGAACTACAAATCAATATCGAGAAAATGACCGAGCTCCACTACAGGATAAAACTCAAGGAAAAATTCATAAAAACAATAACCAATCCATTCAAGATAGAAATTAAAACAAACCTTAGGATCGTAATTGATTAATCCTCGAGTAAATTGAATAACAAGATGGAGATGAAGATATAACCCAGAAAGAAAAAACGCGGACGGATCAAGGAAATTACCAAAATCTGAAGAAAAAACAACAGACCAGGACGATATTAAAGAGATCAGTACAGCGCCTGTGATCAACAGTAAGGCACATCATGATAATTGAAAGCTATCATTAGGGAATGTAGAACCAACAGGACAAATTAATTCACTATATCAAGAATTTACTCATCTCCTCACGAACAATGAAGAAAATTTCAACAGTATATTTAATCAAAATTACAAATGTCCAAAAATTATTGTTTAAATAAAAGATCAAATTATACGAGCTCTAACATATTCAGGAAGTGAAATCACATGCTTAAACCAGGAATTTTATCAGAAGAATTAAGAAGATGCTAATGTGGAAAAATTACCGGTATGCAATACGATGGCAATAACCGCAACTGGAAAAAAATCTAAACCCATTAAGGAGCAAGTCTTGTTAGATATGACAATACCTGGCCAAACTATAGTGATCAAGACCAATTTTTACTTAATTCCAAACCTAAGCAACAAATGCATTATCGGATACGATTTCATAAAATAAAATCTAGAAAAAATAACCATTACGCCTCTTAGCATTACTCTTAAAATAAATAATAAGGAAAAAGTATCCCCATGATGGACATGGAAGAAATTGAGCACAACTCCTCGGTTAAAATAACATATATTTCACAAGAAGTGCAGAAAAAGAAATTGATTAAAAATAAAATTGTCCAGGTTCAAGAACTAAATGAAAGGATTCCCAATGAAATATTTAAACGTCTGGAAATTATATAAATGAAATACAAAGATATTTTTATTGAGTCACTGGGATTAATAAGAAATTTTAAAAATAAAATCAATATTAAAAATTCACAACCTTACTTCATTAAACCATACCCCATACCAAGCCAGAAAAAGGACGGAGTAAGAAAAGAGCTGGAAAAAATGCTAGAAAACGGTATTATACGATAGAGCCAAAGCAATTATATAAACCCGATCGTTATAGTCACAAAGGCAAACGGGAACATAAGGCTATGACTACGCAAGGAAACTAAACGAACGAATAGAATCAGATCATCAAACATCTGAAACAATAGTCGAAATATTACGATCCTGTGGACATCAAAATTTCTTTTCAACAATTGACCTAACCAGGTTCTTTTGGCAAGTACAATTGGATCTTACAGGCAGTACTAAGTATACCGCCTTTATGTTCAAAGGACAAGTCTACGAATTTACTAGAGTGCCTTTTGGGCTAAAAATTTCGTTAGCCACCCTTAGCAGAGCTCTGACTCCTATCCTAGAAGAATTTAATCAGGAAGTAAAACCTTATGTCGACGACCTGCTGTGAACCACACCAACACCTTCGCTTTTAGAAAAGTTGCTCAATAAGTTTAGAAGGTCCGGCATTACTATAAATCTAGAAAAAACAAATTTTTTCAGGAAAGAGATCGAATATATGGGTTTTATACTTACACCGACGGCTTAAAGCCTCAAAACGATAAGATAAGGCATAAAAGAATTCCCGCGCCCAAAATGTGTCAAGGATCTAAGAAGTCTAAGCGGCCTTACCCGTTTTTACTAATGATTTATTGGAAAGTATGCTAAATACTTAGCCAAACTGACACATCTACTTAAGATGAAGAAGAAGTGGATGTGGACTCAGGAAGAAGAAAATAATTTTTTATTATTAAAGGAATCATTTCTAGAATATGTAGTGATGAAACATCATAATATTGTCTTTACAAACAGACGCCAGCGGGTATGCCATTGCGTCCCAGTTAATTCAAGAAGACAACGAAGGAAAAATGGGTGTAATATCATATGCAAGCAGGATTCTAAAAGGAGCAGAGATGAATTACACAATAACAGAACTTGAGCTACAGGCTATTGTTTAAGCAACAAAGAAATTAATACATTCTTAGCAGATCGAAGTTTTATTATTGAAACAGATCACCACTTATTAACATTTATTAAAAACTGCAAAAACACAACCAGTCGCCTAATGAGGTGGTGCCTGTGGTTGTAACAATTTAGTTTCGAGCTAAGATATGTAAAAGGTAGAGAAAACATCGTCCCAGACGTATTGAGTAGAAATATTGATAAAATTACTGACAATTCGAAAAAAGGAAATAGTTTGGAATTGAATTCAATCAAAGGTATTGAAAACGAATTACAATCTTTAATAAGAAGATTTTATGTAAGTTACAATCTACCAAACTTACCGGAAGAAGCCATCAGAAGCCAATGCCCCCGTAAGTGAGTGTGTATATAACAAACACAACGCCATCTTTGGCCGATCCGGCAAATACGTTTCCAATACTTAACGAACTTATTTAATTTATAAGAGAAATTCTTTTGTATTTTGTCTTCTTTTTGAAAATAATGGCATGTAAAAACATAAAAACATTAAAATAAAGCCTAAAGGTACATGGTTCTATCTATTCAACTATAACATTGCAGGGCTGTGATTGGCCAATTGTTTGTCCCTTGAAGTATAAATAAGGCACTTTTGCCCAACATTAATTATCCCCCTCTGTTCTTTGACCTTGGCGGTCTTAATCAATCTCCTCCCTGCCCCCTAGCTCCTGGTGTCTATGGGATGTTTAAACCTAGTTGTCTTGTTTTATTTATTTTCACCTTCCTCGCCCCGACTTTACCCTACCTATAAAATTCTGGTGGTTGTCTTCCCAGGGCCTGTAACATTGGTTGACCCTCTGTTCAGGTTTCCTTGCTTTGATAAGATAGAATATAATTATAGAGAATCTTGTTTGGTCGAAGTACCCATTTAAGGAAAAGAGGCTCCTGGTGCCGAAAATTTTAAGCAACACATAAGTATTATGGACATGTGGGGATTAATAAAACCATAAAATAGATAAGTAGGGACTTCCACGTTAAAAACATATACAATGACATATGAAATAATCCAATCCTTTGACACCTGTTCTATTATTCCTAACAGAACATATCAAGCGGAATAAGAAATAATTTTACCAGTAGAACCGCTTGATTTAGTCTCTGTTGATTTCTACGGACCGCTTCCGATTGTGGGAGGATTGAAGTAAATCCTAGTTATGATTAATAATTTTTAGTATAAAAACTTTCTAATTTAAAAAGAGCCACAACAGATGCCGCTATAAGATCTTTAAAACTGTTTTGTGACGAGTGTGGAAAACCTAAGAGAATATTATCGGACCATGGAACGAAATTCAATAATAAGAAATGGAAAAGAACATTACACGATATGAATATTAAACCAATATATTCATCAATAAGACATACAGAAAGCAACCTGTGAGCGGGTTAACCGTAATTTAGGAAATTATTTCCGTACCCAACGACAAGGGAGGACATCATACATCATGAGCACGATATACAAACCTAATTGAATTTTATTTTAACAATACTTTGCATGAAAGTATTAACGCCTATCCAAAGGAAGTACGCTATGGAGAATACATAAAAAAACCATGGGAAAATATAATTAAAAGAAGAAAGAACATATGTAATCAAGAAGGCCAATACCACCGAGTGCCTGGAGAGAAACGGCATCAAAAATAAAAACCTAGCTGCTGGAAAATCTAAAATATACCATTCAGAAATTGGGGAAGAAGTTTTAATAAAATCATTAAGGGTAACAACCAATCCAAATCGACAAATTTCTAAATTTACACCCCTTTACGAAGGACCGTATTACATAGTCAAAAAATATGGTGAAACAACTTAGTTACAAGCAGATCCGAAATATATAAACAAAGAGAATCCAGAAGAAACGGTCGCACAATATATACGAGGAAAATTTCACATCTCCCTGCTAAGGCCATTTATTCGATCGGATCAAGGAGGCATTGCGATAGTATCATCGAGATCTCAACCAATCAAAATGACCTAATTAATTCCCTAATTTTCCGCTGGGGGTGGGACATATAAATAAGCTGACCTAATTAGCCAGATGTCATTCTCTTTTTTAAACCCAACGAGGAAACAAAAAAAAAAAAAAAAAGAAGAAGAGAAAAAATGGAACAATAAATACCATGGAGGAGGCCATCACGAATAGACCTCCCCCTACGTTAGCAGAAGCGATAAGATTTATGAAGGAATTTGATAAGGGGGTTGATATCCCCCTTGTTTCACCGATTAAGGAAAGGAAACCGCCACCGATTAAAAGAAAGGTATTAAAAAATATTACCAATATCAAAAACAATCGAACAAAAATAACGCCTATTAGCGGCTTCTCAACCGCTGAGATAAAAAGAAATAAAGTGAAGACCAGAGAAAATGGGAACCAAACCCCAAGGAAATGGACGAAGAACCTCAGAAAACGCCCCTTCTTGAAGGAAACGAAGTTGAAGAACGAGAAGAAGACAACCCATAATTTATATTAATAAACTTAAATGTTTAAAAAAAAAAAAGAAAAAAAAAGATTAAAATGTAAAATGTTTTTTGTTTTTTTTTTAAATACAGAAGAGGGTAATGTAATATCTTAAAAAAAGCCCGGAATATATGTTTCCAATTCAAGCTGTAAATACTGTATGTAGATAATTTGTTTAGTGATAATATTGTATTAAGTTAGATTAATTTTTATATAATGTTTACTATTTTATTAATATGGTTTAAGGGTTAAATTAAGATAGTGTAATGTCATTTAATTATGTCTAATAGTAATAGAAAGAATCAATACTTTTTCATTAAGATGTTAGATATAATATTTTCATCAATAACATAACCTACTTGTTCTTTAGTTTTATTACTTAGTTTTCTGTTCACTGTAAATAGTTAAATATTCTTATTATTTTGTTTAATTGTAATTATAATGCAGTACAGTGTTGTAAAATTAGGATTGAAAACAGATGTAATCCAAACTGGAGGCAATGCCCCCAAGTGAGTGTGTAAATAACAAACACATGCGCCATCTGTGGCCGATCCGGCAACTACATTTCAAATACATTACGAACTTATTTCATTAAAAGGAGAAATTCTTTTGTATTTTGTCTTCTTTTTGAAAATAATGGCTTGTAAAAACATAAAAACAATAAAATAAAGGTCCACCAGGTCCTATCTATAAAAACAATAAAATAAAGACTAAAAATACCAGGTCCTATGTACTCAACTATAACAGTGCAGGGCTGTGATTGGTCAATTGTTTGTTCCTTGATGTATAAATAGGGCACTTTTGCCCAAAATTAATTAGTCTCCCTCTGGTCTTTGAACTTGGCGGTCTTAGGCACTCTTATCCCTACCCGATAGCTCCCTGGTGTCTCTGGGATGTTTAAACCTAGTTGTCTTGTTCTATTGATTTTCCCCTTCCTCACCCCAACTTTACCCTACCTATAAAATCCTGAGGGTTGTCCTACCAGGGCCTGTAACATTGGTTGACCCCCTGTTCAGGTTTCCTTGCTTAGATAAGAGCACTAGTGCTGTCAAGGCCAGTTTTTCTCACGTGGAACTTGCTTTGACCAGCTTTACCTTTCGAGTTAAGAGGGTAGCGTCGCTCTTGCAAGGATATTCCTTCATTCCTTACACCCTACGCCTGTAACATTGGTGGTCACTCTGTTTAGGCTCCCTCTTATCTCTTGCATAGATAACGCCCTAAAATCACCAAGGTCCATGCTTATCCCTTGGGTTTTACCTTGGTGATTCACTTCAGCGAATTGAAGGGCTGCGTTGCTCTGGCAAGATTATCTTTGTTAAAATATATTATAGTCACTATGGTGGAGACATCCATAGAGAGAGAAGGAGCTTATTAAATTTTAATATTCCTTAATATTCAGCCCCTCAGGAGAAATATTACATATTGGCATCCCTTGCGGGGATTGAAAACATTGAGCTCTCTGGAAATATTCATATAGAAACACTTATAGATTTTTTAAAGAAAATATTTTAAAATAATCAAAATAATTTTCAAGTCATCAAGGTAAGAAAAATAATTGAATTAATACGAATATGTGTGTGTGTGTGTGTGTGTGTGTGTGTGTGTGTGTGTTTGTGTGTGTGTGTGTGTGTTTGTGTGTGTGTGTGTGTGTAAGCACAGTTCCATCCTTCTTTGACGAAATCGAGATTATTTTCTTTCATGGAAAAAAGAAACATGCACACTCCATTTCATTTGAGGTATGTGGCCACATTACATTTTTGTTTGTGATTTTTTTTTAAATTTCAGGCGTCATCCTATGCAGAAAACAACTGTCGCAGTGCATCATAATACACAAATGATTTTTATCCTCTTAAAAGGTGCATCTGATGAAATACGAGTATACTAATTAAATAGGATTTATCATTCTCAAGAACATAAAAAACAGACAAAATAGGATATAAATAGTTATAATTGTATGATTCTAAAATTTTAAGATGATATTTAAGTTATTTTCAAATAAAAAAGTAAGTGTAATTTAATTTACGACGAGATAAACTATAATCCAAGTAATTGTTAAATGCAAGTATTTTATTTACTTTTTGTTAGAAAGCATTTAGATACCGTTTATTCTGTGTGCTTAAGACTAGCGTTTGATCTAACCAATAAAATAGGAACAGTAATAATTCTAAAACTCTAATGATTCTAAAATACTAATTCTAAAACAAAGAAAGAAAGGATTTCTTTTAAAGAAATGAAGTTTCAGAAAATGAACTAATAACATTAGTAGTAAATCGTGAAGAAAACAGTAGTACACATTAGGGAAAAGTCCTGTGTATGTGTATATGCTAACAAGATAAGTGAAGCAGACAGCCAAGCAATAAGTTATTAATTTGTAATAATTGAAATTCAAAGAGAATATGGAATGAGCTATTATCAAGAAAATATCAACAATATTTCGAGGAACATAATTTAAATGTAATCATGTAAATTATTGATCCCTATAAAATTACCTGGAATTTACCTCAGAACAACATGACGCCGTATTTGATTTGTTCTTTGTCTCAAAGCAAGAGAATTAATCCACAAATAGAATAATATTCTAATTAACATTATTGATATGTTTTAATTCTGAGAAATAGATTTCAGAGGTTTTGTAGAAATAAATACAAACTGAGAGAAGTAGAAATAAATACATTTTGATGATGCCGAATAAATCATCATTAGTGTAAAATATAAATAAAATAATACAACATATGTGAATTATATTTTCTTTATTTATTTTTTTTTGTTTTACTGTAATTATTGATTCGCACCTGTCCCCCCCCCCATTTTTGGTCTCGTCCAATTTCCATCACGGAAAGTTGGCTTCTACCCCTAGAGCCGTGAATCCACTTGATTTTAATTTTTTTTTCTTTTTAATTTCTTTACTATTCCGATTTAATTAGATATTTTAGACTGCCTCCTAGTCCACTCCCGTCGAATTTGTGAGGTTCCACAAAAAAACTCATTCAACAAACAAACGAAAAAATTCATTTTTTTTTTTTAAACAAATGTTTTTAATCACTATTGGCAATGGTCATCTATCTTCGTTAAAAAATATATGTCCAAATAAAAAACAACTGAATAAAAGTAAAAAAAAAAATATGCACATCATTAGTTCTGAAAAGTACTAAACTGCGGTTTTCGAATAAAAATGTTGAGTTACAAAATAAAAAATAAAATGAATGTGAAATCAAATGAATAATTTTTAGTATATTTAAAACCAAAGTAGAACTACGTTCACATATAATAGTAGTCTGGCCGTAGCAAATCTCATCCATCCTACAAAACGCAATTTCTTCATGGGCACCTCTGTACAAAAATTATTTAAGTCTGGATAAAATATTTACTTTTTCTAGCCTCATAAATAATATTTCGTTGTTATTGTAGCGTCCACAATAACAACGAAAAATTCAAATTAACGGAATCCAATATTGATAAAATCGTTAGTTTCTACTGCCAACCATAATTTTTTTCTTATTCGTATTTATTTCTAGCCCAAATCTTTACCGGCATACATCAATTCTGTATTTAGTTTTATGGTTTTATGTTTTCCGCGTAAGCACCAACCTATCGGCATAACCGAGCACGGATGTATTTCCTCCAGGATTCAAATCTAATAGATTTGAATCTTGGACCGTTGTACGGTACACTTGAATATTGTACCGTAATACGGTACACTTCCCTAATGTGATATCCCAGAGCTAAAGTGATTAAAACATGTGATAGTAAATTCCTTTGTTTCAAACCAGAGCGAAACCTCGAACCTTCCAGATAAATAATTACCGATCCTAACTGTAATGAGTGTTCCATTTTTACGAAGTTTGGTATTCACAGCTTAGTCAGAATGTTTTACAGCTTAGGGCGGTTTATGGTATCATAAGCGTTTTGGAAGTCATTATATAACTGATGGACAACAGCGTTACTAATTAATAGACTTATAAAATAATAAATTCTCTTATATAAAATAATAGGTTCTCTACCAATATAGAGGACATCGGTTCAATTCCCGATCGTGATCTCTATTTCCTTCTAATAATATTATATTTTATTTGATATATTGACTCTCGTGGATGGATCTCATTACGACGTTTGAGGAGCGCCTCATGAGGGGCAGATGTTGGAGTGGTAGAAATTAATTGGAAGTTCCTCACGGCACAAGTCCGATGGACTCCGTGACCATAAGAGCGAGAAGCCCCTAGCCTTACTTTAAAAAAAAATTATAAATTTTTTCGAGATGAGGTGGTTTATAGGAGAAAATTATTCAAAATGAAATAAAAATAACTTTTGAAACATTAGTTTTGTTCCTTCACGCTTAGCTACTAAGTTGAAATGATAACCAGCGGACATATACGAGGGGTGTCCGTAAAATAAGTTTCCCTGTTGTGGCACGGCCGTGCAAGTCGCGGCAGGTCCCTCAGACGGCACCAGCGTGTCGCTTGGACTCCCCCCTTCACATCCCAACCCCGGTCAACTCGCTGCCACCATCAGTTCGGCCTTGACAGCCTTGAAAGATGGAGCTCCCAATCGCTTCCCCCGCCAGATCCGTTTTTTGTGTGCTTAAGGCAATTCGGCGACCGAAATTCATTCCCAACTTAGGGAAGTGTATGGTGAAACATGCATTAGTGTCCAGATGGTGCGCAAATGGTGCAAAGAGTCTAAAGAAGGGCGCACAGATATGCACGATGAACAGCGGGCTGGACGTCATCCATCCAACACCCACCCTACAGCCCCGATCTGGCCCCAAGTGATTACCATCTGTCCCCAAGCCTGAAAAAACACCTAGGCGGAACGAATTTTGGGACAAGAGAGGAATTGGAAGAAGAGGTCATGAAGTTCTTCAACAGCGCGGCGGCGGACCTCTATGACCAGGGCATCAAAAAAATGGTGACACGGATGCAGAAGTGCATCAATGTCAACGGGGACTACGTAGAAAAATAGTTTAATGTTCAAAATTTCTAATGATGTAATATACAATGGTAATAAAACATTTTTTTCACTTTTGAAAAAATAGGGAAACTTATTTTACGGACACCCCTCGTATATTCACTTTCAATAACTTCAATAAAAAGAATGTCCTGAGCTCAATCCATTTGTCTATATAAAACGGCAACTTGGCAAGGGAAATCCTGATGAATAATTATTTTTCAAAAAAATTAAATACATTTTTTTTCACTTGTTGGTAAGGATCTCATCCTTGGGGAACCGAAACTGATGCTTAGAGTGAAAAGAAGAAATTGCATGTGTATTCGTTTATGCATCCATTTACTTCATTTTTTTCAAATCTAGAAACTAGATTTATATTTATTTAAATATGCGTTATTTTGGGAAACTGTTAGTGCGTCGTAAGGATCACAAAATTGCACCCTTGAACGACCTTTTCCTAATGCAACTATGCTGGTTGTCTTTAAAGTGACTCATTCTATTTAAGGAGTTTCAAAATAAAATTCCGAATTCCTTTTTTGAAACTAATTATTAATAAAATTATTAGTACAAAAAAGAGATGAAAAAAAAAAAAATCAAACTAAATATATTTATATATATATACACAACTTCTTTATAAAATTAAGTAAAATTAATATAGTTAGTAATAATCATAAATTGATATAAGTTAATAATAAAATTAACTACAAACTAAACTCTGTATTTACAAAAAAACGTTCATACGTAGCTTATTGTGATGTTAAATAAATAAAATAACAACGAACAAATATCACCTTTAATTATATAGCAACCATTAGATTAGCTAGTCATATAATCGTAGCGGTTTTTACTACTTTTCAATGTTATATCTTCATATCATCGAGGGTGTACCCAGTTTTCATGTTAAGCGCGGAGTAAGGATCATTAAAGAAACATTGATAAATAATTTTAAACTATATTTTAATACTGTAACGTTAAACGATCACAGGTGATTTTTTCTGTTTCATTGAAAAGGTTATAGAACCGTTAAAACCTGCCTGGAACCGTTAAAGTTAGGTATTAGGCCGTGACCACATGTTTTGGAATGATCTAGACCTTTCTGGGTTAGCCCATTTTTGACCTAATATAAGAAGCGATAGAATAGTGTCTTAGTCATCCCTTGAACATAGCAATAAAAGGTTACTTTTGAGTCACTATTCTGTCACGGGTTGTTACTGTTTTGTAACGTTGTTACTAATTTGAGCTTTATTTATTTATTTTTCACAACTTTGTATTATAATTTTCTTTAAATTAAATTACTCTAACCGACATTATTGTTACAATACGAATTAATAAGTACTTTATTTTCACAACAATAAATTAATATTTTTTAATAAAAAAAAATCTGGTGCGTGCGCGCAACACAACTTACCAACTTACTTAGATTAGAAATTAATGCGTTTTGTTAATTGCCACTTCTCAAATGAACAAAACAGCTTTAATTATTAACAATGGTCTGTCATTAAAGGCGTATTCCGCATGTGGGCTCAACGAGTTTTATGAGTCGACTGAATATTTTTCTTTTTTTCTCCTCTTTATGTTTTCTTTTTTTTTTTATCATATCTCATATTTTGCCATTTCTTATTTTTAGGCGTAACGAGGGACAGTTAATTTCTCCATATAAACAAAAACAAAGGTACCTAATTTTCATTAAACATGACGAATTTGATAAAAATCGTTAAAGCCATTTTTGAGATCATCGAAAAAAAGGTAAAAATTGGAAAAAAAATTGAGAAATAAAGTGCCCGCTCCGTTTGTCCAATTTTGATGTAGTGTTGGCTATCGCATCTTTGGCATATACATACATCAAACTCCCAGTTTGATCAAAATCGCTAAAACCGGTTTTGAATAAATAAAAAAAAAAACACGTGAAAATGATACAAAATTTATGAAGTAAAGTCCCTCCTCCGGTTAATCAATTTTGATGAAATTTTTACAGTCATATCTCGGGCATATAAATAGATCAAATACTGAGTTTAATCAAAATCGTTTGAGCCGTTTTTGAGAAAATCGAAAAAAACATAAAAAGTTATTAAATAAAGTACCCCCTCCCTTTGAGTAATTTTGATGAAATTTATGCTGTCACATCGCGGGCATATACTTACACTAAATACCCAATTTCAGGATCGCACGGTTTATAGTTTTTGAGCTAGTCTGTTCACACACACACACACACACACACACACACACACACACACACACACACACACACACACACACACACACACACACACACACACACACACAGACCATTTCGCGGGACTTGGTTAATTGGACTCAGGGGACCCCAAAACGTGTATTTCCGTTGAAAACCGGAAGTCGAAAATTTTCACGATCGCAATACTTCCACTTACTATATATTTCATATATAGGTAAGTGAAAGTAACAAGGAAGCACGGTTCGAATACGGGACAGAAGTCAGTCCCGCCGGGACATTTTAAACTAAGCCTAAAATACGGGACGTCTGGGAACCCTAGTAGGGAGACATTCCAGAGGCTAAAAGTTTAAATAATAAGTACTAAAAACAACTGTTGGGACATTTAATTTATCCTCCAGCGATGTATTTTAAAGGTGTTTACAGTATCTCAAACTGGTCAGTTTAAGTCCAAGTATAACCATGTATAGGAATTGATAAGGCTTCATTTTAAAGGATTAGGGCTGAAATTCTTGGTATAATTTTATCCAAGTTCTTCTTCTTATCCTGATCCTACTGATTCCACTGCTTCCCATCAACTTCTACAGGTTGACAACAATTGCTTTGTACTTGAGGGAGGAGTTTAATTAAGCTCCACCCACTGTCAAATTTAAAATGTGTCAGGTTAGGTTACCATTTACTATAAACAATTGGTATTCAAAATGAGAAATACTCTTTATTGTTAATAGATGCCATTGTAAAATGAAAAGCAGTTATGTAATTGTTGTAGATATTATATTTCTAACAAGTAGTTCTGAATATATTATTTTAAAACAACATTGCAGTTCTAAAAAAAGTTTTATAATTATTTTAATGTTTATATCAAATCAAAAGGTGCCAATATCTCTCATAAATGGCTCTATTATGATATTGAAAAAATAATAATTTATTTTTAAATATTTAATATCACTTAATTTAATATTATTAAACAAACCGTAATCTGGTGCGTGCGCGCAACACACAACTTTCACTTATTTAGATTAGATTAGAAATTAATGTGTTTCTACGCTAAGTTACACATTTTTCCTCATTTCTTATTTTTGGTTTCATTTGCTCAAAAAAAACAACACTAATTCCTTTTATTATTAAATAAAGGTATTTACTTGAGGTAATTCGGCAGTGCAAGCATAATACTCAAGGTCGTCTGATTTTATAATTCTCTATGTACTTGTTTAATATTTCAATGAGTTACCATGAAACAAATAATTTCTATTAAATGAACAGAACGGCTTTAATTATGAACAATGTTCTTTCATTAAAGGAGTACTCCACAACATGTTTTATGAGTTGACGAAATATTTTTCTCCTCTTTATGTTTACTTGATTTTTTCATATTTCATATTTAGCCATTTCTTATTTTTAGGCGAAACGAGAGACAGATAATTTCTCCAAATAAACAAATACAAAGGTACTTTATAGGAAAACAAAAAAAGTAAAAGGCCCCTTCCCCATTTAAGGCCCCTCAGAACATTAATAATAAAGCTTACCTGATATTAAAGAACACCTAATTTTCATTAAACACGACGAATTTGATGAAAATCGTTAAAGCCGTTTTTGCGATAATCGAAAAAGAGGTAAAAATTGGTAAAAAAGTTATAAAAAAAAGTATCCCCTCCGTTTGACCAATTTCGATGAAATGTTGGCTATCAAATATTTGGCATATACATACATCAAATACCCAGTTTGATCAAAATCGTTAAAGCCGTTTTTGAGTAAATAAATAAACACGTAAGAATGATACAAAATTTATTAAGTAAAGCCCCCCTCCGGTTGATCAATTTCGATGAAAAGTTGACTATCACATCTTTGGCATATACATACATCAAATACCCAATTTGATCAAAATCGTTAAAGCCGTTTTTGAGTAAATAAAAAAAACACGTGAAAATGATATAAAATGTATTAAGTAAAGTCCCCTTTCCGGTTGTTCAATTTTGATGAAATTTTTACAGTCGTATCTCGGGCATATTATTACATCAAATACTCAGTTTAATCAAAATCGTTTGAGCCGTTTTTGAGAAAATCGAAAAAAAACGTAAAAAGTTATTAAATAAAGTACCCCTTCCCTTTGAGCAATTTTGATGAAATTTTTGCTGTCACATCGCGGGCATATACCTACACTAAATACCCAATTTCAGGTTCCCACGGTTTATAGTTTTTGAGCTAGTCTGTTCACACACAGACACACACACACACACAGACACACAGACACACACACACACACACACCATTTCGTGGGACTTGGTCATTTGGACTCAGGGGACCCCAAAACGTGTATTTCCGTTGAAAACCGGAAGTCGAAATTTTTCACGATCGCAATACTTCCACTTACTATATATTACATATATAGGTAAGTGAAAGTAAAAAACAATGTATACATAGAAATAATATTGTTAAAAATTGAATGAGTGAATGATCCCCGCCTGCGCCTTCCAGGTTATGTCCATGATAGCTACACCTATATTATTACCATATTCTATTTTTATATTTGATATTAAAATTTAAATATTATATTTAGATAAAATATAGGAATATATATAACCGGAAAATACAGATATGAAAATAACCGTAGCTATGAAAAGGAACGACATTTAAAATTAAATGTTCCTAATTCTTATTCTTATTCTTCCTAAATCTAGAAATTTCCTTGTGTTTGATAAGCAATATTTGTGATCCAATTTATTTTACCTAATATCTTTTATTAAAATTAAATTTTTTTTATGATTTTATGTCTTAATATTAACCATTAAATATTTCTTTAAATGGTCTAAAAAGAAATAAAATAATTGCTTATGGTTAAGGATGCTGATGGTGCGAGTTGCTTAGCTTGTCGTAATGCAGGTGTTGGTACGGTTTAATAAATATGGGAGAGGGTGAACATTAGGACGGGTTTCGAAGCAATTATGTCGTTTTCTGTTCCCTCCCTTTACTCGTAATTTTACCAGCTATAGTCGTTAATTTTTATCAGCTTATTTCTGCTCACTTTTGCTGCAAACAAGTTCGAAATTTCAGAATACATTTCAATGAATCTTTGTTGGTTTCCTGTTACGGCCGTTTATTAGTTATCAAAATTTCGTAACGAAAATGTTTCAGTTATTGTTTAAGAAAAAAAATTACTTCACCTTTCTTACGAACTACGACGATGCTACAGTAGAAGTCCTGAATTTCGCCTATCCAGATTAGGAATTATGATATGAATCTTTAAGAAGTACCTGTCATCGCACCTCTATTTTATGTCTTCTGCGAAGGACGGCATAGCAAGGAACTTTTTTCTACCATTAAAAAAAATCCTAGGGACACCTACTGGTCAAAAACCCGCAACCTTAGACAAAGGAGGCTTTTTATTAAAAAATAATCGTATAATGGAAAATAACGCTATTAAACTTTTAAAAAAATCAAATAATTAATTTAATATTACTAAATTAAGGTAAACTTAATAATTGCTTTCAAATAGAGTTTAGATAATGTTCCACTGTATCAATACTTAATACATTAATTTATTTATTTTCCGGTACCTCATATCATTAATTCCTAAATGATTTAATTTTTTTTTCCACCTATTCCTTTTTTCTATTCTTAGCCTAATCAAAAATCCATTACTAGCTCTCAAGCTGCACTTTTTCCATTGGCCGATTCGCATCCTCTGCATATCACCTTGAAAGGCACTTCATCACATTTATCACATCCTGGGGCTTACAATACAACAATACAATACAATAAGGCTTAACGGACCCGAAGGCCCGACGCCGACACCACCAATCGGTCCCTACATACCTCCATCCACCTACCACCGTCCAATCCCAAATTCACAAGATCTGCTTTCACCGAATCTTCCCACCTTCGCCTAGGCCTACCCCTCGGTCGTTTTCCAGTCGGCAAAGCGTTTATCAATCTTTTAGGAATTCGTTCACTACTAAGACTCGTCATTTTGCATGCCCACTTTAGCCGACGCGCAGTTATAGACTCAATTACATTTGCCGGGTAAAGCTCACGCAATTCCGCATTGTGTAGCCGTCTAAATTCTCCTGTTGACTCATCTTTCTTCGGCCCGAATATTCTACGCAGCACTTTATTTTCAAACACCATAAGGCGTTTCTCATCCCTTACTGTAAGCGGCCATGTTTCACAACCGTAAAGAACAGTCGGAAGAATTATAGTTTTGTAAATCCTAATTTTTAAATTTCGGGATAAAAGGCGTGACCCAAGTAATTTTGCAACCGAGAAATAACAAGCATTTCCCGCCTTTAATCTAGCCTTAATTTCCTCTTCGATTTCGTTTTTTCTAGTTACAGTAGATCCTAAATATCTAAATTTCTCAACGGCTTCGAATATTTCCTCTTCTACTTCAATATCGCCAAAATTGTCACCGTTTCTACAACTAACCTTATATTTTGTTTTTTCCGTATTTATTTCTAGCCCTACTTCTTTTCCGGCTTCCATCAATGCTTTTGTATTTAGTTCTATCGTTTCCACGTCGTCGCCAAGCAAAACCAAATCATCAGCGTAACCGAGTACGGATATATTTCCCCCCAGATTCAAACCCTTTCCGGTATTTATCACCTCCCTAATGACATATTCTAGAGCTAAATTAAATAAAACAGGGGATAGCGAATCCCCCTGTTTCAAACCAGAGTGAACCTCGAACTTCTCAGAAAAATAACGACCTATTCTTATTTTATTGAACGTTTCGGTCATACACATTTTTACTAAGTTTACTAACTTCTTCGGTATTCCTAGTTCAGTCAGGATGTTATACAGTTCATTGCGGTCTATTGAATCATAAGCCTTTTTAAAGTCGACATACAGTTGATGAACAATACCATTGTATTCTAATTTTTTCTCTAATATTTGACGGAGGGAGAATATTTGGTCTACGGTAGATCGGTTCCGTCTGAAACCACATTGATAATCTCCGATAATTTCCTCGGCGTATTCGGTTATTCGGCTAGTCAGTATTGACGTAAATACTTTATAGCAGACCGGAAGTAGTGAGATCCCACGGTAGTTATTAGTGTCTGTCCGCGACCCCTTCTTGTGAATCGGTATAAGTATAGACTCTTTCCATTCTTCGGGTACTTTCTCATACTCCCAGATCTTTTTAATCAAAAGATGTATTTTTGAAATCCCAGCTTCCCCACATGATTTGATTAGTTCGCTAGGAATATTATCCGTCCCCGCTGCTTTATAGGATTTTAATTTTCCGATAGCTATTTCGACTTCCCCTATACTCGGTTCTTCTAATAACGGTTCAGCACTTTGAAATTCCAAAAGTGGTGATAGACGGGTATTTTCTGGATTCAAAATACTATCAAAGTGCTCTTTGAACTTCCTTACTATGTCTACAGGATCCGCTATGATGTTATTATTATTATCCCTAATACCAGTCGTAACTGGTCCTAGACGTTTATGTGATAAATTTATGCCTTTATACATATCTCTGACGTTATTTTGGATTCCATTATTTTCTATTTCTATTATTTTGTTTTTGAGATATTCTCTTTTTTTATTTTTAAGCAATTTAGTCGTTTCGTTCCTTATGCCTCGAAAGTAGGCACGATTGTCTTCGCTAGGATTATTTAAGACTTTGAGTTTAGCGGCTTTTCTTTTCTCACACGAGTTTAAACATTCTTCATCGAACCATGGTTTATTCTTATTATTTTCCCTTTTGCCCAGACACAAATTACTGACCTCTTTAATATTATCCCTAATCCCTTCCCACAATTGATCAATGTCTTCATCATTCTCTGTCGATGGTTCTAATACATCAAATCTATTCTTGAGCTCAATTTCAAATTGTTTTCTAATCGCCGGAATTTTAAGTTTTTCCAGATTAAAATATTCGGTATGAGATCCGGTTTCTAACCTTTTTTTTATTGAAAGTTTTTGCCGAACTTTAGCGACTACTAGTACGTGATCCGACCCGCATTCCGCCCCTCGGTACGACCTAACATTAATAACACTATTTTGCCACCTATGCTGCACCAAAACGTGATCGATTTGATTTCTTGTTTGTGAATCCGGTGATGTCCAGGTATATTTGTGAATATCTTTATGTTTAAAAGTTGTACTTTTGATTATTAAATTTTTAGAAGTAGCAAAGTTAATCAATCGGATTCCGTTATCATTACTAATTTCGTGTAAACTTTCTTTTCCAATTGTCGGATAATATATTTCTTCCCTGCCCACCTTTGCATTAGCGTCGCCTAATATTATCTTCATGTAGTTTCGCGGTAATTTATCGAAAACCCACTCTAGTTTATCGTAAAATTCCGACTTAACTTCGTCATCGCTGTCTTCGGTCGGAGAATGTATGTTTATTAACGCGATTTTAAACCACCGCCCCTGAAATACAGCTACTGATATCCTGTCCCCGAAAAATTGAACGTCCCTCAAAGCGGATATCAACCTATTCCTAATTAGAAACCCAGTGCCTAAACAATAATTTTCGCCCCCGCCGTACCAAATTGTGTACTTACCTTCTCTTAAAGAGCCCTCCCCCGGCCAGCGTACCTCTTGCAGCGCCACGATATCTATACCGTACCTCTCAACCTCATTCGCAACCGATTTTAACCCACCCGCTGTATTCAAACTTCTGACGTTCCACGTCCCTAATACTAAATCTCTTAATTTCAACTTTCGCCATGATTCCCCTAAAGCAGTCCCCACCTGGGGCTATCACATCCTGGGACTTATCTCTTATTATATCTTAAGGATAATCAACACAGCGCTATATACAAATTATATTAATTTAATTAAATAAGAATAATTGGTATAAAAAACCATTCACTTGTTTTACATTATGTGCAACAGAATGTATAAGTAAAAAATTAAAATACAAATGGACCAAATTCACTTTCAGCAAAAAAAATGAAATAATAGATTGATCGATTTTTTTTTTCATGCGAAAATGTGATCAAATTAAGCTTTTAATTTAAATACAAGAACAATAGAATCGTTAATTTTTGCTGGAAACTTTAGCCATTCATCGAATTCAAAACAAACTTGATTGCTCCTGCAACGAAAGTATGGTCTAACAGAAATATGGGATTTTTAGGCATTATTTTCATATTATTCGTCATGAGTCAAATAGAAATAGTTGATTATACACGGGCGTAAGAACTTCACATACCAACTAAAGTTTTAAACTATTGAGAATCTACTCAGTTAATTAAAAATGAGCAGTGATTTTGTTTATATGATCATATCTAGTAAATTGAGATATTTTATAAGGGAGGAGGGTGGGAAATTAATGAATCATCCGTTTTACTCTGCATCAACCAAACAGAAGATTTAAAAAATAGATTTTTTTTCTAACACCAGGAATGATAATAATAATAATAAATAAGTCTTAACGACGCCGACACCAAAACTCGCTTCCTTCACTCCTCTATCCACCGACCGCCATCCAAACTTCAACAGATCTGCCTTCAGGCAAACATGCCATTCCCGTCTCGGCCTACCCCTAGGACGTTTCCTAGTCTGCTCGTTGCTTATTAATCTTTTAGGACATTTAGCACTAGGACATCTTTTAGGCACTTAAGAGTAGTAATGACGATATGATGTGTTTCTTCTCAACTGAACGCATTCACTTGAAACTATTGTTTATTTATTAAACTATAATTATTATTAGAATAATTCAAATAAATTCAACGATAGTAATATCACTAACTTCGGAAGAGCGTCTGTGACGGCCAATTTAAAAAGTAAAATGAAATCACTAATTATATTCCAATATCTATACTATACCAATATTAGTGATGATTCGTGAAACATAAGTTAATTTAGTTAAACATTAGAATTTATAATCATCCGAAAAAACAGAGAACTTGGCGGATAAAGGAAGGGAAAAGAATGTTTTCTTAAAAAGAGTTAACATCCTCCATTCTTGTTCACCAACGTTTCGAGCATCTGAACAATCTTTACGGGATTATCTCTAATACAATATTGCGGTAATTAATTGCAAATTAAGAATGATTTTTTAAATTATTTTAAATAATAGTAATAATAATAAAAGGCTTAGGAGGCCCACTTTCATTGGCTCTATTGAAAAATTGCTATTTTTTCTTTTTTATAGATCAGACTTGCATTGAACGAACGATAGATGAAGAGGTCGGGGCAAAATAGTGCCAAGCAAAATTTTTAACAAAAATAAACTGTAGCTGCAGTCTGCTATATATATTACGTAGGACTATATGTCTATGATGGAAATACCACCTAAATAGGACTATATAGAGCTTCTATAGTCATATTTAGGTGGGATTTCTTTTAGGCGCCATCAACTTTAAACTATTGTTAAAGGAGCATTTCATACCATCCCGAAGCTCCAGCGAGTTATGCGGAATGGTCTACCATGTGCCAGGCGCTTCCTTAAAATTCGTTATCTGCAAATGTTCTGTTTGTAATTTAAAATTTCAGAATAATACACTTAATTAATTACAGAATTTTTAATTTAATTATTTTTTTTAACACTTATAAGACATTAAGTTCTTGAGACTGACTATATTGTTCAACAGGTTATCAAGAAGGGGACCAAATTAGTCTCAACAATACAGTTTTTTATTTATAAGACGTTTCGGCTCTTTTGAGCCATCTTCAGTTCAGCAAAAGGCAGTATCAAATATACACAGGCAGACAAATTATTTGATGTCACACAGGGCAGATACAACTCTCAACTCAGTTGTGAGTTGTATCTGCCCTGTGTGACTTCAAATAATTTGTCTGCCTGTGTATATTTGATACTGCCTTTTGCTGAACTCAAGATGGCTCAAAAGAGCCGCAACGTCTTATAAATAAAAAACTGTATTGTTGAGACTAATTTGGTCCCCTTCTTGATAACCTGTTATTTTTGTTAACATTCATATTTTTATTTCCGCGTACAACAAAATATTGTCCCACTCAGAAAAAAATAGAGTAGATACACTGCATATTTGGGCAAAAAAATATAGCTAAAACGAAAATAGGAACAAATTCTAAATAATTTTCTGATCCTACAAACTCTGTGGAGAAGGCTTCTAGGAACAACGACGCAAAAGTTATCAGTTCATGGTGTGATTTGTAAACAGTAGGAAGAGTTGCAAATTCTACATCTCATATAATGATAACGATATTTAGATATAATTAAAAATTAAACCCACAACTTATGATTGTGCGTGCTTGTGTGCTTCTTAATATAATGTGTATCTTATCCACAATATCTTCATTTATACAAATGTCCATAGCACATGATTTTTCCATGTAAGTAATTTATATATAAAACAAACGAAACGATGACCTAGGCTGCAAAATCATTCATTTACCATCTGATAAATAAAAGAAATATAGTGTATAGAAATTGAACTTTTCATTCAGCTTCGTTAAACACAACATTTTTGGGAGAGGATATTGAATGTGATGTTGTAAAAATTATCTTCCATCTGTAAGTTCAAAGGCGATGTGAGTTAGTTTTCTGCCGGTAGACTTGAGAATGTACAAGCCCGTCCAATTTAAATACATAATTTAATAATGTTTTAAAATAATTGCATACAAAATTAATATTAATAATGAACCACAATTTTTCTTAAACTGAAAACGAAAAATTAATTGAATATACTTGGATATGGCCTTCACGAAGAAGCTATATCACACAAGTGGACCATAAAGGAGAGATACGCTTCAACTTGGGCAACGTCGGGATGTCGGTTGGATGAGCGTCTCTTTGGAGGAAGTCGTGCGTCAGCTAGGCCCTGCGTGCTTCGGCCAACATTATTTTTCACCCTTCAGACTGCCTCTCTCGCATTGAAAATTGTATAAAAAGCATAAAACATTATTGGGTTAGTTTCTTCTTGTGAGAACAAGGAATTACAATTTGGCAATTTATGTTTTGCTTAGCTATTGTGAATAAAAATTAAAAAAAAAAATATTTTTTATTATGAAAAAGTTAAAAATCGTACCAATGCGTTTAAATGTAAAATTATAAGGTTTTCTTAAAAAGAAGGAACCTCTTCCATTTTTGTATATTTAATCATTTATTTTCTCCAACGTTTCAAGCTTCTGACCAATCTTAACGGGATTAACTGTATTAAAATATTGCGTTAATTGGTATACTGTGTTTTTAAAAATTATTATTAATAATAATAATAAAAGGCTAAGCGAACCCGAAGGTTCAATGCCGACACCACCACCCGCTCCCTATACACATCCAACCAATGAGCACCGTCTAAATTCTGACAGATCTGGCTGAATTAGCTCATCCCTCTTCGGTGCTTTCTGGATGCGAAACATGGCAGCTGATATTAAAGGATGAGCAACGGTTTAGTGTTTTTGTAAATAAAATGATCCGAAGAATGTTTGTACCGATATGAACTAACCATAGAAAGACTTTAGACATTATTAAACATTTACACGACGCTGAACTGAGAGAACTTTACCCGGTAAATATAATTGACATTAAAGGAGTAAAATGGGCGAGCAAAATTGCAAAAATGAGCAGCAAACAAATTCCGAAAAGATTAATAAGCGCGGTGCCGAATCATAAAAGTCCAAGGGGTAAGCCGAGACAGAGGTGGGAAGATTGCGTTAAGGCAGTTATGTCGAAGTTGAGTCTGAATGGCGGCCGGTGGATATAGGTGTGCAGGGAGCGAGTTGTGTTTTCGGCATGGAACCTGGGATGGAATGGGTTCGTTAAGCCTTCATTAACAATAATTGCATGAGCGTTGAGGTTATTTAAGCGTTTTGCATCTGTTTTATAATTTATTGATTTTTCTGTGTTTTTATAATGTATTGTAACACTATGGTGAGTATAAATAATTTTCATTAAAACAAATAAAAATTCATAATGCCAGACAAAACTGAAATTATTAACAATGTACAAAAATTAAATACTTAAAACAATGGACTAACACAAAAATAACCATTTGATTTGATCTTCAGAACAGGACTAAGGAAGCGCTAATCCGCTACTTCTTATATTTAGTCTAAATTCGAACATTCTAGACGGCTCTCGAAAAGCGTAGAAGACTCTCGAACAATCAAGACCGTGTAGTTTTCTAAAAACATTTCCAACATCAAGTCTAGAACTCTTTTCAAAGTAAATAATAAAATCATATGATGTCGTTTCACGTAATAGTTTATTGCTTCTTCTATATTTCTATTTGATTATGCAGCTAGATTTTATTTTTTATGTTTTTTTTAGTTATTTTTTCATGTTTTTTTTTCATTTTTTTGAGGCAAAACTGTAAGAAATAAAAACATACATTAAACACAAATATTTTTATTATTAAACAAACTCTAATAGGTTATGTTCTAATAATAACATTTGAGCACGGCCTAATAATTGGATGAAGAAACAAATACTGATAAACATAATATATAAAAATGGACTATTCGCCCATTAAAAATTTATCGTTACTTAATAAAGGGCTCTATTGATCCAAAAATAAAAATGAACTCATTAAAGAGCTTGTAGTCATCATGATACTGTATAAGAATTATTTTTAAATTTTAGGACAATTATTATTAAGTTAGGTTATTATTTTTGTGCAATATTTATAGAAACATATATACCTGTATGGTACTAAGTATATCCATTAAAGAAACATGGTGTTTTGGATGGGAAAATGTACACCTATCTCATTTTAATGTAACAATCAAATCATCCAGGATCTGAAGAATGGCAACTGATTCTGGCTCACGGTCAAAAATGTTTTTTGTTTATGTTTTATTTGCTACATGTTGTATTTTATGAGCTACATGTATGTTTTTAATTTAAAAAAATCACAAGAGAAATATATCGATTTGATCCAATTAATAACGAAATAATTCATAAATTAGAAAAATTTATTTTAGTTTTTATAAATAGGGTTCTTTGTTAATTTACATAAAAATTTTAAGTAACACGATGTTTTTTCAATTGTTTATTTATTTTGTTAAAAATTTGCATTTGGAAATCAATCAATTTTTAGTTGACGGATAGACCTTCAAGTGCAATCAGTTTTAAAGAAAATACTATTTTAAAAATATATAAATTCTTTAACCGTTTTTATTTTATTATATATTTTTGATCGTTGTAGAATATTCGGGCCGAAGAAAGATGAGTCAACAGGAGAATTTAGACGGCTACACAATGCGGAATTGCGTGAGCTTTACCCGGCAAATGTAATCGAGTCTATAACTGCGCGTCGGCTAAAGTGGGCATGCAAAATGACGAGTCTTAGTAGTGAACGAATTCCTAAAAGATTGATAAACGCTTTGCCGACTGGAAAACGGCCGAGGGGTAGGCCTAGGCGAAGGTGGGAAGATTCGGTGAAAGCAGATCTTGTGAATTTGGGATTGGACGGTGGTAGGTGGATGGAGGTATGTAGGGACCGATTGGTGGTGTCGGCGTCGGGCCTTCGGGTCCGTTAAGCCTTATTGTATTGTATATTGTATTGTATTTTTTGATCGTTTATTCATTTGATAGCCTCATTCCGCTTTCATTAATTTATTTTACTTATTAAAAAAAAATATTTTAATTTAGATAAACATTGTTTATCATAGAATAAAATAACAGCATAATATCTTATAATACAAATTATATTCCATTTATTTTCTTAACTTCGAACTAACTGCTCTATTATATATTGCATACTATGTCCGCTAATGATGAGGTGTAAGTAAATATTTTCGCAAAACATCAACACATGCCATTAAATAACGGTACATCACACAAAAACTAAATTACTAGTAAAATCTAAAAAAAAATTGAGTACCTACTTCATGGGAATTAAGTAACACTACAAATTACGTAACTCTTACTTTTCGAGATATCCCTGTCCTCCATTTTTAGCCGAGAATTACAAAATTCATCACACTATCTTGAACTTCTTGCCTGTTTTGAGGAAAAAATCGTATCCATATGATAAAACTCCCTTATTTTTAAAAGTAAAATTAAGACAAAAATATGCATATACTTTTAAAAAAACAACCTTAATTTAATATAACCATCTTTAAAATAATTTCATCGGTTTATGCACTTCAAATCAATTAAAAAGTAACAACTAACAAGGTAACAGATATATAAAAAATAAAATAAAATAGATACACTTACGTACATTTTGAATGAGACCACAAGAAATTATTTATTTATTTAATTATATTTATTTTTTATTTTTATATTTGATAATTTGTTGTATGAATATACAGAGAATAATGTTTTATATGATATATTAATTGTATACTGCATAACAAAATTAACTTGTAGGTGCTTGATGATGGATAGAGGATCCGAAACTTTGCACATAGAATAATAACAAGAATATAATTGTAATATGGTTGGATCGTTAATCACCTCAAATAAAAAAGACATATAAAACGATAGACAGAACATTTAGTATGCACTGATCTTCCATATCAGTTCTAGCATACGTACAAGTAACAAAGAACCTTTACTATAAAAAAAAAAAAAAATATTCTTAAGGTTCCTCCTACTTCGCATCCTCGGTACTCTTGCAACTAGTTTCCTTCTTCATTCTTTTAATCTTCAAAAGTAAATGGAAAGTAATCACTTGAAAGTCCGCTGAAGACGATTCAACCATAGCTCAAAGAGTTCAGAGGGGTTCAAGCAACGATCTGTCCTCGCAAACATGACTTACAGCTTAGGAAAGCGGTTTTAAACTAAATGAGTACCTAGCATAGGTATTAATAAAATAAATTCATTGAAATAAACCAGAAAAAATGACCTATAAATATGTTAAATAATAATAATAATAAAGGCTTAACGAACCCGAAGGTTCGATGCCGACACCACCACTCGCTCCCTACACACCTCCATCCATCGACCGTCTTCCAGACCTAACTTCGATAGATCCGCCCGAACGCAATCCTCCCACCTCCGTCTCGGCCTGCCCCTCGGACGTTTCCCATTCGGCACCGCGCTTATTAATCTTTTCGGAATACGTTCACCGCCAAGTTTCGCAATTTTACACGCCCATTTTATTCGTCTTGCTGCAATCACGTCAATTATATTTACTGGGTAAAGTTCACTCAGTTCGGCGTTGTGTAAGCGTCTAAATTCTCCGGTTATTTCATCCCTCTTCGGTCCAAATATTCTACGCAGTACTTTATTTTCAAAAACTCTAAGCCGTTGCTCATCCCTCAATGTCAGCGGCCAAGTTTCGCATCCGTAAACGACCGTTGGAAGAATAATAGTTTTGTAAATCCTAATTTCTAGGTTTTGGGACAGAAGGCGGGAGCTAAGCAATTTCGCGACTAAAAAGTAGCAAGCATTACCGGCTTTTAATCTAGCCTTAATTTCCTCATCGATTTCGTTTTTTCTAGTTACCATCGCCCCTAAATATCTAAATTTCTCTACCTGTTCAAACGTATTCCCACCTACATTGATATCCGCGAAATCCTCACCACTTCTACGATTAACCATATATTTTGTCTTATCCGTATTTATTTCCAGTCCAAGTTCTTGTCCGGCTTTCATCAACGTTTTTGTGTTGATTTCTATGGTTTCCACGTCCTCCCCAAGCAATACCAAATCATCGGCATATCCGAGCACGGGTATATTCCCTCCCAAATTCAAACCCTTTCCGGTACGTGTCACCTCCCTAATGGCATATTCCAGCGCTAAATTAAATAAAACAGGTGAGAGAGAATCTCCTTGTTTCAAACCAGAGCGGACCTCGAACTTCTCAGAAAAATAATTACCGATTCTAACTTTATTGAACGTTTCAGTCATACACATTTTTACTAAGTTTACTAATTTTTTCGGTACTCCCTGCTCAACCAGAATGTTATACAACTTTTGGCGGTTAATAGAGTCATATGCCTTTTTGAAATCGATAAAAAGCTGATGTACGATTCCGTTATATTCTAATTTTTTCTCTAATATTTGGCGAAGAGAGAATATTTGGTCTACGGTTGATCGGTTTTGCCTGAAACCACATTGATATTCTCCGATAATTTCCTCGGCGTATTCAGTGATTCGACTAGTTAGGATTAACGTAAATATTTTATAGCAAACCGGAAGGAGTGAGATTCCGCGATAGTTATTGCAATCCGTTTTTGATCCCTTTTTGTGAATCGGAATGAGAATAGACTCTTTCCACTCTTCGGGTATCTTTTCTTGTTCCCAGATCTTCTTAACCAAAAGAAATATTTTTGATATCCCAGCTTCCCCGCATGCCTTGATTAGTTCGCTAGGGACATTATCTGTTCCCGCTGCTTTATGTGATTTTAATTTTCCAATGGCTATTTCAACCTCCTCTTTACTCGGTTCTACTACTAACGGTTCAGCACTCTGGTATTCCGAAGAGGAAGATAGATTATTATTTTCCGTATTTAAAATACTATCGAAATAATCCTTGAATCGTCTTAAGATGTCTACCGGATCGGCCAAGATATTGTTATTTTCATCCCTAATTCCAGTTGTAACCGGGTCCGACCGTTTACGAATTCTGTTTATGCCTTCGTACATGGCTTTAACGTTATTCTCGACTTTGTTGCTTTCGATCGCTATTATTTTATTTTTGAGATATTCTCGCTTTTTAAATTTTAGCAGTTTAGTTGTTTCTTTTCTTGATGCTCGAAAGTTAGCAAGATTGATTTCGTTAGGAATATTTAACGCTTCTAATTTAGCAGCTTTTCTTTTGTCGCACATGTTAATACATTCATCATCGAACCAAGGTTTATTTTTATTTTCCCTTTTTCCAAGACACGAGTTACCGACCTCTTTAATACTATCCCTGATACCTTCCCACAACTTATCAATGTCTTCGATATCCTCGTCAGACGATTCCAACGCCTCAAACCTATTTTTGACTTCCAGTTCGAATTGTTTTCTAACCGTTGGAATTTTTAACTTCTCCAAATTATAATTATCATAATTAAAACCAGCCTCATTTTTCCTATGTATTATAAGTCTCTGGCGAATTTTCGCGATTACTAGTTCATGATCCGACCCGCATTCGGCCCCACGATATGATCGAATATTAATTACGCTATTTTGCCACCTACGTTGAACCAAGACGTGATCAATTTGATTACGGGTTTGCGAATCCGGAGACGTCCAAGTATATTTATATACATAAATCTTCTTTATGTTTGTAAAACCTCCCTACCTTTGCATTTGCGTCTCCCAGAATAATTTTTATGTAGCCTCGCGGTAGTTTGTCATAAATCGATTCTAGCTTTTCATAAAATTCACATTTAACTTCATCGTCACTATCTTCAGTAGGTGCGTGTATATTGATCAATGCGATTTTAAACCACCGACCCTGAAATATAGCTACCGATAACCTATCTCCGTAAAATCGAATGTCCTTCAACGCGGAAAGTAACCTATTCCTAATCAGAAATCCGGTGCCTAAACAATAGTTTCCGCTCCCACCGTACCACAAAGTGTACTTCCCTTCCCTTAACGAGCCCTCTCCTGGCCAGCGGACCTCTTGCAGCGCCACGATATCTAATCTATACCCTATTACCTCGTTCGCGACCGATTTTAACCCACCCGCTGTATTTAAACTTCTTACGTTCCACGTCCCTATGCTTAGATCTATATTTTTCAACTTGCGGCATGAATCCCCTAAAGCAGTCCCCACCCGGAGACCCGAACGGGGGACTAGTTTACCTCCGGATAATAAGCGTTTTACTTTAGGGAGATCCATGACTTTTTTGTGGTGTTTGGGTGAACTAATAAAATGTGAGTAGGGCGTTCAAACCTACGTCACACCCTCCAGCAAGCCTGGGGGGTCGCTCTCATTGTTGGTCAGCGAGTCCTACGGACTTAGCCGGGAGGAACTTCCTAGGAATTTCCACCGACCATCCCCACATCCGCCACCCGTGGGACGCTCCCCATACGCGGTAATGAGACCCGCGCGAGGCCTATAAATATGTAGATAACTTAAAAATATATTACGAATAAAGACCACTTTTATCGCGTAAAATACGTAAGTTACTTAATTACTATGTAATGTGATTACAGAAGGAAGGAGTGAAGTAGTAGTAATAAAAGTAGAAAATGGTGATATGTAACTACCGATATTTTAAATATAAAAAAAAAACAATAATTTTTTTAATGGCTATAAAATCTATAGCCTCCTGGTCTACAAGCACTTATATGCTGCATCTATGTATCATTTATGAAATTAAAAAACATATCTATCTATATATATATATATATATATATATATATATATATATATATATTTGTATAAAAATATATTAATTTAACCTTCAATCAATTTAAACTCAAGTTAACATATAAGAAAGTAAAAATATCTGGTGTGATGTGCGCAGCACACGACTTTCCCTTACCGACCTGCTTGGTGTAGAAACCGACGTTTTTTGATGATTGTGTAAAAACAATTTTAAAAATTCACAGAAATTAGGGGTATCGAAATTTATTTACCTATTTTTTGTTTGTTATTCTCCATAAAGTATAATTATTTCAAAACTTGAAAGTCTTCAGTAATTTCCCATTCATCATTATATATTTCCTTTTAAAGAGAAAAACTCCTAATGTCGTCAATGCTCGAGATTTTTTTTTTTGCTGTACATATAAATGCAAAACAGTCTAGAGTCTAATTTTATTTCATTATTTAGTTGTTACTTAAACTTAATTCAACTATCTAGGAAACAAATGGTTTTCGTTAAATAGGTATGTTCCAACAAGCACTTAAAATAGGTAAATAACTCGTTTTCATGCGCATAATAATTTACTTGTTAACAATGGACCGTTAGTGAAGGCGTAATGCGCAAGCGAACGAGTCGTCAACGTGTTTTATGAGGTTGTTGGAAAATACCTAATCTTTTTTATGTAAAAAAAAAATGTATACATGTCATATTTTTCGGGCATATATATGTATAAACTAAATACTAATCTTTCTAATAATCTCAGCTTTTCAAAGGTATATTATACATATCTTGTGAAAATACGATGCTTTCTTTCTCCGCAACAATTTTCTAAATTTTTTATCGGATTCTTTCATATTTACCATTTCCCATTACTGGATGCAATGAGAAACAGTTAATTTCTCCAAATACTAGAAAAAAGTCTTTACAGGAAGAAAATTATCCTTCACCATTCAAGCCCATCACAGTATTTCAATCATGATTAGACCTACCTGATATTAAAGAAAATTTGATTATCATTAAATATGACGAGTTTAACCAAATCCGTCCGAGCCATTTTTATATCAATAATACGACTATTGATATAATTTAACATAATGTTATTATTCATATACAAATCATATATATATTTTTTTTTTTTTTTTTTTTGTCTTTCAAACATTTATTCGCACCTGTCAGCCGTCTGCGACAATCAGCGAATCCGATGGCTGCAGCATCGCAATACTATTGAAGGCATGTATGGCTTGAAGGAAGGAAAGTGCCCAGCAGCACCTCTTTCCGGGCTTGACAATAAATTCAGGAGATGAGGTCTCTCATCCAGCTTCTTTTTATCCGCCTTCGAACGGGCAAGTCAACCGTGGCCATGTCGTGAATTAATCTATTGTTATGTCCATCCAATTTAACAAAGAAGCGTGAGTAAAGCGTTCGTATATGTTGTTGGATAGTCGGTTTTGTAAGTCTGTATGTAGAGTTTGGTTACTTACGTACCTGGGAGCGTCCGTAATTAGTCTTAAAATTTTGGATTGAAAAGTTTGTAATTTTTGTAAGTGTGTCTTTTTAGCTGAGCCGAAAATCTGTGAGGCGTATGTCCAAATAGGTTTAAGTAAGTAGGTGTATGTATTCAGTTTTTGTCTTACCCTAAAATTCTCACAGCAACTTACGCTGACGATACCGCAATTTTAACAATACACCATGAACCCAGTCTTGCCTCATTGAATTTACAGAACCACTTACTTCAATTAAAAAAATGGTACATACTATGGAAAACGAAAATAAATAATGAAAAATCACAACACATAACTTTCACACTCAGACGAGATACATGCCCACCAGTTTATATTGGCGACAACCAAATTCCACAGACAGAAACTGTACGCTACCTCGGACTTCTGTTCGACAGAAGGATGACTTGGGGCCCACATGTCAAAATGAAAAAGAAGACCTTAAACATACGCTTAAAAATTCTTTACTCCCTTTTTGCCAAATCTTCTAAATTGAATATTAGACAAATCATATATTAAATGCTAGAAATATTTAATTGTTAACAACATAATTACTAATGAGGCTAAATTAATCGAATATCCTAGTAGGAAAAGATTTGAATTATGTTGAAATTGTAGGATTACAATTATCTATCAACATCGAAAAATGTTTGTTTGTTTTACGTCACTTTATGCCACTTAGGGTAATCGGAAAATGTTACAGAGGGGAGTCCTAAATTTTGCCTATCCAGGTGTAATTAGGATAGGGATCTTTAACGAGCATCTGAGATCGCAGGATTTTTTACTCCCATTAAAAAATCCAAGGGTCATCGCGGGACACGAACCAGGGACCTTTATTGCCATGCTAACCGCTATACCACAGGTGACCCCAACATCGAAAAATAATTTAAAAAGCATATATTTATTGAGTGAATGTATCATTACAGCCCTAATATTAATGCCCTTGAATGTGGCAGAAGGTATTAATTCTTTCAATAAAAAAAAAAAAAAAAAAAATAGTGTAGATTAAAATTTAAAAAGAGGCAGAAGTAAGTTTGTCGATCATATTGTATATTTATTATGATGTCTTATTGTTCCTCTTTATATTTTTTTTCAGCTTTTAATATTTGATATGTGCTGTAAATAAATAATAACCTATTTAACGACTGTAAAGAAAAAATAATAGGCATTTCATGAAATATGTTGGAAAAACAATTACAAAACGAACTTGAGTTCACTTACAAAAAAATATTTAAGGAGGACAGATGCTCCTAGAAACTTTCAAAATAACATTCCCTGTTATGTGTTTTTTTTTCAATTATTAGAGACAGCTAGTAAGAAACTGTGCTGGAAAAAAAATGTAAGGTTTATCAATTGAAGAAACCTGTTCCACATAGTTATTTTTTTGCACATAGTATCACGTTTTTGACCTGAAATTTATATGCGAATTTTAAAAACCTTGTACAGATGGCGGCACCATAAAATTCTAATTATTGGATTTTTCAGTTTTTTGCTTATAAATCAAAAGTGATCCATCGAACAATAAAATATCCTATCCATAGGTTTTTTTTTTTTTTTTTTGACGGATCAAGAAAAAAAAAATGAACATGTAAGTGGTATACTGAATGGATTGGGGTGAACCATCAACATAATCCATCCATTTTTATGCCATATGTAATAAAAACGTATGTCATACCATCCTTATTCCATTTATACTGAAGTAAATGATATAAAATCAAGCATCTGACACTAATAAATGATTAATCTACAACCACGTAAATGTTCTTAAAATTTACATCAGTATAAACAAAATAGATCCAAATTGGATATGACATATATATATGTATCATAATTAAAAAAAAGATTGAATATATTGACGTTATTAAAATAAGGAAGAATTTAACTCCATGTATTTCAAGATATATTTCCTTAAACATGCCTGGAAACTCCGCGCGAAAAAAAAAAAAAAAAAACTAAATGTGGAATAAAAATAAATAAATTTTCAGGTTAAAAATCTGATTAGAATTAACTCCTCATCACACCTTGTGAACATAAAGTAATTGAAAACCCTAAACCTAAACCATTTTCATTGATTAAATTACCGTTTCCCAAAAGGGCCCCGAGAAGGTAAACAGGAAAAGCACCTCATCAAGGGCTGACAGATAGTCGGAGGACGAGATTCGCCGGCATAATACAGGTAAAAATTGGGAAAGCCCGGTCGTTTTTAAATTCTTTTTTCCTTGATGGAAACGAGCATTTCCATATAAATGGAAAATCGAACCGCAAAAAATCGACTGGAACGCGGGTTGGGGTGAACCATCGTAAATTCGGTCCTTTGGTTCCCGCCCCTCACTTATTTCCGGTCCTCTTTTCATATTTCCTGACACCATTGACCTATGGAAAAAGCACTCCCGTCAGTGGGCGACTTGCCGATGTGTAGTCCGGATAGGATGTGGGAATGGATTACAGTATTCGGTACTCTCAGACACTTCATAGAAAAAAAACTTCGAATAAAAGAAAAATATTCGAAGAAAAAAACCAGTATCTTGTCACCGAACTTCAGCAGTAGATAATTTCAAAAAAGCAAGGTGAAAAATGTCAAAAAAGATAAATTATTTAAAAAAAACATTTTCCATAACAAAAATACAATTAGATATTGTTCCTCCATGAAGCAGGTCATTCCACATATTTTAGCCAGATTTTTCAAAAGAAATACAATTAAAATTCGAACACCAAATTTTCATTACTTTCATTCATTCTATCACTGAATAACCATTTCATTGCAAACTTAAACAATGTACGATGTTTATTAACATTTCTAGTGCTTATTAACAGTTCGGTATCTGAAAACTGACTAATATCGAAATACTAATCTTATATTATAAACCTCCAAAGGCAGGTATGTTTGATAACTAAAAAGTTGAAAAGTAACCAATGGATTTAGAACATTTACAAACTTGGCGCTTAGCCAATTAGCGGCCTGTAGGAAAGATGTAATGAGTAGAAATTTCTTTTCTGGGTTTTGTCCACTATTTTTGTGCAAAATAAATTTTCATTCTTGGCTGTAGAATTAAAAGGAATCCGATAATTATTAAAAGTTAATGCATTTTTATCATTGATTACATATATTTTCCTCTGTTTTCTTGAAAATGTGTTCGTTATCTTAAAAGTCGAAAAGTAGCCTATGGCTTTATTTGAAACTTGAAGAAAATTTGAGGTTTAGCCAAATATAATTTAAATATTAACATCTCCGGTGGAAAAAATGTTACTTCCTGTTCAGTAGAAGAGAGTAACTTTCTTTATATAAACAAAGTGAGCCTTTATTGTTATTATTATTAATCACTCTACTCAATAAAGATTAGCGACAGAAACAACGCATTACTCATAATAGTCCTTTAAAATAAAAATAATCAGGGTTCGGTATAAAGTTTTATTGACTCAGTATATATGTTGGAAATTTGAGTAATATAGTGAAGAAATATGCGGCACATAATGGTTTTTATAACCACCATTAATGTTTTTGATATACATATAGGCCATTATACAAGCCCTTTGATTGATCCCTGATGAGGACCTGAAATTCGGGTCGACACCAATCCCAACTATATGCCGCTGGACATCGAAATACTTCTTCGGTGGTTAAAAAAATCACTCAAGATCCACGGTCAAGATCAACTAAATATAAGGAACTATTATCGGATAATAAGACCTGCACTCAAATATCCACTGTGCAGCCGTTATCGATGTTCGTAGAAGCAAATAAGTCTAGAAGACAGTATAAGTACAGTAATTACAATAAGTAATACAGTATACAGAAAGTAATAATTTCATACAGTATACAGAAATTCTTGTAAAAAAAATATATCCATGTCATAGTTTGCTATCATATAAGGATAGCTGCTATCCAAATAAGGATTCCTAGCGAGTCACGGATTCTCATGCAGAAGTCTAGTTACAGGCTTTAATGAACCATACTGTTAGAAGACTGTTGAACTCTCTGGAAGAAATAAGAGAACATTTAGTGATGAAGAACGTATGCCACTTTCGCTGATTTGCAAATAGTGATGTAACGGTTGTCAACAAAGAGAATACAAGCAACATTTTAAAATGACGCCGACTCAGATGTCAACATTTTCCAAAGCTCGTTCGTACTTCGACAGGTTTCTCAGTCGAACGAAAAAATTATTTGGCAAAATCCGCCCCCTTCCTCACCTAGATTCTGTCAACCCATATGGATAAGTTTCGTAAAGGGGTCTGCCGACATTACCAGCGAATAAATGTTGTATGTTGACCATTGATGCAACTCGTTAGAAGTGGCAAATGTGGTTGTAAATGGTAGTCCGTAAGATGTACAACATTAAATGCAATTAACCGTGGTAGAGGGCAAATTTTGCAATGCTGCAAGTGATACAAAATCAACGTCGCGATACTTAGAAGGATTTCAACAAGAGAGGAAACACACAGGTTTAGAGTATCCATACTCCACGCACGAATAAGGCTTTTTGAAAGCATACTGCATTTAGCGTACAAACTGCCTGTAGGATATGGCGAATCCAGACTGAAGAGGAGAATGACTTGGTAAAAGAGGAGAAAAAGAGAATCCAGGAAGATTTCAGACTCAAAATGGATTAATCGTGGATGTTCCCAAACCTGGATATGGAAATACCAATGACGGAAACATCAGTTGGAGGTTCTTTGCTGATCCACATCTTCCCACAGAAATCACAGGCCTAGATGTTAATTTAATTTTAAGTTTTAAGGTGATTTAAAGTCATAGATACCATGAAAGTTGGTGAATACGCGATGGAAACGGACAAATTATATGTGGAATTTTATTCATGGCACCCCATGACGCCTACTGTTTATAAAATTTTAATGCAAGGTGCGACAATAATAGAAAGTGCACTTCTTCCAATTGGACAGCTTTCTGAAGAAGCTGCAGAGGCTCGGAACAAGCATTTCAGGCTATACCTTACCTACTTCGATCGAAAATTTTCAAGAGAATCTTGTAACATGGATAGATTGATTTTAAGTTCTGATCCGCTTATATCTGGCATAAGGCCAGTATCAAAGAAAAGAAGCAAGCTATGTTTGATCGGGACTTCTTTCTGCTGAGCCATTCCTATCAAATAGCTCGCCAGAAACTCCTGGAATAGGAGAGTGATGAAAGTTAATCATCAGATGATTATTTAAGAAGAATATAATAGTTTGCGCAATATTTCATTGTATTTCGTAAATAAGATAAATCATTGTATCAATTTTTATTTTTTAACTCTAATGCGGTTGACAGGATCGAGTGGGCAAGGATCATATCGGAGGCCAAGGTCCTATAAGGGATGTAGAGCCATTGTTATAATAATAATAACCCAAATATAGAAATTTTTTAGAGTAGTTTCTGATTTTACCTCCGACAAACATCGGGGCACGAGATTTTTATACGTATCAAGATGGTGATAAAATATTTTTGGCCGGTTAGACCTGTCAAATGCCCCTCTGTGCGACGGCAAAATTACATGTGTGGTACTTAAATATTATTGTTATGTATTTTGACCTCATCCCCCACCAATAATTCTTCATTTTTTCTAAGGCCAACTATCATGTTTAATAACCGTAGTGTTTACCAAAACCGACTGAGTAATAATGATGAACCTCAGCGAATTATATGGATGTGGACTATTCTCGCGATATAATGTAGATTGTATTATTTGAATATTGATTTAAACATCCGTAGAATAAAATTTTTGAGGGAAGCTTAACCATCCGAGTTGGGCTGTGCATTAGAAGCGGAAAGCAAAGAGTAAACTGGCTAACTGGAGTGGACCCCCCTGATCCTAGCCCCAACTTCCCTAACAATCTAAGTCCACTTCAGTAAATTTATTGCTTCCTCAGCCGGCGGACCCGAAAGTAAGTAATATCATTCCTCTCCTAGCTAGCTCGTACTCGGCTGTATTTCTTTTTTAGATTAAAAAAAAATCTGGTGTAAAAAAACCTTTTCTTCAACGAAAAATATCAATTAAACTAAAAAAAAATCTTGCCAATTTTTGATTCAATGACAGTAACAAATTTATTGAATAGGATACAGCAAAATTTACCGATTATGCGATTGTAATATCACTCAATGAACTGTTTTCAATTTTCAAAAGACGTATAAGAAATTTTCTAATTAATATTTATGTTTTATTATATATTTATACTTACGTTGATAATTACTTTATATTTTTAGATTAATACAAAATAAAATGAAAATAATATATTTGTCTCATTTATATAATTTACCTAAATAATTCTGTTTAATTTCTTAATAATAACTATAATAAACCTGATTAACTGTCTGTTAATCTAAGCAGTTGATACCAACAGGCATGCAATAAAAATCAATGAATAAGCAAAAATCGTTCACACAAAAAAAATTGTTTGCCTTTTTTGCCTATTGGTTAGATATTTTCATTTTTGTAAAAATTTTCGCGGCGCACAGTCGGGCATGTATGAATCTAAAAACAAGTAAATATCATGTACAAATACATATGTACATATACATACTAAATATACTGGTTGAAAGTTCACCCCGAGTCATATGAACGCTTACAATTTTTATTTGACTCTTTCATCTTAGGAGCAAATATTATAGGACACATTTTTTTCGATTGAAAAAAGAATGACAGACTTTTTCAAATTTGCGCCAGTAAACTAAATGAGAAATGTCCCAAGATGACACGCATAGAAATATACAACGACCAAATGTAAAAGTGATCCAGTTGTTTTATTTTCTTCTCTGAAATATACATCTTTTATAAATCCTTCATTTCTCAGCTAAAAGGTGCTGCTGCTATCAAACCTAGTAGATAGTCAACAAATAAATAGGTAGTTTCTCGTCCCGCATGAGTTACGGATTCTTTTTTCCAAAAGTCACTACGTCACGGAATTACGGAGTAATTATAAATACTGCAGTATTACTTTGTTTCATTTTAACATAAAAAGAAGTTTACCCCTGTAAAGTTCTAGTTTAAAATAAGATTGCTTGTCGTAATAGTTTCGAAGTAAAGAGTGGATGAAGAAAAAATGAAACATGATTTTTTTTGTAATATGTTTTTTTCAATTAGAGAAGAAAAAAGTAATAAGAGAAAATTAAAAAAAAGAAGAAAAAACTAAAACGTGAAAAAATGATTTTTTTTCGTAATATATTTTTTCAATTAGAGAAATATATGTTTCCTGCTTAAAACATTTGGTACGGACCCAGTAGATCTACCGCACCGAATGTGTTAATAGAACTTCACTGTACCTATAGACAAACACAACTTCCAGAATTAAATAATATAACTATCTAAACTTAACAAGTACTGAATAGGATTTTGATTAAATATTAGAATATGGGGCCACAGTGGGGTTATTAGCTAACATATAAGCCTAAAATGCCGAAGGTCACGGGTTCTCACCGTGGCCCTAGGAATTTTTTAAATGGAGTAAAAAATCATTGCCATCATATGCCACCCCTCTGACAGGGCGTAAAATGAAGGTCCCTAAAGATCCATATTAAACCTGCATAGGCAAAATTCAGGACTTCCAATGTGTTATCGTCCGATTAGCCTTAGTGACATAAAGTTATGTCATTTAAACCATCAAACAACCAAATCCTCAAAAAGGGGAAAAAATAATAAGTGTGCATATGTATCAAGCACATAAATACTATATTAAATTAACAATTAAATAATATAACTATACTATAATACTAGATACTATGTTCTCTCATTAAATGTATCAATTTTTATTCTGTATGTCCTGTTGCTAAAAGCGTAAGAATGAAATCCAGTTTTTGACATATTATTTTGACAAAAAAATATTTGATATAGCAGGGTTAAGCAACGTAACATACTGTAACACTTATGTGGGTTAGGAAATATTTATTCAACAAAAATATCAATGCCTATGAATTATTACAACATAAATAGAGCAACGGAGGGGAATATGGGATAGTCGGGTAAAATGGAATACCTTGATATTTCACTTGTTCAGTGCTGCAACCTAGCAGAAGCACGTCAAAAGTCTTCACTAGCCCTCTGAGAAGAACAGTAGTTCATATGGTGTCAGTGGAAAAATAAGTTTCTGTGTTACTCAAGTTGTTTGGTTTTGAAGATTTTGACTTTTTTTAGAGGTAAGTATTCCGAATTCTGTTATGTACTTAAAAAACACCAAAATCAGGTTAAAAGCTAGTGTCATTCCCAGTTGGGGATTCGAGTTAGTTAGTAGTTTTATTCCCATGGACTGATTGTTACCAATAGGTGGTCCAGGTTAGTTTACTCTCCAAGATGGCGATTCGGGCAATATGGGATACCAACTATTCCATATTACCCTACATAGTGTTGGGTATTCCATATTGCCCGAATGCCATCTTGGAGAGTAAACTAACCTGGACCACCTGTTGGTAACAATCAGTCCATGGGAATAAAACTACTAACTAATTCGAATCCCCAACTGAGAATGACACATGACATGGGAATGACGCATAGCTCACATCCTTTAAGTGTGTTTGACATCATGAAACCATTTGGTAACGCTTACCTCAAGGTTGAGCGGGGAGATATTGCCGTCAACGGCTTCAGAGCTACTGGAATTTACCCCATGAACAGGAATGTTTTCTCCGAAGAAGATTTCCTTCCTGCTTCGCTCACACTTACCGACACTGCTGGAAACAATACACAGGAGGAAGGTCGAGGTGAAAATGATCCATCCTTTGTTACAAGTCCACGCGACATTTCCCTCCAACCATGTTGCTCAAAAACTTTGGATTCGAAAGTGGGTCTTTCTGCTTCAACCCCTACTATCGTTCCACCATCTGTAATATCACCTCCTCCACGCAAAAAACAAACCTCGAATAGAGGACGAAAACGTGGGACTTCAGCTTTACTGACAAGTTCACCTTATAAGACTCAACTGGAGAAAGAAATTGGCAAGAAAGAAGAGAAAAATTTAAAACTGAGTTTGAAGAGGAAGGCCGCAGAGGGAACTAGAGAAGCTCAAGGAGGAAAGAAGAAGAACAACAACACAAGCAAGAAGAAAAGCTCAGAAACTCTGCCAGAAGGTGATACTAGCTCTGATGCGGATTCCTACCATTCTGATGTATCCTCCGAGATGGACTTCTTACCGCTAACCACACCACAAAATGACAATACTTTTGTGATGGAAAAAAATGGTATTCCATATTCACCTCCGCTCCTCTAAATGAGTAGGTTACAAAAATGATAACGTTATAACACACAACCATATGACTTGAACTTCACTTTCAAGACACAGACATAGCGTAACTCGTTTAGTCATTTGCTCCTTATATATAATCGTAAATGGTCAGGTCTGGAATGCTCCAGAACAATGTGGGCAGTTCTACGCCCCCGTGGACTAGGCCACGGAAAGATCTAGACCCAAACAGTTCGTTCCAACCGCTTATTTTGTTCCAACAAACGGTTTGGGAGTTTACGCCATGTATTTTTTTTTATTTGCTTATCGATTTAACGTTACAATACTTTGGATAAAACAGTGATGGGGAGAACAGCATTGAATATTCATTTACTGAACCGTATCGGAAAACGATAATCACACTAGACTAAGATGATTATACCGATATTAGACGCATAGGTCATTAACCTCCGAGAACATGAGCAAATGGGGCTGAGGCGTTGTCGGTCGTTCCCTGGTTTATCCGTTAGAGGGAGCTAGAGCAAAGCCTGGTGACTTAGCAGACTTCTTAATTATGTTAAGATGATCAACTTAGTCTATGGGGAAGCTGGCTTAGTACTAAGACCCTGTTGCTAAGTAACAACAGAGCCGTCTAAATTGGTGTTAAACAATTACCAAAGAGCCCTCTTCTCTCCAACAAACTCCCTTCCCTTCAATCCTTGTTATACACCTTCACATTTTCTCATTTCATCTCCTCCGGCTCCTTTCCGAAAGGCAACAAATAACGAGAGCAGCCAAGAATAAATTGCTTTCTCGCTCGAAAAACTTAAGCCCTTTTGTTTTATTTGTGTTAGGTCCTATCAATGATTAAACCATTAAGCAATTAAATCTTTATTTCTTTCTCACTATTGAGATCGATTCACGTATGTCCTCTACAATCTCACCAACCAGCTTAAGCTGATTTTATTAAACATACATTTTATTTAAATCTATTCTCTGTATTATCATGTTTGCTGGGCTTTAGGTGCTAATTCCTCAAAAACCATTTTTATATTATATAGGTTCTACACTCATCAGGCTTTAAGCTTTATATTATGCTAAGGCGACAATGAAGGGAGATTATATAACTAAACAACTTCATTAAAAAAATCTTCAATGCAAGTTAACTACACGAACATTCTGAAACTTATTAATGTTTTCCTTTTTTTATTTTAGATTGTAAAATGCTTCAAAAATTGAAGACCCCAAATAGAACATCAGAGATGTGCTTTAGATAAATATTAATTTACCGTAATCTTTACTTTACGGTAAAGAATGGAAAATTACTGCTAAGAGTGCTGGTAAAAATTAAAATTGATAAACGAAAAAACTCAAATGTCAAACTATAACTGAATCAACTATATAAATATACAATGACTAATAATAATAATAATAAATATAATTTTCTTTCCATGTTCTATAAATTTGAATCTCTGACATTAGTAGTATTTTTCGAATTACAAACTTGAGAAGGTATTCTGACGCTTTATTATTATTTAGCATTTCTCATTATTATTTTGGAAAGAAGAGTGTATTAAAAATAAAAAAATAAAAGTTATTTAAATTTTTATAATCTAAAAAAATAATTAAATAAACATTTAAATTCAAAATAAAAGAAATATTTGAAGAAAACAAAAAAAAAAAAATAATTTTATTTTATCAATTTATTTTTTTCGCAGTTATGAAAATTTGTACCTCTGCCCATTTAGGGCTTCACAAATGACAAAATTGGTTTTTGTTTTATTCTTCATATTTGTACATATATTTTCTTATTTTATAAATGAGAATGCATTACATGTAAATAAATAACATTAAAATAAGATTATTTTTAATTAAGTTTTTTTTCCCTAACGTGTTAGCCCACTCGGCCATCCTTTTCAATCAATTTGAAGGATATTATTCTTGACGATCAATGTAAGCTGAGAAGAGTAGTGTAAAGAGTTTATATAAATATAAGGGCACATCATTAAAAAAATCATCATAAATGAAACGTTAAAAAAAAAAAATGATGCGTACTAGAACGAGATACTACACGAAAAATATATCAGGAGAACTTCAAGAAGTTTGATAACTAATTTAAAATAATTTCATTGAACAGGGGGTTCTATATTCAACGTATTAAATTAATATTAACAAACTAGGTATATGTTGAGATTCAATATGTGATATATGCTAAAGGTAATTCACATTTAAGTTGTCGTAAATAGTTGAGTTCAAGTGCACATTGTATTTATTGGTTATTCTTTAAAACATCATCATTATGCATTATGCTTGACTGTCTTCTATAGTCTTTTTGATAGTCTGGTACTTATTCTTAAACCAATTTGTAAGTGGAGGAGATATCCTCTGTTTTTGATAAATTCTTTGGAAAAACTTTTTAAAATAATTCAAAAATTTATTATTGATAACTCAAAATTATTTTATATAAATACTTCTATAGTAGTGTATTAAACTTGATATCTTTTATGTCGAATAAGAAGGGAAGGATAGAGAGTAAGCGAAATGTATCAAAGAACGCTAACATTTCAGGAGCTGATAATTTAAGTCCTTTAAGACGTCACAAGGATCTTAATGCAAAATTAAAGCAATTTATATTCATGTCAGTCACAAGGTAACGTAAGCAACCTCTTGTCCCAGAGTGCTAATCAAGGAAAAAGGATAACTTCGTAACCTTACACGTTACAAGCTGCTAATCATTTTACCTCTTGGAAAATTGGATAGAACGAGGCATCCGATACAGCTAACCCTCCTGAATATTCCTCAACTAATAAGTCACTGATTACATTATTATTGGAGAGGAAGAAAGGCGAAGGGGGGGAGGGGGTGGCCGGAGGAAAATTTTTAAGCGGGAGAAGAAAAAGAGGGTGGAAAAGCTGAGGAGGCCTAGCGGGGACCTGGGGAAAATTAATTCTGGGGCAGCCCTCCCGGAAAAACCAGCCGTCACTGATCCACGCTCTTGCTAATTTATTTAACGTCAGTCAATGGCCAACCTCTCTCGCCCCCCCCCCTCGCTACTGGCTTAGTTCCCCCACCTTCAGGTCCTTTTCTTTATGAATCTACTTCTTTTCCATTCTCGAGAAACTTTTTGATCCTTCATTTGAAAGGCCTGGTGGGAAGTGAAAAAAAAAATAACGTAAACTTTCTTCTAATTTATTTTGTTAGAAGATAACAGATTCGATCACGGCCGGGAATCGAACCCAGGTCCTCCGCATCTACGTTGCGGCGCTCTTACCACTGAGCTAACCGTGGGCCCGTCCAGGACGTGATCGAATCTTATACCTCTGCGATCCCTCCCACCAGGTCTCGCCACTTTGTAGCGCAGTACCGGGTGGCTGAACAATTGTCCAGACGAACGGGATCTGATTGACATACGTCAAAGATATTCATTTTATGATGTTATTTATTTATGGTCTTTGGTTTAATAATTTTTAAATTATTTTATTAGAAGATAAAAGATGGACGGGCCCATGGTTAGCTCAGTGGTAAGAGCGCCGCAACGTAGATGCGGAGGACCTGGGTTCGATTCCCTGCCGTGGTCGAATCTTTTATCTTCTAATAAAATAATTTAAAAATTATTAAACCAAAGACCATAAATAAATAACATCAGTAAACTTTCTTCGTTTTTTCTAGGATAACGTTGATTTTAAGAAATTTAATTTAAAGGTTATATCATTTTCTTCTACATATCCAATGGCGAATACGAATTGGTTGATAAATATCTAAACATCTTGATAGGAATGAAACGAGAATCGTATAGTTATAATATCAATAGAACACGATAATAATAAATAGGATTTTTTAATGAAGGAGCTCTTCCGTGTTTGAAGTTTATTATTTTTTTCCCAACGTTTCGAGCTATTGGCTCATCCTCTGGGGTTATTTACACTTATCCTAAGTTACTTCTTTTTTCACATTAGCCATTTGTCTTTATTTAACAATGAAATAAAAAGACTATAAAAGGTGAAACAGGCCATAAAATATAATAAGTAATAAGGAGACAAAAGTATTCATATACTGTTTTAAAAAAATATAGAAGATGACAAATGGCTAATGTGAAAAAAGAAGTAACTTAGGATAAGTGTAGATAACCCCAGAGGATGAGCCAATAGCTCGAAACGTTGGGCAAAAAATAATAAACTTCAAACACGGAAGAGCTCCTTCATTAAAAAATCCTATAAATTACAGCATCTTCCTCACTAAGTGAAGAAAAAGAACCTAGCAGATAATAATAAAAATCATACCGAACCCTCATTTCATGTTTTATCTGTAAACCACTGCAACTGGTCTAAAAATTGGAAACCGACATTACTTAAAATATAACCTAAATTTAATATTCTGTAACACTTATGTGGGTAAACAGATATTTATTAAACGAAAATATAACAATATCAATCCCAACAAATTACAACAACATAAATATTCGAGCAGGTTACAAAAATTATAACTTTAAAAATCACAAATCTTATGGCTTGATCTTCACAGTCAAGACAAAGACTAAGACTAATTGGTCCAGTCGCTTGCTCCTTGGAATCATCCAGGCCTTGAACTCTAGCAATCTAGTCCCAAATACATGCTCTGACTGTCCGCTCCAATCGCTAGTTGTTCCAACAAAAGGTTTGGGATTTTAAACCATATGTTTTTTTTTCTTATTAAACGATTTAACGTTACACTGCCCCTCCTCAGAGACATTCGTCCTTGATGTCTTCTTTTCCACACGGGTTTGCTCTCCATATATTTATTTATTTATTATAAATCCAATCCACTAGAATATCACGCATTTGACCAAAAATATATAAATGTTAATATCCGAAAGTTAATATGAAAAAGTACATTAAACCATCGAAAGTAGGAAAAATCAAGTTCTACTAATTTTTTAGGAAATGAATCGGCTAATTTTATTTGTTTTAATAATTGATTTTTATATTGATTTTGTATCCAATAATCCTGAGGTTGGTTCGATAAAGTTCTGACTGTTTCATTTAAAAATAATACTGTTACTTAATATTGAATATAAAAAAATTGAAAATATAAAAATAAAAATATAAATCGCATCTTCTACCATGAATAATGCGGATCAGGCTTACTCTTTCATCCATTTAAGTCTGAAGCAGTAATAATTAGCCATCTTCAGAGTAAGGTTAATTTATAAAAATTGTATTGTCATATAACCTAGAGATCAAGTGAATATTCTTAAATTAATATTCCAAATAAATTCCTGAGATGTAAATGAAAAATAAAATAAATAACTTTGAAAATAAATAAAACTTTTTAACGTAAGAAATTGAGATAATATTAAGTTTCCAGCAAATATAGAAAGGTGTATCTTTTTTTTTTTTCTTTTTATCAAGAGCGGTAACTTATTTCTGTCCGAGGAAATTCAATTATTCAAGCGAGATCGGATAAATAAAGAAGAACTAAATCTATGATTTCATATAAAACATTTTCAAACTCACATAAATATTTTCACAAACGAAATGAGTGAAAATAGAGTTGACAAAGAATAAAGAGACATTGCATCTTAAGACTTAAAACAAATTAAATCTTAAATGAGGGCTAGAAGAAGGAGTGCGAAATCGACAGTAGAACATCGATGTTGATAAAACTTCGCCCTAAACACATCGATGTTAAGAAAACATCCATAAATGTAGGTACTAATATTGTTTTGTGTTATTTTGGGACAATACGACTGTTGAGGTTCTCAAGTAGTAAAAAAAGTTTGCTGACCTTTTACAATTATTCTAAAATTGTGTAAAAATTAAGCACTTTTTCCTTTTTTCTTGGTATATTTCAGCAAGTCAGATATTATCCAACATGTTCGTTCGCACGCACAAGAGTTGTCAACTTGTTAACAAAGTATCGACTCAATAACATTATTGTTGAAAACAAAAAAAAGGTTGTTAAATCGCTAACCAATTAATATACTAAAATTCGGATTGAAACTGTATATATATAAAGAAGACAAATAGTAGGCGATATAATTACCAATATCAATAATATTTATTGTGACGTGAAACAAAAAACAAAAAAAATATTATTTATGTTACACCGAAAGATTTCCAGAATTTTCTGGAACCGCTACACAAATTTATTAGTACCTGACCACGTGTTTTGGAATGATCTAGACCTTTCTGTAAATTTCCTTTTCGTACTAAATATAACAAGCCATAGATTAGGGGCTTAGTCTTTTCTTCAACATCGAAGCTAAAGGTTACTTTTGATTCGATGTTTCGTCACTTATAATTACCGTTTATTAAGTTGTTGCTAAGTTGAGTTTTAATTGTTTTTATGCAATAATTTTATTATAATCTTACCTTAATAAAATTGCTTATTCTCACAATGGTGTCACAGTATAAAGATAATGTAACTCTGTTGATTTGATAAAATAATGAAACAGAATTAAGGTAGTTAGAGAGAGGGGAATTTACGGATAACCCCATTCAAATCTATCCGGTTAACGAGGTGACATTCTAATCCACCCGGTCATTAGTATAGTACCGAATATGTTTGCAATGATTAATGCGTTAAGAATTATGCTGCCCGAATACTCTGCGCAATACATAATTTTCAAAAACCTTTAACAGTTCCTCACCCCTCTATGTAAGCGGCCTCGGATTAGTTTTGCATCCGTTAAAGACAGTGGAAAGACTAATTTATAAAAATATACCGTCATAGAACCAAGGGTCAAATGAATATTCTTTGATTTTTTATTTCAAGTAAATTACTGGGAAGGTAAATGAAAAAAAAGGTATTGAAAAGGGCTGAAAAGAATTGAAACATAAAATAATAAACTTCAAAGAAACTTGAATAATGAACTTTTTTAATGTAAGATATTGAGTGTCATGCAAATCCAGCGAAGTTTTTTTCTTTTTTTTTTTTTTTTTCTTTTCTTTTCCAAAGAGCGGTAACTTAATTCTGGACCTTCTTTCAGAAACCGTGATAATCTGTTTTAGAGAGGAAGGAGCCGCTAAGGTTTTTCTTAAAACGCGAGATTATTAGATGAAAACAGACCTCTTTTAATTAGTGACAAGTTGAAAATTAAGAGAAAATTAGTTTTCGCCTGGAATTTGCTTCTTCCTCGTTGATGTCCAGAATAAAAAATAAAAATCATTAAAACGCTTATATAAATAGTCCATTGTTCAGTTTGAAATTAGAGTGATGTTAACAAAATTAAAATATAAAAATAAACATAATGTCATTGAAAATTAGGGCAATTCCATGTGAAATCAACACAAAAATATATCATTTTGAACCTCACCATCTCAGATTTTCTTGAAATTTGGTATATGTGTACAATCTACTTGAACAATTGTAAAATATTACTGAGATATGTCTATCCGTCTTTGAATTATTGGTCTCTAAAGCCCTCAAAAATAGGTCCAGAAACAGAAAAAATCCTGATAATAGTTGTAGATGTTTTCCAAATTTGACTAGGACTATGAGATTGGTGTCGTTTAACAGCGGATTCCATGATGTTTCATATGATATACAATAATGTATAGGTTGGTACTAAAGTAATTTACTTAAAACTAAATGTAAAATTTTAATTTCAATTTTCTCAAAAAGGGCATTTTTTTTTTTAAAAAATTAAAAATAGGAAGTATTATATCTATTCATACAGCAAAATATACAAATGGGAATGAAATTTTCTTAAACTAGGTTTTAAGAAAATTTCTTTAGTACCAACCTATACCTTGCCGTATATCATATAAAATGGCATGGAATGCGCTGTTAAAAGACACTAATCTCCTAGTCCTAGTCTTGGATTTGGAAAACTTCTGCAACCATTTTTAATCATAAAATGCTAGATTTATGAAATTTTATTACTATTTTTTCAGAAAAAAAAAAGTATTTTTTTTACCTAAAAGATTGATAAACGCTTAGCCGACTGCAAAACGGCAGAGGGGTAGGCCTAGGCGAAGGAGGGAAGATTCGGTGAAGGCAGATCTAGTGAATTTGGGATTGGACGGTGGTAGGTGGATAGAGGTATGTAGGGACCGATTGGTGGTGTCGGCGTTGGGCCTTCGGGTCCGTTAAGCCTTATTGTATTGTATTTCAATTTTTTTGAAACGAAGGAATTTTCATCCCACTTCTATATTTTGCTGTATGAGTAGATATAATACTACCTATTTTTAATTTTTTTTTTAAAAATGCCCTTTTTGAGAAAATTGAAATTAAAATTTTACATTTAGTTTTAAGTAAATTTCTTTAGTACCAACCTATACATTGATATACATCAAATGAACCGGCATGGAATGCGCTGTTGAACGACACCAATCATGTTCTAATAGATACAAGTAGTACACATATACCAAATTTTAAGATAATCAGAAATGGTGAGGCTCAAGCCTGTGTTGAATTGAAGTGGAATGATCCATTATATTATAAAATGTAAATAATATCTAATATCTAATCTAAATAAATAAAGATGAAATTATGTTTGTTTGTTAGTTTTTTATAGAAATCCATACTGTTTATTTTAAATTCTCCAAATTTCGCTAAGTGGTTCTTTCATACCAGGTGCGAACACCTGTCCATATTAAAATTGCATAGCTTCAGCCAATCTCCGGGTATATTCTTTATTGTTATAAAAATCGGTAAGAGCTCGCTTTACATTGTTTTTTTCGAATTCGACCGTTTGAGTCGAAAAAAGTCTCATTTTATAGATTTAAAAAATTAAATTCCCCGGGTGAAACCGGTATATACAGCTAGTATTTAAATAATATCGATTAAGTTCCTTCCAGATATTCCATTACGTAAAAATAAATTTCACACTCCCCACCCCAAATTAAATTTTGATCTTTATAATACGTTGAATTTTCTCTTCTCGATCAACATTTGCAAGGTGAACTGTGTCATGTGCATAAGTCAGTTATTTCTTTTCAAGTGCTTTTATCGTAAAGTGTAAATTCCATAACATCTAACTTTAAGCCATTGCAGTTTTTAACTATAGGCTAATGTACGTAAGATATAACCTCATATTCACATTCTATGATGAAGGTTTGGCGTAAACAAATCTATCAAAATTATCGCTTCTGTAAACTCTTTTGTTATCATTTAAGGAGGAAAAGAATTCATTATTTTTTTTTGCACTTACTCCAGTAAATAATTAATTCTCTTTCTCTGAGGACGCCAACATGTCAACTCAACAATGAAGATTAAAAAGCAATGGCCGAGAGATATTTTTCGACCATGACGCACATATATATCATCACAAAAACAAAACTTAAAAAAAAATAAAGTAGATATCTAAGTTGAAAAATCTTAAGAAATTTTATTCTGCTCAACAAAATGTTATCAGCATGACCTATTTAGACTTGATTGACACTAACCGTCTAAAATGCAAAGCTCTTTAAAAATACCAACAAGGTAAAGGTTACCGAAATCTTATGTTATTTGAATAGGGGAAGCAGGTGTAAGATGTATAAATGGGATTCATTCAAATAGGTTGGTAGTGCGGGATCTAAGTGGGGAGGGAAGCCGCTGTTAGAGGCTAATTCCCCTCGGGATGGACCTCCTCCTATTGACCCTCCTCGAATAATAGCCAGCGGCCAGTTAATAACCTCCGACGGGGAGTAGAGTGGAAATCGCTTTAGCAATAGCCGGAGCAACTATAGCCCTGCCACTATATGCCCACTCCTCTAGTGTTGTAGTTATAGCCTCCCAATAGAGTCATTAAGGACCTCAGATAGACTCGATTGTTTATAATGGTACTAAAGAAAAAGACACATTTCTGGGTTTCGTAAAATATACCTTAAAGCAAAAGAAAAAAATCTGGCGCGTGCTCGCAACACACAACTTTCACTTACCAACTTACTTAGATTAGAAATTAATGCGTTTTGTTAATTGTCACTTCTCAAATGAACAGAACGGCTTTAATTATGAACAATGGTCTGTCATTAAATGCGTACTCCGCATGCGTGGGCTCAACGGAGTTTTAGGATTTGACTGAATATTTTTCTTTTTATCTCCTATTTATGTTTTATTTATTTTTATCATATCTCATATTTAGCCATTTCTTATTTTTTGGCGTAACGATAGACAGTTAATTTCTCCATGTAAACAAAAACAAAGGTACTTTATAAGAAACAAACAAACAAAAAAGGCCCCCCCCCCAAAAAAAAAAAAACCCTCAGAACATTTTAATAATGATAAAGCATACCTGATATTAAAGAAAACCTAATTTTCATTAAACGTGACGAATTTGATAAAAATCGTTAAAGCCGTTTTTGAGATAATCGAAAAGAAGTTAAAAATTGGAAAAAAAGTCATGAAATAAAGTGCCCCCTCAGATGGACCAATTTTGATGAAATGTTGGCTTTTACACATTTGGTATATACATACATCAAATACCCAGTTTCTTCAAAATCTTTAAAGCCTTTTTTGTGTAAATAAATAATATGTACACGTGAAATTGGTACAAAATTTATTAAGTAAAGTACCCCCTCCGGTTGATCAATTTTGATTAAATTTTTACAGTCGTATCTCGGGCATATACATACAACATATACCCAGTTTGATCAAAATCGTTAAAGCCGTTTTTGAGTAAATAAAAAAAACACGTGAAAATGATACAAAATTTATTAAGTAAAGTCCCCCCTCCGGTTAATCAATTTTGATGAAATTTTTACAGTCATATCTCAGGCATATAAATAGATGAAATACTCAGTTTAATCAAAATCGTTAGAGCCGTTTTTGAGAAAATCGAAAAAAAACGTAAAAAGTTATTAAATAAAGTACCCCCTCCCTTTGAGCAATTTTGATGAAATTTTTGCTGTAACATCGCGGGCATGTGCCTACACTAAATACCTAATTTCAGGTTCCCACGGTTTATAGTTTTTGAGCTAGTCTGTTCACACACACACACACACAGACCATTTCGCGGGACTTGGTTATTTCGACTCAGGTATTAAAATATATTAGTAAAAATATTTCTCGGTACTCTTCTCTTATGCCATTGATACGACGCTAGCGCATGTATTTTCATTTTCTGTTAAAACGGCCCTTTATTAGCTTTATTTCATCCCAGTTTTCGACTCCCGCTCTTTATGCTGGCTCAAAAGGGGTAATTCAACCCCAAGGGCTCCATTGCAGTTCAGATCGGGGCAACAAAGTGCTTTTTACCCTCCCTTATCAGTTATGGCGACGACATAAGAAATGTAATTATTTCTAAATATGAACAGTAATGGAGAGGGGAGATGATCCAACATACATTTCTACAAACCAATCCATCTGACAGGAATTGATTGAGGAGTTGGTTTTAGGAGGCACTAGGTGGGGGGAGTGGGAGGGAAAAAGCTGATCAATCAGCAAATTAAAGTGCTAGAAAAAAATCAGCCGGATACGCCAAAACTTTCCTGGCAGGAAAAAAGTAAATCAAATCATCAATCAAGGGAGATTTTAGACCGAAATGGGAGGTAGCAACGAGCTTTATTACTTGATGAAAAGGAGCAAGTGTCATTAAATCATTCGAGAAACGAGACCGTTGCACCTTTCCGAATGAAGACTGCAGATAACTTTTTTAGGCGTTTTCGAATCAGTAACACAATTCTGGTGCAGGAATCTTTCATCTAACATTAGTAATCCATCGTGGTGCCTTACACCTTAAAATATAGTTTAAGTTAAAATATTGATAGGCTATAGGGGGTAATGAGGAACCAGTTTTAGCTTCTTCCATCTATTTAGACAATAGGCTGCGGAGGTAGCGGAGCATGAGTCCGCCGTTGCAGGTGAGTAGGCACACCGAGCGGTCCCGCTGTGAGTACTTTTACGGCATTCAAGCTCTTTTATCTTTTGTGAGCTTAATTATTCCTACACAAAGTTCTTCATCCTCACTTTTCGATCCGGACTGTGGATCGGCACTGGTGGACTTCAAAAATTTAAAAAGCTTCCCCATCACTAGCACCCCTTACGAGCTCCAAAAACTCTTCCTCGCTATATTTTTTTCACCATCACAACTATTTCACAGCACAGGTTTATGCCACAGTAGTTGGAAATAAACTAATATTAGACAAAGGTTATATAGGCAGGTATGGAAAGGTTTGATATCAGGCAAAATGTTATATTTACAGAAAGCTGAAAAGCAACCATATATCAAGCGGTATGGGGAAATATTACAGATTCCAAAAAACTTCAAAAGAAAGCGCCAGTTACCCTGCTCGTATATTAGTTTACAATAGTGAAACGGACAAACAGGGTGGCTCATATACGAGCCATCCAGCATCCGGGGACCAGCGCCCGGCCGGCTCATATACAAGCCACAAGAAGTTAAAGGGTTAAGGACAATATTTTTAGCGTTTAACGTTGGGCTTCGAAAATAACGAGTCTTAGTTGCGAGCAATTACATAAAAGGGTTAATAAGGGCTTTGCCGATTGGGAAACGTCTAAAAGGGAGACCGAGCGAAGGTGAAATAATTTTCACGAGAAGCGATTGACCTTCGGGTTCGTCAAGCTTTTATGTGGAGAGAAAAATTCGACCATGGCCGTAACTCAAAACTCGGGTTCCAGCATTACCAACGCTACCAAAGCCGTAACCATCCACGTCAACCTCCTCTCTTCACTAATTATCCTTGTAATGCGGGAAACCTGGGTTCGAGTTTCGGCCATGGCCTATCTTTTCATAAAAGCATATTTGAAAATTAATAAACATTTAAATTTATTAAAAAATATTTAATACGGACAGTTTGTCGATTGGATCCTATAATTCAGAAAATTATCCAGTACCAATTTCTTGGTCGAAAAGGAGCGAGATCGGAGGGACATATGATCGGTGAAGAGAGATGGTAGACATGCTAGGTCACGGACTACGGAGGCGTGGATGGTATCACACCGCACTAGTAATTGGGGAAACATGTGTCCGAGTCCATTCCCTTTTCTCTTCACATAAAATTACTTAAAAATAGGTAAAACTTTCAATGCATAAAACTGCACCGCGTTAATAATGTGTAATGTATCTTGGTCCCAACTTATTTTGGGTATCTTACATGTATGTATAGATAAAATTTGGTGGAGGGGTCGTCTTAAGGAGATAACATTTGACAATTTGGGTTATCCAAATAATAATAATATTAATACTTGAGGGGAGCGGGGTAGCCCACTGGTAAGGCAGTGGACTGCTGTGCTTAAGGTCCCGAGTTCGAATCTGACATGGCTTATGATATCTTTATTATTCGCCACAGTTCGCCTCGTGGGCCGAGAGACCCTCCTGGGGCAAACCCAGCCTCTATAAAGTGGGTACCCTTAATTGAAAAATTAAGGGGAAAGAACCTGGTGGTTGAGCGTGATCACGGTCAAATCACCTCCTTGCACGACCGCTGACCAAGAAACAGTACTCTTCCTTACATAGTACTGCACCCAAGACCCATTATGGGTTGTAGTGGTGCAGGTTTTTTTTTTTTTTTTTTAATACTTGTAGGATAATAAATAATAAACTCAACAAATAATACTCACACACTGTTAACAGTATGATGTGAGTACTTGGTAAAAGAAAAAACAATATTAAATGCAAATATATGAATTAAATATAAAAACTTTTAAATATTTTTTATAAGAAGAGAAAACATAGGTCTTGGTTATAAAATTCTTATAAAAAAAATATAATAAAAACATTCGTGTTATCATGACAACAGAAATAATTGAATTTATATTTTTATATTAATAATAACGGCTTAAAGAACGCGAAGGTTCAATACCGACACCACAACTCGCCCCATCCACCGACCAACGCACAGTGGAGTATTACTCATGAAATTCTGGCCAAAACTATTTACCTATTTTTTTGTAACTATCGAATACTTAAACCTTTCTATTAACAATCTCAAAATATATAAAACGAATAAAATATAAAACATTTCAACTTTTGACAAAAATTAGGAGAAAAATAAGGGAATTAGAAAAACGTCGGGAAAATGTTCAATAAATAAGACATTTGAAAGTTTTATTGCAATTTTATATCAAGCTTTTGCAAATACTAAATACATTATTTGTTTAGTAAATTTTAATTGTGAAAACCTGCATGTAAATAATGTGATGTGACCACATATAAGTATAAATGAAACCAGATAACAAAAAATGTAAAAAAATTCACTTTAAGAAGTATTTTCATGCATTTATTAAAAACAGGGGAAGGTGTTGGGGTGTTTTTTTTTTTTTTTTTTTTGTTTTTTTTTGCGGTATGGCAAGTAGAAGGATTCAACTTTACATTGATGCAAAAATATCTGCCCGACAAAGCCTGACAATACAAAATAATCAAAAAATATAAAAAAATTCACTTTAAGAGGTTTTTTCATACATTTATTAAAAGAAGGGGGTGGGGTGAGTTTTTTTTTGCGGCATGGCAAGTAGAAGGATTCATCTTTACATTAAGGAAATATCTGCCCGACAAAGTTTGACAATACAAAATTACCAAAAAATATTTTAAAAATCACTTAAGAGATCATACTTTTATTAAAAAAGGGGAGGGGGTGAGTTTTTTTTTGCTTTATGGCAAGTAGACTTGCCATTAAAATTTAGTAGAATAGAGTTGCCATTCAACTTTACATTAATGCAGAAATATCTGCCCGATACAGCCCAACAATACAACATAATTTATTTTATTCTTTTAAACAAGTTTAATGTTTTTCGTTTAAACATCGTAATCAAAAGAACTATAAAATAACCGTTATGACATAAAAACTTGCTAAAAACTAGTTATCACCGAGAAATACATACCTTTCGAAACTGTATAGAAAAATTTTAGATCCCTTGTTAAATGGATTCAACAGGAATCACAACATCTATAAGCATCTTACAACTCGGAAAAAAGCAACTGTGTAAATGCCGCGTCCTTAACTCTGGATTCAGATTTGTTCCTTCGGGCAAGAAGTGGATAAAAATGAACGAAATAAATATATCTCGATGCAAACATTCCCAAGATACTAGGAAAGACGTATTTTGATGTTCTGAAGTACAATTTATTTTTCGGACTTTTGGCCATGATTTGATGGTAAATACAGTGGTTGAAAGGCGGAAAAAACCCTATTTTTTGAAGGTATTGGAATATTCTTTTTCTTTTCATTATTAATTAATAGAATAGTTGCCTGACACATTCCATCAATTTATTCGGAGATATTCTGATTTTGAACTCGTTAGGACCTTTTGAAAATCGATCATTGAAAAAGTCTATTTTTCAGCGGAAAATTGATAACACTATAATAATTTTTAAATCTCGCATTTCTGTTTCTTAGAGCGATTTTCCTTCATAATCATGAAGAGCGATCTCACATATTACACTAGCATAAAAATGATGCTATTTGGTCTATGTTTTAACCCAGAAATAAAATCCCGAATAAATGAAATAAAATTAAGACATCAATTTTTTTTGGTAATTCATATTTTTCAAGCGCAGTTTTAAAATCCATTTTTTTAAGAAGAAGATACATTCAAGGAAATATTAAAATGTATTCTAGCTGCGTCCACTTGCGTCTGTACATGTGGGATATTTTTTTTGTTGAAATACCTATGCTATTTCGTGCAGTTTATTCGCTATGGAGCTTGTGCTTCGAATTAGGTTATTACTAATCATTTCGTAAAACATCATGCCTTACTTACCAGGTCTGTAGCATCATTTATAAAGTCAGTCTGAATCGTTATTAGGTCGATAATAAATCAACTTTTTCACCTACCGTGATTTTAGAATGAATTTGAAAATTATTAATAATAAGTTTATTAATATGACCTCCGATAACTTAAAGATTCGGCACTTTTAATTTTTTAGCATCCATTTGTTTTTAGAAGATTGGTATTAAAAAAAAAGGTTCAGCTATTATTTAGCGTGAATAAGGGAACTAAATTTTCACAGATAGAGTTGCAGTTATTAAACCTACATTGAACAGTCAATCCCACCATCTCCTATCAAAATTATATTAAAGTCGGATGATCCCAATCTTATATTTTAATATGATATACATTTAATAGTTAAGAATAAGATAGTTCCTATGTATGATTTTTTTTTTTTCCCTAAGTTGAGTGTTTTCATGAAATAAAATAATGTTGCAAGTACTATCAATGATATTACTAGCATAAAACAGCAAAAGTGTTTAAACTAGCCGATTTCGAGTCGAAAATTGATGTATAATTTTTTTTTCTATTTTCCTTGCACTGCCGGTTAATCCGAATAGCCGGTTAAGCGGGGCTCGAACCTATACATTTTATAGGAAATTCAATCGTGGTTATGATAATATCAACTTTTTTTTTTTTTTGCGGCTCACAGATCGGGTTTGACACGGTTTTTTCCGAAAATAGTCGATTTTCAACCACTGTGCGCCGTCCAGACCCAACTTCGCCAGATCTGCCTTCACACAAATTATATTTAAAAAAAATAAATATATAAACATAAAGTAAATATATAAAAAGATGGATACATATCCCTTGAAAGTATTATCGATTGCCCTGATATTCTTTGCTGATTTTGCGGTCCTTTTGAAGCTCTCTATCCTCGGGCTTCTCTAGAGGGTTATTCTTCCACTAGGGGAGGAAGGAGTCAAGATCAAGTTAGATCGAGCGGCTCTTAGGGGTTAGTGGCCCTAGAAATGTAAACATAGTCTACAAGGGGTGACCCCTACTTCCAAGCAGTACCGTTATCGGAACAAAGCCGTGTGAAATTAGTTTTCCAGAGGTTGGCCGGAGTATAACGTCGCGTTGCTAGGGAAACCCTGTCCGGAACGCTCCCAATCTTGGGAAATTGAAAATTTCCTAAAGGCCTCCCCCTCTCACTCCTCAACTTCCCTCCTCGTCGACTGCATTTTTCCAGCAATGAGTGTACACAGATGGTGCGAGACTTTACGTTTACTGAAATCGTGGAGGAGTCATTGACTTGAAAAAACTATTTATATAGTTACATTAATCATTCATTTTAATACTGATTTTGCATTATGTTATATTGCATGACGATGTTCAACGAATCTGTTAGAATGTAAAAACATCCCTAAAAGCCTCTAATTAGCATATTAAATCGGGTATGAAAGAACGGACTAAAAACGTTACAATCGCACTTACGGTGTATTCTAGGGGATAAGAGCGCACATTCATTACCTCTTTAATATTAAGCCCAACGGAAATCATCTCCCCTCCAATCATACAATTGCTAATAGTAGTTTTATAATCATGATAATTTTTAATATTTTATAATCATCAGGAGAAAGATTTTTATGCACGGCGGATAATAATCTCTACATAATAGGCGACCATATGATAAGTAAGATTATCTTTTTACATTGATTTCCAGAAAAACCACTCTTCGTCTTGTTTTTAAACGTTTACTCATCAGACCTTACACGCACAAAGTACACA